>VBSM01001124.1:36497192-36604246 GCA_008086735.1 Cheirogaleus medius | reverse complement strand
TGATTTGCATTTCTTTAATGATTAGAGATGTTGAGCATTTTTTTATATGTTTGCCTGCCATTATTCTGTCTTCTTTGGAAAAGTTTCTGTTCATTTCCATTGCCAATTTATTGATGGGGGTAGTTTGATTTTTTTCTTGTTGATTCTTTTAAGTTCTAGATAGATTCTTATTATCAGACCTTTATCAGATGTGTAGAGAGCAAATATTTTCTCCCATTCTGTAGGTTGTCTATTGGCTCTAATGATAGTTTCCTTGGCTGTGCAGAAGCTTTTTAATTTGATCAGATCCCATTTGTTTATTTTTGTTGCTGTGGTGATTGCTTTGGGGGTCTTCTTCAAAAATTCTTTGCCTAGGCCGATGTCTGAAAGAGTCTTCCCAACATCTTCTTCTAGAATTCTTAAGGTTTCATGCCTTAGGTTTAAGTCTATTATCCATCTTGAGTGGATTTTTGTGAAAGGTGAGAGGTAGGGATCCAATTTCATTCTTCTGCATGTAGCTATCCAGTTTTACCAGCACCATTTATTGAAAAGAGATTCTTTTCCACAATGTATATTTTTGTCTGCTTTATCAATAATTAGATTACCATATGCAGATGGTTTCATCCCTGGAATCTCAGTTGGACACTTAATTTTAAGAAATCTCTTCCTGCCTTAAGTCTATAGGGGTAGATATAAACTTTGAGCACTATTTCTCTTTTTGGGCCAAGTTTCACAGTATTTGGCAAATATTCTTCATATATTATAATGGAAGGTTATGGATATGTCTCTGTTTCATTGATAATACGGAAGAAACAACCACTCCCTCCCCTATGTACTCACTATGCCCACTAAATTCTTCTGTAATACTGTCTATAACCCTTGGTACACAGAAACTTTTACACATATTTCTCCCTTGATTGGAAGGACTCCTCAAAGACAAGGAAGTATTTTACTCTCTAGAGCCTGCCTATTCTTACAAATAAGATAATTCATTCTTTTTCATCATGATTCATCCGCATTAGAAACTAAATGCTACAAACATTTGAAGAAAGAACTAACCTATTATTATATCTGAATGATCTTTGCCCTAGGGATTCTTCTAAGAAATTAAAATAGCTGTCTTTTAATGTTTTAAATAAATATTACCATTATCACCTCTACTATCACCTCTGTCATCACTTCTAGGTAAATTTTTATTAACTGCTTACTATGTGCATCTTGTTAAGTACTATATGTATTATCTCATTTAATCCTCACATAGACCTCATAAAGCTTGTTCTGTTATTACCTCCTAAGGCACAGAGTGCTGTAATAACTTAACTAGCTCACTTTTTAGGCATCTGACTCTAGAGCCTGAAATCTCCATCACTATATTATGCTACCTTCTGAAAATTAATATAAAATAGAATGATACTCCACATTTTCCACAGGACTCTTACATTTATTCCCACTGTGTATTAATATTTGGTGATTATAATATGAATTGTGCTTTGGAAAGATAAAAGGCATTTTAAAATACTTTGGATTATCAGGAAAATGCAAATCAAAACTACAACGAGATAACACTACACACATATTAGGATGGCTAGTGTCAAAAAAAAAGATAAAAAGTATTGGTGGAGATGTGGAAAAATTGGAACCTTTGTACACTGTTGGTGAAAATGCAAAATAGCAATCACTATGGAAAAGAATATGAAGTTTCCTCAAAAATTAAAATTAGAACTACCATAGTATCCAGCAATCCCCACTTCTGGGTATATATTCAAAAGACTTGAAATCAG
Source organism: Cheirogaleus medius (assembly GCA_008086735.1). Classification (NCBI taxonomy): domain Eukaryota; kingdom Metazoa; phylum Chordata; class Mammalia; order Primates; family Cheirogaleidae; genus Cheirogaleus; species Cheirogaleus medius. Next base: position 36,602,486 of record VBSM01001124.1, on the reverse strand, counting down.
GAGCTAGAAGATGTATACACTCCTTTGTTCATTGCAGCATTACTCACAATCGCCAAGATACATGGAACAATGCAAGTGTCCATCAACAGATGAATGGATAAAGAAAATGTGGTATATGCATACAATGAAATATCATTCAGCTTAGAAAAGAAGGAAATCCTGATATTGTGACAACATGGATGAAACTAGAGGGCATTTTGCTAAGTGAAATAAGCATCACAGAAGGACATCTATTGCAGATTACACTTATATGAGGTTTTTAAAACAGTCAAACTCATAGAAGTAGGCAATACAGTGGTGGTGTCTAGGAGCTGGGGTTAGGGGAAATGGGGAGTTTTTCAGTGGGTACAAAGTTTCATTTATGTTAGATGAATAAATTCTAGAGATTTACTGTGCAACATAGTGTCTATAATTAATATAGTATTGTTTGCTTCTAAATTTGTTAAGAGGGTCTGTCTCATGTTAAGTGTTCTTACCACAAAACAAACAAACGAAAAACAAAGGGACACAGGAAACTTTGGGATATGTTGGATGTTACCTTGATTATAGTGATGGTATCATGAATATGTGCATACATCCAAACTTATCAAATTGTACATATTAATTAAGTGCAGTTCTTTGTAGATCAATTTTACCTCAATAAATCTGTTAAATAAATTTTTTAAAAAGATATACCTCATGGCATTTGTGGGTTAATAGGAAGGAGAAATCCATGTTAAATTTCTAAATAAACAAATAAATACCTAACTGTAAATTTTGATTTAAAAAGCATAAAAAAATACTTTGGCACAATTAATTAATTAATTTTAATAATTATTTATCAAACGCCAGGCCCTGTGGGTAGCATGACAATCATACAGAAGAAAACACAGGCATAATGTTTGCTCATGTGGCACTTACAGCATTCATTTGTCTTCCTTCCCTTTCCCTTCTTTCCTTCCAATAAAGAGCTGGAGCAGTATATAAAGAGACTGTGTGTGCCTCGGTAAGTGTAAGAAGACTTTTCAGTGGAGAAACAAGCTGAACGGGGCTTTGAAGAACAAGTAGCTCTTCATTAGGTAGAGAAACAGGAAACAGCATCTCAGGCAACTAGCACAGCAAAATAAAAGTCTTAGGAGCAAAGCCCTGTAAGAAATGGGAAGGGATCTGAGAAGCGTGATCATAAGAAATGAAGTTGATGATACTTTGAAGGTAGATTGCAAAGGCCTTGAAGGTCATGGTACAAGCATTATGAAGGACTCTGCATCAGGTGGGATACCTCGGAAAGAAAGCTCACTGACAAGTATTCTTTTTTATTTTATTTATTTATTTATTTTAAATTTTTTATTTCAGCATATTATGGGGGTACAAATGTTTATGTTACATATATTGCCTTTGGCCCCTATCCCCCAAGTCAGAGCTTCAAGCGTGTCCATCCCCCAGATGGTGTGCACTGCACCCGTTAGGTGTGTATATACCCATCCCCTCCTCCCCCCTCCCACCTGCCCGACACCCAGTGAATGTTGCTACTATATGTGTGCTTAAGTGTTGGTCAGTTTAGTCAGTAAATACCAATTTTATGGTGAGTACATATGATGCTTGTTTTTCCATTCTTGTGACGGAATGGGCTCCAGCTCTATCCAGGATAATACAAGAGGTGCTAGATCAGCACTGTTTTTTGTGGCTGAGTAGAACTCCATGATATACATGCACCACATTTTATTAATCCACTCATGTATTGATGGGCACTTGGGTTGTTTCCACATCTTTGCAGTTGTGAATTGTGCTGCTATAAACATTCGAGTGCAGATGTCTTTTTTATAGAATGTCTTTTTTTCCTTTGGGTAGATGCCCAGTAATGGGATTGCTGCATCAAATGGTAGTTCTACTTGTAGCTATTTGAGGTATCATCATACTGCTTTCCACAGAGGTTGTACTAGTTTGCAGTCCCACCAGCAGTGTAAGAGTGTTCCTATCTCTCTGCATCCATGCCAGCATTTGTTGTTTTGGGACTTTTTGATAAAGGCCAAGTATTCTTTTTTACCTCCTCATAAATGTCCAGGCACAACAAAACCAATTTATAAAATAAGCTGAGATTAAAAACAGATGAGTCCGCAAACCAGATGCCAAACATGTAGCAATTATTTCAACTCTAAAGGAGGGATTACCTTTAAACATGGGCAGTAATCATGGAATTTCACAAGTGTCCACTAAACTTTTGTTACTTTAAAAACTAATAGTGTTAGCAGTTGCACAGGATAACATTTGCCTGGATTGCCAGGAAAATGAATAACTAACTCATAGGGAAGCAACCAAGATCTTATCCTATCATGAATAGCTGTTTCTAACCCATTACTATTTCAATGGCATGGGAAACGTGGTGGCCTTTAAGAAATCTGGTTTATGCCACTGTCTCTTCCAGGCTGAATTTTCTTGTCTTCAGTTTTTGGATTTTTTTTTTTTTTAACTCTATCATAATCACACTGCTTTGGGAACTGTGTAGAAAAGTCTAGGATTGCCACAATTTTCATCATTGACTTATTCTTGGCTCTTTATGTGAATTTTGAAAACGCTGAGATAAGAATTTTATTGGTTTTATGTGACAGTCACACATAAATATATTCTCTTTTGGTAAAAAGTCGAGTGGGATTCAGTGTTCTGCTCCTTTTTTATCCTTAGCAGTCTTGACTATGTGGGTGCAGGCTTTCTTCTGAGGGTTTAAGGAGTACACAGCTGTCTAAGGATGGGCTTCAGGGGGTCAATAAACACCCTCAAATTGCATTAAAATTATTGTACAAATTTTCAGGGAAATAGTTCATAGTTTTCATCAGGTATTCAAAGGTGTCTTGACCCCACTCCCCCTCCCCCACCACCCCAAAAAAGGTTTAAATACCATTAGCATAGAGGAAACAGTGCCTGGGCATTGCCTTTTCCTATCTCAAACACAGGGGAGCGAAGGCCTCTGCCTGGCCATGCGTCATGAATGCCTTGTGTGAAAAATAGTCTTTAACTTAATGGCAAAATGTAGATGCTATGAAAAGAACATATGCTCAGATCAATAGCTGTAAGTTTCTCTCCCTCCAGCTGTGGAACGGACGCTCTTACCATCCCTAGAATTACCTCTGGCAGAAGTGGTTGCTGTTTCAGAGAAGATGACCATTGAAAAATGTGTTTGCCTGATGTGCTTTTTAAAATTGATATGCAGCAATTCGTATGTGCATAAGAGGATAAGTATGTCTGAAAATGTGGTAGATATTGTCCATCTTAGCTCTTTCTGATGGAAAAAATAAGTAGCACTGTCTTAATCTATTAATGTATTTCACCACAAAACTGTGGTACTCTTGACCAAAATATCACTATTTTTGTCCCTGAAGAACAAGCTGGTACATCTCCTTTTTGGCCTTACCCTTATTCACATCTGTTTGGAGTTGTTTGAGCTCTGCTTCTCTGAATTCCAGCTACATGAGTGATCCATTAACTTTATTTTGTTCCGGGAATGTCTAAATGTTTTTTTATAAATTCCTGCAGTTCACTTAACCTCTGCAGGATGCTTGTGCTCTTTGGAGAGGCTTTTTTATGTGGCAGCCCCAGTATGATAAACAGATTTCAATGTTATCAGGATTCTCATTGATGCTATGGCATATTTTGAAAGACTGTGCATATACAAGCTCTGGACTTACTAAATTGTCTGACAGTCATTCTAGTTTCTGTCATTCATGACAAATTCTGGAAATCTAGCTATTGGTGGTTTTCATTTATAGAGAATACTTATGTTCCAGGTACTGCTCTGATATTATACATAATGTTAGATATTTCAGTTTGGTTCAGCATTCCAGATCTTTATTTTATTTTATTTTTTTTTGAGACAGAGTCTCACTTTGTTGCCCAGGCTAGAGTGAGTGCCGTAGCATCAGCCTACCTCACAGCAACCTCAATCTCCTGGGCTCAAGTGATCCTACTGCCTCAACCTCCCAAGTAGCTGGGACTACAGGCATGCGCCACCATGCCCGGCTAATTTTTTCTGTATATATTTTTAGTTGGTCAATTAATTTCTTTCTATTTTTAGTAGAGACGCGGTCTTGCTCAGGCTGGTTTCGAACTCCTGAACTTGAGCGATCTGCCCACCTTGGCCTCCCAGAGTGCTAGGATTACAGGCGTGAGCCACCGCGCCCGGCCAGCATTCCAGATCTTTATTTTATTTCTTCCCTATGATTTTGGCTACTACCAAACCAATGTTCAACTGGCACTACTACTATTTTCCGTAAATTTTAAATTATAGCATGTTGGTAAGTTTAAAAAGTTCTTTTAGAAATTTTGTAGCCTATTTTATAAATGCTACAGTGCGACATTTAATATTTCTTATAATTCAAGCTTTTTTATTTGCAATGGTGCTGATATTTGTCTCTCTTTCTCTGATTGCTTATACAAGTCAGTACACTATCAAGATGGTCCAGGAGTCATGTCGTTTCCTTTCCTGTCTCGTTTGTGTGCTTACTTCTCATCTGTGGAGTGAAACATGAAGCTTTGGATCTGAACATCTTTGTTCTGATGGTTACACCTAATTTCTAGAGTTAATGCATTTATATTGCATTAAGCCTTATTTATGAAATGACATGCCACAAATTATGGCCACAGTATTCTCTTTTTTTCATCGAAGCATAAAAATTAGTAAATTTTCTTGCTAAAATGGTCCTGGGGAGGCAAGTATAATGAGAGCCTGAGTCACCTGGTGCCAGAAATCAAGAAAACATTCAAAATCTAATGGAGAAGTATCGAAAGGAAACAAGCCAGCGTGAAGGGGCTCCCACTGGCCAAAATTGGGATAATTTGAGGAGGGATAAGAATCATGACTTAAATAATTATAAATAATAGAATCTATGAGTCTGAAAGAAGAGAAAGAGAAAAAGGCTCATTTGCCTCCATTGAAGGTGATATTGTAATAATCCCTTACTTTAAAAACTGGTAATTAAGAGAAATAATACGTATTTATCCTTCTTTTCAGAGGAACTATAGTCGGTCCTAGTTGATGAAGAGAAGTTTTTCTTTATCAAACAAGGACAGGTAATAATTCTATCTAGGAGGAATGATAGAATTAGAAAAATCAACATTTTGTAAACTCCTAGTACAATAATGAATTCAGGAAGGATCATAGGTGGATGCTAAAATCATTATGGGAAAGTCAGTCAAGGGAATAGGTAATTCACACCCTGCCAAAGTGTCAATTCACAGACTACTTGCCAATTGCAATGGGAAAAGTGCACCTTTACAATGGAGACATCTGGCTTTCCCCACCCTAACCAAGAGATCAAGTAGTGGGACAGACTCAATATTATCTGCCCCCTGATGTGAGGCAATTTGAAGTATACATCATCATCTATGAAACATTCTTTCAAAAAATTTTAACCAGAACTTAATATTTTAAACATAGCTTATGAGTTACAGAAGATAAATGAATGACAGAAGAAAGTAAGTGACAACACAAGAAATTATTCAGTCAAATCCAGAATGTAACATTTTACAAGAGAACAAGCCTGGTTTGGTCATGCCTAGACATAAAAAACAAGCAGGAGTACTATTGCTGTAAATGAAAAGACACTAAGGAGACAAAACATCCAAATGCACTTTATAGAACTTTATTAATCCTGAAATTTTTTAAGCTACATAATATATTTTAGGAACAACTAGAAGAAATTTATATATGGACCACTATTTAGATGATAGTATGGAATTGTTGTTAATTTCTTAGGTATGATAATGGCATTGTATGGCTATAAATGAAAATGTACGAGATACATGCTGAAGCATCGTAATGTCTTTCACTGATTTTCATATAGTTCATTTGTTAAAATATGCACACGTTTATAGCTACATTAAGCAAATGTGGCAAAAGTTAACAGTTATTGGATTTAGACATTGGGCATATGGGTTTTCATTGTTCATTTAGACATTTCAGTATTTACAAATGTAAAATACAAATTTGGAAACAAAAGAAAAATGGCATATGTGTTTTGTATGTGTGATTTTATTTGTGTATATGTATGTAATTTAATTTCTAGAAATTCAGTAAAAATCTTTGTCTCAGGATCCTTTGTGCATTCATATAATGCTACTTTGCAGGAGTTTGGTGGCCCCCCCCAAATCAACTTGTGAAGCAATGTCAGCTCATTTTGGATGGAAGTGTCTGTCCCCCGTTCCTTTCATATCTGAAATGTATGCACAGAATTTATGTGGTGTCAGCAGAGTGATGGATGTTCCCAGCGCTATGAAGGAATTATAGACATATGTTGCAATCATAACTGTATAGACTGCCATGAAATGAGAAAGAACAGGGCATGGCAGTGAAACCTGGGATGAAAGTAGAGATCTGAAATCTAAGAGCAGGGAAAAATTGTCAAAGTGTATATAAAGGGAATTAAGAGAATGGAGAGCATAAGGAGGCAGGATGTATGGAAGCCATGTGGCATAAGAATGTGCCATATGGTGTTGGAAGGTGGCAAAGAAAGGGCAAGTACCCTGAAGAGATGATGAAGGAAAAATCACATTGACGAGGACCAGACGGAGGTCAGCGCGGCAGAAGTGGGTGGCATTCCTATCACAAGATGATGGGAAGCCTAGAAACAATTCAAAGCTAGCAGGATGGTGAAAATAAAGGAATCAACTTGAGCTGGTGAGTGGGAGATTTTGAGGTCAGGAAAAGTCAAGTTATTTGAAGCCAAGTCGGCTCGGAATAGTGAAAACAGTGTGAGCTTTGGAATCAGGTAAATCTAATTTTAAATTCTGGCTCTGCAATTTTCTCCTTGTCTCCCTGTGTGACCTTGGGCAAATCACTTGGGGGTCTCAATTTCATCTCTTAAAATTCATAAGTCAGAATTTTGAATAAAGATAATGAACAAATAAAAATAAGTGACCAATGAACTTTAAATTTTATCCATAGAATGAATCAATCAGATATGATAATTTGATACATATGTCAATTTGATTGTGTATATTATGATCATATAAACATAATAGCAATTTAGAGAGGATCATATCTATTAGAAGTTTTGATATTGTTATTGTTCCTCTCTGACCAGGGAAGAGGATGTGTTTCACTGGTGCAGAGGACAATCATAAAACTAAGGACTCACACTGAGAGAAGTCCCTTGAACTGACCACATTCATCATTCATTCATTCATACATCAAATATTTGTTGAGGACACATTAGGCATTATGCTAGGCGCTGGGCTTATATTGAATAGGCAGGATGTCTGTCCTATAGGGATTTATAATGTTTATTTACTCATACATTCCTTCAACAAACATTTATTGAGTGTTTTCTATATACTTTTACTGAGCACCTTTTAATAAAATGAATGTACCACATTCCTAAAACTACTCACATATATATATATTTTTTTGCCTGAGGTTTTTTTTTTAATGGAACCTAGACTAAGAAAGTGCTAGAAATTATGCCACATAAAAGATATGAATATGAATAAATTATGTTAACACCATTCAAAAGCTTGCAATTTGATAAACAGGGAAGAACACATAAAAATGACAAATGCAGGGTAAACTGTAATATTCTAGAAGAATCACAAATGAAGCTCAAAGAAAGGAGAGATTATATATACCATCCAATTGCTAGTGGGGAAAAAGCAGTAGGATAAAGCTTCATGAAACAAGTGGCATTTGAGAATATTTTAATAAGTATTAAAAGGCAGAATTGCGAGGGATTAAGACGCTGTGTTAGTTTCCCCAGGATACCGAAACAAATTATCACAAACTAGGTGATTTAAATCAACAAAAATTTATTCTCTCACAGTTCAGAAGAGCAGAAGTCTGAAATTCAGGTGTGGGAGGGTTTGTTTCTTTCTGGAGGCCTTGAAGGAGAATCTGTTGAGGCCTCTCTCTTAGCTTCTGGTGGTTCCTGGCAATCCTTGGCATTTCGGATTTTATCTTGAGATTCCCCCAATTGGTTACACCTGCCAAGACCTTATTTTCAACTAAGGTCACATTCTGAGGTTCCAGGTAAGCATGCGTTTTTTGGGGGGCACTATTCAGTTCAGATCTAGGTGAAAAGAAAAAATAGGATCAAATGCACCTTAGGGATATGTCCACAGAGAGGAGAGTCCTCTGGTCTGTCTGGAAAGGGCACAAAATATGGAAAAAGAGTGAGATATGTGGCCTAAGGGAACTCTTTTTCATTTGGTAGAACTCAAAGCCAATGTCACATTTTATGTGAATGCTTATCTGAGCAATCTTTTTCCCATCCCCCAGGAAAGTTGGTTGCTTCTTCCTTTGGGCATTTGTGGTACTTTGTCCTTCCCTCTGTTCCAGCACTCACTACATTTTAGTGTCATTTTATGTACACGTGTCTGGTTTTACTAGGCTGATTGAAGGTATGGCTGAATGTTATTTGACTTAGTATTCCCAGGGCTTTGCACAGAGCTATTTGTACAATAATCACTCAGTGAATACTTGTGGAGGGGTGGAAGGAAGGAAAGAAGGGAAAAACCATGGAAGCAAGGAACTGAAGAAGAAAGGGTGGGCTAGATGGCCGAACGGAGGGATGGTTGGGCTTACACTGGATTGTAGAGGATCCTGAATGCTGGCTTGAATTTCATTCTCTAGGTAAAAGACAGTCTCTGAAGGTTTCTGAACAGGAGAATAATAAATTAGAACTATGCTTTAATACAAAATATCTGAGAGTGGTATTTAATATAGATTGAAAAGCAAAAAAAGATCAAGTTTGGAGGCTCATTGGAACAAAACAAAGATAGGAATTGAGAACCTGAAATAGCTCTTAGGTCTTAGGGATAGAAAGAAAAAAAAACTGGTGGTAAAATCAACATGCTTAGTGATTGATTGGGCTGTTATAGTTTCATTAACATGAAAAGTTAGGTAGGAAAACATACATAACTTTTTTTGTGTAAATGATTAATTTACCTTGAGATGTTTTAAAAGTTTAGGTAGAACATTCAAGAATTCAGATTTTGCCATTCAACTAAATATTCAGGCATAACTTTGAAGGGACCAAGTTTGAAGTTTTGGATTGGAAGTCATGTAAAGAGACGAAAAACATTCAGTTGAGACTGGGATGACATTCCCTAGGGAGAGAATAAAAAAGAGAAGATAAATGGCTTGTGGAGAGAACATTAAATGTTACCAATATGTAGGGAAGAAGAATCTGTGAAAGATTCAGAGGAGCAGTGAGGGAATTTTGTTCATCTCCTGCTACTGCTCCGAAAACTATAAAAATATTCATTTGCTTATCTAATTAACTACAATATACTGATTCTGGCTTTCTTTTTTTGTACACGATATGGCCACTTCAAATTATAAACAAAAAACTACTCATAGACCGATCTGCTATATAATTATTTTTTCCTGGGACTAATATGCTCTGGGAAATAAATATTACCTATGCCCATGTTGATACTTTTCAATTTTGCTTTTGGAAAGAAAAGATTGCAGTTTGAATAGGTGTTTTGAGGTAGATATTCAGAGCTAGCTCAGGGCACAAAAAGCAAAATTGTGACACATAAGAACTTTGTATTTCGAATCCCTCCTACTTTGGGTTTTTCCTCCTTTATAAACTTCTTTCACCTTATATACTAATGATCTCTGCTGACACTCAGTGAGTAAAGGAACCTGACCAATGTATTCATATAAAGGAGTAAGCAGATGTAATTGGCAGAAGTGCAGCATGTTCAACAGCACTTTCCCATCTTGTGCCAAGGCAGACATCATTAATCAATCACAGCCAACATTCCTGCTGGATGCCTCCTAGGAATCCTTCACGATGTGGCAGTTAAGGCCATCAATACCAACTAATGGGATTTGGTAGGAGTAAAAATAGGCATCTGTTATCTTATTATACCACTAAAGATTACATACAATATAAAGAGAAATATAAGCAAGGACATTAATCCCTCCAAAAAGAATGTGTTAATATCAGAATTTCAGGGATTAGAGAAATATTTTATCGGATGCTATCCCTTAAATCAAACAGTGTAGATGAATACTTAGCTTGTAGGATAAGCTATAAGGTAAAGATGAAAGGAGAAATCATTAACACTGGAAAACATCAGTCTGGTCAACACTCATGCGTAAAGTAAAAATGAGCTATTAAAAAGATGTCTCGGGGTAAAAAAGTTTTGGAATACTGAGCTCCAAAAGAAAAAGAAGTTAAGGAGAAAAATAGAAAAACCAGAGTGGAAGTGTATAAAACTGAAAGAAGTAAGGGAGGTGGAGAAGCAACAGAATTTTATGCTCTAAAGGAAAAACTGACATCAGTATTTCTGAGTTTTAAAAAATATACATGGCCATTCTGATACTCAGTCCATTGAAAATGCTAAGGTGATCCTGACTTAAAGCAATGTTAATTTTGAAGGTCAGTAAAATTTATTCATTCATCTGGCTACACATAGGACTATAAATTGTTTTTGATGTTAAAAAGAAAGAAAAAAAAGCAAAACTTTCTTAATTGGTTTCACTAAAGCTTTTACTTTTAAGTAACTTATTTACACCTGATTCCTTATTGGGGCAATTCTATAAATTATGATATTCTCACAAAAATGATATATAGCTAAGTGTTTTATCAAATGTTGGCTCTTCTTAAATATTTATATGGCTACTATGACTTGTCGGGCACATTAGTCACCTTCATCTCTTAGCTGAAGCAAAAATATAAAAAATAAAAATGGCCGCTTGGTTTGGGATCCATTTATGTCAGGGAAGGGGAGGTAGGAAGGTTGAAAGTTCAAGCAGACCCCTCACATTTCTCAGAATCTTTTTCATTTCCTATTGTGAAAAGACCTATTAGATTTTGAGAGAGTTTCAAATTCACTGACTATTCTTTATTACCTCCTCTACCACATGGAAAAATATCCAAAAACTGTATCTTGCTTGTAGCTAAAGAGTCAGTGTGGTACAAATTCTTTCCCTTTTCTGACTGTGATGTCAACCTATGACTACTGCATCCAAGCAAAACTCCAAAGGCACTCTCTTCTCCTAGAGTTAATGGAAGAATTTAACAATCCAGTCTGCTGTCCTGGTGTTTTCTAGTTGCTCAGGGCTGGTTGTCAGCAGCTCATTTGGCAACCCGGTAGGAGAGGTTAATTAGCAGGGAGAGTTGAAGAGTGCTACCCAGAGGGAGTAGGAGTGCTGTGCCCACCGAGAGCCTGGAAGACAAACAAAGAAGTTAGGAAGTATTTATTTTCTCTGTTGGGGAATCTTTTTCTCCACGGGACTTGAGTTCAAACAGGGGCCAGCACCTTGTTGCCTCCACATGAGAGACACAGAATCAAAGTGCCCTGAAAATGAATGATGGTTAGAAAGGGGATCAGAGGTTTGACTTGCAGTCAGGAAGCCAAAAAGGTTTTGTTGCTCTCCATAGTAAAAGGCTATTGATTGCTGCAAGTAAGAGCTTGCTGTTTCCTGAAGTTTAAGTTTATTCAGTCTTTTGCCCTTTGAGAGTCCCTTGCTGTTAAAAACCACTATGGAATTTAGCACTTGTTTAATATAAAATGAATTATTTGTGATCAGCCATGACTGCTCTCTCAGGCTACAAGTCTGCTGCTGCCAAGGTCAAAGTGAAGGATGCTTTACATAATGCAGATTTTACTGAGTGGCCATCCTTGAGGCAATCTTAGCACAACACACCCTGGCATGCTCAGCACCGCGTCCTACCTTTAAACTGATGGATAGGGTGCTGGTACAGCAGAATCTTTTTTGAAAATTTCCACTACTATGCAAAAAGTCACTATGGTTGCTTTAAGCTTGAAAATGGAGGCTTCTGTAGCAGGAAACTAATGTCTTCTACACAGATAGTGTCAGTTAGGTTTGTAATCATTGACAAGTGTACCAGTGTGATATCAGAGTAGAGGGTTAACATGTCTATGTCTACACAGCTCCTGTGTCTACAATCTCTTTAGCAAGAATCTGGGCATTTATAACATAACCAGAAAGGCTCACAGAGGCTCTTTGTGGATTACTCATCTCGTTCCTAGATTATTAGAGAATAGGGTTTTTGAAATGATAGAATTTTGTATTTTTTCTGATTACAAAAGTAATACCCAGTGATATATATCATTAATACTTTTAGAATAGGTGTCCTTGAAGTATTTTCTTAGTTTTTAATGTTAATTTCACTGATTAGAATCTATATCCTATTTTTAATCTATTAGTGGGTACAGTTACAATTTTTTAAATGTCTAAGTTATTTTTATGATTATAATAAATTAAGTTTCTACCAGATGTGAGATAAGAAATTTCATCCCCATAACTTTTCCTTAGACTTGATGATTTTCTATTTTTATTTATATAATATAATATAGGATTTAGACCCAGATTCATGATTCAAAAGTTTATGGCTTGATACTATGCATTGTCTTTTCTAGAATAATGTCTGGTATTTATTTGCATTAATCTTTAATACTCTACTAGACATAACCATTTGGACTTTATGTTTATCCAGTTTCACTGCTCATTCTTAATCTAATATAATAATGTTCCCAGTTTTAAAATTTTTTTATTTTTTTTCTTCCATTAGTCAGCTGGAACACATCTTCAGTTAACTATTTTGGTAGAGGTGTGTGGGTGGTAAACTTTCTAAGTCTCTGTATGTCTGAGGATGTCTTTCTGCTGTCCCTAGTGCAGGAACCACTGTGGACAGAATTGGTGGATCAAGCCCTCTTTGCTTAGAGCTCTATGCATGATAAAGCAGTGCTCTAGAGAAAACAGCAGCTGTTTTTGGTGTTTAATACTATACTAATTTTTCTCAGCCTGAATACTTGTAACATTTCATGTTTTATTCTTGAAAAACAATCAGTACACACAGAGGCTCTTTTTGGTTCCATGAGTCCTTTTGACCTGTGATCCAGTACTTTTTCCATTCAGGAAAATTTTATTCTACTTTGCCTTTGACTGTTATCTTTGCATCATAGGATCTATTATTTCTTTATTAGGTTATTGTTTTGTATAAACTGAATCTCCTGAATCTGTATTTCAAGTCCTGGAGCTTTCATCCCTTTGCCTCTAATTTCCAGAAATATTTAAGTTCATTTTTCATGTTACTAATTTCATTTTCTTTAGTATTAATTCTGTTCCTGATTTTCTTCATCATGGAATTTAAGAATTATTAAATGTGGTATCCTTCTGCATTTTAGATTTTGTCATGTTTTTTGTTCAATAGATCTTTGTGCATTCTTATAGGCAAAGGTTCATGGATACCCAGTATTGGCTCACAGCAAAGTAGATGTTGAGAGATTTTGTCAGTTGTTGGTGCAGGTGACTGTCTGAAACCTGTAGATTCAGGTGAAAGGAGATTACATTTCCTGTAAAATTATGTTAACTGTTCAGAGAGCCTGCAGTCTTGGGAGAAAGGACAGGCAGCCCTGCCTCTGTGCTGACACATCGCTTCTTTGTTCTCTCCTGTTCTGGTGTGGCTACCTGCTCAAGAACAAGCTGTAGAACTGTCCATCCATCGTCTGTTCATCATAGGCACCTGGGCCACAGCCCAACCTGCAGCTCTGCCTGAAGCTCTACTTGTGTACCCCTCCCGAATAACACTGCCTGATTTAGCAAATAAGATACATGCCTGTGTCTGCTTAGCTCCTATATCTATAGTCTCTTTAGCAAGAGTCTGGGCATTTACATGTAACCAGAGAGGGCCACAAAGACTTTGTGGCTTACCCTTCTCTGTTTCCATTTTATTAGATATAGTTTTTTAATGGATTTTTTTGTATAAGTATGTCCCAAATATTATTTGAGACATAATTATTACCTTCATTTCCCCAAAAAATCTGTTGTTTACCTAAAAGCCAATTTTACCTGAGTATGCTGTATTTTATTGGGCAGCCCTACCCATGAGCCACAGTTTGCTCTTGTCTTTTTTGAATTAAGGAGGTGTTAGAAGGCAGCTGCTCAAGGACTCTACCTAATTCCTAAGGATGTGGTTTTTCAGAGGGCTGCATGACATTGCCTGCTAAGGCCCCCTTCTCTCAGACCATACCTGCCTTCTATGTGGTGGAAATCCCTTGATGTTTCATGCCAATATGACATAGGCATGAAGATGTAACATACTGTAGTTTCCAGAGCTGATACAGATTTCCCAGTACTTTTATATTCCAGCATTAATTTCTATAGGAATCTGGAGGGGTGTGTGAGTGTGCACATGAGGTATGGAGATGATTATGGTGGGTAAAAGGAAGTTAAATGTCTGTGCTTACGTTTTCATTGTACTAAGTTTTGCCATGTCTAAGTCAACTTTCTAGAGTTCTTGTGCCTGGCCATGTAGTGCCCCATTTTGGGGCGGAGGCGGAGGATGTTAAATTGAATTGGGCAAAATGAGTTATGTGGTTGGATAACTGGGTCATCTTAGACTGTAACTGATTTAATAGACTGAGAAGAATGGCATTCCCCAAACTATCTCCACAGAGATTTATTTTCCCATCCCCTCACTCTGTTCTGTTTACTACCTTCCTACTTGAGCTCATCTACTCCTCTGGGAAGTTAATAAACCAAAAGAAGATAAATGCTCTATGTGAAACTGCCCATCAATAGAAAGTAATCATACTAACATTTATTGAATATTTAATATATGCCAGGCACCAGGCTAAGTGTTCTGTATACATCACCTCATTGAGTCCTCCCTACCCTCTATGGAATAGTTATTTAACTCTCCTTTTCCAGGAAAGGAAGCACATAACCAGAGAGTTTGGCAGACTTGTCATAGGCCACACAGTGAGGTTGCAGTGCACTTTTTTTTAACTCTACTGTATCACTCCAAAGTTCCTAATTCTCAATTGCCTCTTTGAGAAACAGCTGGGATTTTGTACTGGCCAGTTTCTCCATTTCTTTCTCTTTTGATTTCACAGAGATAAACAACAGTGGGCTTAGGGATTAGTATGTGCCACTGATTTCCATTAGCCATGTCATTCTACAGGTCGCCCCTGCAACCACGCACAGGCAGCTATCAAAGGTAATTTTCTCCTTCCCCTCATTGCTAAAGTTTTGCTTCCATCTGTAGAGGTTCTTTTATCCATTCACCAACTCACACAGCATCAAATGACTTTATGACCTAGAAAAAGTACAAAAATGTAGAATTCAGAAGGGAATACAAAGCTAGAGCATGGCAAGGAGCCAGTTCCCAAAGCAAAGTAGATCAAAAGAAAATCCCCAATACCTGCTCAAGGCTGGAAAAATCATAATTGTGTTGTTGCTTATTTACTTTGTGCACTGGTGGCTCATGTTAATTACAGGAGATCCCCTGCAATT
Organism: Cheirogaleus medius; assembly: GCA_008086735.1. Taxonomy (NCBI): domain Eukaryota; kingdom Metazoa; phylum Chordata; class Mammalia; order Primates; family Cheirogaleidae; genus Cheirogaleus; species Cheirogaleus medius. Next base: position 36,587,245 of record VBSM01001124.1, on the reverse strand, counting down.
TCCCACGAGGTGTATCAATGGCCCACACTGTCTTCAGTTATTTCTATTGGAAGTAATAACTGCAATGCTGTAACTGTGAGCACTGTGCAGTATTATTGTCACATTAGCTGGTAATGAGAAAGAGCACGTAACTCATACTGCCACAGCACATTCCAATGTACCCTGTTTGTTATGAAAATTTCTGGCCATACCTTCTGCTCGCTATTAAAATGAAGGGTCATGAGTAGTGTTGCCTGGAGCCAATAAATGTCACATAAATATCTTCATATAATTTTACCAAATCATTTCACTTTTGACACTTGTCACCAGGCTACTCTATAGCTGAAGCCTTGTATAGACAAACATAGGCAAATATGTGATTGTTTTGTGCAGAAGACAAAGTTTCAGAGAGGGTACATGAATGAGAAATAAACAATTACTAATTGAGTACCTATTAAGTTCAGTGCTTTCTCTGTGTTCTTTAATGCTTAAACAAACCTATGAATCGTGTTTCATTGCTCCCTTTTCCCAAATGCAAGAGTGGAAGATCAGAGAAACACAATTATTTGCTCAAGGTAATGCAGCACTAACTTAGAGCTAATCTATCTTGAAAGCTCCAAGTGTTTCCACTTGAGCCACAAACACCCTCCATTTCATCATCTACGAAATCTCTTTTCAAAAAAGTAAACTGCGAGCTGAGTATATGATCATTTAGGGTTTTGCATTTATATTAATCATTCTTAATTTTAATTAAAAAAATATTTATTGTGTAAGCTGACTCAGATATGGATGCATTTGTAAATATAAAGAAAGAAACCACCTCCTGCCATTGACTGTTTGCCTAGTTAAGCAAAAGTCAAACAAAACTATACTTCACAAGTGCGGTTTGTTTCACTGCATTTTGTAAATGCTAAGTTGCTTAGACCCAAACTTTGGTTATCAGTAATAGAGATCAGAGTTAGAGCTAGTTCAACAATAAACTATACACAAATGAAAATCCTCAAGGGAAAAGAAACCATGAAGAGTGTAAATAAAAGACAGGAAAAGGACAGATTATTTTTCTGTTCTATATCCTTGGCCAGAATTATTTCCCCTGTGGCCAAAAGAAGAAAGGAATTCAAGGTTCATCATTTTTTCTGTAAACCAGAAAGACCACATGAGACTGAGATGAGCAGATGTCCATTCCTAAAACTCAAACGAACCTTCTTAGAAATGAGACTCATTGTCTTTAGTGGGAGGATAAGAGCAATTAGCCAAACCTCAAAGCTGACGTAACAGAAATGCTACATGCAAATATATGTTTGGGGGGGTACCTTTAATAGAAAAACACATTTAATTTTAAAAGAAATTATTAAACTATAAACCAAGGTGGGACAAGTGCAGAAACTTGTCAGTTTGATTTTCTAATTCACATTTCATATTTTCCTTTATTTTTCTTGGCTGATTTTTACGTCCCAGAATAGGTGTCTATTCTAAAGAATAAAAGCTGTATATAGAACGAGGTCATACACCTACCTTCACAAAATATTCGTAGTTTAAGTAGAAAGCAATTATCAGTACAAAACTTTATAGTATCTTTCATCTAAGGGAGTCTTTAAACAGATAATAGTAGCAGCTAATATTTATGACGTACTTATAAGGGCCTGGCCCAGTGCAAGGGCTTCATGTGCATTTCATGGCACTCATACTTTGGGCTAGCCACTATTTTAGGATTAATGGGGAGACAAGGCTCATCTCTTTAAGAGCAGCTGATTGAGCAGAGGTGGCCGACACAGCTGGGGGCAGGAGTGCCTCTCTGCATGTGAAGTAGCACGCAGCAGTCAACACCTGCCGTGGAAGCTTGATGCTGATGAAAGCTGGTTCAATGATAGCTAATTGTCCTAGTCAGAAAGTGGGCACCATAACAAGTCAAAGACAGAGTGTGAAACAGAGCAGAACCAGGATGTTAGATTTCCTGATTCCTGATTAGGGACTTTGTTCATGTGCTAACGTGCTGATCCACTCATTGACACGTTCAACGGGCATTTGCTGAGTGCCTTCTGTGTTCCAAGTGCTGAGTTTGGTGATGAGAATACAGAGATAAGTAAGACATGATTCCTATTCTTTAGAAGCTCCCAGTCTAGTTAGTTGAAAAGGGAAACACTAGATCAACAAGTCCTATAGAATGTAGGTGGAAGAAGATGCACAGGTACTAGGCCAGAGGAAGGGACTCACACTGGCCAGTGATATCAAGAGAGAGGAAAGCTGGGTTGACTAGGTAAACAAGGGTGAAAATAATATTTTGGGCAAACGAAACAGCAAAATTCTTGAGCATGAAACCGTATGGTGTATTTTGGTATTTCTAAATAATTTGAGTGGAAAGGGCAACATGAATTGATTGTGAAGTGACTTATATGCATTTAAAGAGTTTATATTTTTCCTGTAGTAGACTGTGAGTTATTGAAAAGCAAAGTGGAATAGAACCATACCCTGGGAAAGTTAATTATGTTGAAAATGTAGAAAAAAGATTACACAAGGACATATGTAAAGTATTGAGACAATCATTACATGGGTTACAGAGAATTGGCCAGACAGTGGAGGAAAAGTTTGCAATACAGCCTATAAATGAATTATGTCATGAGACATCTTTACTTGATCTACTTTTGAGATCTTAATTATGCTATATATATGTGTTTATTTTTATTACTTTTGTAATAAATTCTTTTTTAGAGAACTTTAAATGAAGAGTCCTTAGTATCACTGTCCTAAGCAGCAATCAGAAAATTGGAATTAATGAGTACTTCTCTATTTGATCTTTTAAGCAAGTTATCTCTAGTTTAGCTGTGACTAAATTTATTCTGGATTTTGTATTCCTATTAAATACAGTAAATGTGTCACCTATACAGTATGATGTATGTTTGAAGATGGTGCTGTTGACTTATAGTCCAAGTGGCTGGCTCTTTGGGCGTATTTTTACCCCTGGAATTGATAAGAGGCTTCATTGACTTACCTTTCCCTTCAGTGCTCAGTGGCAACTATTTGTAAACTGATTTGTTTGAGATGAGAAATAAATCTGGGTTCCTGGAATTGAAAATTTTTTTCTGAGTACATTGTATAGATTCATAACAGGCAGAGTCAAGGCCTTGGATCCAACAGCCCCATATTTTAACCCATTGAATTGATTGATGTAAGCCCAAACTCAATATTTCATATTACTCTTGTACCTGACTCTTTAAGATGCCTAAAACCAAAATATTTGTATTATTTTCTCATAAATGATCCCACAAATATTTTATGCCAAGGATGCTAGTCTGAGTAGCATAACAGGTCCTGAGCATTGGGATGGAAAGTCTTTAAGTTAGGAATTCTGCTGCCCCAACCCCACATTGTATGATCATAATGCCCTTTTCAAGTATTTCTAGAATGATCATAGAGTCTTTGCGTCTGGCTTTGTGCACAGGATAGCGTAAATAAAACAGAGGAAATAATACCAGGGTAATTCAAAGTGTGGTACATAAACCACCTATCTCGGTATCAGCTTTTTCATCTATAAAATGAAGACATGAATACCTACTCTGCACACTTCATAGGAATGTTTTGAATATCAAATGAGATAACATATATTAAACTAAAAAAAAAAAAAGCTCTTCCTGTAAAAGGGTCTGTCTAGCCAACTAACTGTTTTACAATGGGAGAAGAAGGTCCTGGGGAAAAATTGGTATCTACTTCTCTGAATAGAAAAATTAAATTCCTGGGTACAGGGTTTGGGACACGTGAAGGGGTCCAGGATAAAATATGTTAAATGACATATAGTAGAAACCCCCCAACAGTGTTACCAAAGCATTTCTCCCTTACATTTGAGGGAAAGGTAAAAATGAGAAGGCCCCAGCGTCAATGTCATCCCCTTCTACTGGGGGAATACACCTGGTTGGAGGAAAAGAACATGTGGCCTTTGCCCTACACATCTTTATGAGCACAGAAAAAACACCTGGGCCCCAGGGCACCATGAGATTGTGGAAAGCGTGAGCATCCTACCTGTTCGGCGTAGCTCCGTGTTCTCTACGAGAAAGGGTTGAAGCAGTTTTCTCCTAAGTGCAGGCATTATTAGAATCCTGGGAGTGTTTTTATGAAACATGCAGAGTTCTAGGCCCAACCACCATGTATTAAAAACAGCTGTGTGGCCTTGAGCAGTTACTGCACTTTCCTGTGTTTCAGTATCCTCATTTGAAAAGTGAAGACAGCAATAGTATCTGTTACGGAGTTGTTTGAGGATTTTAAAGATTACTTCTTTTTTATCTTCTTCAAATTATTATTATTTGCATTAAGTTCTTTATGAGCTATTACATTTTTTAAAAACCTGGATTTTAAAAATGTTGCCATCATTTATTTCACTTAAATTTTGACAAGTGGGGACTTTATTTCATCATTTGCTTACCTACCACATTGAGACTATTGGTTTTCTTTCTCTGTCCAGGATTTTAAACCTTAAACACAAATCTCAGAGTCATCTTTAAAAGCTGGTTTAAGATACTTCACAGTCGGGTTGCAGTTTCCTCGGGACGAGCAGCCCCTCTCGCTGCCACGCCTCTGCTCTGTGCTGCACGTCTGGCAAAGCCAGCCTCTGGGTAATCAGGAGCCAGGCCATGCAATTTGACCTGTGTGGGGCTGGAATGTATTCCTGAGGAGTAATAGGTAATTTGACCTAATTTGGCTTGAGCCTCCCGTGAGCTGAGATGAGATTACCAGTCGAGTACAATTATAGAAGGTGATTTGGTGCTTCTGACCTACAGTCAGCTGGAGACTCAAGTTAGATCATCTCACCTATGAAATTTCCCCCGGGCTTCCAGATAATGATTTTAAATGCTAATTACTACATGTAGTCAATGCTCTGATAAAATTGAGAGCATTTTGATTTATGATGGATATTAAGTAAAAGCAAGAATGAAACCCAGTAGATTTAAAGGATTTAAACATACTCATGAGGTTTCAACACTAAAAGAAAACTGCAAAGCCCTTCCTTTTCAATGGTCATATTTATCTCAGTTCCGAGACATTTTCTCCTTATTACTGCCAAAGATGCCACTGTAGAAACTGACCAAATTCTTTCCAAATCTGCAGCTTTTTGTTTTCAATTAAAAAAATGTGTCTTCTCCAACTTGGCAGCAATTCTAGGCATAGCCAGAGGCAGGGTTGGCTTCTGAACAGGAGATTTGAGTGTTTAGGGAGCTCCAATGCTGGGCTAAACAGAATTTGAAAGGCAGGATCGATCTGTGGATAGTTCTTCCTGGATCTATCTAGCTGAAAACATACCAAAGAGGATCCAGGCACAGGGACTGGGGATTTCTAGCCTCAGATTCACCCCTTTCTAGATCATATATTCAGTTTTACAACATAATTTGGGCTCAACGGGGTCCAATAAAAGCTCTGATTTGTGTTATAAATATAGTCAATCACTTGACCTCTGTAATTTTCAACTTCTCCAAAAATGGGAATCACAGCACTAATTCATCCTATAGTAGTTATATGCACTAAAAGAGTTAGTTGCCTAGCACAAAATGAGTGCTCAATGCAAACAAATATGATTTAATGTGACTTAAAGGACCTGGGCTTGAGTTTGCTAGTATGTACTCTTGAGCAATAATGTTTTAACTTCTAGCATTTATTTTCCTCATCTGCAAAATGAGATAGTGGAGCTAGGCTGGATAGAGATTCTCAAACTTTGTTTTAGGGAACTGTCATATTCCACAAAAATGCCTCTGAGGATATTACTCAGGTTTTTCTTTTAAAAGATACTTTTAATCATAATACCTGTAATAGAGAAGCATGCATATGTAAATGGGTTATCCATCCATATTTTACCAAATTGATAAAACCTACTAATATGTAAATATTCTACTTGGGACTAGTAAAACTGATTTATCTAGTATCCATTTTAACTAGTAGGGATTCCCATTAGGTCGCATTTGAAATAAAAGATTCCATTGTTAAAACATTTGCAAGCCATGGAGCTAATGATCTTTGAAGATGAATCCATTCTATGACTCTAAATAATCAATTTTATTAAATTCAAGTGAATAAAAACAAATGCAAGTGTTCCTCGGTGTTCCCTTGATGCACTAGATGTCTTGGCGTACTGGGAGGCATTTAAAAGTCAGCATCATCAGCATCTCTCCCAGATGTAAAACAAATGTTCTCACAGATCGCTTTGGGTGGTTGTTTAGCTATTTAGTCAGAATATATGTGACATGGCGATTAATGCACTAGCACCTTCACAATTAGAATCTGAGATAAATATGGATTGTAAACACTCTTTTCAACATTATTAAAAAATAAAAATCTGATGACGACAGAGTCATCACTGCTACGGAAACTTCAGTCTGGGCTTTGGAGCGGGATTTATTTTAAAGAATGCTCTGGCCAAGGCATTCTGGATGAGAGGGATTGTTGTCATTTTCCGTGTACAAATGAAGGACAAAGAGTAAAGATCAGTATAAATTCTGTTTCAACAAGTTTTACATGTACCCGGCCAGTTGCTTAACTAGCAAAAGAGAGAGAAAAAAAAAATTGTCACTGTTTTTTAGTGGAAATTCTTTAAGAATGAAGTTAGTCTTTCTCTTAGGGACTATTTTCATAAATCAATCTGTGGTTGAGTCCCTATGGAAAACATATTTCATTTATAAACTTTTTTCTACGTCTTTTTTTTTGAAGACAAATGTGATTGATTTTACAAGACCATTGGTTTGATCAGATTAGTTTATTAGATTAGCCTTTTAAGATCACTATGATTTATTTGTGTTCCATGAAGTATTTATTTAAGTATTTTATTGTTGCTTATCCTTGTACAATTTTTGAAGATTGAAGAAAGCATGTGAGTATACAAGTCAACATTTAATTATGACTTTAGGTGAAGATCATATAAATTATGAGAAAGACACCATTAAGTTTTACACTTAATAGAGCACACCATGGCCCTTTTAAAGTACTGGAGACTTAGAGAAGAACAAGATGAATTGTATTATGTGCTGGCCTATATTCAATGAAGTAAAGTGCATGGTGGGGGTAGGTATTAAGTCCCCCAATTTAAAAGCATTATGTCTTTTGCTCTGTTGCTTAGGTTTACATTTAAGACAGCAAAATCCTCCACTGACTTAAAAGGTAATAATTCTATAAAATATTCTGGTTCAAAGGCCAAGGAAATACAATTTAGTTTCAATCACAGGAGTAAGCTAATTGCAGCATATACTGTAAAGGGCTTGTCTATATTGTGTTCCGAAGGAAAGATTAAAATGTTTAATATTTTTATTTCTGTGGGAAAAAAGTTCCCTTCCAGGATTTAAGTTTGGCTTTTTAAAATATTTTGAGAATGCATCACAGGGAAATGTGGGGACTAGATGCACTAAGCTTTAAGCATCACAGAGGCAGAAAATAAGTCTGTCTCGTTCCTTGCTATCTTTCCTCTTTCTTGCACAAACCATAAATCGTTGTTGAATGAATGGTGAGCATTAGCTGAACAGAGTGGCATTGCAGAAGGGAGGCTAAGGGCATGCGCTTGGGCTACAGAGGAGCTCTGTAGAAATTCTCACTCTACCAATACCAGCTCTGTGACTTTAAGCAAATGGCTTAACTTTTCTGAGTTCAGTTTCCTCACTTGTAAAATGAGGTTAATGCTTGTTTCTGAAGGTTGCTATGAGGATTAAATGAAAATAACCCTAGTAAAGTAAAGTAAGTAAAACCCTAGTAAAGATGCTAGTTGAGTATTTGCCACTTGTAAATGCCCAACAAATGCTAGCTCTGACCATTCTCAGTAAAGCACAGAAAGTTTTCTTGGTAATGGAGTTATCTTCATTTTTGTGTGTGTGTTTTCTGACTTCACAGTACAATTTGTATTATACAATTAGAAAATAAACTAGTCACATTCTCCCAGGTCAAACAGAATTCTCTCCTTTCATTTTCAAAATTCTGTTGATGGTGCATGTCTGATAGTATGATAATAATGTCTAAATGCCAGGTACTCCTGATTCCATAGGCTTTCAAGCTTTCCTAAAATGTGAGGATCATTTGAAACAATTATACATTCAAGCCAATAAATGTTTCCAAACATACACTAAACAAACTATGATCAAAATATGTAAACATGTGGTATATGTTTTTCCATTCTTGAGATACTTCATTTAAAAGGATAGTCTCCAGTTCCATCCAGGTTGTTATAAAAGATATTTGTTCACCATTTTTTATGGCTGAGTAATACTCCATGGCACACTATTCAGGTGATGGACACACTTATAACTTTGACTCAAACTGTACAAAAGCAATTCATGTAACCAAAATATTTGTAACCCTGTAATATTCTAAATTAAAAAAATTTAAAAAATATGTAAACAAACCCACAGATCTAGGATGTACTCAGCATGAAAGGCTCAGAGTTATTGCAAACATGTGACTTAAGACTTCACAGCTGTGGATACAATACTAGGTATTCTCTGTCCCTGGATGTATGGTGAGTTCTAGAATAGAAGAAGGAAAGAATTGGAGGACAGGCATGTTTCAGGGGAAAATGAGACAGAAAAATTGGTTCTGCAAAAGATGCTAGAGAATAGTGGCATTCTCTCCCTGGTTTCTTTTACATTAGACCTTGCCCAGAAGATTTCTCTGTGAGACATATGAGATTGGAATAGCCCCAGTTATTGAGAAGACTTCCAGCAATGGCAGACAACATAACTGTATCAGAATCTCTAACTAAAACTGCATAAGCCAGGCACGCTAAATAATGAAAACATTATTCTAATGACAAGTGACCTACTTGGGGTGACCATCCATCTCTGTTTGCCCAGGACCCTCCTGGTTTTTACACGGAAACTCCTGCATCCTTGGAAACTCTTCATTGCCAGGCAAACCAGGACAATTGATCGCTGCCCTCCACATGCTTCTTCCTAGACCTGCCTTTCAACATGATCACAGAGTATTGAGTCTGCCCCTTCCCAGTACATGCTTGCTCTTGGACTGATGCCCTCCCATACACATAGGTGGAGTGGGGCAGGGGAACACACACAAGAGTGTACAATTGTGGTTGTGAATTTTGATAGCAAGATGGAAGAACGGGATTTATTTGGAATTTTAGAAAAGCAGACTCTTGTAGATTCAAAATCCAGGTAGGACCATGGTCTGAATAGTGCCCTGTTTTTTACTCATAGGAAGCATACTTCAGAAACACATTGGATAATTGAAACGAATAATTTTGTGTGTATGTAAACACATGTGACCTTTTATCTAAAATGCATTTTTACATCATGGGTACACAATAAATACATCATTGTAAAAATGTGATGCTTAAAGTACGTTACTATAAAAGCCTTATAATACAAAGTCCTAACTCTGAGCTCTGGCCCAATTTTCTGACTAAACGTGTTGCTTATTGCCGCTTAAATACCTTCGTGGCAAAGCCTTTGTCTTCTTGGATGAAGTCTGTGTATAATTTCCTGGAAAAAAGGATAGCATTAGCTTGGAGTTGGATCTGTGATCAAGAAACATCTGGAAAAATTGCAGAGACTGGTGAGTAAACAAGTAAGGCTGTTCTCAGATGTGGAGAACTAATGAATCAGATTCGTAGTTGCACAATGATCAGACCCCATCCTGTCTGTGAAGGGGTTAGGTGGGTGCTGGCCCTGCTGTTAACAAACTGGACCCAATTGTAGTTTCACACCATTCTTTCCTGAAGATTGTCTTCATTCTCATATGCTTGCAATTTTATTATATGCAATACCACTCAAGAATATTAATGGACTCTCATTACCAGAACCACATTTTGGAGATGTGATTTAACATGTAGCACTGGGCTGAAGAAATTTGATTATAAAGTAGCCAAGAATTATTCAGTCAATCAATTATGCCTAAATCATGTGCAGTATAAAGCTCTAACTTACATACAATGAATACCAATCATTTTCAGTAAGCTTACTACAAATACATAATGATTTCAGTGGAAGGTTACCTACTTTCATATGGTAGAACCCTCTTTAAGAATATATAAATCTATATCATGCTTTTTAGTGGTATTGTTTTCATAAATAGGAGCATTTATTCAAGACTACAGGGCCATGGGACTTTTCTGACTCAAATGTCAGTGGTATAAAACTCTCCTTTGGAAAGAAAATGTTAACTACCATGCAATATTCATTTTGCACTTTCCAAAATGCTGAAAAATCTGTGCAACATACAAGAACCACAGGAAGTTAACAGGAGGCAAATTTTGCAAAGCAAAAAGGCCACACATGAAATAGACTATGAGATAATCATTCACTTGTTTATTAATTTTAAAAGTATATATATGCATCTATTAAATGCTTGGCACAGTACAAGACAACAGAAAGATTAGGATATATTTTTGCCCTAAACAGCTTATGTTCTAGTAGAAGAGGTGGAATATTTTTAAAGATAAATGATAAAAAACATAAATTAATTACTACGAGAATAGAGATTAGAGAGAGATTTTCCTCTTCCACCCTTCTTCCTTTCCACTGTTTCTCCCTCTCTCTCTCTTTTCCTTTCTTCCTCTCCCACTTCCTTTCTTCCTCCTTTCCTTTGTTTTTCTACCCTGTTAAGTGTTTCATGGAAGGTTTACTAAAAAGTGCTTTCTTTTTGTGATCATAAAATAAACCTTTTATGAGGTCTGTCCAGAAAATCTCCAGCCATGTAATGTGAAAAATAGAGATATTTATTGAACAAGATACAAGAAACTTTGTATATTGGACAATGATGTTTCAGTCCCCTTCAAAGTAGGCATCTTGGGACCTCACACAGTTCTCCTGGCGTCTCTCAACCCAACCCGTACAGGTTCAACATTTTCAGGTGTTCTGCTTGTTGTAGGCCTTCCAGAATGTGGATCACTTTCAACAGATTCTCAACCATCTCTGAGACACTTGTACCATACTTTTATTTGTGCTGCACTCATTGCATCGTCCCCAAAAGCCTTCTGAATCATCCAATAGTTTCCATGGAGGAATGTTGAAGCTTAACACAAACTTCGATGCAGATTTGCTGCTCTACTCAGTCATTTTGAATGCTATGGCCACAGAGTACACAGGCTCACTCAACGGCATCTAGTGCCCCACTGACTAGCACGGTGAGGGCGTCATTGTTCATGCATGTGTGTTATAGTCCACTCTCCTTGGCTGCCAGGTTACAGCCATGTCGTGCAAACCCTTCTGGTTATGTTAACAATGGATGGATACTTTCCAGACAGGCCTGTATGTGATAAAACATTCAGAGTAAAAAAGATATACAGTGAAAATCAGTCTCAAGTTTCTTTTCCTAAAAGCACCCCTCGTTGTCAGTTTCTTGAGCATCCCTTTAGCTATTCAATGCATGGGCAAATATTTGTAAACAATCCCTCTTTTTCTTTTGGATACAGTAGAATCATCATATACACACTGTTTTGCCATTGCTTTCTAAAAAATATATTTAAAGACTTTAAGTATATTTAATTAATGTAATTTTAGTACAGCAAAATTAGTCTTTTGCCATATGTGCTGAAAATATTTTCCAAGCTTATCATCTGTCTTTTGACATTGTTTAGGTATTTTTACCATGCAGAATTTAAAATATTTTACTTGGTCAAATTTATCAATTTTTTGTGACTTTTGTTTTCTGGTTTTTCTTTGTAAAGCTTTTTCAAATCAGGGATGAAAAACAAATCTTTCCCTGTGTACTTCAAATGTTTTTATGGTTTTAACTTTTTTTCAGTTAAAACTTTATCTAGAATTCATTTTGGTGTATGACTTCATTTTAATCCAATGGCTAGCTGCTGACCCCAACACCAGCTTTGGAATAATTGATCTCTCTTTTCCTCATTGATATGAAATGCCAAGAATGTTTCAGAATTTTTAGAGAAGGAAAGGAAAACAGACCAGGCAGTGGGAATAATGTGAAACAAGGAAGTCTATACCAGCCTTCCAACCCTTCAACCTATGTTTACTGCTCTATCTCAACTTTTCAGAGAAATCTCCTCTAAAATAGCAGCAACTACCACCACTACTACCATGTTTCCCCAAAAATAAGACAGGGTCTTATATTTATTTTTTCTCAAGAAGACACCCTAGGGCTTATTTTCAGGGGCTGTGTTATTGTCCCCTCAAAGCCTCAGCTTGCAGCATGCACAGGATGGCCTGGACCTGACAGGGGGAGCCGACCTTGTTGGTGGGGCTGCCTGCATCTTTCTGGTCACCTCTGGGATAGTAGCTGTCACCATGGGGCAGATGAGAAGGGCTGCTCGCCGTCTTCAAGGAAATGCATGGGTTGTGCAGATATGCTGCGTAGCCACGCCCATCACAAGGTCTTATTTTCAGGGTAGGGCTTATATTGCGCAAATGCTTAGAAATCCTGCTAGGGCTTATTTTATGGGTAAGTCTTATTTTTGGGGAAACATGGTACTACTGCAGCACTTATTCCTCACTATGCATCAGACATGGTAGAAGCATTTTACAGGCATCTCATTTAATCCTCACATCAGCTAGGTAACATAACTATCTTTAATTTTAAGGTGAGGAACCTGAGGAAGTGAGGCTAAATAACCTTTTCAAGACCACACATCTAGTAGATATTGCAGCATGAACCTGAACCAATTGATACAATATCCTATGCTTTTAAACCCCTGGTTATACTACATCTCCACAGCCTCACTTGAACAAGAAATCTAGCTTTCCCCTGAAAACATTTGCTCCCATTATGTCCTTCTAAGTGATGGTTGATCATTTTCCAATATGGCAGGTAGAGAAAGTTGGAATTCAAAACTGAAGGTTGAGCAATGACTTTGGAGGCTGTTTCAGAAGTTTAGGGGGCCATGTGAAATATCTGATCTAGACTAGAATAATTGGGATGGAGAGGACAGACATGTTTCTGAAATATTTAGGGGATAAAACAGGCCAGATTTAATGGTTGAATGGATGCAGAAGAAAGAAAGGGAATTCAGGATGACTTATATTTTCAACTTGGTTGCCTGACCAGGTATATGATGTTGCCATCAGCTGAGAGAGAATTTAGAAGAATAAGCTGGATTTCAAGGAAAGAAGAAGAAGCCAAGTTTCATTTTTGACTGGAAATAATAAGCAGTTGTATTATAGGCATTTTATTAACTATGAAACCAAGAGATTCAGATAGGAATATTAAATTTGTGAATTCATTAGGGCATAGATGTAAGCTGAAATTTTTTAAGTGAGTGAGATCATCTGGAGAAAGTATGCAGCATGAGAAGAGCTATGGGACAAGACAGAACTTTGGTGAACATACAAAATTTAGGTGGCTCATTTCAAAAGGGATAGAGGAAAAAACAATAGAAGAAACTGCGGAGTCTAGTATCGACAAAAGCAAAGTGACCAATAGAATCAAATGTAACTAAATTCAGTGATTTAGTCAATAGGAAAATCGATGGGAAAGTACCCTTTAGATTGCAGTGATGAGGTCATTGGTGATTTTAATAAGAATAATTTCAGTACAGTGGAATGGAATATAGATTATAGTCAAATGAACTCTGAATGAGAGGCAATGCTGAGGAGGCCGTCTGGATTACTCTTTTAAGAAGTCTGGGAAAGAAACAATTGAATTGTAATTGAGGAGAATGTGAAATCTGGAGCTTTGCTTGAAATAGGAAAGATTGGAGAGCGTTTAGTGGCTGAAGGTGAAGGAACTAGCATGAAGATCAATGAAAGAGACCATCTGTTCTCATAGAAGATACAAAGGAAAAATTTCAAAGACACAAGTGGTATGGGGAAGCTGGCTTTATCTTTTAAGACTGAAGAAAAAGATGTATTGATGGACACAAGGTAGACAAAATTGTATATAGATAGAATTGGCAAGTTGAGGGATATTTGAGGAATTTACCCTTAGTGCCCTTGATTTTCATAATAAAACAGATAAATTTATCTACTGGAATGAAGGAGCTGGCATGGTGTCAGATGCTTGAGAGGAGCAGTAAAAAGAATGTTGGAATGATATATTTCTGACTAAGGATATATAAAAATAATTTATTGACAGCTCTGAGTACCTACTTGATGACAGTGATTTTGAATTTTTTGTGATGCCAATTCATATTGTTGTTATCTTTTCTTGATGCAGAAGAGAAGGTAGAGTTTGATCACATTGACTTTGTGTTGATTTGAAGAGCCAAAGATGTAAGGAAATTTAGCATATCTGCAAGATAATAATTAAGATGATAAACAATTTTACTTAAGGTTACATAAGGGAAAACATGAACAATGGAGATAATAAGCTATAAAAAATAAAAATATCAAGGAAGTTGATCTCTATGAGATGGAAGAGTGATGGAGTGGAAGTTTGAGGATAAGGGTTGCAGTTAGAGACTGAGGTGGAATAATTCTTATTGATAACAGGATTCAGAGTTTGGTGATGGGTATAAGTAAGTCTAAGTGGATTAGCACTGAAGGTCACTCGATAAGAAAGGTTCAGAGAATTTGGAGGCTAGTTTAAATGATGGATTATTAAAAGAAACTGTGACTTTTCATAGATTACCATGGTATAGGAGGAAGATTCTGTGTCAGAGGACTGTCAGTGGCAGAAGCCAATAATGGAGACATGGCCCACTGGCAAGAGTATTGAAGGTAGATGAAGAGTTTTGCCTGTGAATAGAATTGTAATCAAATGACAAGGAGAGAATGTTCAAGATGAATTTTTCAATGAAATAAGCAATTCATTGGAGAAAATCATGTGAATATAGATATGGATAGATATATACAGTAGTGTGATGACCATTGTAATTTTAACAAATATATTTAAACTTATAATATGTTTTCCATCAACATTGATAATTCATTAACCTCTTTAACATTCCCTCCCAACTAAGAATTTGAGTATGTTTTTACTTCTTCCTTGTTATTCACCCCACCAGACTGTGGTTAATTTTTTGTTATATTGTGACACTATTTTTTAAGTTTATCCTTCCTTAGTAGTGCTGGTTTTAAAATACATCCAAGTCTCATTCCTCTTCCCTTGAATTTGGCCTAGTTTTAATGACTTGCTTCTAGTGAATAGAAGGTGGTAGAAGTTAAGCTTTATGATTTATGAGGCCAGGTCATAAAAGAAGATACAGCATCCACCTGGTTTTCTTTTTCTTGGGATGGTGGCCCTTAGAATCTAGCTGTCATGCTGTAGGGAAGCCCAGGCCATGTAGAGAGGCTACATGAGATGTTTCAGCAAACACTCTCAGCTGAGGTCCCAATTTTCAGCTAGAATCAACTCCAAAATATGAGTGAGGAAGCCATTGAGATGACTCCAACTCCAGCCATCACTTGACTACAATCACATTAGAGACCTTAAGTGAGAACCACCTGCCTGAGCTGAGTCAATTCCATAACTGTTATAGATATTAATAATACAAATAAATGACTGTTCTATGCAATTAAGTGTGAGGTAGTTTGTTTTGCAGCTATAATCAGAACACTCAACAACTGAATTAAGCTTCGCCGCTATATTATCAGTAATTATTTAGATGTAACTATATATTTTATTAATTTATTTGATTGTTTATCCATTCCATATTATTCTTTTTCTTGTGTTCCTTGGTCATTCCGCTGGAATATGTGTAGTGGAGGGGTTTTTTTCCTCCCAGAATGAACTCTGGGTCCTTGCATGTCTAAACAAATATTTAAATGGTACTTTGACTTATAAAATCCTAGACTCAAATTTTTTCTCTTTTCTTTTTCTAGCATATAATTTTACAGATGAAAGTTCTCATTCCAGTGTCATTCTTACTCCAGGATAGTTGATATGTTTCCTGTAGTTTTTTTTTTTTAATCCTTGGCCTTTGGAAATTTCCACAAGACGTGTATACATATTCCCAGGTCTTTTTATAGCTAGCACTTTCTTGCCATTCATATCTTATAGCAAATGTCAGCTCCTCAGAGACACCTTCACTGATACCCCAGTATAAAGTAGCTCCACGTGTTCACTATTTATCTCATTACCCATAGTGCTTTCTTCAGGAATTTATTGCTTTTTTATTTTTGTTTATCCATTTATTTTATCTCTTCTCTTTAGAATTTAAGATTCATGGAGGGAGAATCGGGTCTTTCTTATTTATGGTTGTATTTCTAATGCCTGGAATAGTGCCTGGCATATGGTAGATATTGGATAAAATATTTGATAAGGAATGAGTGAATAAATGTATTTGCTTGTATTCCATTTTACTACTAGATACCCAGTATGCTTTTTAATTTGAAAACTTGAATCTTTTTCAGGTCATCCTTTTACAGACTATCTTTTGATTATTTACTTTTCTCATTCCTCTTCTCTCCTAGAATATGAATATTAGATATTCTTCCCCATATCTCCTAAATGTCATTCTTCATATTTCTTATTTCTTTTATATATTATATGTAGAGAAAGAGGGAGAAATATTTTCTTGACTTTACCTTCTTTGGCAATATCCTTTCACTTAGCCCTTCTATTATTTTTTAAATCTTTGAAAATATGCTTTATTTTTCAAGAACCATTTTTTGTTTGCTATTTTGTATTGTATCCTCTTTGTTTTGTTTTTGTGGAGTCAATGTCTTTTCAGTGTCTGAAATTACTAAAAAGAATTGAAGCTATTTTTTTTTATATCTCTGTTTCCTCCAATTGCTCGTCTTTAGTTTTCTCTTTTATATTATTTTTCTTTCTTGAATCTCTGGTGATCTTTGTTTTCTGTGAAATGATAAGTAAAGGAATAGATTGATTAGTTTAATTATCTGGGTTTTATTGCCTTTAAAGTTGTGTATCAAACATATTTAAACAACATTGATAATTTATTAACCCTTATAACTTTCCTCCAAAATAAGGCAAGTGTTTGAGTATGCTTTTATATTTTCCAGCACTGCCACAAATTCTTTTTTTTATATATCTTTTCTGTCATTTCAGTGGGATGTTGCGGATGTGAGTAAAACATGTGCCAAGTCAACCATCTTTATCTAGACACTGCAACTTCCAGACTTGCACTTATACCTCCGATTCACTCTGCCCACATCTGTCCTAAACTTAACGCAATCTGGCTTCTCTCCCCAGCAGTCTGCTGAGACTGCTATCCCTGCTATCCCCATGGACTGATTAATCTTCAAAACCTTTGTCCATTCGCTGCTCTCCAATTAGTGTTCAACACTACTGATCCATTCCTACTTTTAAGATTCTTCCCTCTCTAGTGGCTCACGCCTGTAATCCTAGCTCTCTGGGAGGCCGAGGCGGGTGGATCTCTCGAGCTCAGGAGTTCGAAACCAGCCTGAGCAAGAGCGAGACCCCGTCTCTACTATAAATAGAAAGCAATTAATTGGCCAACTAAAAATATATAGAAAAAATGAGCCAGGCATGGTGGCACATGCCTGTAGTCCCAGCTACTCGGGAGGCTGAGGCAGGAGGATTGCTCGAGCCCAGGAGTTTGAGGTTGCTGTGAGCGAGGCTGACGCCACGGCACTCACTCTAGCCCGGGCAAGAGAGTGAGACTCTGTCTCAAAAAAAAATAAATTAAAAAAAAAAAAAAAGATTCTTCCCTCTCTAAGATTTTGTGGCAACATTTTGCTTTGATTTTTTCTCCTAGTCATTCTTTCTCTATTTTGCTGACTTCTGCACACTATTTAATTCTTTGATGCCACTATGGAAAAGTCCAAATCCCTTTGATAGATGAGTCACTGAATCTATTTAACTCTATTTATTGATCTGCATATAAACACTGCCCTGTTCAGGATGGTGACTGTATAGTCTCCAAGCCTTCCATGCTTACTTTAGACTCTGAGCATTTGTTTATATTATTCATCCTATAAGGAATAGTTGCCACCTTCACTATCTTTCCTAATGTTATCTATCCTTCAGAAAGGGACCCAATTCTTCATCCTCTATGAAGCATCCCCTGACAATCCCCAAACAGTTTCTTGTTTGAATTCTTTTGGCTTCTCCAGTTGAATGGTCATTTTTGGTTTACCATGAACTCCCATTTATCATTAATTACTTCTAAATTTATATTCTATTTCTGTGGTTAATTTTTTCAAGAGCAGAGTTTGTGTCTTACATTTTTAAAGTCTCTTCTCTCCATACATAATCTCTCCATACATAATATGAACATAGAAAACACTAACATTTCCATTGAATTAGTAAACAAGAAACCAGTGATATATAACTAGTAATAATTATTTCTTGACTAGGACAAAAAAAGGTGAAAATTTGGGAGTTAAGGATTAGGTCTACCTTTGAATAGCTACAGGTGCAAAGTGTCACAGTATTTTAATAATGACCTAATAGGGAAAGCACATTAGCCTGGTTAACAGAGTTTCAAACAGCATCTGGGTGTTTTCTTTGTGTTTTGTGTTTGGGGGATTTTTCAGGTTCTCACTTCACTATGCAGCATTGGAGTTTAAAAAACCCCTTATCTGGCAGGCACAGTTGGTTCCAAGAGAGATGGCAATGACCTTCGACTTAATGAGGATTTCATAGCTTCTTATGAAAATTGTATAGAAAAGGAAAACACCTGTTAAGTCAGCTACTTCATATAAGGATGTTTCCACACCTGCTCTCCAGCAGATGAGGTGCTGTGAAAATCCATTGATTCTAAATATTATATTTAAAAGAATCAAGATTTTTAAAAGAAACTTATTGTTTTCAAAATTTCTGTTTTCTCAGCTCACAAAACAAAGACTCCTTTGCAAAATAGCTCTCTAATTTATCTGATTTATCTATTTTTCAAACACATATCTAGTTATAATTTTAAAATCTTAAAAGTATGTATTAGATAATCATGTTAGATATTAAATGAAGGAAAATTCACATAACTTCTAGAAAACATCTTTGTAAAAAAGTAAAATTACATTGTCAAGGAACTGAACTCTGGATTTTCAAGCTTTCTGAGATTCTATGACCCAGGTATCAGAAAAGTCTGGTGGAACATCTGGTTTGGAATTTGGACATATGTAGTTAAATGTGCCTAGTGGACTTTATACAATAAAGTGTTGGTTTTAAGAAGAAATTGCTATTTTCCAAACAACTTTTTCTATTTAATAATTTTTCCTTATTCATTCTGTAGAATTGTTTAAAAAAATATTTGCAGTGAAAGAATATGTGTGTCAGAGTCTTCATGGAGTTTGCATAATGGTATTTGTTCTTGTTTATGTTCATGAAATATCGCTACACATTCATTACCAAGAATAAATAATTCAGAGAGATTGTCACAAATTCTGTGAAGGAATATCTTTTTTCTTTCTGCAATTATAACAACTGAGGAGAAATGTCATTCACTAGCAAGGTGATATTACAGTGACTTACAGTAAGATATCATGATGCAAATATTTGTTGCTGCCTCAGTCCTTTGGAAGGAGATTAATGTTATTCAGGCTGCCTTGAAGCTGACCTTTCTGAAGCTTAGTTAACAATATTAATATTGAAACCCTATTTTCATCCTATGCTATCAGGGAATAAAGTGTTCCATATTTGCTTTAGTTGTCTAAAAAATTCGGGTAAGGCTTTAAGCACCAAACTTGACTTCAGTAATTCATTTTTTCTAGATTTTTCAAAGAATTTCTAATCATGGCTTTCGTTCAGCAGAAAACACTAAATAAAATTTAAATTTATTTTTCATGATCCAGTGCCATCAATATAAACAACAGTCTGTGTAATCATAGTATTCATCATCTAAAACGAGTGGGCAAAGTATGCCCTGGGGCTAAATCTGGCCCACTGCTGGTTTTTGTAAATAAAGTTTTATTGGAATACAGCCAAGCCTATTCACTTACATTTGTCTAATGCTGTTCGTACTCTATCCCAGCAAAGCTGAATAGTTGTGACAGAGACTGCATGTCCTAACTTCCAAAATATTTACTATCATGAGCTTTATAGAAAAGTTTGCCAAGCCCTGACCTAAAAGGTGATTCTCTTTTACTATTCCCTGAGTACTAGATGGTCCCTGGAAGTCAGTTTTGTTGGGCTGAACCCAGAAGCTGGTGAGAGGTTCCATGGGAACTTTCCCTTTAAACTGGCCCCACCCCATTTGAGGGCCCCCCTACCCCCCCATAAAAGCCCTAGATGGCCACCATTGCTGGGCTGACACCATTTTGGACTCAGCCCGCCTGCATGCAGACGTTAAAATAAACTAATAAACTTCTTTTCGTCTATCCCGGCCCCCTGTGTTCCTCTCTTGGCGTTTCTAACAAGTTTTGGTCATTTCCTTTCTTATACCTCCATTTATAATCCAAAAGAAAATGCTTCTAAATACCTCTCATTTATATTCTAAATATTTAAATGTTTTTAAAACTTTCCCACTTCTATTTCCACTGCCAGCGTTCTAGTCAGTGCTTCATCATCTCCCACTACTGAACTATTGTAGTAGCCATCTCACTGACTTTCCTGCAGCCACTCTTGCCCCAGGTGAATCCGTTCTTCATTCCCCAGCCAATGTAATGTTTTTAAAATACAGATTTCATTATCTTGCTTTCATACAAAAAGCTCTTCAATAACTTCTCTGCATTTGTTAGGATATAAATGGAATCCACAACACCTTGCATCTGTCAGTCATACAACTTTCTGTATGATCTAAACCCAGCCTACTTCTCCAGCTCATTTCATCTTATTACTCACCTTACGGTGGTATTTTTTGTTGTTGTTTCCTCAGGTTCTGGCTACCTCAGGGCCTTTGCACAATCTGTATCCTGTGAGTGAAACATTTTTGTGCCCTCTAACTACACTCATCTTCTAAAACATTAGTTTTGGAACATCTACGAATCCTTCAAATCTCAGATAAATCTCTCTTTCCTGAGGATACTTTTTTTATATCTTAAACTTTTATAGACCCTATAATTTTCCTTCCTACTATTTATCCCAATGTGAAAATTTTTGCATAATATTTACATTAGAATATGCCCCCTGCCCTAGACGCTAAACTTCAGAAGGGCAAGAACCAAGTCTGTTTTTATCATTGTTTTTTCTTTAGCACCTGGCAGATAGTAGGGCCCTAATAAATATCTGCTGGCTGCATTCAGGTTCTAGCAGTGCCCTCTGCAGTTGTCTTGATGCCTTGCCCTCAGGGGTCAAGCATTTTGATTCGCCCGACTCCTTTCCATAGATTGTGTCTTCTATCTTGCCCAGGCCTGTGGAGACTGGCATTTAAATTTGATATAGTGTAGCAGTACCTAAAAGAAGGACAAATGGGGAGGTTAATGACTACGTGAGAGGCCCTTCTGTGAGTAAAATCCGTTAACATTAGCAGGTTTATTTGCGACTTCTTTGGAGATTACTTACAGTACCTTTTTTCTTAGAGGTTCTCTGGTGATTTCTCTATTGCTGGGTATTCTAGACAAGAGACATCCAGATGAACCCTGTGCTATTATTTTATTAATAATATTATGCCATACATCACCTATTGCCTACTTAATCCAAAGGGAAATGTAGAGATTTCTCACATATTTTCATAATGTCTCTGAAAGAGAGAAGCCCGCCCATAGACCTATTTCCCTGAAGCAGGCATTTCTGAGAAGATACATGAACCTTGATGGTGTTGAATGTTTCTATAGCAGATGAGGGAGTCAAAACACATGTCTGCACAGTCCCTTGATAATTAGAAGGACAAAGAACACAGGTTTTTCTATCATGCTCTCATCTTACTGTGGAAACCAAAAAATTAGAATAATAAAGCTTAGAAGGGATCCGAAGAGATCATTTAATCAGTCTTTCTACCTTGAGACATTTGTACTTGAACCAATAATAAAAATATATAGAATATTCTCAGACTGAGGCCAGAAGAGGAAAAGAAACTATGCTCTAGGCAAATAAAATATCAACAACTAAAATGCTGTATTTTCATTTTATCCACATTTACTATATCTCCACATATATTTCATAAGCAAAGAATCATTTGACAACAATTTTTAATGAAATACCTATTCTACCAAAAAAAAATGAGCTAAACTCTGAGACAGAAAAATAGTCTGCCCCATTTTCCATCTTTTTACAATTCTATATCGAGGATTTTACACTGTCCCTTGATAATCTATCTTAGAGAATATCCCCCTAAAGCTACAGCGTTCTTCCTTATGTCTAACATAATCTGTCTGGTTATAATTTAATCCCATCCTTCTACCCTCAGCAGAGAGGAGAGCAGCTGGCAACATGCTCTATCCTAATAATCTTTCATATAATTACAGATGGTCAGTTACCAACTCTTAGCTTTTTTTGTCTACACAAAATCAGCTCAGCATTTTTTTAAACCTCTCCCCACAAGGCATTTGTTCTTTGATATTTTCACAGGCTACACTTGTCTGTTATGGATATTCTTCGTATTGTTTTATTTTTCTTGGTATTTCTTTTTGCTTAATATGCAATGTTTTGAAAAACAACCTTTTGCACACTGGAAAAAGCTGAGACAAATTTTCAAATGGCAGATACTAGGTATAAAAAGCCTACTTTAAAGGTATGGGGTCTAAAGGTCTGCCTAATAGCACCGATAACTAAGGCAGAACCAAAGAAAATTTAACCTTGTTTTGACAAGAGACTGCTTGTTTGTTTACAATCTAATTTACTGAAATTTTTCCTCAGTACTAACAGTGAGGGTCAGAAAGTAGAGTGGGTGATTTTCACCCATTATTTCATAGAGCTTTGGCAAAGAGGGAAATATGGAGAAGTGAAGATTATTTTAAAGAAGCTTGAGCAGAGTTTATGGGAAAAATGACAGGTAGAAAATAAAAAAGAAAAGGAAGAAAGTGGGTAACTGATGAAATGAGTTTCTAAAAATGACAAGAGGAAGAGAAGTGAGATACGAAGGTGGAATTGAACTAGCCTAGACTTCTTTTTCCTAAGCAAAATTCTACTGTGTTGCGATGACTCTATACTACTATTTAATTTTGCATTTTATTCTGTGATTTTATAAGTAGTTCATTTAGATTGCTAATTTCCTGGCAGTCTTTTTTGGGAAAATACACAACTCCTTATTTTTTCATCTTGAAATAATTATTTACTACATTTTTATGGTAATGTCTCTTAGATAATATCTGAACTGAATAAAATAGACTCCTTTTCCTTCTCGAATCCTTTGGTTAGCTTAAGCTTTAAGCTACTTTTTATTTTATTTTTGAGTTTATTTAAACTGTTCTACATTTAAATCACTGTATTATTTTAATTGCATTATCACTCATTTTTAAATCTTAAATGGCCTAATTAGTTTCCAAGTATAATTTTCCCTTTCTGAGCATTTGTAATTTTCTTCATGATTTGTCTTGTTATAGCTTGTATTTCTTTGCAATCCATGACCTTCTTTTTTAGAACAATCAGATGTCCCATAAACCTACCAAAATAGTCAAAGCAACAATCCCAGATTCCTCCAATTTTTAGTTCCCCTGAAATGCAACCTGCCATGTGAACAACTGTGTTTGGTGGACTCTTCCCCGAGGGGTTCTCTTTTATGGGTGATATCAAAGCAGAGGATGCGATTTAGAATAGACTGAAAGCAAATCCATTTTCGTAAGCTGGATTTTAATTAGTCAAATGGGACATGTTAATGTTTTTCATTTGAGGTTCCAGGAGAAGGGAACCAAAACACTGAGGAACTTAGCAGGCTGGGAATCCGACTGGGAATCTCTTAACTTTAGAAATGTGAGATGGCTTGCCCTTTCATTTTTTATTTTTTTCAACAAAAGTATTATAAAAGAAAAAAAATTGTGAGAGGCTAAATGTTACCCAAGAATATAGTAGCATATGCACCACAAAGCTGCTAAAGGCTGAAGTACCAGGCTTAGCAGCGTTTCTTTGCAGCACAGTTGCTTATCAATGAAGCGTGTATGCAGTCTAATTAACATAATTGGAACAACTATAATTATGCTATCATTTTGTTTACTTTAGCACATTCTGTTGAGGTATATGGGTAGCAATATTTGCTATTGAAATATTGCCCCCTTGCTGCATGCTGGTTGTTTAATCATCCTGTTTATTCTACCTTCCTTGTGGCGCTGCCCTGCTACTCAAAGGTGAGGAAAGTGTTAAGTCCTTGTAGCCAGGAAAGTAGAAAAAGAGAAAAACAATGAAACTAATCAGGAGCTCATAGCCACAAAGCTCCAAGAGTGGGCAGTTTTGCAAAAGCACAATGGGAAAATAATACTTCCCAGTTCAGAGCATTCAATCTAATAAAATGATGAAGGAAATTGATTTCAAACAGAATGTATTCATCATACGTGGTTTGCCCCTATGTTTTAAGCAATTGAAACAAGTTCTATCCTATTTTGGAAAACTGAGAATAAAGTCATAAAGGCTCAGTGGGGCTTATTCTAAGATATCCATTACGAAAATGGGACCAAAAGATTTTATTTGCTTTGACCTTTTAAGTGAGTCTGCAGCGAGGAGGGGAAAATGATACTCAACATTCCTGCTCCTAGCTCTTGCATTTAGAGGCACTAAAGATTTTTTTTTTCCTGATGTCTCAGCAGAACCAGGCAGGAGATAAGAACTTCACAGGCCATCAGGCCCTTGTATGCTTTATCCTTTCCTGCATCTTCAAAGGGAGGCAGAGAGCAGAGGGCTTGATTTTCAGAATCAGCTTACTTGGCTGTTCTACGGCACAGAAGAGGTTACACAGGTGTTTCAGGCCTTTGAAGCTTGCTTTTTTCTCATGTTGTTTCCAAAGAGAAGGTGTGGGCTAAAGCATTCCCGACGGTTCCTACCAGAGGCGTCAAGCCAAGGCAAGCAGATGTCGATGTCACATTCACAGCCAATGAGTGTAATGTCTGAGTTTTCATAACTACTCTTCTAAAGAGCATAAACAGAACACAGTATAAAGATCAATAAAACAGGGGGAGACATGCTCAGTGCCCTCTCATCCCACTGAGTTCACTGAATGACTCCACATCTTCCTGCCTACATTTCCTGAGCTCCCTGTTAGACACCAAAAGTCGCTGAAAGAGCTGTTAATGTGTACACTCCACCTTAAAGGTACATCACATGTTCCTCACTGAGGTTCAATATGTGGATCTTAATCATCCACCAGATGTTTTTATTTACTAGTTGTTATTTAAAATCGCTTGTAGGGTTTTCTGATTTCATTCCATTTGGAAGTCTTTAAATGCATGCAACACATGGATTCCCGAAGCAGAGACGCAGTGGCCATAATCAGGGTTATGAAAGTGTTTTGTGAAATCCACACGGGATTGGTCAACTGCATGAACATGTTGAATACTATTTCATCCAAATCTTAAGAAATGAATAAAATGGGAATATTTTGATGGAAGATGAGTCCAGTGGATACTGTCAATACCTGGTCAAGATCCCCTTTTCCTGGCCAGTATACCTAATACCCTCCAGTTACTGTGAATGTTGCTGGTTAATAGCTTACACTTGCCTCCATCCATGGAGCATTTCTCTAGGCAGAACTAACAGAAGTGTTCTCCCTGAAGGTTACACACACACACACACACACACCAGGACAGCCCACTGCCAATAACTGAGTAGCAGGGCAGTGTGAAGGGCTAGTCCCCTTAACCATGGGGCAAGTCATATCCTAGAATTCCTCATGGGATTGGCTGGAAGCTGGGCACCAGCTGGAATGACATTCTTGTTTAAATCCTTCCCCTACCCTTATCCTGCTTTTCTCACTGTGTTTCTCTTAAGAATACTCCTTGATGCACCCCAATTCCTGCTCTGCCTCTTGGGAACCCAACCTAAGACAGTGGGGCTATCTAAATAATTTATACCATTAGCACTGAAGTTATAAATCAATCAAACTGTACACTGAAGAGAGAAGAGATGACACAGAGCAATAAATACACGGAGCTGAAGACACTGCCTGGCACTGAGTAGCAATTCTATTATGTTTTTTTTTTAAATGGAGGAATAAATAAATAAACAAAAATGAGTTGAAGACTGCTATGGTTATCTCAGAAGGCAAAAATGTCATCATTAGGATCCCAGGCTCTGCTGTAGACATCTGGATGCAAATCCAAGTGTCTCCATTGTCTGGTGTCTGACTTTGGACACATCCTTGGACTTCTTTGCCCCTTAGTTTTCTCATCCATAAAATGAGGGTAATAATGGTACCTACTTCACAGGGTTATTATAAGTGTTAAATGAGTTGATGAAGTACTTAAAGTTAGCTTTTATCAGTATCATACATGTCACAGGAATGACAATATCTTTGTCAACAACCATTGTGAATATTGCATGTGGCACACTCCAAAGATTCCAAAATGACAAAGTATCCTTCTCTGCTCTGAGTCTTGAGGAGGCTCGCTGAGATTGCATGTAATTGGTTCAGAAAGCAGCTCCAGGCTTCACAGGATTCAGCAGAATTTAATTCATTTATTTGACAAACAATATGCATCAGGAACTATTCTGGACACCGTTTATACAACAATGAACCAACCAGGTACCTGAATTCATGGAAATTATATTCTAATAGTGGAGAAAGACAATAAGCCAATGAAAATGAGTTTGCCTCAGATAAGGATAAGAGCTATGAAATTAGAGAGTAATGATCTAGAACAATGTTGTCTAATAGAACTTTCTGGATGATGGGAATGCTCTATCTGAACTGCCTTGGGGGTCCTTAGCCACACATAGATACCAAACACTTGAAATGTGGCTAATGTGACAGAAATAATTTCTGATTTTATTAAATTTAAAAACTACATGTAAATTTGGATTTACAGAAAGACAAGTGAGAGTTCAGAAGCAGACCCACACATTCATGGCCATTGGAATTATGACAAAAGTGGCATTACTTGGAGAATACTTCTGAGTGAGGAATGGATGGATTTTTCAAGAAATGGTGTTGGGTCATTTGAATATAAAATTAAAATACAAAATTAAAATTGGCCTCTACCTCATCATATAAATACATCAATTCTAAAGATTGTATATCTGAATGTTAAAGGCAGACCAATAACGCTTCTAGAAGATAACATGGGAGACTATCTTTGCTACTTTGGCATTTGTAAGGATTTCATAAATAGGACTCACAAATCACTTGGATATAAAGGAAAAGCTTGATAAACTGAAGCTCATTAAATTAAGAAACTTCATTCATCAAAATACCACTATGAGATTTTTTAAAAACAAGCTAGAAGATTAAAACAAGCATGAGAAGATATTTGCCATAAATATAATTGACAAAACACTTATATCCAGAATATATAAGGAATACCTACAAATCATAAGAAAAAGAGAACTTAATAGAAAACACGAGCAAGACTCAAACAAGCACATCACAAAAAGGGATAACCGATTAGTCAATACACATATGAAAAGATGCTCAATCTCATTCATAATCAAGGAAATGCAAATAAAATGCAACATGAACTACCACTACACTTCCACCAGAATGGGTGAAAGTAAGAAGACCAATAATACCACGTATTAGTGGGGAAATGGAGCAACTGGACTCTTATATAAAGTTGTTGGAAATGTCAATTAGCATAAGCCATTTTGGAAACCATTTGCATACCCTCTACCCCAGCAATTTCGCTCCTGAATATATACTTGATAGAAATGTAAACAAATGTGCTCTAAAATATGTATACAGTAACATTCACAGCAGCACCAGTTATAATAGCCCTAAACAGAAAACAATGCAAATGCTCACAAATAGAATAATAGAGGATTCATACAATAAATTATTATACAGCAATGAGAAATGAATAAACCACTGCTGTGTACAACAGCATGGATGAAACTCACAAACATAATGTGAAATGAAAGAAACCGGTTGGAAAACAGCATACACTGTATGAATAGTACATACCCTGTTTACAGAGTTCAAAAATAGGCAAAACAATCTACAGTGTTAGAAGTCAAGAAAGTGGTTACTGTGGAGAAGAGAGAAAGCTTCTGGAGAGCTGAGGATATTTTGTTTCTTGATAAGTGTTAGTAACACTTAGCTGTACAATTTTCTATATGTATATTTCTCTTCAACAAAAAAAAGCTTATTTTAAAAAGCACATTACAGAGCAGAATGTACAGTTTGATCTCCTAGTCTGAAAATGTATGTGTGTGTGTGCCCATGCAGAGAAATGAATTATCTTTGAATGTTTGGAGGAAGTTACTTAGCTTTTTTTTTTAAACTTCTCATTATATTTTCTAATTCATCTACAATAAAAATGTATCACTTGATAACAAAAAACAATTTGTTTCCCTTTATAAAAATAGCAGCAATATCAAAAAGAATGACAAAAAACAAAGTGAAGTGGTAGCCAAAGAGAAGATTGGAAGGCTAAAGGAAAGATTTTCTTTTAGAAGATATAGGAGACCTGATTGTCTTTATGTATCAAATGTGAAGGGTTAGGGGAAGTAGGGGCTGAGAAATCTTCATTTTGGTTTGTCATTGTGCAAACTGAAACATCCATTTTTATCCATAGATACTATATGCAAGGGATGGATCTAGTCCTAGTATATGTGGTTTGCACGAATTTGTCTTGGGCAGGAGCTATTCCTTTTATTAGCTTTCTTCTCATTTCCATTATAATCAGGCACTCCTAATTACCACCTTTGAAAAGCAGTTGATTTTCTGTGAAAAGAATAAAAATACAGCCGACAACACTAAAACAACAAATAAAACTATGTAAAAATGCCACTTTTTTCCTTTGTCTGTAACATAATCTTCAGATATTTTTGCATGATACTCAAGACACTTCATAATGTAGCACCAACTCTCTTTTCTTTCCTTATTTTCTGCCACTTACATCAGCTCAGCTCTGCTCTAGATAAATTGAAGTATGTGTATGCTTCTTGCTGTTCCATATTTGTGTTATGATCTAGCCCCTTTCTGTACCTGGCAAAATTGTCCTGGTGTTTTAAGGCTCAGCTCTAATAACAACTTTTTTGGGAAGTTGTCTAAATTCCCCTAGTTATAACAGCTATCATCTCCCTATGGATTTTCTGAACACTTTGTTATAATAAGAGCTACCATAATGCACCAGGAACTGGACTTAATATCAATATTGATAATCAAGACTATTCTACCAAGTAGATATGGTTATACTACTTTATCAGATAAAAAAACTTAGCAAGATTCACTTAGCCAGTAAGTGGATGAGCCAGGATATGACCTAAATCTTTTGTCTTCAAGCCAGTATTTTTGTATATGTGTCTGGCTCCCTGACTACATGGTACTTTTGAGGGCAGGAATCATGCCCTATTAATTTCAGTTTCCCTACAGTTGGCACAAACACCACATATTGTTAAGTAGTTATAAATGCTTGCATAAATTAATTGAATTAATTTCAATTTAGCTGCATAACAGGAAGCATAGCATCATATTAGGGACTGAATTTTGTCTCCACAAAATTCCTGTGTTTAAGCCCTATCCCTTAGAACTTCAGAATGCAACTGTATTTGGAGATAAGGCCTTTCCACAGGTAATTAAGGTAAATGAGGTCATCTAGTTGAGCCCTAATCCAATATGACTGGTGTCGTTATAAGAAGAAGGGATTTGGCAATAACATACAAGAAGAGGGGATTTGGACACTGTCATATAGAGGGACAACAATGAGAGCACACTGGAGGAAGATGGCCACCTACAAGCCAAGGAGAGAGGCCCCAGAAGATATCAACCCTGCTGACAACTTGATCTTGTATTTCAAGCCTTCAGAATTTTGAGGAAATAAATTTCTGTTGCATAAGCCTCCCAGTGTGTGGTACATGCTTGGCAGCCCCAGCACACTAATGCTACTGCTCTGGCCATGTCACCCTCACAGGTGCTGTGTCTAAGTTACTGGTTTCTCTCTTCCATTTTGCTTTTCTTTCTTATTCTGGGTCTGCAAATCTTCCAGCTCCTGACTCTTTTACACCAGCCATACCCCACCCCTCACCACTGTCTTTTCTTTAGAATTTGTATTTTGCCAGGTTTACCCACCTATGTGATTTCTTTCTATAGCTCTGCTATTTTATCAGTCCTGTTCCAGGCTTGCTTCCCTGATTCTGCTTTGTGGCTTTTCTTTTATTTTAGATTACTGTCTGACTAGGGCTGCCAGATTTAGCAAACAAAAAATTGTTCCTTGTTTATCTGAAATGCAAATTTAACTAAGTGTCTTGTATTTTATCTGGTAGCCCTATGTCTGATCCTTTACCCATCACTATAGTCTTCAGTGCCCTTGTGGTGGCCTTATTAACTAAGAAATGGGGGAAAATTTATGCTTACATTTTAAAAAAAATTAGTATCAAGATTTACAACAAGGCATTGAGTTCAAATTCTGTCATTGCCACTAATTTTCCAGGTAGCATGAAACAATTCATTGTATCATTTAGAGTCTTTCTTCATCTGGAAACAATTAGTGTGCTAACAAACCTAGATGATAAAGGAAAGACTTAGTCTCACTCTATGTATAGCCATGTGCTACATAACAACTTTTTAGTCAATGATGGATTGCATAGATGATGGTGGTCCCATAAGATTATAATACTGTATTTTTACTGTTCCTTTTATATGTTTAGATATGTTTGGATA
The DNA here is from genome assembly GCA_008086735.1 of Cheirogaleus medius. Taxonomy (NCBI): domain Eukaryota; kingdom Metazoa; phylum Chordata; class Mammalia; order Primates; family Cheirogaleidae; genus Cheirogaleus; species Cheirogaleus medius. The sequence continues at coordinate 36,556,854 of VBSM01001124.1, read as the reverse complement.
TACAAATATTTACCATTGTGTTACAATTGCCTACAGTATTCAGTATAGTAACATGCTGTACAGGTTTGTAGCCTTGGAGCAATAGGTTATATCATATAGCCCAGGTGTGTAGTAGGCTATGCCATCTAGGTTTGTGTAAGTACACTCTATGATGCTTGTTCCCAAAACAATGAAATTGCCTGATGATGTATTTCTCAGAACATATCCCTGTCATTAAGGGGTGGATGATTGTATATCAGTTCCTCTAAATTTTGGGGCTCTTTATTATTTTTCAAAGTTTTCATCATGCTTCCTCCAACCAGAAATGAGGCAATAGCAAAATGCTAGTTTGTTTTATTCTCCATCCCATCTATAGCCCTCTCCACCCCCACCACTAAATTCCAAGGAGTGTTTTTCCATTCATTCCTTTGGTATGAGCCATTGGAAACATATTCACAAACCATTTACAAACCCCTCCCCATAGCCCTATTCCCCACCCCAGCATTGGCCTCTTCTACAAACAATTCTTTTGGAAAAAGAGACTAAATTGTTTACCAACTTCATAAAGCTATTCTGTAAATAAACCAGTTTAAGTTTTGCTTGTGATCTGCTTTTTTATTCAAAGATCTGAATCAATAGTATGTTTTGTGACTCTGCTTAAAGGAGACACAGTTAAGAAGTTTAATGGAGACAGCATGGGCTGTACAGCAGTTGCCCAGGCTCGGTGGATGTCAATTAACTCCCCAATGTTCCTTTTTAGACAGATGTTCCCTAGGAAACTTGCCAAAACACATGCATGTTCTGTTAGCAGTGAAGAAGTTAAATAGAAAGCCACTTCCTCCTTTCCCTGAATGCATGCTTGAAAATCAGAAACTATAATTAAATGCATATGTGGCATTTTTCACAATATGTTAGGTTGGTGGTTCTAATTATTATCATACGTACCATATTTGATCTGGTAGAACATGTGAAAATGTTTATATACTTTTACATTATGGTTTAACAACACATATAAACATTTAGGTACAAAAGGATTATAAATTTTGTTAAAGGCATTGAATTACTGTCAAAAAGAGAGAAACTTTAGCAATTATCCCTGTATTTTTTGCAAACCTTTTGTCACAGAACAAACTGTTTCAGAAAGTAAAACTGTAGGAGAACACAAATTGAGGAAATGAAACTGAAATGTGTCAAATAAACAGAATATATTTTGTAGAAGCAGTCTTTTAGGGCTCTGCAATGATATGAAAGTTTGGGGACCAGACCTGGTTCTAAGCTCATCTGTCTCTTCCTCTGCTCATGAAAGGTGAAGATGCAGAGAGTGGAGGAGGTGGGAATTGCCCCATGTCACAGAGCAGACTTTTTTCTGTGAATTACCAAGAACCTACTATGTTCCAGGCACTTTTCATGCATCAATTCTAATCCCTAGAACAAACTGGCTCTCACGTTACAAATGAGGAAACTGGTTCAAAGTTTTAGGTAGCTTTGCCATTGTCGTTTAGCTGATTAAAGGCACAACCTGGAGTGACAGCCAAACCCAGAGAGAGGAATAAAAGCTCCTCTCTCTACATCTGGGGATGAGGGCGGGCTTAGTCTGAGCTTCCTTTCCAAAGTGTTAGCTTGAAGAGTTTTTGTAATTGTTATGTCTGTGACTTGTACTAACTTTCTATTGCTCACCAGAAAGATGGCAAATAGTAGCCAAACTACTGTTTGAGTAAATTTGCATGTCATCAGCTCATAAAATGCCAAAGCCAGAAAGACCTTTGAAGGTCATCTAGTCCGTTGTCTTCATTTTAAAGATCACAAAGCTGAGGCCAACTAGCTATGTGAGTTTGGATCAGCAGCAACAAGCTAGGGTGTTTTGGAAACACTGCCCTCTGGCATCCTCATACCTCCAGTGTTTGGAGAGAGGAATGGGCAGATGCAGTCCAGGTTCTGTCTGCAGTCTCTAAACATAAAGTCAATGGGAATGATCTGGTTAGCTTGCCCCATAATTGCTGCAGAGGTAGAGAAATAATTCCTAGGATGTTTAAGCACGTAGATAACCCAGCTAATTTGGGCAGTTTCTATTTTTTTTTTTTTTAATGTAGAGTATCAGTTAATCAAACTCAAACTGCTCCAGCTAATGTTGGCTATTTCCTACCTAATTGACAGGGCTGGAGTGCCCACCGGAGGGAGCCTCTGCAATCCCCAGTTGTGGCTGCAGATGAGTTTTGTGGTTAGAAGGAAGTTAAGATGCCCTGAAGTCTAGACACAGAGACTCATCTTTAAAGGTGGAACAAGGAGCCGTGGAGAGGGACAGTTATAAACGCACAGCTCAGGAGTCTGCTGGACTAGCCATGACTAGAAGCAACTGCCCTAGTGCTCCCTTCTGACTTCCACTATTAGAGGTAACCACTGTGATTTATAGAAAGATGGGAGTAGAGATCGGCTTCCTTCCTTCCTTCCTCCTGTTCCTCTAATGCATTTTGAAGTTTGGTGATATCACAGGAGCCACTTTCATTCATTTCTAACTGTGAAGCAGATCACAATTACCCATTATAACCACAAAGTAGCTTTTAAAAATCACATTTTACAGAGTGTTTTTAACACCATATGGTTGAGTACTGACAGGATACAGCACAAAGGAAACAGAAAAGTGTTTAGTGACAGAAGCATTTTCATGAAATCCACCTTTTCCTTCTCTTGCCTCCCATTTCCAAGGCTGCTTAGGACAGGGATTAATGATAGCGCTCAGAACAGGACAACATTGCTACTGATCTCACAGGGAACAAGGCAGGTGTGCAGACCAGGTGACAGGGGTGACATCCAGGACCACCTGTTCTTTGCATTGTGTTCACACGACGAATGTTCCTTACTCCTTCTCTTTAGTTCAGTTAATCCCCAGGCCCTCACTCCTTATGGTCGTATTTTTAAAATTCTTTCCCTATTGAAGTGCATCTATAGGGGGAAGAAGCTAATTATATATAGGATATGAGAAACTACCTCAGAAGATGATTGACTACATCCCCAAAGGCATCCAAAATTAGGACCATCATAGTACATTTAAGTATTTATTGAGACCGTGCTGAGTACAAGTGCTGACTAAGAGCTGTGCAAAGTACAACAGTATCCATAAGGAAGGGGATGGATGTCTATTGGGAGTGGCGGATCCCTGGCATGTGTTAAAAAGGATGCTCGTAGGAATCTGACTCACTAGGAAACCATCCCATTGCTGCCCCGAGACCTTTGCCACAGACTGACAGTGACTCAGTACCTCACAGAAGCCTCACAGCAGCCCCTCAGAGGGGAAAGTAGCTTCCCTCAATTAAATAGATTGGGAAACTGAGGATCAGAAAAGTGAGATGATAATTTTCCCAAAGGCACATAGCTAATAAAGTAGACCCAGGTTATCTGACTCCCATGTCATATTTTATAATTAAATTAAAAAATATATGTACCACAATTTTGAACTTCTGGGCAAGACAGTGGATTGAGTGTATTAAATAGTTGTTTAATTATCCTATGGTGAAAGAGTTCTAGAAAGCAGATAGAGGAGACCCAAGAGTATGTGCCTGACAGCCCTCAAATCAGAGAAGAGAGGGCTAGAGGCAAGAGCAGACCATGCACCACACAATGGGAAAATATGAATTGCACAAAAGCAATAGGACGCCTTCTGGACAAAGAGCTTCTGGACAGGGTGCCACTGGGCTCATTTGCACGGGCCATAACAAACATGCAATACTACTTTGGGCCAGAGGCAAAGTCACCTGCAATGATTGCCCAGTGTTCTGAGTCAAGCTCTCTTTCCACTACCCCCAGGTGCAGAATACCAGCGCTAGTCAAATAAAATTATGGTAATTTTAGTTTTTTACATTCTTCATTTGAAAATAAAAGAATTGGATAGAAGCCAATATCAATTTCAACTCCAAATTTATTTTAAATCAATCAAACATAGACTGCCTTATGCAAGGATGAGCAAGAAGAAATCACCATGCTTAGAAACTCTATCACAGTTAAAAAAAAAAGGACAATTCTGGGATCAGCACAGGTGTCTTCCTTTGAAATAGAGTTACTACAAGGCAAGGAAAATTTTGATCTGTTTTTAAATTCTAACTTGGGTTCTCATATACACACAAGAGAACATTATGTCAAATAAAATGCAATATTAAATCATAAAGAGAAAAGGATCATGGATAAGAAAATTTGTACAATGTGAAAGACATGATTTCATGATTAAAAATTACAGTGTTGTCATTCCATGACATGCTGGATATAACAGAAAATGAGTTTTGTAAAGTAGAGGACAGATTTAATATCTTAATATAGAGTTCAGAAGAACATGGTAAAGAGCTTTTGAGTGAAAGATGAGAGGTAAGGATATCAGATCCAGTGGAATACATAGGATATATATTTAGAATTTTCATTTCTGTATGTATGCACCCGATATTTCAGACATCCAAGGGGATCAGAAAATGTGACATTTAAATACTTCCTGAAGGTTGTTCCTGAAAACAGCTGTTTGACTATATGTTCTAATAAATTAAGACACAAATCAAAATAAGAAATTGAAGAATGGGGACTCTGGGTATAAAAGCTGTGGGGTGGACAGTGAGTCGGGTTAAACAGAGTCTGCATAATTTCCAATATGGTTATAAAACTTAATGCAAGTGTGAAAATGGTCTTTGAAGACTAGATGCATAATACAAATGAATAGCAATGGCGTTTAAGTAAAATCTCAGTTACATGTGTTATACATTCAGGTACAAATTTTTAGATATGTACACATCTATCAAAAATCTGCATCAAATAGGTCTGGGTTTGAACCCTGGCTTTACTACTTAGTTTCCTGAGGTCTTAGGCAAATATCTTTATGATATTTGCATACATACACACACCCCTCCAGACACATGTTTAACACACATACAATAGGATGATATAACAAAATGTTAAAAACAGTTACCTCTACTTAACAGGAGTAGAGTGTTTTTCTTTTCAGTGAAAATTTTCTCATTTCCTCAATAAATTTCTCGACGGGCTCAAGTTTGCAAAGTGAGCATTTATCACTTTAATAATCATAAAATGTCATTAAATACAAGACTAGACATACTAAATATTAAAACTATAATTCTAGCTCAGGATCTTTTCTTCTAAAAATCAGATCTGCACAATTAGGGACCTGGGTTGTGTTTTAGTTGAACCTGTATTGGTAAGCTTAGTAATTACAGATGCCTTTCTGGGTTGAGATATGACTTGGAATTTCAACATCACATCATTAGAATTATTGATACTGCTGAATGTGCTATTAATTATCAACATCATTGAGAGGCAGTGGGGATGGTAGCTGAGAACATGGCGGTGAGTCAGACTGCCTGGGCCTTTCAACCGACCAGTCCTCACATACACCATGTGACCCACAGTGAAATATGTACCCTCACAGGGCCTCACTTTTCTATCCTGAAAACTATGAATAATAGGAGTGCTTATCTCATAGGTTGATTTGAGAAAAAAACCAGAAAATGGCTGGTGAGGAAGCTGAAGGTTAGGGAGGCTGCAGAGTCAGTCTTCAAAGGGAGAGGTGACCGACTGCAGAGCCCTGCCCCGTCACCTGTGGTTCCTGCCTAGCCTTGGAACCCAGTCCTTAGGCTGAGCCTTCTGCCAATTATTAACTTCATCCTCCAGCCTAGATTGAAAGTGTATCTAATGCTTTACTCCTGACACCAGCTTTCTTCCATTTATTGACGAATCATTCATTTAAGGTTTTTGGAAACTCTTTTCTACAGCATTTGTAGTTACCATATTCTGACCACTTGAAGTTTCTATTCAACACAATACCTACATATTATGAATGATATAGGAAAGCATAAGTGTGTGATTTTTATTTTAACTCTGAAAAAAGTATTAGACAGACATCATAGCCAACGGTGGTGTATAGCTATGGACTCTCAAGTTCCTTTAAATTCTTACAATGGCAGTAAAAACTCTCTGTGTAGATAAATGGATCTGTAAAGAAATGGAAGGTGAGTCACAGCCACCATGACAGGGACTTTTGGATTTGTTTTGTAGTTATTATATTGAGAATATTCACTTTTCTCATTCTTTACTTGACTGCTTTGTTCTTTTGGTTTCTGTCCCTCTTGCCCAAATACAGTCAAGTCTGATTACTAATGGTTGGCCAATTTCAGGCTATCATTTGGAGGTAATTAATTTGGACAGCAAGTATAAAACTAGCATTCATGGGGCTGACTTGAGGCTCGGTTAACTCACCAGATAAATTATTTCATTTTTAAGCAGCTATTCTTCCAAAGACTCATTTATAAGATAGGTCTTTAACCTCCAGTCCCACATCTGACTCAGTCCCATGATAGCACCAAGTTTTCCAAATGTATCAATAGAGGGTGTGATTTTTTATTTAACTGTCATCAAGCCAATTGCTTAATTAATTAATTTATTTTTATCTTTTAGGTCTACAAACTTACAGGTGCTACTAAACCAGAATAGAACTGGGAAAGGGCATGTTTAATTATTCTCACATCATAAATTGGAAAATGCTATCACTGATTTTGCTCATGGAGCAATTATGAAATACATACACATTTCAACAGCATATATTTTATATTAGGGAACCATGTGCTCCATGCCCCAAATGTACTCCCTCTGAGAAGCATACAACCCTTAAAATGTTGCTCACAAACTGTTTGCAGTGGTATATTAATACTTTTGCAAATGAATAAAATTTGTAATTGGCAACTAAAAATTTTTCAAGGACATCCTCAAAAGGAGAACACCATATTTTCAAATCTGAAACAGATGTGCAAGTACTTGAGGCTCAGTTCCTTACGGCCCTTTTTGTACTGTGAAGTATCACCCAGATGTTGCTACCTGGAAGGCCTTCAATGACTTGCATACTTTGTCTAACATAATAGGAGAATGACCCAGCTTCTTAGTTCAGAGGAGCAGCACAAATGTAGCAGAAAATGCAATCGTGCAGCATGGTAGCCAGTCACTGGTCTCTGCTTTCACCTTGGTAATAAACAGAATCATGTTGTTCTCACTAAGGATTGTACCTTTGTGCTCTATTTATTTTTGTCATGCTCCACTGCCATACGGTTAGTCAAATGGACAGAAGTTAACCTCAACCTCTCCATCCTCCAGAAACACTTAAGTCTGTTTCATCTGATTTAACATCAGCGCATATGTGCCTTACAAATCTTTGTTAAAGACCACTAACCTTAATGTTCTGAAAAGGGCACTGCTGAATCTGATGAATTTAAAACACAGAAAGATGAAAACCAAGAATTTCACAAGATTGCTTTTGTTAAATACGCTTTATTAGTCAGGACTGCCAAAATGGGGACTGTATCAAAGGTAATGCTACTACAAAGAAGAAAAGTGCTTTTCTTCCCAAAACATATGCTTTGCAGCTGAGCCCTGCTCTCAGTTTTGAATCTTGTTTCATGTGGCAATCTGATTCTCTTTTTTGGCTCAAAGCCCAAACATCTCTGATGATACCTTCCCTATCTTCCCAAGCTTTAGAGTCAGACACTGAAACATTAAACTGAACACAGTAAAATATTAACATAAGATTGAGCCTCTATGCAATAAAGAGCTCAAATAACATGCTTACCCAAAGGAAAAAGTAAAACAAGTTGTTTTTGCTATTTGGAAAACCATTTGGGGATGGTGTGTGTGTGTGTGTGTTTCCCATAAATATTCCTTCTTCTTTATTTTGAAAAGTGAGTGAGGTGAGAAAGGAAATGCAAAGAATGGAAGAGGATGGGGAATTTTTGAAAATTGGCAGAACAAAATGTGACGATTCGAAAAGTGTTGATGGATAGAGAAGGGAATGTCACAGTACAAGGAAGAGCGGTTAGTGTTGTTAACAGAAATTTTTAAGGTGCATATGTATTCATGCTAATTCAATTGAAATAGATGTAACTGTTTCTGGAGGATGAAAAGGTTAAGGTTGGCTTCTACATGTTCTGCTAACCATATGTCAGTGGTTTATGACTAAAATAATTGCCGCAGTGTTTCCTCCACTCAGAAGGAGAGAAACTATAGAGAAAAAGGAGCACATTTGCAGGCTTGCTCTTTCATGAGGTTTTATGATTCCTCAGTAAGCGTGACCTTGTTCTTGATGAGTTTGAATCCTATTTTTGCACGTTTCTTCTCAATGCTCACAACTCCACCCTGTTATGGAGGAGACTGACCTTCTCATTCTGAAGTTTCTCTTTATGAAGCCTAGATTTCCATAGGCCTTATTGTCCTGTGGGTAACAAATGAGATCACACAAACATTTGCACTGAAATTTCATTAAGCCACAATCGCTATCTGCTTAAACAGCACTTCACTTCTCCTGCTCCTCCCTGCACCACCACACCTCCAGCTGTTCATGGGAGGCTCCATGGGTTCATGAACAAATCCACTCGTGTGGTAGCCATGGTGCTCTACAGTGACTTGCCACTGGTCCTTGAGGTGCCACAGTCTCTCCAAACTTTTGTGGACACAGGATAGTTCCTGTCTGAGGGCACCACTGCTCTTCTGGGACCTACAGGCACCAACTTGCTCCTCAAGCCCCTGCAGCTGCTTTCTCTCCTCCTCCCCTAAGAACTGAAAGATTTTCTTCTGTCTGAGTTCTTTACTGAGTCCTTTCCTATGGCAGAATTATGAAGTTAGTATGTTCCTCTCTGGATCACTATTGGAAACACTCCTAAATAGAGTTGTTTAGGCCATAGTAGGCTATGGCTTTCAGTGAAAGTGCTCTTTTACTTTTATTTACTGAATTTTCTAGGATTCAGAAAGCCAGCTCTCTGGCCTCTAGAGTCACTCTCTTTGGAGGGGAACACCCCACAGAATGTGTAAGCTCTGGAATCATGCAAATTCTCCCCACAATTGTCACAGTGCTTGGGCTTGTGAGGGTAGAAAAGCTTTCAAGTAACTTGGTAGCCCACAGATCACCAAAGGAGTGTGGGAGGGAGAAAGGGATGCACCTTTACCCGTTCACTAGGCTCCCTGCAGCTCTGGGTTTGATCTTTTTTTCCTTTTTCCTTTTCGTTCTTTGTTTCAAAATTTTCCTCCATGAAGTCCCCAGCCCATCAGGCTCTAGGACTTCTTCCTCTGAACTATACCTGAGCTGTGTCCTTTCTCCCCTCTCCTTTATCTGATACCCATCTTTCCCTCTGGGACAGTCTGGTAAGTGATGTCTCTAGTCAGTCACCTTGCCCACTCCCTAAGATTTTTTTCAAAAGAAGATGGAGAAATGGCCAAAAAACATATGAAAAAGTGCTCAACACCACTAATCATAAGGGGAATGCAAATTAAAGCCCAGTGAGATACTACCTTACCTCTATCAGAAAGACCACTAATAAAAAATTTAAAAAATTAGATGTTGACATGGATGTGGAGAAAAACAAATTAACATATACTGTTGGTGAGACTGCAAATTAGTATAACCTCTATGGAAAACAATATGGAAATTCCTCAAAGAACTGATAATAAAACCAGACAAAACGTCATAAGAAAAGTAAACTAGAGTCAAATGTAGATGCAAAAATCCTTAATATAATATTAGCAAGCACAATCCGGTGACATAAGAAAAATTATATACCACAAACAAGTAAGATTTTACCCAGGAATGCAAAGATGGTTTAATAATAAGAAAATCAGTTAATGAATACACCATATTCATGGAGGACAAAAAACACATGATTATCTCAACAGATGGACAAAAAGAGCACTTGACAAATTTTAATACCCAATTACATTTTTTAAAAACTCTCTCAACAAACTAGAAGGGAACTCCCTCAATTTGATAACAAGCATCTGAAAATACACCCACAACTAATATCACACTAGTGGTGACAGACAATGTAAATGCTTTCCACTTAGGGTTAAGAACAAGGCGAAGATATCTGATCTTGACATTTCTATTCATCATTGTGTGGAGTAATCCAACCAGTGTAATAAAGAAAAATAAAAAAAGAGACAGAAAATGTTAAAAAAAAAAAGGATCCATAGAGGAAAGGAAGAAGTAAAACTCATTTTTAGCAGATGACAGGCTCCTGTTTGTAGAAAATCTCAAGCAAATACAAAAATTACTATAATTAAGTTTAGAAAGGTCATGGAATAAAAAATCGAAATATAAAGATCAATCATATTTATATATGCTAGCAATAAATAATCTAAAATGAAATAAGGATACCAATTTTATTCAAATTAAGATAAAAAAGAATAAAATACTTTAGAAAAAGCTAACAAAATGCAAGATTTATACACTGAAGCTATAATATATTGTTGAGAGAAATTAAAGAAGATATAAATAAAAGGAGAGATAGCTTACGTTCATGGATTAGAAGAGTCAGTATTGTCAAAATAGCAATTCTCCTCAAATTGATCTATAAATTCAGTACAATCATTATCCAAATCTTTTCTTGCTTTTTAATAGAAATTTACAAGCTGATCCTAAGCTATGTATATAGAAATGCAAAAGACCTAGAATTGCCAAAATAATTTTTAAAAGAACAAAATTGGAGAACTTACACTACCAATTTCAAAACTTACTATAAAGCCACAGTAGTTAAGACCATGTGGTATTACATATAAATCAATATAACAGACTTGAGAGTCCATAAATACATTCTTACATTTACGGTCAATCGATTTTCAACAAAAACGCCAATGTAATTGAAAAGGAAGAAGGATAGTCTCTTCAACAAATGGTGCTGGAACAATTGTATATATCTACATGCCAAAAAAGCCTTTACCTAAAACTACAAACAAAATTTAACTCACAATTGATAATAGACCTATATGTCAGGGCTAAAAGCATAAATCAGAGAGAAAATATTTTTAACTTTGGAGTAAGCAGAGAGGTTTAGAAACAGCATCAAAACCACAATCCATAAAGGAAAAATTGATAAATTAGACCTCATTGAAATGAAAGACTTTTGTACTTCCAAAAATGCAATTAAGAAACTAAAAAGATAAGCTATTGTATGGGAGAAAATATTTGCAAATCAAATATTTGACTTAAAAACTTGTAAACAGAATATTTAAAGAACTCTTTGAACTCAATAAAAAGGCAAACAACCCAATTAAAAATGGGCAGCAGATGTGAATAGACATTTCACTATAAACCCATTAGAATGGATATAATGAAAAAGACAAGTCAATAGCAAGTACAGTGGAGTCCCCCCAATCTCAGTTTTGCTTTCCATGGTTTCAGTTACCTACAGCCAAACACAATCCAAAAATATTTAATTGAAAATTACAGAAAAAAACAGTTCATAAGTTTTATATTGCACATTGTTCTAAGTAGCATGATGAAATCTCACACCTTCCTGCTCCATCTTCCTAGGACATGAATCATCCCCATGTCCAATGTAGTCACATTAGTCACTCAGTCATGGCTGGATGATACAAGATCACTCAAAGCAGACGATCCTCCTTCTTTTTTTATTTTTATTTTTTACATTCTATTTTTTTTATTTCAGCATATTACGAAGGTACAAATACTTAGGTTATATGTATTGCCTTTGCCCCACCTGAGTCAGAGCCTCAAGCATATCCATCCCCCAGATAGTGCACACTGCACCCACTAGGTGTATATATATCCATCCCCTCCTCCCATCTCCAACCTGCCATACATCTGATGAATATTATTTTAATATATATGCACTTAAGTGTTGGTCAGTTAATACCAATTTGATTGTCAGTACATGTGGTGCTTGCTTTTCCATTCTTATGATACTTCACTTAGCAGAATGGGCTCCATCTCTATCCAGGATAAAACAAGAGGTGCTAGATCACCATTGTTTTTTGTAGCTGAGTAGAACTCCATGCTACACATATACCACATTTTATTAATCTACTTATGTATTGATGGACACTTGGGTTGTTTCCACATCTTTGCAACTGTGAATTGTGCTGCTATAAACATTTGAGTGCAGATGTCTTTTTTATAGAATGTCTTTTTTTCTTTGGGGAGATGCCCAGTAATAGGATTGCTGGATCAAGTGGTAGTTCTACTTTTAGCTCTTTAAGGTATCTCCATATTAATTTCCATAGAGGTTATACTAGTTTGCAGTCCCACTAGCAGTGTATGAGTATTCCTATCTCTCCTCATCCATGCCAACATTTATTATTTGGGGACTTTTTGATAAAAGCCATTCTCACTGGAGTTAAGTGAACCTTATTGTGGTTTTGATTTGCATTTCCCTGATGATTAGAGATGTTCAGCATTTTTTCATGTTTGTTGGCCATTAGTCTGTCTTCTTTTGAAAAGTTTTTGTTCATTCCTTTGCCCACTTTTTAATAGGGTTGTTTGATTTTTTCTTGCTGATTTTCCTGAGTTCTATATGGATTCTAGTTATTAGCCCCTTATTGGATGTGTAATATGCAAATATTTTCTCCCATTCTATAGGTTGCTTATTTGCTCTCATGATAGGTTCCTTGGCTATGCAGAAGCTTTTTAATTTGATCAGGTCCTATTTACTTATTTTTGTTGTTGCTGTGATTGCCTTTGGGGTCTTCTTCATAAATTCTTTTCCTAGGCCAATGTCTATAAGAGTTTTTCCAACATTTTCTTCTAGAATTCCTTTTTGTTTTTCTTTCTTTCTTTCTTTCTTTCTTTCTTTCTTTCTTTCTTTCTTTCTTTCTTTCTTTCGACAAATTCTTGCTCTGTTGCCCTGACTAGAGTGCTGTGGCATCAGGCTTGCTCACAGCAACCTCAAACTCCTGGGCTCAAGCAATCCTTCTGCCTCAGCCTCCCGAGTAGCTGGGACTAGAAGTATGCGCCACAATGCCTGGCTAATTTTTTTATATGTATTTTTAGTTTTCCAGCTAATTTCTTTCTATTTTTAGTAGAGACAGGGTATCACTCTTGCTCAGGCTTGTCTTGAACTCCTGACCTTGAGTGATCCTCCCGCCTTGGCCTCCCAGAGTGCTAGGATTACAGTCGTGAGCCACCATGCCTGGCCTCCTCTAGAATTTTTATAGTTCTACACCCTAGGTTTAAATCTGTTATGCACTGTGAGTTGATTTTTGTGAGAGGTGAAAGGTGTGGATCCTGTTTCAGTCTTCTACATGTGGCTATCCAGTTTTCCCAGCACCATTTATTGAATAAGGATCCTTTTCCCCAGTGTATGTTTTTGTCTGCTTTGTCAAAGATTAGATGGCTGTATGAGGATGGTTTTATATCTGGGTTCTAAGTTCTGTTCCATTAGTCTATGTCTATGTTCTTGTGCCAGAACAATGGTGTTTTAGTTACTATAACCTTGTAGTATAGCTAGAAGTCTGGTAAATTGATGTCTCCTAATTTGTTCTTTTTGCTTAAGATTGCTTTTTCTATACGAGGTCTTCTCTGGTTCCATACAAAGTGTAGAATTATTTTTTCTAGATCTGTGGGAAATGATGTTGGTATTTTAATAGGGATTGCATTGACTCTGTAGATCACTTTGGGTAGTATAGACATTTTAACAATGTTGATTCTGCTGACCCATGAGCATAGTATGGTTTTCCACCTGTTTATATCCTCTGCTATTTCCTTCCTCAGTGTTTCATAGTCTTCCTGTAGAGGTCTTTCACCTCCTTAGTTAAATATATTCCTAGGTACTTTATTTTCTTTGTTGCTATTGTGAAGGATATTGAGTCTTTTAGCAAGGCCTGGGATATTTTCCTCCATTATATCCTCAAATAGCTTATCCAACCTCTGTGTATTTTCTTCTTTACTCTCAGGAATGCATATAATTCTAATGTTAGGCTTCTTCACATACCATGTTTCCCCAAAAATAAGACAGGGTCTTATATTTATTTTTCCTCAAGAAGACACCCTAGGGCTTATTTTCAGGGGATGTGTTATTTTTTTTAAGTACGGCACAACAATCTACATTTATTCAAATACAGTTAAGTTGTATTCTTCTGGAACATCATCGTAACTCTCCAAACCCCGAATTCCACCCTGAATTTCTTGCGACTCTATTTCCTTTAGAACCATTGGCCGGGACCTGACAGGGGGAGCCAACCTTGTTGGTGGGGCTGCCCACACCTTTCCAGTCACCTCTGGGATAGTAGCTGTCACGATGGGGCAGATGAGAAGGGCTGCTCATCTTCTTTACTGCTCCGTGACAAAATGCATGGGTTGTGCAGATATGCTGCATAGCCACGCCTATCACTAGGTCTTATTTTCGGGGTAGGGCTTATTTTGCACAAATGCCTAGAAATCCTGCTAGGGCTTATTTTATGGGTAGGTCTTATTTTGGGGGAAACATGGTAATTCTACATCTCTTGTAGGCTTTGCTCTTTTCTCTTATTTCTCTGCTCTATCTCTGCAACTGACTTATTTAATTGAAAGGTATTATCTTCAATCCCTGAGATCCTCTCTTCTGTTTGATCTATCCTATTCTTGAGGCTTTCCACTATGTTTTGTAATTCCTTGAATAAATTCTTCATTTCCAAAAGTTCTGTTTGATTTTTCTTTCATATTTAAATTTCTTTGGTGAATTTTTCTTCCAAGTCCTGGATTTTTTTTTTTTTTTTTTTTTTTTGTGTGTGTGTGTGTGTGGTTTCCTTGTGTTGGGTATCCACTTTCTCTTGCATATCAGTGAGTTTTCTCACAATCCATGTTTGAAATTCTTCTGTCATTTTAGTGTTCTGAATTTGATTGATATCCATTGCTAGAGAGCTGGTGTTCCCCTTTGGCGTTGTGTTTCAGTTTGATTCTTCATACTTCCTGAATTCTTTCACTGATTTGTTCCCATCTGGAGCAGCTGTTGCTTCTTACCTTAGATTCTCTTTTAGATAATGAAACACCAAGTTTAGTCTCTGAGACAATAGGTGATGTTTGTGGGTTAGATTTGACCACATCTTGTATGATGAGTCGGTAAGTGCAGTAAAAAGGTGTGCAAATTGACCTACCTGTCAGCAGGTGGCACTTACTGGGAGAAGCAAGCTTCAGTGTTGTTTTGGAGTCCTGTAAACAGCTCTAGTTCCTGTGGAGAGGCACTCTAGTGCCTCAGGTGGTGGGTGGGGCCCTGGGGCTGGGAGGAGCTAGGATAGGTGAACCTGCCCTCAATCTCCACAAATGCTGTTAGTAGGGGTCAAAGGTCTGTTCTCTGCTTCTGGGCAAAGCTGCCAAAATGTGTGTGTGTGGGGATGGGGCTTTCTGAGACCTGCAGTCTAGTGCAGGCCTCGCTCCTTTTTACCCCTCCCTATTCTGCAGATTCTCCCAGGCCTCTGCCAGCAGGTAGGACCTCAAGCCAGGGGATCTCTCCTGACTGTGATGCAAGCTGGGAGGTTCCCTGCCCAGGATCACAGCCTTAGCTGGGAGTGTAGCCCTCCTGTGGGAGGAGGGTTACCCCTCAAACAAGCTGCAGCTAGGACCCACTCTGATCTGCCCCTGAAGGTACACACACCTCAGTAGACTAGTCACAAATGTCCCTTCTGTGCCCCTGGGCAATGTGATTGAGACCTGGGTGTATGGGATCTGGCCTACAGGCCTGTTCCCCAGCCCCGGAGATCAATCCCTGACTCTGTCAGGGAGAAGAGTGCTCATCTCAAGTCACCCACAGGGTGCCAAAGCTGGATCAATGTGTCTCTGCCTTGGGATTTGCCTCACCCTGCTGCAGTCACCAGGCAAGTAGCACTTTTGATGGCCAGAAGGTAGGGAGCTCACAGTCCAAGTACTCGTCAGTCCTCTGTAGGGCCCCGAAACGAAAGGTCCCATTCCCTGTGGATGCCTCTGGGGAGTGGCTAAACTATCTCTCTTGGCAGCTTCAGGTACTGGATGAGAAGGGGAGGATGAAGTAATATGGCACCTGCAGATTAGTTCTGGTCTGTGGGGTGGGAGGTGCCCCAAGGGAGCTGGGAGCCTGGTGCCAAGAGGCTTACCACTCACCTGTGGCAGCTGTCTCTGGGCTGGTGTCAGCAGGTCTCTCCAGCAGCTCAGGGGAAATTTAACTGTTACACCTACCTTGTTGCTGGTCTCCAAGACTCTCAGGGTTTAGACCCTGCAGATGCCTTTCTCCTTCCAGTTCTGCTCCACAACTTCTTCCTGTGGAATCTCCTGTAGTTTCAGGGACCCTTCCCTTCTGGGCCTCATCTGATCTATGTTTGTCTGCCTGTATGTTTTTTTCACTTTCATCTAAAATCTATCTTTCTTGCATAGACACTCTGGCTGGTGGTTTTTCTCGTCCACCATCTTGCCTCCCCTCTGGATCCTCCTTCTTATGCACCATCAGAAGGTCAATAATAGCCTAACGCTATGTCACATGCCTATGACATTCATCTCATCATGTTGGCATTTTGTCATCTCATATCATCACAAGAAGAAGGGTGTATACAGTACAGTAAGATATTTTGAGAGAGAGACCACATTCACATAACTTTTATTACAGTATGTTATAATTGTTATATTTTATATGTTATTTTTGCTAATCTCTTGCTGTGCCTAAATTTTATCATAAGTATGCATGTGTAGGAAAAAATATAGTATAAGTAGTGTTTGGTACTATACAGATTTCAGGTATTCACTGGCAGTCTTGGAACATATCCCCCAGGGGGACTACTGCATTGAAGAAGAGTATTTTAAAATGGTGCAGCCAGTTGGAAAGCAGTTTGGCACTTTCTGTAAAAGTTAAACATAAAGCACCCGTACAACCCAGCAATTCCACTCCTAGGACGCTACTCAAGGGAAGTGAAAACGTACGTCCACATAAAATGTACATGAATGTTCATGACTGCATTATTCATAATAGTCCCAAATTGAAAATAGTATAAATAGCCAACTGGTTAATAGGTAAACAAAGTCCATAACAATGGAATACTATTTAGCAACATAAAAGAATAAGCTACTGACACATGCTTCTATACTTATACTTTGAAAACATTATTTTAAGTGAAAGAATTCAGAGGTAAAAAACTACATATTGTGTGCTTCCATTTATATGATATGTTTAAAAAAGGCAAATTTATAGACAGAAATCAGATAAGTGGTTGCCTAGGGTTAGGGATGAGAGTGTGTATAAATTGCAAATGAGCACAAGGAAAATTTGCAGGGTTATGGAAAAGTTCTAAAAGTGGAGTATGGCTATGTTTGTATAACTAGATTTACTAAAAATCCTTAATTGAAAAAAATTATTTTTGCTGTTAAGAAAGGATAAAGATTAGATAGATTTTCTTCTTTTATTATTTCAGCACCTCACCCTACTTTGGGTTAATAGACTAATTAATGGTGACATTAGCTGTCTAATCAGTTCAAGATATTAGTTATAATATATCGTCTTAAAAATGTGTTGTTGCAGCAGGCAAGCAGTTTTGAACACTGTGCTTGTTCTGTGGGAACCAGCTGAGCAACTGCTCTCTCCATGGCCATTATACCTAATATTTTTTGTGCTGCTTTGGGCAAAGTCTGAAGCTGCAGTGCTTCTCACCCTGCACCTTTATTATGGTTACGTGGCTTCTGGTCCTGCTCTTTCCCTTGGTTTAAAGGTGCCAAGGCTTCTTATGAGTATTCAGTTGCACTATCCTCCAGGAGTTTCCAATATGTCATGGTGTACATTGAGCCAAGTGTCTTAATCACCTCCTCTTCGTCACATTGGTGAGGGAGAGATTTCCACCCTAAGGTTATGGAGATGGTCAAACACATGAAACTTGACACTAGACTGGTGACGTAGCAGTTAGCCACATACACTCATAGCCCAGGGGAGAAGGACACTACACATCACATAAAATCCCATGGAGGTTGCAACTGGGAAAGGAGTGAACAACCAGGGGTTGTGGGGGGCAGGCTTTGTAGTATCAAGACACCAGGGTGCCCCCAGGCTCTTTGGGAGGCTGTGACTGGCCTGTTTGTATAATTCCATAGGCCATCGGGGAACTGAAAACTGCTACTCAGGGCTAAGCAGAAAGTCCACCAGATCTGTTTGATAAGGAGGGTTGTTTGGCTAAGGGATCTTATTTTCAGGAGCAGAGTGAGGAGGGAACTTGCTGTTAGGCCTTCCGAAGCCCTCCCTGTTTTTCAGATGTCCAGGCAGAAAATAATATCGAGCTTAATCAAGTCGTATATCACACCAAGTTAAACACATGGGACACCTTACTTTCTGTATTTGATTATATACCCAGAAAAGTGAATCAATAGTCCTGTTCAAATTCTCTATTTAGCCTTCCCATGCCTCCATTTATAATCACAATATCTGTCAGTTATATAAAATGGAGGGAAAAACAAACACTGTAAGATTAATTACCAAGAAATCATCAATAAGTTGTTTTATATGCTTGCAAAGGAAAGCAATAAATAAAAGCATTTTATACATCATGAATTCTAAAATGTAGAGAAGAAGTAGGTATTGCGTATGGGTCCTATATGTCCCCACTGGATATTTCATGCTACTCTATGACCCTATCACACTGTATTGTTGGTTTAAGCTCCTTGAGGATGGAGCCATGTCTTGTTTGTCATGGTGCCTCTAGCACCAAGCCTAATATCTGGCAAAATGCAGGTAATGAAGTCTAAAAATTAATGAAATTTTACCATGTACCAGATAATGTCCTAAATAATATATACATGTTATTTAATTGTCACAACCAATTTATGAGGTAGGTATTATCATTGTTTCAGCTTACTAGATACAGGGCCAGCAAACTTTTTCTGTGAAGGACCAGATAAGTAAATATTTTAGGCTTTGCGGACCATGCAGTGTTTATTGAGACTACCCTGCTCTAACCTTGGAGTATAAAAACAGCCAGAGACAACATGCAGATGAGTGGTCATGGCTGCGTTCCAGCCAGCTGGCTGGATTTGGCTCACAGGTCTAGTTTTTCAACCCTGTTTTAGATGATACCACTAATGATTGGTGTGATTATGTAATTAGCTCAGGGTCATACAGCTCACAAGAGGCAGAACAAGATTTTATATCCCAAATCTTGGTATGTCTGACTCCCAAACCCCCTTTCCTAACTACTATTTTGTGCTACATCAAACTACTGTACTATTCAATAGAGCTTCTTACCTCTGTGTTGAATAAATGGAAAATTCTATTATTATGTTCATTTTACTAGAGAAAAGATTGAGTCAGATTTCAATAAGTTGGCACATAGTCAGGACTTTTGACTTCTATTCTAGACTATAAATTAATCATTCTGGAATATTTTCTCCAGGACTTTGTCTACTTGTTTAATGGTATATCAAGTCTATATCTAACAGGAAAGACCAGCTGTTAATGGAAGAATAGCATACCCTGGACTATGAGCTCTATTTGCCATTATTTGGTTTCTTATCTTTAGTGGCCATGCGTTCGTCCAGTATAGTTTTCTTCAGGTTCTGAAAATGGATTAGTGCGTTGGACTCTCCGGGACTGTTCAACCCTAACTCTATTTACCTAACCATACACTAGAAATTCAAATACCGCAGAAACTAGCTCTTTTCCTCTCTCAAATTAGTTACAAAAGACTAACGATGTTTTTTCACCCTTTGCTGAAAAAATTGTTTTCCAGCTGGAATATTGTCTTTTAATTTTTAACCAAAAATACATAGGTTGAAGAATAAAAAAAATTGCTGACACATCTTTAACTGACTGTGCCTGGAATAATAGCATTTCTAAGATGGTTCAACTATTATTTTTCCTAAACTGGAGGAATGAATAGCTACAGCATTGTTACTTATAATTCAGAGCTCGCTGGTATTAAAAAAAAAAAGACATGTGGCATCCGGAAAATGTAATTAATTTGATGGTATAAGCCTTCATAAATTATCAAGTATTCCCAGTAGCAGCCATGAAAAACTTAGAGAGAACATGAGCTGCCTTTAAATTGCTTAGTTTTCTCACAACCAGAATTATTTTAAGGTGGTTGTATTGCTGTTGATATTAAAAGATGTTTGACTTATTATTACCATTAATAGCCAATTCCACCTTTAAATAAGGTGATAGAGATTTGGAGTCACACATAAGCCAGTGTCAGTGTCTCAATGCTGTCATTCTTCTTGCTAATGAACTGCAGTTACAGAAATTAATTATGGGGGAAAGGTTGCTGTTAGCCCCACCAGGAATGAAGTCTCCAGATTCCAAATCAAATGTTCTTGAGGAGGAAGAGCAGAAGTTCCTGTGGCTCTACCTCCCAGAGCTCTGCTCACGTTGTGCTCATTCTGCCAGGCACAAACAACATGCTTCACTGCACAGTGGGAGAAAAATGACTTTGGGAAGGAGTTTTTAATATTTACAATAAGTATAAAAAGCAGTCCCAGAAAGACAGAATAATCTGGTGGCTAGAACAACTCCTAGGGAAGCCAGAGTAGTAGATTCTAGGTCAGGGGCTATGGGAGACCAGGATTCTACCTTCGAATATCAACATGGTATTTGCAAAATAAATAAGGTGATATCTGACCTTCCCAACTTTTCTAGAAATTAATTAATTTTAATTAATAGAATGCATTACACAATTCTGTCTTCTGAAATAATAGTTAGGAGATACTTAGAGTCTGCAAAATATTTAGGTGGCACCTGAAGACTACCTACATTACTCTTTGCTATGCAGCCATAAAAGAAAAACAATGTATCATCTTCTACTGTTGGAAGATGGAATGGCTAGCCTTAGGAGGAAGTTAATTGAATTTGTCATCCTGGAGGTATTCAGACCTAAACTGTCTGCTTACTATTTGTCAACTTGTATGGAAGTTTCGAGTATCTCTATGAAATTCTAGTATTGGGCAATTTTGAGGTCCTTTTTATTCTTGTGAATTTTGTATTATATGATAAGTCATTTGTGAAAGGAATAAGGAATTAGAAAATTTAGAAACATTAGGTCAAAAAAATCAAAATCATAAGAGATTATTTCCCATATCATTCAAAATATTTTTTATGTGGGGATTGGAGAGGAAGATCTAAGAATAAACCGGCTTGTATTAGAGTTGGAATTTGGAACCTTCAGAGTTAAACTGGCCGTTTTCCCAGCAGCACAATTGCCTACAGCTGATTTGCAGACAATTTTACAGAAACATCCTCGTCCTCTCACTAGCTGGAAATAAGAGGGAAAAGATAAATGGACTCTGTGGATCACTTGTTTGAGATGGGGTTGATGGAGGTGAAGAGCACTAATCTGAAGACATTGATTATTAATACGCTCGTATTCACTGGCGACATCAGAGCAATGAAGCCATAAAACTCTTTGAAACTGCTAAAGAATGTTTTTATAAAATTGCTATTAATGTAACTATTAATACTACCTCTCGAATATTAGATGAAATAATTTTTGTTCTTCTCTTTATGTTTGTATGTGTTTACTTAAGATAGTTACAGGATACATTAAATTAGATAGTAACAATGATTTCTCCAAAAAGAAAAACTCGTTGAAATATACAAGAATGAAACTGCTCAATTGTAGAAATGTATTTTCTGTGCAGAAAGAAGAGAAAATGAGGTCAGCGTATTACCACAGCCCCTGCTGTCAGAGATCCAGGTCTATTGTGGTCAACAAAAATTCTGTGACTAAACACAGGCATATTCCCTTGTGTCTGAGTCTGCAAGCTGATGGCGCTGGATACAGTCATGACTTGTTGGTGGAGCTGTTTTAAAGATGCCTGCAGTAAACACAACCATTTCTCTCTCTGTCTCCCCCACCTCCTGTGTCTCTATCTCTAGTTATCACAATATGTGGACCCAGCCTTGTCTGACATAGGTCCCTCTCTAGGTAACCTAAACCTAGCTGACAGTTTAGCAGTTGTAATCAAAGCCCTTCCAGTTTGCCATGGGAAACTGGAAAAACATTGAAGAAAATGTCTTAGTTCACTTCATTTTATTTAAATAAAACATATACGTTAAGTTATCATAGTTTTTTCCTCTTTGTTTTTAAATTGTCCATTTAGAAACAACATATAGATTGTGAGACAAAGTAGCAAATGTAAGACAACATATTTGCTTGTTTCTTTCTGCTTGCCAGCACAATTTCACAAAGCTGCTGACCCTGTGATGATGTGCAGCCCTCCAGAAAGATGTTTTGAAGACAAGGAGGATAGAGCACACGTCACCCACCCCCCTCTCTTGCCTGAGTCACTACATTCCTTAAAAGATAGATGTCCCAGCCTTTTCCTACACATAAGATAATGCCTGAGGTGGCTAGTTATTATGCCTTTGTAATCTATAACCAGATGTACTTTTATGCCCAAACTTCATGTGACTCTGCTTTAATGTAACTTCTGAGCAAGTTTGATATGATTTTGCACTTACTGAACCCTCAACCCCTGTATATAAGCTATGAGCTAAAACACTGCTTCGGAGCAATGGGAAGGAACCACTCCCAGGCTATGGGCTCAGTCTACAGTCCTCAGTAAGACTTCTGAATAAAACTAACTTTAATTCTTTAAAAACCTTGAATTTTTTTCTTTAGTCAACAAGATCAAAGAAAAGTTACAAAATAATATCTAAAGAATAGAAAATAAAGGGACCCTTCCTGGATATTATAAAGAACGTAAAGGTGAAAAGGCCACTGCATCCTCTATTGAAGGAGGAGGTACCTGCTAATTTATCCCAAATAAAGCCACATTGACAGGCACATGTTGAACTATAAAAGTACTCCCAGTAAAAAGTATGAAAAAATTGATTGATCAATGTACTTAAACAAATCCATACAAACGGTAAACCAGTTAAAGAGGTTGCCTGAAATTCTGAATTTAGTAAAATGTGAAGGTTTTGCAACTATTTTCCATGCTTCCATAAAGAATAGCTTCACTTTTCTAGCATTTCAAAGGAAGTATTTTAGG
Organism: Cheirogaleus medius; assembly: GCA_008086735.1. Taxonomy (NCBI): domain Eukaryota; kingdom Metazoa; phylum Chordata; class Mammalia; order Primates; family Cheirogaleidae; genus Cheirogaleus; species Cheirogaleus medius. The sequence continues at coordinate 36,534,149 of VBSM01001124.1, read as the reverse complement.
TATTGATGAAGGTGGAAGAGAGGGAATGAATTCAACAGACATGGATGCATGAGTCTCAATCAGGAGCAGGGACCACATGCAAGCGCCAGAATGGGGTTGGGGAATCTCATGTCCAAGATCCTCATTTTATGGATGAAGACCTTGATGTTCAGAGAAGCGAAAGCAATGTTTTCTGCACTTCCGTATTCACAGAAATCATCTTGAAATCTTACAACTCTGCTCTTGTAGTTTTGGTTTGGGACCAGGATTCTGCCTCCTGACAAGCTCCTCCATGGACATCACTCAAGTAGGGAAGAGGAAGTGACTTTCCATTTTAGTTGTTGGAAGAAACAGCAGCTGGCTCTACCCAGGCATCTCATTTTATATTAAATAGGATAACAAATTCTCTTGTCAAATATAAGCAGTAGCAATATTACTTATTTTTTAATTAATCAGAGATGAGCTTGTTTCATTCTCCTCATGGAGAAGTAATATGATGTACTTATTTGGTAATAACTGAATTCTATGACAGGCTTTTGGGGTTCAAGTCCAGTTTTGCCACTTAATATCTATGTGATCTTGGCAAATTTTCTATCTTCTCTGCATCTCAACTTTTTCATCTGTGAAATGTTGGTGATAATATTATCTAACACATAGATTTTATATATATATATTTCACCACAAGTAATAACAGTGCCTGGCATAAGCTAGCACTCAAAATATGTTAGACTTACTATCAAAGAATAGTGGAGTCAGACTGATTTTGAGAGATTATCTCATTTGACAGATAGGGAACCTGAGACCTGGAAGAAAAGTGGAACAGAATCAGAATTAGCGTTATTCATTCTTGCTTGTGAAACTGGGAGAGAGAAAAGTTCAAAAGGTATATGATCAACTTTTTCCAGAGTGGAAAGGAAAATTGCATGTGCTAAATGCTGACTTTGCTTCAGGTACCACATATTATCACCTTTAATTTTTTTAATAGTCATGTGAGATTGTGTTGTCACTGCTGTATTATATGTGAGAAAACCAAGGCACACATGTTAAGTGACTGGCTGGTGGTCTCATAGCTACAAACGTGGAAGCTCCAAGATTTGGACTCAGGCTGGAGTGCAGCCCCTCTGACGTGGGAAAGCAGAGGGCTGGGTTAAACTTTGTAGGGCAAGCCCACCACTGCCTTACAGGCTCACTCTCTGAATCCCCTAACAAGTGACTGCACACTGGTGATTGGTCGGCCAACACCTCAAAACTCATGGGGAAATAGAACAGCATAGACATTCTTTTATATACAAAGAAACAAGCCATTGTCCTCTGACTGGCTGAATCTTTTTCTGTTCTTGGTGTTAGAAGAGAGAAAAAATAAAAGGAAAGTTTTGTACCATCTTCTTCCCCAAGGGTCTCAGGATAGCTATCTCTATCTATCTCTATCTCTATCTCTCTCTCCCCCACCCCATCTATTTTTCCAGCTGCCTCTCAAAGGAATGTCACCATCATGCCCTCACATCTCCATATCAGTCTCCATTCTTTCCTAAGCCAATGCGGTTACAGAATTTAGCCCCTCTTAGGATTGCCATAAATAATAGAGACTCTCAAAAGGATTAGTGGGCAATTTACAATTTGCCAATGATTTCACAGGGGAGATGGAAAAGAGGATTTGCATTGGAAACACTTCAGCAAACGGCTTGAAATCATTCCTCTATAATTTTCCCTTTTTCTCACTCTACAGAGGTCCTTGGTCCCCTACTTCTTACTCCATTGTAGCACTCACTCACATTTACTGGTTCCTTTCTTCCCCCCAATGGGCCCCTCAACCTCTCCCACTTGAGCGACATCATTTAGAGGAATGCCAGCTCCCTTCTCAGACTGACACATTTACACTCACCCTAGAGCAAACTACTGCCTTTCAATTACCAGGACATGCCTTTTCTAGAAGGCAGCTAAGTGTCTGTACAGAAAGTTTGGGGGTGAGTGGCAAAGTTGATAAGTAGCACCACGGCATACCAGGTGGAAACAATACTCAACAAAAAGCAACCGCTCCTCCCCCATGACTAAAATTCTGGCAGGAAAGACAGGTATTCACTCAATGACTTCAGAGTGCTGCCAGAGTTGTAACAGAAGACCAACCTTTGTCTGATGGGAGAGCCTTTATCAGGAAAGTATTTCAGAAGGAGGAACATATCAACTGGAAATCAAAGGATGGGCAAATCACCCAGATAAAGAGAGGGAGAAAGGAGAGCTCCAGGCACAGGGCATGGCATGGGCACAGCCCTCTGGCAGGAGAAAGTCCAAAATGTTCTCGTTCCTTGATTCTCGACAGAGAAGACACCCTACCTGCCCATATCCTTTGCTCACCAGTTTTCAGGCAATCTGATGTCATAAATTGTTTCAGAGCTCGTTATAAGCCTACAATGGACAGTTCAGATAAATATTTATGAGCCATCGTAATCCAGAAAGAGGTGTCATGGTACCTCTCTGAACATTATTACACATCATATTTAATCTACTAAAATACTCATGTGGGTGAATGTCTGTACCTATGTATATATATGTTCATCTCTGGAGATTAGAGGAAGTAAAAACTATAAGCGCTATTAATCAATTTTTAAAAAGGATTTTTTTTGTAACAACTTCCGAACAATGCTGTACAAATGATTATAACTCCAAGTACCCAATGAGATGATGATCAAATCCATTAGAAGTTTTTATTTAGGGTTGCCTCCCCATGTCCTCTGTCAGCCCTATTCAATCAAAATTTACAGAAGTTTTCCCCCAGTGTATGTTTTTGTTTACTTTGTCAAAGATTAGATGGCTATATGAGGATGGTTTTATATGTGGGTTCTCAGTTCTGTTCCGTTGGTCTATGTCTCTGTTCTTGTGCCATTACGATGGTGTTTTAGTTACTATAGCCTTGTAGTATAGCTTGAAGCAACCAAAGTGCCCATCAATGCATGAGTGGATTAATAAAATGTGGTACATGTATATCATGGAGTTCTACTCAGTGGCAAAAAACAATGGTGATCTAGCACCTCTTGTATTATCCTGGATAGAGCTGGAGCCCATTCTACTAAGTGGAGTATCATAAGAATGAGAAAAAAAGCACCACATGTACTCACCATCAAATTGGTACTAATTGAGCAACATTTATGTGCACATGTAGTATTAACATTCTTCGGGTGTTGGGCAGGGAGGAGGGGGAAGGAAGGGACGTGTATATTAACACCTAATGGGTGTGGTGTGATCCATCGGGGCAGGGGGGGTGGACATGCTTGAAGTTCTGACTCGGGTGGGACAAAGGCAATATATGTAACCTAAACATTCCTATCCCCATAATATACTGAAATTAAAAAAAAAGAAAAAAAAGAAAAAAGAAAAGAAATTACAGAAGCTTGAAATTGAGAATCTTCAAAATAATTTCAGGGTCAAGTCACCTTTGAATCTCAATACCTGTCCCTCTGATCTTCATATTCATTTCTTTACTAGAAAATGATAAAAAAGACCAATGACCTCTATCTCACTCAAAGACAAAGTCAAATTCTTACAAGGACTTGCCAGGTTGTGCTGGATATTCTCTGCTGGCCCATCCAAATCCATTCGCTACTCTCCTGCCCTCTCTCTGCTCTGTGCCCCTCTAGCATGAAAGCATCATGAGGCTATAGATTTTTGTCATTTTTAGTCCCCGTGGTATCCCCAGAACATATAACAGTGCCTGTAGATCATTACATGAAGAGTCCTTTTTAATAACAACTGAGAGTTAAAATTACCTTGCCTTGAATCATTAGTGAATCTCAACTCACAGGCCCTTCTCTCTACTTCTTATAGTACCCTGAGATGTTATTAAATAACAATAGCCCTAAGATGTTATTCATTTTTATATATCTATATGCAAATGGACACATCTATCTTTTGGTGTTGTTATGACTTTATATTACACTTATCTTCCCTCCTTTTACTGGATAGTAGACTCCTTGAGAGTAACTGACTATTTCTGATTCAATTCCAGGTTTTTTTATAACCTAGAACAGTGCCTGGAACATCACAGACAAGGGATGTTTGTTGGATACATGTGAAAGAAGAAAAAAAGTGAGAGAGCGTGAGACAGAGTTAATACAAAATATAAACTAGGTTCACATTTTCCTATTAGACAGATAACACAATCAGTACCCTTCCTAAAATTGTATTGTTGCAGGTCATTCTATGTACCTGGAGCACTGCAGGGCTAGTAAAGATTTTCATTCTGATGGCTCAATAATTGTCGCTTTTATTCCCAGGTGGAAGGAGAGCGAGATGGCAGAAGTGACCGGGCTCCCTCTCCTTTGATTACACTCTCCAGCAGCATGTCTGTTTTCCCCACGATGGCAGGTGGCACAAACGTTTTGCTGCTCAGCAGGAGGTGTTGGCTTGATGCTTAAGCCCTGTGTGACACCAGAGGGTGCAGCAGAAGGGGAGCTGACTTCCTGACTCAAGTTTAACTGATTAAACCATGAGTCCCCACAGCACCAGTGCCAGAGAGGCCCCTGGGACTCACTGCAGCCAACTTTCTCATTTATAGGTTTCCCTTTCTGTGATGTCTGACATTTTTAAGGCTGAGCTGGCAAACAATCCTGGCTGACAGCCTCCAGGGAAGAGGCTCATATTAAGTAACTATAATAGCTTGAGTTTATAGAGAATCTTTCCTAGCACTTAACAAGTTATCTCATTTTATCCTCTCCATGTTCTTTGCCTGTGAAACACAGAGGAATTCCCACCCCTGTTTTCCAGCTAAAGAAACGGAAGCACATGGAAACCAAATGGACTTTTGACTAAATAAAATTGAAACGTAGGTTTTCTGATTTCCAGGTGAAGATAGTTTCACTCTAAGACTCTGAGATGAAATGAAATTTTTTAAAAGCACATGATAGCGTTTTTTAACGCTTCCAAAATAAACCCATGGAAGTCAAAATGTAAAAGTCAGGTACCATTGCCTGCTTTCCTTAAATTTAAAATCCACACTCCCTAGAGCTGATACAGTTCTTTCCTGAATTCTTGTTCTTGCTAATTAAACATTTTTGTTTTAAAAAAACTCATATTTACATGTCAGTTTATAGAAAGTGTAAGGTTGGTTCTAAAGCTAATGTATTTCCCCAGAGAAGGGAGAATTTTTATTGGCCTTAATTATTGGCCTGCAAGGGATCTTGTTTTCTTAATTCTAAGGGTCAGAGAAAATTCGGGATGACTAAAACCATTCATTTACAGTGTTTTAAAAAATTTTTATTGTAGCATTTTTTAGTTTTTAAAAGTTTCTCATAGTACAAAGACATGGAGAAGGAGGGAGAATATTCTCGATATTAAAGAAAATTGAGCAATGCACCACATCTTAAAACAAATAAAACAATGAATAATGGTGGTTCCTTCCTGTATTTAAAATTTTTTTTGTATTATATAGTTAATGTTTCATGAATGATAAATAAAGAAAATAACCAAAATTATTCTGCTTGTAAATTTTCTCCTACTTTCAACATAGGTTCAGGGGTTGATTTTTAATTTCTACCCACTACAGAGTACGGACATAAGTATAAGTCAAGCCAGGATGAAGTTGAAAATTCTACTCATATATAGAATCAGTTGCCCATCAAATTCACCTTCCTCTGGTACCAGTTTTGCCTCTTTGCCAATTAATTATGTCTTTACATCCTAGGAATGAGACTATTCAATACATAGATATTGAACATCACTGCAGAATACTCATTAGAAATTTCAACCAGAAGAAGATACACACTCCAAACTATGTAAGTATCAGTCTTGTTATCTCATTATCTGAAAGGAAAGATTTTCTCTCCTTCGTTACTGTGAATAAATATCTCTTGAACACTTTGGACTTTTTATATTGTTTAGAAACTTAAAGGAAACCTTTGCTAACCTTCCAAAGGGCCAACACTCCCTTGTTTGATGTAGGCTTCTCTCTGTGGCACTGGGAATGCAGGATCAGTGGGGAATATTTCCAACCTTTTTAACTGCCACTGATCTTTCACAATCCCCTGAGTGTACTCATCATTCCAGCACCCCCATTACCTATGCACTTGCAGGCATTTTTCTTTTATTTAACACTGTTTTTAAAACATATTACTTTGAATCATCATTGATTTTGTATATATCACAAACGTGAGAACCAGTTGTGCTCCCTGTAAAAGAAAGAAAAGCAGAAAACAATGGAAGACACTGTGCGAGGTCTTATTTTGCTTCATAGAACAACCTGAAGTTATCAGTTTTAAAATTTTCCTTAGAAACATGCCCTCTCCCTAAATGAGTCGACTTCCCACTGGGCACGTGGTCACAAAGGAGCTTCTTAAATAAATTTTCTAGAATCTCATAGGACTTTTAAAAACACCTGGGGAAAAATATTTACTTAAGAGTTTTCTGTTAACTTGGGCATTTGTAAATTTGTATAGAGAGTGAAGCATGGTAATAAATGTGTGCTGAGCATAATGAAAAAGGTGGATTTCACAGAACTTCTGTCGAACGTTTATACACAACAACTACTGTCAGGAAGTTTTTTAAGCAGTAGAGACATCCTTGGCAGCAGTGAATTAAGCCCCAAGAAAAGTGTTAGTGTTATTTTAAAAATAATCATCAAAAATAACAAAAATACTTATTCCTGATGACTCACACAAAGCAACAAGAAGAAAAACCACAATTCCAATCGAGTCTGACTTCCTAGGAGGCCTCAGGCAATCCTTCATAAATTTCTAAAGATCAATATTTAAGCAACAGCAAGAAAACAAATATAGAGATTTTTCTCTTCTTTCCTATTTGTGAAATCAGTGCAGGCCTTCACAGAACAAAGTAGGAAATAAAATGAAAAATCATTTCCCAACATGAACAGAAAATAAGGCAATGGGTAGAGGTTGGGGGAGGAAAGGTATTTTTATAGATCAAACCAGTAAGCTTTACTGAGATCCAAGAGCCAATTACTTTCAGTGCTATTTTCTAAGGGATTTAAAAATATATCTTCTCCTAATATGGTCCCAGCACCAACTCTTGAGATGAGAGATTTGAGCCACACACAGGTGTTATGAGCAGGGGACCCAGAAACTAATAGAAGCAGCTCACGGGCTGTGCCGCAGAGGTGAGTCTGCACAGGAAACACTTTTATTTCCAAGGCTTATTCTGGATAGAACACTTCCCTCCCCAGCACTTAGCAAAGCAAACTAGAATAAGAATCCATAAAACATGAGAAATTCTCGGCTTCGAAGGAGAGAACAGAATGGGGGTTGGGAGTGGGGTTGGGATGGCTTCTTCTACCTTTTGACTTTTTCTTCTCAGGATCCTTTATAGACTCTTTCTCTCCCCACCCCCACCCATTGCAGTGCAGAGGTCCTGAATGCCCAGCAACATGCCAGAATGCCCCCATGGGTGCTGCATGTGTTCTGGGGAAAAAAATCCCCTTAGTTAAATCCCATTCCAGTTCCTTCGGCCCACCCCTTTGAGGACCATCATTCAAATATTGCCTTAAGTCCCAGTATTCTAGTCTGCTCCCAGCCCTCTTCCCTTCCATGTAGCACACCCCAACTGGTTGATTCCATCAGTTTCTGTGGCTAGACATGTTCATATTCTCTTACGATTACCTCTGACTCAGATGTGAACATTTAACCTCAAATTAGACATTGCCTCTTTGATAGACACACAAGTCCATCCAACTCAGCATGTTCAAAAGTGAAATTAAGATGCCCTGCTGGAAGGAGTATAAGCCTACTGAAATTTACTCAGGTAAAAAGGGATTTGCCGTAAGGATACAACAAGAAAGCACATGGGCATGCAGGGATGAGTGCTAAAGTAGAATCAGCAAGTAGGGATTGGCCTGCACAGTCAGGAGTCAGGCTCCTGTCCCTGGGTGAGAATAATTCTGGTTTGTGGTTGCTTCCTGTCTAGTCTTACATGCTCTTGTTGCGTTCACTCTTGCCTTCTCGGTGACGCTATAACTTTATGTTGCACTTGGTATTGCTTTTCCATATGCATTTTTAAAGATGCTTTTTGCTGTAATAACAAAAACACCAACTCAACTTGGCTTATACTCTAGAGAAAATTTTGTTATTTTATGTCACAAGAAGTAACAAGATAGGGTTGGTTAATTTAGCAACTCGATGACCTCATTAAAGGTCAAGTTATTTCTGTCTTTCCACTCAGCCCTCCCTGCCATGTCTAAGCTTATGCTTGGGCTGGATCCCTCATTAGTCACAAGATGGCTGCTACAATTCCAGACATCTAGTGAAAGAAGGGAGATTTATTTAGTTCTATTCAAAAATGAGGGAAACAAAGTTCTAAAGAAGATACCAGTCAGACTTCATTCACCACACAGTTGGCCAAATCTGGTTCCTTGCCCATCCCCAAGCCAAGGGAGAGGAGGAGAGATTTGTTTACCTAGGAGAGATACATTTACCTATGATTAGGAGACAGCGAAGAAATTGAATAGAGTGTCTATCAGGTAGGTATCCCTTTGTGTATGTCTGTCAAAGCAAGGAACCAAATTGAGTCCCACTTCTGAATGATCAGCTTCCATTTTCATCTGGACCTTGACTATTCCATCTACTTGTTCTTATTATTCTACTATTCTCCTCCTCTTTCACTGCACCTAAGTCATCCTCTTCCTCAAACACATCAGGCAAATTTCTACCTCATACCTGAGGTAGACCTGTTTGCTACTTCGTTCACATTTCTGCTCAAATATCACCTCCTCAACTATTTCCCTATTCTTAACCATCCAATATTAATAAAACCAGCACACCACGACTTTCTAGCCCCTTATTCTGCTTCATTTTTCTTCCTGGTACTGCCCACTACCTGGCATTAGATAAGCATTTTTTTAAATCTAGTTTTTGCCTAAAGTATAGCTCCAATAAGGCAGGACTTTTTCTTTTTTCAACAGCACTAGGGACATTTCCTGGAACATAGTTAATGTTCAAAAAGTATTTTTTGACTAAATGAAGAATATCTCAATTTCTTAGTCCCAAATTCTATTCAGAAAGGATCTTATTGGCTAAAATACTTGAGCAGGTTGCTCATGGTCCAGTCGCCTATGGACCATGACCTTCACAGGTAGGGTGACCATATGCCCACTTTGCTATGGAGAGCACCAGGTCAGACCTGTTGGTCCACAGTAACTATTAACAGCTTCCTATTTGCACAAACATGCTCCAATTTAAGTAATAAATTAGATAATGACCCAATGCACAAGAAATGCTCCTTCCAGAGGCTGCTTTCCAAATAAAGGAATGTGGGTGGGAAACAATGATTAGCATGTCCAGTACTCTCCCCAGCTCTCCTTATTCACTGGGATTTTCTATTCCCAGTGAGTAGAAACTGTACCACCCAGCAACCATACCACTCTGCAATTGTACCACCATCCATCCAGATGGCCAAAACATAAAACTATTCTCTGCTGAGATTTTTCAGCCCTCTCTAAGCACATGTCTCTCTTGTTCACTTGGTAGTAAACTGTTTTTTAGATATAACTCTTCGTCATATCTCATAACTATCTCCACTTTTTCATCCCTAGGGCTAATATTTGGGCTCAGATCTTGTCCCCTCGAATGCTATAATATTTATATTTCTTTTTATTTAGCAAATGGTTACTTAGCACCTTACTATGCTGTAGGTTGTGTTCAAAGGCTTTGCAAATATGAATTCATTTACTTCTCATAAAAATGCAATAAGCATTATTTTTATTATCAATTTTCCCTTTTCAACATAACGCAATTGAGGCACAGAAAGGTTGGATGATGCCACACAGCAGTGGCAGTGTGAGGAATCAAGCCCCGGGAGTGAGTCTCAACCCTTCTGCTGAGGTGCCCTACTGGGCTATATGCTCACAATTTCACTTCTTTCCACTCCATATCCAGGGAACAGGGGACACCTTAGTATGGTATGCAAGGACTTCTGTAATCTAACTTGCCTCCTCCTCCAGTCTTACTTTACCATGACAACATCATTTCACCTTTTACTAAACTTTTCCCAAATGGGCCATGCTTTTTTATGTCTTTTTCTTTTGCTCACAGATCTCCTTGTATCTAGAATCTTTGATGCCCAATCAAACAAATCCCAGTGCAACTTTTAAGATTCAGTTTTTGTCACCTCTTCTATGAAGCTCTCTTATTTTTATAATTTACCTCTTTCTTGTTTCTACCATGTCCTATATCAATAAGACATTATTTCACTGCTTGAAGACAAAATTCAAATCTTGGTCATTGTCAAAAATATGCTTATTGAATAAAGAAAAGAGATCAAATAAAATCAGGGAAAGGTTAAAATTCCAGTCATGAAATTCAGGGATGTACAGATAAAGATATTCCTCACTGGCCCACAAAGTGATAATTCTTAATACATATTCCCTTCTACTATCTACAACAGGGGTTGGCAAATTTTGACCTATGGGCTAGGTCCAGGCTGACATCTATTTTTGTTAACAAAGTTTCATTAGAATACAGTATGCCCATTCTTGTATGCATCGTCTATGGCTACATTCATGCTACATTAGCAAATCTAAGTAGCTGTGACAGAGACATATATCCAGCAATGCTGAAAATATTTAATATCTTGCCCCTTATAGGAAGGATTTTGTGACTCCAGCTCTACAATCTAATGTTCGGTGACTGTCATGCAAATGCTATTTGATGCTGTTGCTCCATTTGTCAAGTTAGACCTACCGCCACAGGATAAGTCTAGAGATCCCTACAGGAAGAAAAGGATGGATAACGACACAACTTCAAATCCTCATTTCTATTCCCATTATGTCATGATGGACTTTATCTTCTACCCTTCTGGGGCATAGGACATACCCATTCCTCTTTTAGGTATGTGGCCCAGACTAAATTAGAACACTCATAAAGAGACAGAGATGCTTAACTTCAAACACCTAAGTTATGTTTGAAGTGGTCTCTCTTAATGAGGAAATTTCTGGTCTTGTATGTGCTTCCCCTGATGCTGGACCAGGAAGGGTGACTTTTCTTCCTCCTTTCCTCTGAAGTACAAGATCTGAAATGAGCTTGCCACCCTGCCCAGCCCAAGCTCCTCTGAGGGAGACAGTGGATGGAAGCAAATGACTGAGAACACACCTGTAAAGCAAAAAGAAATAAGTGGGATAATAAAGGAGAGGCAGAAGTGGTCTGGAGTTTTAGGGAGGATGGTGGTGGCAGAGAAGAGAGATGGGCACCACAGGAAGGACTTCCTTATACTCTGAAGTTAACTTAATAAGAATCCATCGATTTACTGAGGAAAAAGTAAGCTCTTCTGTTTTGTTCTCTGGAGCCTTGACGTAGGCTTGGTTGTCTAAGTAAGACATTTTCTGCAATGGACTGTTCCTTATCCTTCCCAACGTGGAGGGCACAGTGAAAAGGTTTTACATGCATTTTTTACTGCAGTACTGTGCTATTAAAATGGCAGTTAATTTTTATAGTGAAAAGAATCTTCTATAAATGGAATCAAAAGGATACAAGACCCACACTATCATTCTTTTGCCATTTTCCCAAGCCCTGGAACATAACGGAATAAAACAGTACTGGATTTGGCATCCCAGGAGAGTTTGTTCACTTTCAGTCCTGCAGATATTTGTGTTTATGTGTAATAACATCTGGACATATGTGGGCAATGCTAGCAGGTCTTTACAAAAGCAGATGTTGTGTGAACCATTTTGCACCGCTCACCAGTAAAAGGGGCAGGCAAGCAGAACGGTGCCATTCTTTGCCTGGCATTTGGCGAAAAAGAGAAAACAAATGCATTTTTGACATCTGTTCCTGTTCTTCTTTATAGCTTAGCCTGTGCCAGCCAAGCAGGCCTGATCAGGCATAATTGATAAATTATTAAAGGCAACTTGACAAGGAGGGCAATGAAAACTAATAAGAAAAAAAGAGGGGGGAGAAATGAATCGACTCATGTTTGTCAGGTGCTTTGAAGGAAAAAAACCTAAAGAGACAAGACAATATTAAAAAAAAAAAAAACTGTTGTTTTAGCAAAACTCTTACAGTACCATGGAGACTAAAACATAAATAACTTTGTTCTTTTTTTGCCTCCCACAAATTATTTGGAGCACACTGAAAAGTTATAGTCTTCATATCATGAAATAATAACAGCTACAATTTATTGAGCACTTTGTAAGGCACTATATAGTCTCTAAATCCATATCAGAAATTATGTTTATTTTATTTTAGAGATTTGGAAACTTGAGAGTATTAGTTTCCCAAACAAATCCTCAGGGTGCAAAAAATGCCATAAATGTGCATTTTCAGGCAACAAACTGCTCCCATGTGCATGTCTGTTTGGAGAGCAATGACCAGGTAGCAAGAGCTTAGACTTTGGAGCTGGGCAGTTTTGAATCCTGTCTCTGCTACATTGTAGCTGGTGGATTTGGTTTAGTTACTTCACTTAACTTCAGTTTGCTTAACTGTAAATGAGCCTTAAAATCTATTTGACTGCGCTTTTTTTGTGAATTAAGTGAGAAAACATATATCAAATGCCTTGGATGTAGTAGACACCAAGTAACAAGTATCTGTTCTTGTTCCCTTCCTCATTGAATCTCGCCTTGTGTACCCAGCTCAAACTCTCATTTGGAGAAGACAAATAGTGGTGCTTAATGTTCATGGCATAGTTTTAAAAAATTGTCTCAAGCCGCTGTACTTGATAGAAGATATTTCAAATAAAAAGTCTTATTTGCACTGGCTACATTACCCAATCTTACCACTGGTTACATTACCAACCTTACCAAGCATCTTGATGCTAGTATCCTCAAGTGGGTCTGAATTTCCAAACCATCTTTCTAGATGGGTGTTTTAAGGTGAAGATCTGGGACAATAAAAGGGGAGTTTCTCCATGTGCTGACAGAAGTACAACCAGCAACTGTAAGAAAATCCATCTAGCCTTTCTACCCTAATTTGGCAATTGAAAAGTCTCCATCACATGTTTTTTGCTTCTATCTTACTTATAATCCCCATAAGAGCTTTTGATTATACTCTTGTTTTTACTACAATTCCAAATATCAAATGGGTGTTAAATAGCTATTGGTTGACACATAAGAAGAAAGACGATTTGCAATAAGTGAGTTTTTAAGAAATTGCTTTCTGAATGTAATGTCTGTGAGCAATCTGGCAGAGGGGTGAGGGGAGGTGCTGGGAGTGGAATTCTTTCCTTTGTAAGTTCTAAGATGACATTTATCCTTCAGTCTCTTTTAAGTCCTGTGGAAAACACTTAGGTAGCACTCTCTGTTCTTCTGTGATAACAGCTGAGATGATTAGAGAAAGAACGAGGCATAGCTGTAAATGTTCAGCAAGGTTACATTTTGCAGTATCAATTGTATTAGAAATGAAACCACATATAAGTGGAATCAATGTGTCTAAGAAGACCATAAATTAGATGCTAAGTAGTTTTGTTTCTATTTGTATGTCCACTGTTTCTTTCTAACAGCAGTATAATTATTTAATCAGGTGTTTAGCCTTTATTTTTGAACTGAATATTTCCATAATTTAAGCAGATATTTTAGGGAATTAGGGCAAAAAAAGATCTAGACCAGATGAATTCATGAATGATTTAAAACTAGAAAACAGAAATTGCTTTATCACCATGGTGGTCTGAAAATATTTACTGTTATTATAAAAGTCGTGGAAACATCTTTCCCATGAATTGATATTTCCCAGTAGAGACAAAAGTATTAAAAATTTGTAGGTGTATCTGAGAGGAAACAAAGACCACTGAAGGCAAATTTTCCATTCCACCAAATAGTTACTCAGGAGAATACACACACACACACACACACACACACACACCCCACACACATACAGAACCTGGAGCCAAGATCTAGTTTACCAGTTCTGTGTCATTAGTCAAATCACGTATCCACTATGAACTTCAGTTGCCTCATCTGCAAAATGGAGATAATTCCTATGTCAGCTAATTATTACTGTGAAACATATCATCTCAATCAATAATTGTGTTCAGAAATCTATAACTTAAGTAGGACCCATCAGAGGCAGCTTGTCTCTGTGCCATGCAGCGTAGCTGGGTGAGAGGAAGGCTAGGGGTAACTTGGCCCCTGGGGGCTGCAGTTGTCTGAAGGCCACCACTCATATCTGTGGTTGCTGACTATGACTGGATCACTCTTCACTGAGGCTGTGGAGTGTGCACATTGGTTCCTTTCCATGCAACATTCTCCATGTGATGCAGCTTCCTCATGGGAGGGAGGCTATGTTCCAAGAGCAAGCTACCCCACAAAACTATGCTGAAGCTGTATGCTCTTTTATGACTAGCCTTGGAGGTGATATACTGTAACTTCTGCCACAGTCAGGGGTCTATCCAGATGCAAGGGGAAGGAACATAGACACACCTCCCATTGGGAGAAATGTCACTGTCTTAGTCCATCTTGCATTGCTATAAAAGAATGCCCGAGGCTTGGTAATTTATAAAGAAAAGAGGTTTATTTGGCTCATGACTCTGTAGGCTGTACAAGAAGCATGGCACCAGCTTCTGGTGAGGGCCTCCAGAAGCTTCCACTCATGGTGGAAGGCAAAGGAAAGCAGACATCACATGTTGAAAGAGAGGCAAGAGAGAGAGGGGAGGGAGGTGTGAGGTTCTTTTTAACACTCAGTTCTTGCAGGAACTAATAGAGCAAGAACTCACTGATTACCACAAAGCTGGCACCAAGCTGTTGATGAGAAATCCACCCTCAAGACCAAAACATCTCCCACTAGTCCCCACCTCCCACATTGGGGATCAAGTTTCAACATGAGATTTAAAGGGGACAAATATCCAAACTATACCAGGCACAGATACATATAAGAAGAGTGGGTGGCTCTGGTCATTTTTGAAATATACAACCTACCACTACAGTAAAATCTACCATTTAACATATGTTCCTATTCCACTTCTTTCTTTCAGGAAAAACTTTTTACATGCTTTCACACTTATTTTCATCATTTTTATTAATTTTGCAAAGAAATTAAAACTTAACACTGAATTTGGTTTCTAATCTCACATCTTTGCCCCTCGAGTAATGGCTTCTTGGGCAGGGAAGTACAGTTACATTGGAGAACTCAAAGGCAGGGAGGAGAGTGACAGGTAAAGCACCCCTTTTGTTCTTGTTACCTCAAATTGTAGGAACATTCATTTAGAGTAAATTTTATTAGAAGACAAAGAGTACAGCACTGTCATCAAGTCTGTATTTGCTTTATGAATATATCCTTTACATTTAATATCTATTTGTTAAGCATCTCTCCTGATTCCCTTTTGGTTTTCATGAAATAAGAGCATTATGCAAGAGCTAGAATACCTGTCCTCTTGGGTAAATATTGTTGTAGGTACATATATGAAAGCCTCTAAACACTGATTGAACAAGCAGTTTTTTTGACAGCTAAAAACCAAATCTCATGCAATTATCCAAAGAACCAAGTTTACCACTTGGCAAGTTAGTAATGCATTCTTAATTTTGAATCTCAACATCCTCAATTCTTATCAGAGAATCGTGTATAAGGTTACTCGGGAGAAATCAAACGCTCTGGCAAAAACTCTCCCCAAATGTCCCCAACTGTTCCTCAAATGTTGTAGAGAGCCCACAAAGAGAGCTTCTCAGATGTTTGTCTTCCCATCAAAAGGCTGTTATAACACTCAATGCCAAATTTTCAGACAAAATAAACCAGCAAAATCATGTATAATTCTACAATTTCCAAATTCCAAGATCCTTAACATCACAAAGATTCAATTAAAATCTGTTTACCTCCAAATTTTATTTTGGCATTGATTTATTAAACAAGAGACTGAGAAAGTCATTGAGAATAGTAGCAAAATGAAGTGCATTATTGAACTGTCAGCAAAACTGCCAGGCATATTTTCTAATTTGTGGAGAAAGGAAAAAAAAATAATGTATAAGACAGAGTTTTCATTACTTCCATTAAACTGTTGCTTTTGTTGTTGCCAAACCCCATTATCTGAGTGCAGTCCATTTAAGGAGCAGAGAATGCAGATCTGCATTAGATAGCAAATACTTCACTCCAGGTGTTGAGCCTCCCTTCTTCTATTCAGCCACTGTATCTGCAGTGACCATCTCCACAGTGGTAAAGTCAGTGGTGGGTTTTCTGTTGTCAACAGAAATAACTGGAGGGATATGGTGGACCCTGGATATTAATTTTCATTTTGAAAATGCATTTTATGTAATGTAGGGAATAAACACCTGTCAGTTACATTCTACGTGTATGTTGTCCAGTTTAAATAGCAGGACACATTTTACCAGTGTAAACATAACCATTGGGTTTCACCAGTGATGACAAGCTAATTAGTTAATCCTTGTAAATATCTTAAATCACTAGATTAAAGATACTACTTCAATAAAAAGATCCTCATCTGGAGAGAAAATGAACATAAAATAAAGTAGTTTTGAGAAGTGCAGCATCTGGACGTTTATGTAATTTCTTTATTCTGTTACTTGATTTCTGTTACTTGCTTTCAAATCTGTGGCTACACTCCTGGCACAAATTAAATATGTAAGATAATTTCTTCAACTAATTCTTAGTTATTCTTGAGATAGGGGAATATGGATAAATGAAACTCACAAATAATCCAAAAACATCTTCTGTAGTCCTGCCTCTTGGGAAGAAGCTGATGGATGTATTATTGTAAGGTATCAGCTTATGTCTGAAATAGGATGTACTAACTCATGAGCCAGGCTGCAGGGACTTAATTCACATGCAGACAAGGATTTTGGAAGTACTCTGTTGGGAGGTATATTAGTTATCTATTGCTGTATAAAAATTGTCACAAATTTATTGGCTTAAAACAATACACATTTATTATCTCACAGTTTCTGTGCATTGGAGATTTGGACACAGCTTTGCTGGGTCTTCTGCTTTGCGGTTCTTCAAAAGTTTTCACCTAAAGTGTCAGCCAGGGCTGGGGTTTCATCTGAAGGCTAAATAGAGAAAATATCTGTTTCCCAGTTCAGCAGTTATTGGGAAGATTCAGTTCCTTAAAGGCTGCTAGACTGAGCATCTTGGTTCTTTGCTTAGTGTCAGACTGAGGGCTTTAGTTTTTTGCTGGCTATTGGACAGAGACAATTCCAGTTTTTTGCTATGTGGGCCTTTCCACATGGCAACTGGCTTTATCAAAGCATGGAAGCCAAGAGAATAAGAATCTGCTAGCAAGACGAAAGTCACAATATTTTGTAGCCTCGTGATGGAAGCGACATCCCATTACCTTTGCCATTTTCTATTGGTTATATGCAAGTCATTACGTCCAGCTCTCACTCAAGGGGAGGGTATTACACACAGGTATGAATACCAAGAGACAGTTATTATTGGGGACCATCTTAGTATCTGCCTGCCTTGGAGTGGTTGAGGCCAGAGGGACTGCGATGGGAAGAGGGCTGTGTGTCTGCCCGAGGTGTTGGTTCCGGGACCTGTGCCCAAGTTCTGTGGTCAGAGCTTCAGCAGGCTGAAGGTGCAGGAATTATTTTCACCTAGAAAAATTCAGCGAAACCTCAGAGGTGTGGCCTTCCCTCCTATGAGATAGTCTGTGACACTGGATTGGGACAAAGGTATGCTTCTTTTTCTGCATGCAACGCAGTATCAGTTTGGCTTCACATCACCTGTGTTCTTTACAGTTAAGAACTCAGGTAGTGGAGCTTTGCTGCTTCAAGACTAAATTATGGGGAGTGCTGGGAGATTGAGTTCTCGTGTGCATGTTAGTTTTTGTCGTTTGTTTGTTTGTTCCCCTGAGGAGAGAAAACAGAGAGAGGAAAAGTGAGAGGAATGATTATCCTTGTGTTTTTATGCAACTATAAAAGGGAATGTTAAAGGTTACAGAAGTGGATGACTCTAGTCTGAACAGGTTTATGCATACTGGATATGTAGTTGAACACTTAATTGTTTTAAGGAACATATATTATCTGCTTAGCAATTCCTCTATTTTCTTACCTTCCTTTCTTCCTTTGATTCAGTGACCAAGTTCACTGGAGGCTTCAAGCATTCTAATTTGTATGCAAAAACAACAAGGAAAGCCAAATATAAGTTAATTCTCTAAGTTTCACAGCAGAAGGCTAGGGGGGACGGGGGCGGTGCTGCTAATATGACCTCTTCTCTATATCCAAAGACATATTTTGAACAGTGCTTATGATGTTCTTATATTATTTTGGGCAAGTAAGTGGGTATATCAGCATATTAATTCTAAATTTTGTGAGCAATTTTCTGGTCCCTAACGTGTATCTATTTATCCATGCATACGCTAAATGCACAAAGAGAATGTAAGTACAGATGTCTGTTAAATAAAAATAGGCTAAAGAGGAAGAATATAGAAAAGAAAAAGGAAGAAGTGGAAGTAGAGAAACAGAAATGTGAAGAAAGTTTTTGTTCTTTAATAATCCTTATCAGATCTCTTGTAAAAGATATATTCAAGGACCATCACAGAATGTTCATAGATTTTGTTTCTTTTGAACAATGTACCTCAAACTCTTCTTGGAATTAAGGGAAAGATAACAGGAGACTACAATCTCAGATTTGTCTACTGAATTGGCCCTACATCATTTTTTTTTTTTTTTTGGTAAATGGTTTTATAATGAGCTTATGATGAACTATTTTTTTTTTTGAAAACCTAGAGATCTTGGGATGGTGTTTCAGTACCACCTTATGGCTAATATTTATCAAAACAGGATAGACTAAAGCATTAAAATGTTTAAACTTTATCACACATTTATGTCTGCTGACAAGACTATAGGAACATTTGTTAATATTGAAAATGAGATGAAAGATGTTCTAAATTTATCTTATCAGCACTGTCTTTCAATGTAATGAGAGTTACTTGACATTATCACGTTGCTTTTCAGCCAGTTGAAACCAAGTCTGAAAAGATACAAATTCGTTCAGAAGTCCTGGCTCAGAAATGCAGAATGATACCAAATGAAACAGATAATTGTTCATTCACTTGGGAGTCATATTGTGACTGCATTATGGTGCAAGTTGGAAAAAAAGAGCAATATTCACATCAATTTAAAAATCATACTTAAAAGACCTCAGATGGAAACCATATATTTTTCCAATATTCATATATAAATTAATATGTACCATCTGGGTTACATCTGGTAACATAAAAATGTTGTCTCATGAATGCTAAAGGTGTGAGAACCATCAAACTGATCCAAGTCAATTTGGCACATTTGCTTATACAGGAGATAATTCTTTATATAGTGAGATTTAACCTAGAAAGTAAATAGAAGTTTAAGAACTCATCCCAATATACACAATAATATCAAAACTATAAAGGGCTTATATTAATATTGCTGACATAAACAGATTGAATTCTACATTAAAAGATTATAAAGAAGAATAGTGAATTTTGAAAAACGGAATCAGTATTTAGATCTTTTGATCAAAGTATTTTGCACCCATTTTAGAAACATAATATTGTGTATAGAAATTGTGATTCTCGAGTTCTACTTAGCAATAAAAAACAATGGTGATCTAGCACTGCTTGTATTATCTTGGATAGACCTGGAGCCCATTCTACTAAGTGAAGTATCACAAGAATGGATACCACATGTACTCACTATTAAATTGGTATTGACCAATCAACATTTAAGTGCACATATGGTAGTAACATTCATCGGATGTCGGGCAGATAGGGGGTGGAGGGGATGGGTATATTCACACCTAATGGATGTAATGCACACCGTCTGGGGGATGGACACGCTTGAAGCTCTGACTCAGGTGGGGAAAAGGCAATATATGTAACCTAAAAATTTGTACTCCCCTAATGTGCTGAAATAAAAAAATAAAAACAAATAAATAAAAAGAAATTGTGATTCTCCTAAATAGGAAAACCAAGATTTTATACTCAGTCTATTTGTCTTCAGGTCTATGTTCTATGCTCTGTGCAAGTTCAAAGCTAATCAATGTTTAGTATCATACATGCTGACCATAGCACAGAAAGCTTCAACTTCATTACCTTTATACTTTATCATCAACATTAAGAAAAATGTTTAGTATGCTGTCTATTCCTTATTGTTGTTTGGGAAATATCATTTATAAAGACATTACTAAAATGAAAATAAAATCCTTTTTAAATTAATACATTCCCTTGCTTTTATCCAGGCTAAAAGCTGATATGGTTAACTAAGAGTTTTTATACAATATGATCAACAAATAAATAAATTAGAGGATAAAGAGATGTATGACTTGATATACAAAGGATGATGTTAAATAGCCTTGATTATTCTACAAGGGCTGAAATTATGAGTGGAAATATATGAGATTACAGAAGGAAAATAGCAATTGTGACCGTATTTTTAATTGGAAATACTTATTCCATAGAATTGGCAAAGTCATGAGAAAAACAATATAATAAAGTAATAGAATATGCTCAGTTCCTCAATCTGAAGACTGGAAAGAAATCCACCTGCTGGTCTCTGCCTTAGTGTGTACCCTGGGATGTGGCCTGGGTGACCAGCTGGAGCTGTGCATTGTGGGAGTTGGGGGCTGAGGGTAAGATGAAGAGAGCAAGAAGCAGAAAGGTTGCTGAGAAGGGTTCAGAACATTGCTCCTGGGCTTCCCTGAACCAGTGCTTCCGGCTGCATTTTTCTGGGACTCTTGGTGGGGTTCTTAGATCAAGCCAGGTTATTGATTAGAGTCACAAACCACATAATAAACTTTGTTTTCATTTACTTCCCTTAGTATTTTTATACAAGTTAAGGCAGTTCAAGGTGAGCATCAAACACTGAAGGGTAAAACAAGTAACAAAAGGGTATCATGGGAGTTGTGTGCCAAAAGGTAACAGAGACTGTTCCACCCAATTGCCTTTGTGGGAGAGATAAGGCATCTATTTTGTGTTTATATGTGGGTTGCACTTTTTTCTACACCACCTTTTGAAGAGAAGGAACTGGGCTGCCCATTGAGGGAGCAGCCTGAATGGCATATTCTGTGTGTAGGGCCCTCGAGCGGGAGAGGGAAGAGCCAGTGTTGTATCACCTTGACAATGCAGCCGGAGGGCTTCCAGGGTGCTTCACAGGCTGGCTGCACTGCACAAAAATTACAATAATCAAAAGTCTGCAAAAGCCATGTACCCTTAGAAACCTGATTTTGGCTGTACCTTGAGAAGGACTATCTTCCGAGACAGATTCACATTAACTAAATTCATAAGCCTGATGAAGATCATTTGGAAGCTGATGTATTCTCGTCAATTCTCTTCAAAGGTTGATAATATTTGCACAACTCCACATTATCTTTCTGAGGTCACTTCCTACTGCTCATCTCCTGTGTACTCTGCTTGGGCCACCCTGACCTCATTCTCTTCCTCCAATACACCAGCATGCTCATTCTGTCCGGACACTTTTCCTCATTCGTGTTTCCAGCTTGCTCCCTCAGCTGTTTTCAGACTTCTCACTAAGCCTTTATTTACGTCCCTGTCTGAAATGCAACATCAGAGGAGTAACGACATCAAGATGGCAGACTATGAGGTCTCAGGCTTCACTTCCCTCGACAGAAAGTCCCAATAGCAACTATCTATAGACACAAACAATGTTGTAAAAACCCAAAATCTTGGGAATGAAACTCAATGTGGATCACAGAACTAAATAAAAACTTGAAAGGTAAGAGGAATAATCTCACTTTGACTGCATCACCCTTTCCTCTCCCTCAAGTTAGCACAGCAATGCACAGAGAGATCCTCCTGGGCCACGGTTCCTACAGTGGGTAAAGAGAACGAGGCATTCATCCAGCTTCCTTAGTATTCAGAGACACTTCCCAGGAAGCCCACTCCTAGCTCACCTCACAGGGAACACCAAAGGTAACGGCAGGGCTAGACCACCCGAGATCAGGTAGAAATAAACAAACAAAACAGCCTTGAAGATCTTGATGGTAGCTTTGTGTTCCTGCCAGCAGTGTCACCTGATCAGAGATTCCAGCGAACAGCATAGCTCAACAAAAAAACCAGTCTAGTCACTCCCAGAAGCACAGTGTGAAGCACAGTTTAACCTGGCTTGAGACCCCAGGCAGCCAGCTTCGACACCCAGCCTCAAGGCCTACCCAAAGGCCCTGTCTAGGGAGGGAGATACCAGCCACAGTCCATTTCTGCAGAGCTTAGGGGCTAGACCTGCCTGCCCTGGGAGACTGAGCAGTGGCTTACCCAAACTCGGAGCCAACCCCAAGGCTCCACCCAGGCAGGGAGATGTCCTTTACAGTGCATACCTACAGAGCACAGGGGCTAGACCTGTCCTACTTGGAAGGCCAAGCAGTGGCTTGGCCTAGTCCCAGAGCCTATTCCAAGGCCCTAACCAGGCAAAGAGATGCCTATCACCATGCATTTCTGCAGTGCTTAGGGATTAGATCTGCTAAACCCAGGAATCTAAACAATGGTGAAACTTAGACTCAGAGGCCCATTTCAAGGCTCCACCAGGCAGAGAGGCAACCCTCAACCATGAATTTCTACAGAGCATAGCCTCTGGACCCATTAGTTTCAAGCAGTGACTCCATCTAATCTCAGAGCCCAGCATGCAGGCCTGCCCAACAGAAGAACACAAATAGCAGTACTGCTCAGCCAGGGAATACACGTGCAACCCTGCCTGATCAGAAATGATCACAATGTCCAGAAAGCAGCTCTGCCAAATTGCAGAGCCCAGTCAGTGGTTTTGATGGGCACTGGAGCCTAGCCAGCAGCCCCACACAACCTCAGAGCAAAGGCAGCAGCCCAGCCAACCAGAGAACCCAACAGCAAGCTCTGCCTGCTTGGAGCTGCTACCAGCTGGTCTATCCAGAATGACAGAGTAGATTAAGTAGTGAAGGTCTATCCCTGCCAAAGAACATCTGAAAGGCCAGAAGAAGTGGCTGGCTCCTCAAATACACAGGCACTAATGCAAGAACACAGGATTATGAAGAATTGGAGAATCATGATGCTATCAAAAGAAATTTAAAGCTGGGTATTGCCTAGGATCTTTCTCTTTGCATTCTCATTGCTATAATCCTTCTGAGGCCTTGGATGCTCCAGACCTAATAGAAGTTAAAGAGGATAACTTGTGTAATAGTTATGATAGTTTGGGTAGAGGAGGTAAACCTTGTTTGAGATTATCTCTTTCCAATAAATTATAACATTTCATGACATCCACAAAAGTCTTAGAATCAATATTTACTTTTCCCTAGAGACCACTTAGATGAGCTTTGCCTACATGTGCCTTAGTGACCTTCCTTTAACTGTACTTTCTGCCTGATTCCCATTTCTGACCAACGCATGATTTCTTTAGACATCTTTAAGGTGACTCTGTTCATCTGTGTTCTTGTCAATTGTATATTTATTTCAAAAAGCATATCCAAGGACCATCAAATACTCCCAAATTCTAAGATTTTGGGAGCAGCCACTGTCTACCAACTGCCCATGTTCTAAAATACTGGCTTTTGGGGGAGGTATTTCTTCTTTTAGGATTTGACAACAAAACCGCAGCTTTCAAGAGGCCAACTAAATCTATTTCCCTAACTCAAATTACTAGGCAAAATCTTTTCAGTTGTAGAAGATTCTCCAGGAAAGCTGTGGAGATATATAGAAGGATTCCCTTTTATACATTTTTAGTAAGCGAAGAAAAACAGCCCTGGTGATGATACAGAGAATTGAGATCACATGCTGAGAACCCTGGCTATAGCAACTTTCAGGGCTAGGCTAATACAAACATGATTACTATCACTCAGTATAAGGGTTCAGTTAGTATAGTGAGCATTCAGAGTTTGGGCAAAATAAAAAAGACTTGTATTTGTTTTTTGAGTTCAAATTGTAAAATTTTGAATAATAAGGGGTACCTGCATTTCCAGCTATTTCTTTGTAAAGAAAGGATTCTCTTAAATCTTTATTAAAGAGTACAGAGCATTTTACTGAATTCTTTTCCTTGTTATGTCAACTAAAGTCTTCCTATTCACCTTACAGATAGAAAATTAATTTAATATCAGTACTGGGGATTGTTCAAATGTCTGCATGATTAACAGGAACTTAAACATTGTTGACCTTATGAAAATGGTTTGTATCTCTTTCTTCCAGAACTGGAAGGGATTGCCTCATGCATTCTCTGCATTTCTCAGATAATGAAACTGAGAACCAGAAAGGTAAAACACTTGCCTAAGGTTATCCTTTTTGTACAAAATGAGAAAGAACTGTGAAGAAATGCATACTAGCTAGGAGCACTTTCTATCTCTCTCTCTCTCTCTCTCACACACACACACACAGCACACCCACACACTTGCTTCATTAGGCAAAAAACATGGAATACCAATGTATTACAATGCATGAAACAGCATACTAATTTTCTTTACTTTTAGAATATTTGCTATGGACACATGTTCAAAGGCCTTTGCAGTTGAACCACCTAATAAATTTAAAACAAGCACATAAATGAGGCACCCAAATATGTAATGAAAGCAGTCTGACTTTGCAGTTAAAAAGTGGATGTAACAAGGAGCATAGCAATAACTGTTAATATGCTAAGGATTTTGATGTTCATTGAATTGTCATAACAACCTGATGACTAGTATAAAGATTGTCACTTTAAAGAGGCAGAAACTTGAGGCCCAGCGAGGTTAATGAAACTTTACACAAGTAAGTGGCAGAGCAAAATTTGAACACAATTTTAGTTCACTCCAAACCCTCTCTCTCATTATAACATGTTGCCTCCTTAACCATCCAAAGAAAAGCAAGTTTGGCTTTTTTCCAACCTACTTTCTCTTTTTTTGTGACAAATTTCCATTTTTCTATAAGAACAGCTTTACTAATGCACTTTCCCAAATGTTTGTTAGATCCCTTGTACACATTCAAAGAATCACTGTTCTCTAGTGCACATTAAAGGCACTTGAACAAATAGGGGATCAGCTGCCCTTACAGACTAGAGAAGCTCAGTGCCCAGACTAATGGAATTTTCCATTAGAAAAATCTCCACTACCCAATAGTCCATGAAAACAAGAAATACTTCTTTAGCTATCTCCTTACTGATCTCCAAAGAGCCATGGAGTAGAAAAGGGTGGCCATCAGTAAAATATAGTGGTAACTTAAAAATGAAAATTATCTTTTGATACATAGATCATCAATAATGTAATTGCAGCTGCCATTTCTTTATTTTATGGATTTGACATACACAACTATGCAGATAGTGTTAGAATCTGGGGTAGAGGTCACAAGATGAAACTGGGTTGAGCAGAACAAATGCTTCCCTTGCTTCACACAGACTCCTTAGGAATCTTCTCAGGCAATGCCCATAAGTCACAATCAGCATCTTAAGAAGGCAAATGGAGATGGAGAAGAACTAGAAACTATCACCTTTTCATTGAGACACTCAACACTTATTTATAGAGAACTGGTTAGGTGCTAGGCCTTCCAAGTCAGGGAAGAATCAGGCAAGGAGCTTGCAGTCTAGTGGTCTGTTATGTTCTTTTTCTTGCCCACATTGCAATAGCTAGAATGGCATTTCAAACGAGGAATCAGCATTATAAACTAGGGTAGCTAATTCTGTGGAAGACATAGCAGCATGGTAATTCCAAGTAAGATACAGAAGACTCCTGAGCTCATGCCAAATACATTTCCTAGCTCCAGCACATTAACATATCAAGAATCACACACTAATAGCCAACAGCACACTTCACTACAAACATTAAACTTCCTTCTAGATGCTGGTGAACACTGGAGGATAGAGTTCAAAGGACAGACTTTATCTTTATTGTACATTTGTACAAAGACTACTCTAGACAGGTAAACATTCTTAAGTTTAATTTGGTTCCTTCACTGACCATCAGCTTTAATTATGCCTTTAGACCATTTGCATGATGCTTGTCATGCAAATACCTTCATTAGAAAATAGGCTATCACTTCAAGAACTCATCCAGTTCCCTTCTCTGCCCATAGCCTATATCTTTTGACTTCCAGCCTGCACACTTTCTTCTCCACCCTCATGTTACATCCCCCACCCCATCACCATGAAATCGAATCTCTGAGTGCATGAATGTCAAAACAATGTGCTAATGTGGAATCCAGCCACCCAAATTTGCTCTAAGCACAGCTATTGCAAAATCCAATCTATTTTATCACTCTGTCTTCGCGCTGGATTTAGCAGCTTCATAATTCCACACCTCTGTCAACGAGACCCTCATTATGCAGGCTTCTAAACATTTTACTTGGGGAAAGAATAAACAACATATTTAGTACTAATGAGGTGAGATATTGCTTTTATATTTGCATTACTGTTTAATGATTGTGATATCTCCAGCACTTTGAGCTCAGGAAGCTTGCTTTGATTGATGCAGTTTTTCAGCGAGCGGCTCTTACAGACAGCTAGCTACTTGCACAGTGCAGTTTGTCACATGGTCTGGATGTGTGGCTTTAGAACTATAGCAAAATGGAGCACCCATCGTCCACTCACCATGGATGTCATACATGTGATAATTCTACTTATTTTATTTATGTTTCAGCATAAACGTTTAAAATGGGTGTTCACCAACCAGAGAAATTTAATCAAAACATTTTTTTCCATATTTCTGTTAAAGACCATTTAATTAAACATTATTTGGTGCCATCTTGTAAAATAAAGTTATATACTTCATATCCATCAGCCATAAGCATGGCTGATAACAACTTTTGGTCTCAAAATGGGGAGAGTTTGGGATCAACAGAATAATTATAAAAGGTCAAATGCAAAGGCAAAATGAAAATAATAGAGCCTTGTGGCCAAGAAGGGCTAGGTTTGAATCCCAGCTCAGTACTTAGTTACTTAACTAATTTGACACCCAGGTTCTTTGTCTATAAATGGGTATTAAAAATATCAACTTCATTGAGTTCTAGGGATTGATGAGATAGTGTATGTAAAATGCCATTATATGGTGCATGGTGCATATTAGACAGTCTGTACACTTTTGCTCTTACTATTATTATGAAAACACTCAGAGTGAGGCAGGTACATAGATAACTGATAACCTGGAAGACCAGAGAGAAGAAGCTTTTCTTTTTCTCTGTTTAATTCCTGAACTTCGAAAGGAAAGGCTACTCTCCATTCACATCCAAACCTTTAGCACACCCAAGGGCCATTAAAGAGTTTCCAAATTATTTTCCTGCCAGTGGGGAAAGGGTTTAGTCTAGTCTATTATGAGAGACAGTCATCAAACAAGCAAGACAATCAGTGCCTTGCAACATGCTGAAGTTTTCACTCTTAAACCTGGAAGGAAGCTATGCTAACCTACCAGAGATCCTTATCCAAAGAAAGAAATAAGAGAGGCCTCTAGCTGGGCTGGGAGACTCTAGAGAGATGTCAGGGTAGGTCAGCAGACTCTTCATTCAACAGGTACTTTTTCTGTTTCTACTCAGAATACTATGGAGTCAGAAGACCTGGATGCAAATTCTGTTTCTTCTACTCACCAATCTACAAAAAGAGCTTTGTCCTTTTCACTTCTAACAATTGTTGTAAGAATCACATGGGACAATGAAATGAAGACTGCTTAGCAAATACTAAAACACTTTATATATGTCCAGCTGAGATGGACAAAGTAAGGTACTATCTAACTAGACACTCAATTTAAATTTGCTTGTTGTTTTCCTTAACTAGTAAATGTGGGTCTTAAAAGTATAAATTTGTTTTTTTCTCTATAAGTGCCTGAGCTAATGTCAACATTAACATCGTTAGAACATCTCAGGCCAGAAGACCTCAAGAGCAGAATACACGTAAGTATATGCTGATGTCTTCAGCTACTTTCATTCAGAACAGGTCTGTGCCCTATGAAATGTTAAAACAGAGACAAGAGGATACTAGGAATTGAGTAAAAGGTAGGTTTCACAATAAATGAGCAGTTTCTGAAATATTTTAAATTCTACATGGATGAAACTTAATGAGTTTGACCACACTAGCACATCAGAATCCTTCTCTCAGAAAAAAAACAGGCATGGTTCATTAGTGCCTAATAGGAAATTATACACATTTTCATTTGCTGCCTAGAATCATTACTTCTATTTATTTGTGAAAGGTATATCTTTTGCTAGGTAATAGTATGAAATAAAATATGCTCATTAACATAGCTGGCACAGACCTACACCACGCTCATTAATTTTTTGGCTTACCCGACTCTTCTGTATATCATATCTTTTCTTCAAATTTGCCTATGTAAACATACAAATCACAGTGAGGTATCATGAAGCATAATATGATTTTATTTTAAAATCAGCATTGGAAACCATTATTCTGGAGTGCAGTAAAAATTTCTTACAAGAACAATTCCTTGATATGAGAAATTCCAAAAATACACTTTAGGTCCTTTTCTCTGATTGAACGGTGGCTTCATTTATTCCTGCATGTTCAGTGAATTCCTTCTGTTTTCCAGGTGCTGCGCTAGCGCTTGGGTATTGACATGTATCAGATATGGTGCTGGCTTTCCACACAGATTAGCCTGATACCCCTGGGGCCTGGCCAGCACTGTCAGCCCCGACCTGTGGTATGAAAGGCAGACAGAGAGCATTAGCATGAAGACTTCAGCATAGGTGAGAGGGAGGGTTGATGGAAAGACTGAAACTAAGAGGGAAGAAACAGGAGCTGTCTGAGAACTCCCAAAACTCTTACTGAAAAGGAATTTCAGGTGTCACTTACTTTCCATAAATAACTGCTTATAGGGGAGTTTTAAAATTTTATAGCTCGAAAGAAATGCCAAGTTTAACGTTTTATTAATATATTATAGAATACACAGCAAACTGCTACATTAAAATAAGGATTGGGTAGAGATTTGAAGTTGTAAGAGTCTGTTTTCGTGTTCTTATTATGTTTTGGTATATAGTGATCATACTGCAGTGGAAAATACACCTTTTATAAAGAGAGAATGAAATAAAAAAATTTGGTGCTCAAAACTGTAATTACAAAGGATTAGGTGGGTATTTGAGCTTGGACACTATGGAGAATTATTTTCATTTATGCTTGGCTAAATGCATTCAGCACTGCTGCAATTTGTTGTGATTATAACTAACATGGTTGGCATCCTGTAAACTAGAAATATGGGTTGAAGTACCACTTAAATGTTAAATCTTTTAAAACTCAGTGGCAACGAGTTGCCAATTCTTATTATTATTTTTTTTTTAAAAAAAGGGCATGAATTAGTTGAAAGAGATTACTCATGATTCATCTGAATGTTATTGTGTTAAAAACCCATCTTGGAAATTTACTCATTTTATGGAATTCACTTTCTTTCCTGAACAGTATTAATAAATAGCAGAGATAGAATCTGGGTTTCTTTAATAAAATGTCATATGTATATCTACAAAGGCATGGAAAAAGCATGGAAATCAACCTTTCTGAGAACTAATTCCTTTCAATCCCTCTGGCTTTCATGCATTGTCCTTTTATGAGCCATCTTTCTGCCCCTGCCCGAGGCAGGGTCACAGGGAGTTGGTGACACTCTCATGCTGAGAATAGCAGCACTGCTGTTCAGCAGAACATTTTTTATCTCATACATGAATCTTGACAAATGTGGCTACTTATTGGTCTAGGGCCTCTTGATTCTCCAACCTGCTGCCCATTTCTTTTGATGCCTACAATTGTCCAACCTTTATTCTTTTTACCAATAGTGTCTACTAGGGCTTACTTAAACATGTCCAAATTTGGACCCAAGTTTAAGATGCAAGCTTCCATTCCTCTCATTTTCTCTATGCTTCTCTGAATACCTGGGCAGGTATACTGGAACATCTGTTACATTTTACTTTTTAGAGAAAATAACCAAATGATGAAAGGCTCATTCAGAACCTATAGGCTCCCACAGAAGTTAATACAAAGTGTGTTTCCTATGGATGCATAAACTGCATACTGTAAATGGTAAAGAAAGTAACAGATTTGACGAGAGTCAGCAGCAATCTTTTAAATACACTAAATGCACCATGGTTGCATTTCTGCAAGTCAATATGATGTATTGAATATCACAGTGTACATTTTGTCTCAGTGTAAAAAATCAGTTTGTCTAGGGACACACACCTCAGCACAAGTAAACCATGAGAGAAGAAAGGGAAAGAGAAGAGAAACAGAGGAAAGACTCATTTTGTCCTAAGCAGTAAAAAGGATATCAGAAAGTCAATCCCATAGAAATCCATCTTCTCACAACTTCCCAAGTCAGGTGTCAGGGCTATTTATGTGTGTCTTTGTTCTCAGTCACGGGAGTAAATATTTATAGTGGTCATTCATTTCCTACAGACTTTTGGGGCTTAGGAAAAGTGCACAGAAAATGTTTCTAAAGACTGACTGCAAATTGTGTTTAATTTTGATTTTATTAATGTACATCAGTAGACTTAACTCTAGCTTGAATTTTAAGACTTTACATTGAACTTAGTAGGTAATAATTATCCATCATTCTATGCTGTTTTCATGATCATGGTATCTCCCCTGCTAGGTAAGTATAATATTATGCTGTTTTCTTATTTCCACTGGCCTGGTCCTTCCTGTGTTTTTCTAATCCTCTCTTGGTATGTGAGGGTGGGGAGGTGGGTTGTTAGCCATGGGTCTGCAGTCATAATTGACTAGCATTGGAATAAAGAATTGCTACTTTAGACAACGTAAGTTGCTAAGAGTCAGTCATAGGCAAAAGCTACTAGGAAGTATCAAAATTTGAACCTTAACGTGATCAAGTCCAAATGCTAGCAAGTACAGGGGGTCTATTAAAAAGTTCAGTTTATTGTCACTGAACCAGGAGTTCATTAGTCATTATATTGACTAATTCATTCAATAAACACTTTTTGAATGGCTACTCTGTGTCAAATACAGTACAAAGGATGTCAGCAAAAAGCAAAATCACAAGCAGACACTTGAAGTCCTCTTTCTTTTAAGGAAACCCAAAATACATTACTCCCCTCTACTCATGGGCCAATAAAAAGGCTCAAGGACAGCTCAAAGCCATTTAAGGAATTTCCTTGGACCTCTTCATGTACTTCCATTCTGATCTTATGTAGACTTTCTCTACTCAAATTGACATCTTCCTTCCCTGCAACCCTGATTCTGCCTCTGGACTTCTGAGCCTGTATTTATACATGATCTCAGAATTTCACTCTTAGATTCCCCCAATACCTTTCATCCTTATGGTGCTATTGATTCGTTCTATTTCCAGGATGCCTTGGATAGGTTTTTGCTGTTTAAAGAATAATCTCTTTTGGTAGTTCTAATTCACTAGTAAAAAGAAAGAATTCTAATTCACAAATTTTTACTCTTATACTTTAGGAAATAAGTTGTGATGAATCTGAACAATAAAACAGCATTTCCTGCAACTTACAATGCAGGAGACCAGTTAGCAAAATCTTAACTGATAAATATAGGTTGAACCCCAACAAAATCTCAGGCTCTTAAGAAGTGGTTCTGGAATTCTGTTGTGTGTCAAAATCAGCTGGTGTTGGCAGGTGGTAGGGGAGTGAAAATAGGATTCCTACTCAGAGCAGCTGAATCATAAATTTGGGTTGGGGGAGGTCATTGAGGGTGGGCAACCTGCTTTTCAAAAACTTGCCAGATGATTTTTATGCATAGTGAGGGTTAAGAAGCATAGTTCTAAAAGAAGGAATGAAGGTAGAAAGAAATCTCATCTTCAGTAACATTTTTAATTAACCAGGAACCTCAGTATAGCATACACCTTCTTCTCTTCAGGGCCTAAAGGGGAAGCTCACAAAATAAATTCCATTGACTTTTAATAGAGAAGGGGAGGAAAAAGAAACTTAATCAAAGTACACTGATTTTGCAAGGTGGCCACAGCTTAGGTTAATATTTCAAAGTTTCCTTTTGCCATGTATTTTGCCCAAAGGATTTTTACATTTAATGACATACTTTTGATTGAATTATTCTAAATCTTTAAGATACTTTATTCTTCAACACTATAACCATAGCTCTCCTTTCAGAAACTGTTATCATTCCCAGACTTTTATGGCTTTAGAAAAGAAAAAGAAAACCAGGTAATATCAAAAACAGATTAAGCAACAATCAATCAATCAGCACTTTTAGTCTGAAAAGAAAAATAAGTGTCATCTACCTCTAACAATTAACAGGTGCCCTTTAATTTACTTTGAAAACCTGGTGACTAGTTGTATAACTCTGCAACATCTCCCTAAAAGTATTTGTGTTCTTTGTGGACACAGTATGGGGTTTCTCAATCTTTCTAACATTCTCTTTAATTACACAGCAGGGCATTGTGTACTTCACATCCATCCAAGGCTCCCCAACTAGTAGTGCCATTGTGCTAAACACAGCATGAGGCCTCTCCATTTCTGCAAAATAGCTTTCTCATAGAAATTTCATCTGTAGACTAATGGTTTCACTACAGATTGTCTTCCTCAAGTGGAAATACCACATTTTTGCTATTAGACTTTTTCTTCTTCCCTTTACTTAAATCATATTCTTTTCCTCTGCAGGGAAATTTATGAAAAAAATAAACAAAACCTGTATTATTAGAGTAGTGTCT
This sequence comes from Cheirogaleus medius, assembly GCA_008086735.1. NCBI lineage: Eukaryota > Metazoa > Chordata > Mammalia > Primates > Cheirogaleidae > Cheirogaleus > Cheirogaleus medius. The sequence continues at coordinate 36,501,762 of VBSM01001124.1, read as the reverse complement.
TCTCTTTGTAAAGAGAGCCTTAAGGTATGTAAATCCTTTATGTGTCAGAAATTCCAGATCATTTTTCTTATGTTGCCATAAATATTTCAGATTTCATTCCTTTAAAAATACTTTTTATTTTAAAAAATAGGAAATCTTCTAGAATTTTCTTAATTTTCACTTGGCTTTATATTTAGACTTATTCATGTTTACAATCAAGCCTGAGTCAGCATTTTTATTCTGAAATTATAGAAAGGAAACTTTTTTTTAACAGGCTGGCTTAACTACAAAGTAGAAATTCATTTTCAGATTTTCACTCAAATCACCAATGCACATAGCCTCAATGTATTAGCAGGAAAGGTACTCCCATACCAGAATAATGTACATCAAAAATGTTATATTTTTTGTTCATTCTTTTCTTTCTTCATTAATCATCAACTCTTAGAAGGCGTTGTGCCGCAATTGTCTATAGACAATATAAACATGAGTAGGACATTCTTTCTATCCTTAGGATTTTTGAAATATAAATGATGTGAAAGGGATAGAAAAACTAAATAACATAATGACAGCAGAATGTGATGAATATCACAAGAGACATACAAAGTGGGATGCAGGTTTGTAGAAGAAAGAGTAAATACACGTCGCTAGAGTAGATGGATCAAGGGAGTCTCTTTTTTTTATTCATTTAAGATCATAAACTCCACCATCCTTCATGAATACAGGGAACAAAATATATTTAAGATGTGGAAGTACTTGTTAGGTATAATCCATACTTGTTTTACAATGGAAGAAAATGACTTTTCCTCCACAGAAGAATGAGGTGCAAAAACATGGCTGCCTCTCTTCATCTTCTCAGGTCCCTGAAGGTAGGACATGAATGGTTCTAGGCAGCCTGCCTCCTACTGGCCCAGGTGCACTGCCTTTGGGTAGCACCAGGTTGTCAGCCCACTCAGTATACTGCCAGTTATCCCCACAGATTAGGCAGGGACAGGCCAAATTATTCTTATCAAAATTGAATTTTAGCTTTGTTAAAAAGAAGGCAAATTTATTAATATCTTCAGAACTTCATACTGTTCTTTCTGGATCTTTTCCACTCTTGTTTAGCACACTCATTTCTACCAGCTTGCTTCGAAAACTCTGGGGCATATCCTATTGAAATACAATTTCAGATCCTTCAAATTCACCTAAAGATAAGAATTACTGACATTATATAACTTTAAGCTATTAGTAATGAAGAGAATTTACTAATGATATTAAGAATAATGTATTATCTTTGCATACATTTTATAGTTTGCAATATCCTTTTGCATTTATTTTCTAATTCTCTTCTCACAACAGCTCTGTAAAGTAGTCATGCAGGTGCTATTATCCATATATTTTAGGTGGTGAAATTAAGGGTCAAAGATTATGTTACTTATTAGAGCCACACAATGAGCTAGTGCCATTGCCATTACTCAAACAGTACGTCTTCTGACTCTAAATTTATTGCTAAACACACAGGTAATGGTGAAAGTTCAGGTACCCAGTTTTTTAAGAAAGATATTTGGAAGCTTTTTCAGTTCTTGGGACATCACACTATAAAAACAGTTATCTATTTTGCCTTCATATTTAGCCAGCCCCAGTTATATTACCAGAGACATATAAACTTTCTTATAAATTTCCCTTTCTACTTTAAGTCTACTGTTTGTCATTCAGAGAGCATTAAACCAGGAGGAAAAAAACCCACAGGAAATCAACATTTAAAATTCAAGACTGGAGCATGATTTGGACAAATTAAGGATGCCAAGTGGTATCTGCTGATACCATAGCTGTCATTCAATAGCTTTCTCAGGATTCTCCTCCAGCAATGAAAAACGAAGTGTCTAAGCTTAGCCAAAGTCAGACCAATGATGATATGGAGTGACAGAGCTTTCATTGCAAGGGAGACAGTTTAGCTAGTTCTTGCATTGGACTCCTATAAAACGCATATGGAGCATTCAGTCTATGAATGAAGCATGTGTGATCTTCGGGGAGAGCCGGCCAAAGCGTTAAAGTGCACGGATTTTAGATAAGTCAGTGTGAACATGTGGTGCCGTGTGAATAAAATGTGATAGTGCCTATCAGAATGAGCCTACATCGTATTCTTACTTGACACATTAAGCAAAGCTTTCTGTTCTGGGCTTAGTGGTGGTGAGATTTTATTCACAATTGTTTTGTGATAGCTTGTTCTGGAAATTTTATAACCAAAGACTCTTTATCTTCCCATCAGGAAAGAGTTAAAGGAAGCACCATATACTTAATAGTGTGCTCTGTACCCCCAGGATTGAGAACTAATTTGTTCTTGTCTTCAAGTTAAAAACCTCAGCCTGTTGAATGTCCCAGCCAATATGATAATTTCCATAGAGAACATTTTCTTTCCACTATCTAATCAAAAGCACTCAGCCTGAGAATTACACATTTGAGCTGTAACATCACATTCTTGAATTACAATTCTTTGATCAGATGGAATAAAGGAGTGATTATGTGTGTGTGTATATCCTATAAGACATTTTTTTCATTTATACTGAGCTAAATAAAGGGGGTAGTACCTATGTTTTTGTTTGTTTGCATCCTATTCTAAACCTCTAATTTATACTAATATAATTTTTCACTATATTATTCATGAATTATTTTTAAGTCAGGGTGTCTTACACTTGGCTTCCCAAAAATCACAACCTGAAACACACTCTGAAGTTGATGTGTTTTATTGGAACGTGTGATCCAGGAAATAGAAATGAGAGGTGGAGGAGCAAAGCAAGAAAGAAGGGAAAACCAACAAAAAGATGTCTCCCTGAGTTGGCCATTTCTATGGTGTAACTGCTTGGTAAATCCTATGAGAAACTTTGAAGAACCTTAAGAAGCACGTTTCAGAAACTTTTTTAATGAGTAAGAAAGGAGAAAGCATGTATGCATGTGTTCCTGTTTTCCATCAGTCAAAGGTCTGTCCTTTGGAATATTTATGGTTGCACTTAGGTGAGTGTTCAGCAGGTTGCCCCAACCCAGCAGCTTTGTCAGCAGAGGTCTTCATATGGGGGTTAAGGCTAAGTGTCATCAGGATATACCTGCACAAAACTGGCTTAAGCCAAAGGACAACTGCTGGCTCCTGTGGCTACAGTGAGAAAGAATCTGTGGTGGTATATAAGAGTTTTCTAATACATGGAGACTCCATGATTTCTGAATAAGCTAGATTCCAAAAGTTCATCTGTGAGTCTGTTATATGAATGCTTTATTACTCATATGAATGATCTAAATCTCTATATCTCTCTATATATACAGACATATATAAAAGAGGTTCTCAGAGAAATCTACAAAGGCCCCTTTAATCCATATAGATAAAAAATATTAACTTATTACAACGAAAAATTATGTTGGAAAATTCTATTATACCCATAGAGTACATTGTTTCAGCTAAAGATGCTATTTAGAATCTAGTAGCTCCTGGGAAACAGCTACCAATAGTCTCATTCAGACTAGGTTGAGCTCTGATATCATTCTTGCTGGAGCATTAGTGACTTAGATTGGTATGACTGGTGGAAGAAGAAAAACAACATGAGTGTGAAGGATTGAAGAAGAGGATGGGCAAAGGTGAAAGTTTCTAAACTGCTTTAACAATCTGACTGAAACACAGCTTTCCTTTCTCTCATGCCATTTCATCACACGTATTGCTTTTATATTGTTTCCACTCTCACTATAGTCTGTGAGTCTGAGTCTGCAAGTCACATCCAGAAAGACATGGCACAGGATTCCTATATCAGAACATTATGAATTAACCATGAGTATGTGTTTATTCATTAATTTTTAAATCATTATTTGAATGAGAAGAGAAAAGGAAATGGTGGCCAGTGCCTAGTTATCTATAATTTTATTGCATTTATAAATCAGGTTGTTTAAAATTGGAGAGTACATGAATTTTTATTATGGCCAAATCTTCATTTTAATTCTATGTCTCTTTTGTTTTTATTTGTAGAATGGAAAAATAATCGGGTTCACTATTTTTAGGTTCTTCTTTAAAAAATACTTTAAGAAGAGGTGATTTTCTTAGCACAGTTATCCGAAGAGAAAAACTATATCTTTGGTATTTTGATTCCACACTTAATCATTAGATTATGAACAAGGAATAAAAGCTACAAAAGTTATTGAAGAGTGATTTCAGTGAAAATGATGGAGTAAGAAACTCCAGAAGCAATAAAAAAAATGGCAAAAAATTCCACAATCAACTTTTTCAAACCTATGGAAGCTAAGCAAAAACCTTCAGCAATCAGGATAAAACTATCTCAAGCAAAACCAGCGTGACTCTTAGTTGGAACAGAAAGATTTGCGACATTTTAGCTTATCATGGTCCCATTCCCCACTCTCTAGCTCTGTGGTGGCCCTGAAGAAAACAATCTGCATTGCTGGTACCAAAGGGAACAGAATAGATTTTCATTTATAAAGAATTATGATTATTTATTTTGACCTGTCTTGTGGTTCCATAGAGAATCAGCTTAAAGAAATTTTCTTTATCTCACCTAACTCAGAACTTCTTTAATGCTTAATTGACTATCCAAGGGGAATTTGCCAAAAAAAAAAAAAA
>VBSM01001124.1:36441611-36490118 GCA_008086735.1 Cheirogaleus medius | reverse complement strand
TATCATCCCATTGTCTTCTGGCTTCCATTATAAATAATGAGAAGTCAGTTGAATTTCTTTGTTCCCTTATATGTAATGTATCATTTTCCTCTGAAGACTTTGTCTTCATTACTGGTTTTTAGTAGTTAGATTATAATGTGCCTAGATGTGGTTTTATTCATTTATATTCATTTTAGTTTCATGAGCTTCTTTAAATTTTTAAATGTGTGTCTATCACTAAATTTAAGATATTTTAGCCTTATTTATTCAAAATTATTTTATGCCTTTCCCTTTCTTTCCGTTAAGAATTTCAATTACATGCGTGCTAGAGACCTTATTAATGTCCAGGAAGTCACTGAATTTCTGTTCACCTTTTTTTATCATTTTTTCTCTGTGTACTCCAGTTTTGATAGGTTTTAGTGCCCTGATTCATTATCATTGAACATTTTCTTCTGCAGTATCTAACATGTACTTGACCTGATTTAGTGACTTTTTGCCTCAGATATTCTATTTTTCATCTCCAGAAGTTCCATTTGCTTGTTTTATAAATAGTTTTTATTTTTTCTTCTAATTATGTTCATATTTTCTTTGAAATTCTTGAATATGTTTATACCTATTTTAAATTGCTTTTGTGTTCATTCCATCACTCTATATAATGGCTCAGAAACTACAGTCCATAGAACATTTTTATATGTCCCATGAGATAAGAATTGTTTGTATATTTTTAAAATTATTGTTAAACATACACACAAAATATACAACAAAACAAAACAAAGGAAAATATGTGATAAAGTCCATATGTGGCCTTCAAAGCCTAAAATATTTACTTTCTAGATCTTTATAGAAAAAGATTGTTGACCCTTAATTTACAGCATTTCTGAGTTTATTTCTGGTGACTGATCTTCTGACTATGGATTAATTACCATACTTCTTCACATGTAAAGTAATTTTTGATTAGATGATGGCTATTTTAATATTACATTGGTTGTTTGGATTTTGTTTTCTTTTATAAATTTTATTTTGGAAGATAGGTTTTTTTTTGATGCACAAATGATCTTGATCATTTTGAGACTCATTTTTCAGCTTACTAGGGCAGGTTTAGTATAACCTTTATTCTAGAATCAGTTTAATTCTACTCCTAAAGTGTGGCTTTCTGAAGTTTCTCTTGTATGTCCGAATTATTGAATCAGATTTCTCCACTCCACATAGTCAAATTGTAAATGTCTCCCAACCCATTGTAATCTCTGATAGTTTTTCAGTTTACATTCTATATAGTTGTTCTTTTATCACTAGTTGTTATTTACCCAACCTCATAGGCACCATCATAGTATTCAAAGACTTTGCCAAACTTATGCATATCAACTATATTATAGTCAGACTCAAAAGACCTCCTTTGGTTTTTGTAGCTCATTGTTGATACTTTATTTTCACATGTATTCTATAATAATAAACCCCTCTCTTGTTAATATGAATAATGCCTTTTCATGAAAAATATCTATGTTTTCCAAAACTAATTTCTGAAAACATATATATTTATACTCTTACACTTCTACTTTAGAAAATTCTAAAAACCATAAGAATATGCAAGTATACATTCATTCCATTAATGATCGTAACAAAAATGTGGTCACACACTGTAGTCTCTACATTTGGGAAATAATGAGGATGTAAACTTACATAAAGTACTAATACTGTTATTTTTAATAATTTTATTGAGATGTAATTCATATGCTAAACAATTTACCCAATTAAAGTATACAATTTAATGTTTTTTAGTATATCACAAAGTAGTGTATCTATCATCACAATTAATGTCAGGTCATTTTCATTCCTCTGAAAAGAAGCTCCACAACCCTTAGTCATCACACCCTAAACCACTAACCCCACCCCCCAGCCCTAGGCAGCCAATAACCTACCTTCTTTCTCCATAGATTTGCCAAGACATTTCATATAAAAAGGAATCATACCATATGTAGTTCTTTGTGACTGATTTATTTTATTTAGCATGTTTTCAAATAAGAAGTGTTGTCAAAGTTGTGGAGAAATAAACTTAGACAACACTTGTTATTATTGCTCATTTTTATCATAGCTATCCTAGTAGGTGTGAAGTGGTTATTTCATGTATCATTATTTCATTCCTTTTTATGACTAATATTCCCTTGTATGACAAACTATACCACATTTTACTTATCCATTCATCTGTTGAGGGACATTTGGGCTGTTTCCACTTTTTGGCTCTTATGAATAATGTTGATATAAACATTCTTATACAAGTTTTTCATGGACATATGCTTTATTTCTCTTGAGTATATACCTAAGAGTGGCACTGCTGGGTCATATGATAACCACATTATTAACTATTTTAGGAACTACCAGACTGTTTTTCACAGCAGTTATACTATTTTACATTCTAACTAGCAAAATCACAATGAGATACCACTTCACACCTACTAGGGATGGCTGTGATAAAAAAGAGAGATAATAGCATTCACTGATGACTATTCATGAGCATCTTTTTATGTACTAACTGGCCATTTCTGTATCTTCTTTGGAGAACTGTCTATTCAGATCCTTTGCACATTTGTAGATTGGGTTACTTATCATTTTATTGTTGAATTTTAATAGTTCTTTATACCATTGACCCTTGAACAATGCAGGGGTTAGGGGTGCCGGCTCCTGGTGCAATCAAAAATTTGCATATAACTTTTGACTCCTCAAAAACTTAACTACTAATTGCCGATTATTGACAAGAAGATTTACTGATAACATAGGCAGATGATTAATACATAGTTTGTATGTTATCTGCATTATATACTGTATTCTTAGAGTAAGGTAAAATAGAGAAAAGGAAATGCTAAGAAAATCATAAAGAAAAGAAAATATACTTACTATTCATTGAGTGGAAGTGGATCATCATATAAGATTTTACCCTCATCAGCTTCACATTGAGTAGGCTGAAGAGAAGGAGGAGGAAGAAGGGTTGTTCTTGCTTTTCAGGGGTGGCAGAGATGGAAGGCACAGAGGAGGTGGAAGGGGAGGCAGAAGAAGCAGGCACACTCAGTGTAACTTTTATTGGAAAAAAATCTGTATATAAGTGGACCCACACAGTTTAAACTCATGTTGTCCAAGGGTCAAGATACAAGTTTCATATCAGATATAAGATTTGCAAAAATTTTCTACCATTTCATGGGTTGTCTTTTCACTTTCTGTATGGTGTTCTTTGAAGCATACAGAGTTTTAATTATCATGATGCCTAATTTGTCTATTTTTTGTTTGTTTGTGATTTTAGTGTCATATCTAGGAAACCATTGCCTAATGAGAAGTCATGAAGATTTATGCCTGTGTTTTCTTCAAAGAAGTTTAGTTTTAGCTCTTACATTTAGGTATTTAATCCATTTTGAGTTAATTACATATATGGCATGAGGTAGGGGTCCATTTTCATTAAATTAGCATGTGGCTATCCAGTTGTCCCAGCACCATTTGTTGGAAAAACTATTCTTTCCCCACTGAATTGTCTCAGCATCCTAACATTGTTATTTTTACTTTGGATTTAAAAAAATAATCTCAGGGGCTCTGTCAGTCTCCAGACAACACTTTGTGAACTGCTATAGAGAATGAAAATATAAATGTATGTGTGTGTGTGTGTGTGTGTGTATTTTATAAGAATGGTCTTAGAAGACATTTAAAAAGCAAGCTTCCAGTGTGTCCTAAATCCTCACCTCTTGAGGTAAGCTGGTTATGTAAAGCAGCATGGCTATAATTGAACAAAATATGGTTCCCAGCCTAATGAATGACCCTTGATTTCTTTAAAATATTTAGGCGTAGCGTCATCACCTGTTACTCACCTATAGGCTAGGATAAGATGATATGACTTTGTAGGATCCAAGTAACATTTAATATTTGGGTTTTTTTTCTTACCTAAATAAAGATAAACTGAAAGCTATATTATGAAATCCTCAAAGTTATGAGTTTAGGTTCTCAGGATAAGACCTTTGGATTTGAATTTTGGTCTTGCAATGTATTGTGTGGTCTCAGCATAATTTCTAAAACTCTCTAAGCCTCAGTTTCCTCATTCATAAAATAAAGACAATAATAAAATCTCGTAGTATTGATGTAAGGTTTAAATTAGACAACGCACTGGGCATAGATTGGGGCCTATACTAAAGGCTCAATATATACTAGCTGCAATTAACCAAGTGTTCACCAATTACCTATGCAGGGCACTGTGTTAAGTACTGGAAATAAGGTAAATAAAAACCAGTCTTTGTCTCTAAAGCAAGGATTGACATATTAAATATGTTCACTCAAAGATTCCCTCTTGGGTTATATTTTTATGCTTGGATTGATTCTCTTTGGTCTTCAGATACTCAATGGCTTCTTTGCTTTTAACTATCCTTCCAAACTACAATAGCCAAGATAAAATACAAGGTAATAAAAAATCATTTACATTTTGACTTAACCTTATTCACACCCATGTGTATGTTGAGGCTCACTCAGTCATTCATTTCTTCATTTATTCATCTATCCAGTCCTCAACTTGTTGAGCAGTTACTAGTGCCAGGGACTGAGCAAGTTGGGAATATAAATAAGGTCATTCTTAAACCAAAAGAAAGAATATATGTTAAGTCATGAGCATGAACAATAAGAATATAAGACAATTTGATAATAATAATTATAAATAGATATCATAAATGTTCAAGGGAAGATGAGGGAAAAGTCTGTCTGAATGTATCATATCCATACTGGAATATGATATTAAAGAATAAAAAAACTTCAACAAGAACAGGTGAAGAATTTCTAAGTGGAGGAAACCACAACTCTCAGAGTAGAATTTTGTTGGATGGGGAAAAAGGAGACAGACAGGATTTTCCCCCTACTCCAGAAAAATATAATATCCTAAGGACATGATTAAGGAAAATTGCTTCAGTACATTTAAGATATATGATGGCTGCTCTAAAGTGCCTCAGTTTTTCCCTTCCCTTCCCTTTTTTATTCTCTTTCGTTTGCCTAACCCTTGCTTCCTCCCAAGTCTCTGCTTGAAGACATTGAGATAATAGGTTTTCACACCCTGTTCTAAATGTTGTTTCTCCTTCCTTACTACTTTATCACAACTGATGGAACTGGGTTCATTGATACAAGAAAGATGACAATAAAGTTGTTATCTTAGACACGTAATTCACAGCTTTAGGACCAGTTTCTGCTGTCTCAAGTGCTCCAGCACCCTGTACACATAGCCTATGAGAAACCTGAAGAAGTTGTTCAAGGAACTTGCAGGTTTAGTGAAATGAACCACACAAGGAGAACAAAAGAAATCTTCGGGTTAAACATGTCTTCAAGGTGGAATAAGCTTCAGAATGACAACCACCTGAATATTTGACCAGTCATGTAATCTAGATCCCAAACAGATAGGTATAAAGGAAAAGTTCAGGCAAATATTTGTTACTACTACATTACATTATTAATTCATATATGGAATACTTGGCCATTAGACATTAGGCCAGGCCTTATGTGACACATATTTTCCCAAAACAAGAAAAACTCACTTTATCCAGGACAATGTTTCCCTTGGTTCTCTTTCTGGTTCTTACTTTATAGAGATTCCACTCAAAGCCCAGCATAACACACGAGATATATCAAAGACGAGTACTCCAAAAATTAAAATAAAATCAAGGAAAGAAAAATACAGATACCATTTTGTATGGAGACAAAGTTCTTCTGTTCTTAACACATAAAGGTTCTATGTCTCCTTAGTCATGACACAGTCATCATTCTGCTTCAAGGAATGAATGAGATAAGCTTGAGCTTCTCCTAAGGTTTAGATTGTGTCTCCAACATCCGGCACCTGGTAGCAGGGGCAGTGTTTGTGCTAAAGAATCCTAACTATTCAGGAGGCCTTGGGATTCAATGTAAGTGTATGGTATTGTGTACTGTATATGTGCTTGAATTGTCAAGGATGTTGATAACAGTGAGTACAAATAAATGTTAATAAAGAGAAAAATATAGCCACTTATGTCCTATCCATAAGATGTAAGTCACTGGAGAACTAGCAACTGAAAGGGAAAATTTTAGATTTTACACTAACTGTGTATAAATAAAACTAATGGAAGTGACTAATGAAATTGCTATTGTACTTCTATTTACTATTCAATACAATAATGATATAGGTATTGTTAAATATATCAAATATTTTTATAAATATTATTTGATTAAAGAGTTAATCTGTGCCTGTGTCTCATTTAAAAGATCATCTGCTTATAAGATTTTTTTAAAAATTAGAAGAAACCTTCCCTCTTATGCTAAAATATATAACTATTATGTACTCAAAATAACTAAAACTCACAGTTGAGACTATATATCGACCTTGAACTATTTTGTTTAATAGATCAGTTATTGTTTTTATTTTTAATTTCTCTCAGTCGAACAGACTGCGATTGTTGCCTGATATATCATATCTTTAAATCATCATAACCATTTGAAAACAATTAAATACTTCATGTCTCATAGAAGAAACCTATGAATTAATTTCTGTTGATCACCAATAGGTTAATGATCATGCCAGCCCATTGATTAGGTTCATACAACTTAAACAGATAACCTAGAATTTTATGCATTAACTTCTTATGACAAGTCCCTGAGTTTATTGTGATATCACCTTCAGCAAGGCTTTTTATCTCAGCTATTCTTTGAGTATACATTGAGTAAGGCCAAGTTGCTTCCTGAAACCAGAACTTATTCTACTTTGTCCAACAAGAATAAAGAAATCTGAGAATATAAATAGTTTAAAGATACTTTTTTTCCTACTGTAAATGGCACACAGATGGTGCTTTACTAATGTTCTCTGAATCAATTCCAAAAATGTGCACCATCCTCAATAGGGAGAACTAAGGATGGCTGAGGTTCTATGAACAACTTTAGAACTTATAAAGGCTTTTCTAGATTTTAGATTGGATTTTTATTACCTATAAAGTTGTTTGGAGGAAAAAAAACATTTTCATAGGAAGTGATTTTGAATGACATTTAACAATGTCTGTCTAATAAAATATTTTAATTTACTTTGTACATTATTTCATGAATAGGAAGACTCTAAAAACCCAAATACTTCCGACTTCACCCCCACCCTCTGGCTAGCTTGTGTGTTCACAGATGGAGCTTTTAACAATTTTACTTGGATTTCACTCTTCTTTGAAAGATTTATCATTCTGTTTCCAGAACTCTATCTATCTACATGTTTTATTTTCTTGCATTTAATTATTCTGTCTTCTCCTTCATATTCTTTCTCATATTTCACACCTTATCTTTCTTCTTATCTCTGTAATAGAAGGTGATAAAAGCAAGTAAATGAATGAGAGAAAAAAAGAAAGAAAAGAAGGAGCAAGAGCAGGATGTGTAAATCACACGATTCTTGCAGAAGGCCTGGTATACACTTAATGACTTTCATACATAAGCCTATGTCCACATCTATAAATTGACCTATGTGATATGCCAATAGTTTTCATCATGGAGTCAAGGATGACTTAAAAAAACAGTCTTGGAAATTTGAAGGCTCAAGAAAACATAGAAATACATGTCATTTAACTAGAGTAATATTTTGTTAGCGAATGTCCCAATTATCACATAAAGGTGGAAATTTTGGGTTCCCAGAATCTAATGAAGGGCCCATGCTTCCAACATTAAGAAGCTCATGGAGGTTCTAGGCAAGTGCCTAGAATATTTGAGGGTTACTACTCCTGCTCAAATCAGCTTTCTAAGATTTCTGAAAGAATGTTTATCCACTGGGTATATTTCTGTTCAATATTACTCTACCAGTTACTCTGTTGGTTCCTATATTACAGAGATGAATGACAAAGATTTCAAGAAACCATTGGCTAACCCAGAGTCACAAAGAGCTTCTTTAATGTTTTCTCCTAGAAGTTTTATAGTTTTGGTTCTTATGTTTAGGTTCATGGTTCATAATGCTAATTTTTTACATTGTCAGGGTTTATTTTTTTATAGAGATATCAAATTGCACTAACACCATTTGTTGAATATTCTTTCCCCATTGAATTATCTTGTCAAGTTTGTCTAAATTTAATTTACATATGTAATTCTATTTCTGTATTTCATTCTGTTCCATTGAGCTGCATGATTGTTCTTATGCCAATACCACATTGTCTTTATTAATATGGCTTTATTCTAAGTAAAGCTAACAGCTAACTAACTGTTAACTCAGGCAGTGTAAGTGCTTAGAATTTTTTCTCTTTTCCTAGATTGTATTGGCTATTCTAAATTTTAAAATGTACCCTCATAATATCCTGAATAATCATAAAAAAAGAATAAACTTATCAATTCCTAAAAAAAAGTCCTGGTTTGAATTTGAGTGAAATCTCACTGAATCTGTAGATCAATTTGGGGAGAAGTAATACTTTAATGATATTGAGTCAATCAAAAGCATACTATATAGTCCCATTATTTTAGATATTCTTTAATTTCACTCAGAAATGTTTTATAATTTTCCACACACATGTCTTAGAAATTTGAGGGCTGAAGAAAACTTAGAAATACATATCATTCAAAGAAAGTAGTATTTTGTTAGAGAATGTTCCAATTATCAAGTAAAGGTGGAAGTTCTGAGGCCCCAGAATTGGGAACTTGCATATATTTTGTTAAATTGATGAGAATTTTGTGGGTTTTGATGCTATTGTATATAGTATTATTTTTAAAAATTTCCATTTCTAATTATTTATTATCAGTATACAGAATATCAATAGAGTTTTAAAATATTGACTTTATATTATGACCTTGACAACATCACTTTTTAGTTTTAGATTTTAATAAATTTACATTTTCTGTATTGGCAATCATGTCATCTGTGAGTGAAAAGCTCACAGTATTTCTTTACAATAGGCTTTTTTTGGACATTGAAGTAGATACAATCTCCAACAATATTAATTAGAAGTGGTGGGAACAGTTTTTCACCATTAAGTAAAAGTATAATATTAACTGTACACTTTTAATTATTTTGTCTATTTATTTTATCTATTATTGAGAGAGGTGTGTTGAAAATCTCAAACTATTAATTGTGGATGTGTCTGTTTCTCCCTGCAGTTCTATTCGCTTTTGCTTTATGTATTTTGAGGCACCATTATTAGGTGATTCAAATTTTGCCTCTAGGATTGTTAGGATTGTTATGTTTTCCTTATTAATTAACCTTTCTTCACCAGGTAATTTCTTTATCTCTGTTAATACTCATTTTTCTTTGGGTTAGTGTTTTAAGTATATATTTTCCATTCTTTTACTTTTAACCTATGTATTTCTTTATATTTAAAGTAATTTTCTTATAAATAGCATATATTTAGGTCTTTTTAAAATCCATTTTGACATCTCTACCAATGAACTGTAGTATTTAGACCACTTATGATAAACGTACTCAATGATATGGTTGGGCTTAAATCTATTACCTTGCTATTATGTAGTGTCCCATCTGTTGTTTCTTTCTTCCTCTTTTCCTGCCATCCTTTGAATTGAGCATTTTAATATTAATAATTTCCTTTAATCCCCACCATAGGCTTAGCTATACATCCGTAATCCATTGCTTTCATTGTTGTTCTGTATTTTACAATATGCATAGTAAACTTATCAAGATTTTTCTTTACTTTTGTTTGTTAGGAGTTTGGCTATGATGTACCTAGGTATATATACCCTGCTTGGGATTCTTTGAGATTTTTGGACTATTGTTTGTTGGCTTCAATAAATTTTGAAGAATTCTTGGCCTGTATCTCTCTATATATTATTATGTCCCTGTCACTCCCCCTTTCTCATTCTGGGATAGAAATTCCAGGTATTTTATAAAGTTAGATAAGGTTTCACAGTTCTGGATGTTTTATTCTGTTTTCTTCTATTTTTTCTGTCTTTGTATTTCAAGTTGGATCATTTCAGTTGACTTATCTTCAAATTCATTGATTCTTTTCTCTTCTAATTAGTTTGTTGATAAGTACACCAAAGGAATTATTTGTCTCTGCTACCATATTTTTCCTATTAACTATTTTTACTTTCCTCTTTCATACTTTCCATCCTTCCACTGAAATTCTTCTCCTGTTATGTATGCTGTCCACCTTCTCCACAAGATTATTTAATATATTGATTATAGATATTTTAAAGACTGCTAACTATTTCCAACATCCGGGATATCTCTATTCCTATTTCTATTCTAATGGCTAATTTTTTTCTTGACAATGAATCATTTTGTTTGTATATATATATGTGTGTGTGTGTGCATGCACAATACACACAGTCCACACATATCAGAAAAAAAAGAAAATAAATAGAAATTAATGTCAGGCATGGTATATAAAGAAACAGTAGAGACTGAGGTAAATGTTAGTTGCTGTTTACACCTGGAAATTGAGATATCTTTTCTTCTCTAAGATTGTTAGTGTGGGTAATTGAACTAGATGAGAGGTTTTTAATTTGCTGGAGTTATCTCAGTGCACCATCAACTTCAAATTTGTCCACTGATGGACTGCAGCTTCCCTGTGCTCAGCGTGAGGTTTGGAGTGCTGAAGGTTTTATTCAGTGTTCCTGCTCTATCTTTAGCTTTCATTAGGCTCTGCTTGTGACATAGAGAAGGTCTCTTTCTGAACTTTTGCCTCTTCCCAAGTGATAGACTGCCAATATTTGCTACTCTCTTCTAATACTTTTGGTATGTATATAGCTTGTTTGACACTGCATATAGAATTAATACTTGAATGATAAAGATTCAACAAAGAAATTTGTTTATAGCCCAAATAATGTGATTAGCCAATGAAATTTAAAGTAGATGCTAAATATTTAAATTAAAATGTATCACTAAACCCAGAACTACTATATATTAAGGACAAAGATCAAACTAAGTTTCTTTTAAGTGCTTGATAGACATTTATTTCTTTAGAGTTAATATGCTCTATGTCCAGAAATTACTTTATTAAATATTAATTTGTTAAATTTACCAATAGGCACTTGTATGATAAAATCATAATTCAGTTATTAGATTATTAAATTTAAGTCTATAAAAAACAGAATTTCACATTTGCTTTGTACTGGAGGCTGAAATAAACTATCTTTGGTATTCTCTGTGACAGAAAATATGATCCCTTGAGGTTTACACAAGTTCCTTGATTATAGATAGTGGCACAAGGAATATCCAAGCTGGATTACTGCCAAATAGAAGGAAAATTAAGGCAGGGTTTTCTGACCCAAATGCCTCTAATTTGCTTTTAGACATTTGGTGTTTTAACAAACAAAATGTGCATTAATTCAGGCCATCTGGGAAGTGCTTCTGTGCTTGGGCCACAAAGTCAAGGATTTTTCTGTCCTACTATCTTTAACTGGACTATTTATAATAATGAGGTTCAGATATTTGACATTAGGCAAGATAGTCCCCATTTATGACTTACTGACATTTTTGATAATGCATCTTCCAAATGGTCCTTACAGATACATGCTACTTTACATTAAACCCCATTTCTTCCTTTCTTCTTTGTTTTGTTGTGTTATTTTCTCATTTGTTCTCCACTATAAATTTTTGGCAAACCACAGTTCTTAGAGTCCTACACAGGAAAGCACTATTTTTAAACTTCAGTAATATAAATGTTATCTTCATAATATTTGTCTTTTTTACATACCATTTATTTATCAAATTTTCTTTTTAAATTAAATTTAGATTTTCTACTTAGCCTTATTCTAAGCAATTAGTGGTTCTCAAACTTTGGCACAGGTCAGAGTAACCTGGAGGGCTTGTTAAACCACAGATTACTGGACCTCACTCCCAAAGTTTCTGATTTAGTAGGTCTGTTGTGCTCAATGATTTGCATTTCTAACAAGCTCTCAGGTGATACTGATATTGTTTGAGGCCCACACTTTAAAAACCACAACACCACAACATTACATTTGGGTTTTGTCATGCTTATTATGCACATACACACGGGTTTTCTAATATATTAATGGATGTTTAATACACAACTATTAAAATTAAAAGGTTGCTTTCTAAACTACCAAAAAATGTTCTCATCTATTGTACTTTTTAGGAGAAATTTTCTACCAGATCTCACTCTATTCTCCTGATGAGTCATTCTCTAGTTGGTTGTTTCTACTTCTTCCCTATTTTTTTCCTTTGATTGTAAAACTCTGAATGACTATAATGTTATCTGCCTGCAGATAAAATGTCTGTTGTCATATCTACATGACCTACATGGCCAACATAAATATATAGGGGTTTGGGATTGCCCATTAGTTATTAAAAAAAAAAAAAGTTTCATTGCAAGAAACCTAGAGAAAAGTTAAAAGTGCCCAATAAAAAGATCTGCATTCATAATGCTACTTTGCATAGCTCTTCTTTTTCCACTTCTGCCTTAAAATCAGGCTGAATTACATCGTTATTCTAAATCCCCAAAGACCCTTGTCTCTTCATCATATTACTTGTAAACTACTATTTAAATGGTAAGTAATGGATTTGGAGAATAGCATTAAAGACTGTTGTTCATTGATATATGTTGACAATGAAGACTATAAGTTCAGATTAGACAAATAATATGACAAGCAGATTACTGAGATATCATCATTATTATTTTCGTTGTTGTCTAATAAACACTACTATTAATGTTCTAACAAGTCAGTAAGGACAAGGCCTTCAAAATCAGAAAAGAGACGGAAATGCAAGACATCTTCTAGAACCTTAAGGCACTCATTATTATATTTTCACAAAGTGAAAATGCACACCCTGCTTACTTCCACCCTTGGGATTTCCCTAACGTTGCCCTTCTCATCTGGAATGTCTTCCTTTCTCACCTCTATCAATTCAAACTTGACCTTTGCTTTAAGGCTCAGCTGGAACACCACCCCTGTAACAGAGACTTCATCAATCTTTTATTCCTTGGAACACTTAAAGAAATCATAGAATGTACAGTTTAGCACTTGTATTCTGTAGTACATTTTTCATCATTGTTTTAAATATTATTTTTACTTCCACCAAAGACAGCAGAGTGTACTTCACAGTCCCTATAATTATGTTCTGAGTGATTTACCTTTGTGTTTTTATGTTCTAGTGGCTCCTAAAGAAATATCTAATTATATGCCTTTTCCTATTATTTAAATTTACTTATTTTACTCACAGATAAAAATAGTCTGAGCCAAAATTCTACTATTAATTCATTATGTGATGATAGATATAACTGATATATGTATTTTTACCTATTATCTTATTAATTTTTCTTTAATTCACTATGGCCACTACAACATAATTTTATACAGAACTGATCATTTTAAAGCAAAGTCTTTAACATAGAGCCAATATTTAGTTTAGTTGCCTAAAGGAATAAATAGGCTCTTAATAATTCTGAATGCTTCAAAAATCAAGAAAAATATTTGCCTCAAGTTTTATATCCATAAGAAAGAAATTATGAAGCATCATGTAATTTTATTGCTTTAGAAAAAAAACAAGTAATAGTTAGCGTCAAGAAAATTAAAGTTGTGGTTATAAAACATCATATAACTAGTTTATTTGCATTTTTCTTTTGTCAACACATAATGTTGGCATCGTGTAGACAATGTTAATGTCTATACAATGCCAAAATATTTACCATAACAGCCAACTGTCAGATGGGGGAAAATCAACATAATTTCATTTTTATACTTGATGTTAAACAAATGATTCAACTTATTTTTTTAAATTTGAAACAACGCTGTTAATCAATATTTTGAAATAAATGTATACACTAGTCCCTCAAATTTAGTCCAACAAAAGATGGGGGGAAATGAATATATATTTTGTATCTGCCAGGAGGCATCTTGCCTCTATATAGAAGCTGGAGAGGACTCTCTGACTTAGGAAGACAGGTTTTGCCACTGTTGGGTCCAGTGGTAGTCTGTTGAGAAGGAGGGGGAAATGCTTTATCGATCACAAAAAGAAATTGTCTTGAGAAGCTTCTGCCTTTACAAATAAAAGCTCAGCTGAAAACTGTTGTGATACTGAAAGCATGGCAAATTGATTCAGAGAAGGAAGCAGAAAACTTTTTGATCAGAAAAGCCTACAATTCAGCACTTTTTCTTCACTTAAAGGTACAGAAATAGTACTAAACTGAGCAATCATAAATTATGTTCTGCTGTATTCTAATTATACCATAATTTTTCCCTTGAATTTGATAATAATTCAGATTTGGACAGTTTCCACTGAGGTATAAAAACACTAGATTATAAACTCTAAAACCTACTTTCCAGAAAAGTAAAACCAGTGTCTGATACTAAAAGAAAATAAATCCTAGAGCCAAAAGACTTGAATTCAAGTCTCGACTTCCTCATTAACCAGTTCTGCTCTATCATTAACTAGTTATGTCACCCTGGGCTGGATGCTTTAACTGCCTGAGTCTCAATTCTATTGTCTATAAAATTAGATTACCAATACCAGTTTTACCCTTCCATGGTGAGATTAAAAGAGATAAAAAAATATTCTTTATAAGCAACGAAAAGTGAAAAAAAATTAATTAAAAAACTGGCAGCCCAAATCACTGTCTACTTTGTTGTTGTTATCCACATTTTCAGAGATTAAATGAATTATAGGGCTGCCATGTCCTTTCACATATTCATCATAGTTGCAACAACTCAATCAGTGTTCCCTAAAATAGGAGTGTTTAGAATCCCACCCTTTCATGAATGTTCATTGTCACATTGGATAAAGCACCTGCACGATTGATTTAAGTATTTTATTTTATTTTCAGTGTTAGTGATGTGTAGGCAGAATCTATGTACATGTATTTGCACTTGGTCATTCAAATGAAAAGTTAAAAAATGCACAAGAAATAAAGGATGCTAAGCAAAGATGGCAATTATGTTAGGAATTAAACAAACAAACCAACCTACTCCAGTGTAATTCAACATGCAATGGTGGACAAGATTGTCCAATTCATAGAATCTTAAATGGTAGAAGGAAGCTTAGAAATGGAATTCTTTGACTCTCATCTCATGAGAGAACCCCTTTTACAATTTCTTATGACCAGCCAGATCATTTCCATTACATTCATATATTCATTCATTTTCTTCTCCTCTCTGTGCGTTTGTTGGCTGGTCTCACGGCCATTCCATAAATGACATTACAGTTTTTTCTAGGTCGTTTCTCACTTGTTTTCTGAGAAAAGATATCAGAGAATCTTTTAGGGGTGGAAGGAAGAGAAATCTATTTTTCCTGCTATTTAATTAAGTAATTTCAATCTAATGTAGATTTATACAATCCTAAACATATACATTTTATTTCTGTTTGGGAATATATTTATGTCTTCATAAAAATTGTTTAATTAAATAGGATTTTTATCAGATATTTTGATAGTTTTACTGTATTAAGTATTTTCAAACTATATCTGTTTAAGATTCTGATACATATTCATAGCTACAGTTGGGTTTGTCTTTTACATAAAATTAACACATGTAACATATTAACATATATTCAGAAATTAATTTATAGAAATAATGTATTTTTAATTTCAAGTTATTATTATTCTTTACATTTTCTAACATCACTGTTCTTCCTCTTGTCCTAGTGCCTTTTCCTCAAGTGTAATCAAGGCCTTCCCTGGAAAGATAAAACTATAAATGTTTCTCCTACAGGTGGAAAATTTAACACATTTGTTTTGTCAGGAACTGGATAAAGAACAAAAAAAGCTAAAAAGAGAAAAACTGTTTTAATGCATATGCTCTTGGCCTCAGGAGATTTTGAAATAAAGTAGTGCTTCCTTTTTTCATTGATTTTACTAATTTATTTTGGTACAGGTACTTATCCTGTCTGACTTAGGGATACCAGTCTTTTATGAGGTTTCCTTCTTTCAAGTACTTCAGGGAATCCTGAGACCATTTGTTGCATGCTCTCACTCTGGTATTCACTAGTCACTTGGAATAGCCAATGCCTGATGCTGGATGATATCCCTAAACTCTGAGTTGAGCTTTTTTTCATGCATGTCTCAGGATAGGGGGTGGTTCCCCTTCCTTTAGCTTCACCACAAGCATAATGGCAAGCTTATCCCTCAATTCTCTGAAGCATAACTAGACTATGTAATGCTTATCAAGATTTCACTAAAAGAAATAAAGAGAAGGGAACTGTAACACAGAAAACTTAAAATTGGTTGTGGCTGCTTTTAGAATCTGCTGTTCCAATTCATGTGTCAGGCCTCTCCTGACACCTTTCTTTCTCAGATCTGCCTCACTGTGGTGAAAACCAACCTCCTTTCCATCTCTTGTCTTCTCCATTTCATAGGGTCTAACTTACCTCCTGGCAAGGAGGCAAGGAGAACTTCCTAAGCAGAGTACACCTCTTATCCTGTAGTCTAGATGCCAACTCCCTGAGGCCCAAAGAGAAAAGAAATGGCTTTTCCTGCCTCCTGACTGCCCCAGGAGTCCACAATTCCTTGATTGATTTCCAGTCAAGTTTCTGCTTTTTATCAATCTTTCCTCAGCTTGCTTCATGGGGATCATACATTCTTTTTAGGGAGACCACCACCCCCTACCCACAGGCATTGGTCTCACCTTAGGCTCCTTTCAGAACAGTATGGAAGTTCCTCAAACAACTAAAAATAGAACTACCATATGACCCAGCAATCTTACTGCTAGTTATATATCCAAAAGAAAAGAGATCAGTATATTGGAGAGATACCTGCACTGTCATGTCTATTGCAGCACTATTCACAATAGCCAAGATTTGGGATCAACCTAAGTGTTCACCAATGGATACATGGATAAAGAAAATGTGGTACGCACATGGTGGAATATTATTTAGCCATAAAATGAAAATTTAGCCATAGAATGAAAATCTGTCATTTGCAAACTAGAATTGTGGAACTGGAGGACATTTTGGTAAGTGAAATAAGCCAAGCACAGAAAGACAAATATTGCATGTTCTCATTCATTTGTGGGAGCAAAAAATTAAAACAATTGACCTCATGGAGACAAGAAAGTAGAATGATGTTTACCAGAGTCCGGGAAGGGGGTGGATAAAGTGTTGGTGGTTTATGAGTACAAAAATATAGTTAGATAGAATTAACAAGATCTAGTATTTGATACCATAACAGGGTAACTATAACCAACAATAAATTATTGTATATTTTAAAATAACTAAAAAGGTAGAATTGGAATGTTCTTAACACAAAGAAATGATAAATTCCTGAGGTGATGGATACTCAAATTACCCTGATTTGATTATTATGTATTGTATGCCTGTATCAAAATAATCATGTACTCTATGACTATATGCAACTATTATGTACCCATAATAATTAAAAATTAAAAAATTAAAAAATATGCAAACCTGAAAAAATAAATAAAATAATGCTATGTGCCTGTATTTTAAGTTACAGGCATATTTTCAAAATCTTTTGTCTTTTGAGGTGGGCATAATTCTAAGATAAAGAAATCTCAATGAGTAACACCCTTTATCATATTCCCCCATCAAATGTGGGCAGAACCTAGAGCTTGCTTCTAAGAAATAGAATACAGAAAAGGTGATAAAATAGTTGCTGCTTTGATTAGGATACATTTTATGACAATAGTAAAGGGACTTTTCATATATAATTAAGGTCTATAATCAGTTGAATGTAAATTAATTAAAAAGGAGTGTTTACTGGATGAGCCTGACCTAATCAGTTGAGCCCATTGAAAGAAAGTATAGAGGTCTGAAGCTCTCCAGCTGGCCTTGAGGAGGCAAGCTACCATAAGTTCTACTGCTGTGAGAAAATTAATTCTTCCAAAAACCACATGAGTTTGGAAGAGGACACTGAGCCTCAGTTGAGACCCTAGCTACAGACAATACATTGATTGCAGCCCTGCAAGATCCTGAGCAGAGGACCCAGCACAGGGGCCATTCTTAGACTCTTGACAGATGGAAACTGTGAAATAATTAATGTGTGTTGCTTATGACACTAAATTTGTAGTAATTTGTTATGCAGCAATGGAAAACTAATACATCTTTAATCGACAAATAATTTATTGAGCATTGACTATGTGCCAGTAACTTTTCTGGCATTTGGGATATAGCATTGAAAAAGACAGCAATAATCCCTGCCCTCAGGAAGTTTCTATTATGCATTAAAGAAGAGATCAATGCTATGGTCAATTTAATACAATCACTCTTCTCTTTTCTCTAGGTGACTTCAGTTATTTGGGTGTTTCTTGTTTTGTTAGGGCAACACTAGCTGCTACAACAGATAAATTCCCAAATTTCAGTGACTTAACATCATGAAAGTGTAATTTTTTCCTTACACAGCAATTCAGTGAGAATGTTTGGCACATAACCTTCCTCATGATGACTCAGGACAAAGAATCCTTCTTTGCTGTAGCTCAATCAGTACCTCAGGGTCTCATGGTCTTTTGCTTCCACCTGAGGGAAAGGATAAGCAAAAATAGAAAAGGCATGTCTGTGTCTTCATCAGTTTGGCTTGGAAGTTGTGCACCTCTACTCATATTCCATGTACGAGAGCTAATGTCATGGCCCCACCTACTTGTAAGCAGGGCAGGGGGAAATGTAATCAGATGGACAGCAGTTTCTTAGCAAATACTCTGCTTTATGGAAGAGGAACATGGATATTTACTAGACAACTGGCTGTGTCTGCAACAACGCCCAATAGCTGGACTTTTGGCCTCAGGTACGATATTGTGGATATTGAATGATTCAGTGAATATATTTATGTACATATTCAGATATGGGGACATTATATCAATTGAACTTATAGAGAGCATGGTGAACGTCAGTTGTTTCAGTTTGTACGATAACCCTCCCCACTCTGGTAACATATTCTTTACAGTTTGCTTAGATCCACAAAACCCACTGCCCACCACCAACTGGGAAACACATTGACGAAGCCTAGACATTCAGAATGGACGAGACCATTGCTCCAACAGCAAGAATTGGCTCATAAGCCAATCTGGGTCTGTTAGGGTTCTCCACAGGGTTCAACAGCCTGGAGGGCTAAATATGGGGCTGCCAGCAGCTATCATGCCCTTCATAAGAAGAGTACTCATTAGAAAGAAAGCCTCAGAGACTATAGGAAAAGACCTAGCCTAATGTTATTTAATTTTCTTTTCTCATCATCATCACACATCACTCATACTTATGCTCTCCCTGGTCTGATTCCTAAAAAATGGGCAGCAAGAAGAGAAAGGAGCTAGTTACCAATGAGGACAAGTGTGTGAACAATGGAGCAAGCATGTGACAGAAGACATTGGCATGACTGGGAGACAAGTAGGGCAGAGAAGGGATGCAGTTGCTCAGTAAGGTGTGATTATATCAGAAAATGTCTTTAAACCTGGGAAAATCAGTGTGAAGTTTCTTCTGCAGGCAGCAGATAGACATTAAGATTTTTGGTAAAAGTAGTAATGTGGACTCATAAAACAAATAAAAACTTCCACGTTGCAATGACACACAGAGATCATTTTATCAAATACTTTTATTTCCTAGATAATGAAGTTCAGGTTCGGTGCTGAATATTGGGTAGTTGGAAGATAAACCTGGCAACCTTGTGGGAAAATGGGAGAATGGAATAGTTCAGGGTGATGTCAGAGTGGGCTTGGAAAGTGGCCCTGAAGAAAAGGAGATGGCTATTAAAAGCATTCCATATGGAGTACTGACGTAAGGAAAAGTCACATGCGCTAAGATTTCAGGTGAGGAAATGGAGGGAGGTGATACCTATAACTAAAACAGGGAATTGAATGAGGATGCCAGTTCTAGGGAAATATCATAAATTCTATTTCAGACATATACATTTAGAGGGTGTTGAGTTTCTGAATATAGCATATCACTCAGGAGAACTTCCATATCATATATCACCCAGGAGAACCAGTTATAGAGCATATATTATGGGCTAAGAACTATGATAAGTGATTTACAGATATTATCAAATTTAATGTTCTCAATAGTTCCTGGAGAGTTTAACGAGATGATTTAGCAGCTTTGCCTTAGGTCCCTGACTACTGAGGGCCAGAGCTGGAAGGAGAACCAATGCTCAGCTGACTCCCAGACTCATTCTCTCAACAATAATGTCTCCCCTCATTCTGATTTTCTGCAGATATTTTGGAGAAGTAACCAACATGACTCAGTGGCTAACTATGTATAGGGCCCAAAGGAGGTAAAAGAGTCAGATACTTTGAAAGTAGGGGTGGATATATACATTTTTAAATCATTTCTATAGTGGTGATTGTGGATGCTTTATAAAAGACATCAATCTGTTCTCATGTTGTGATAATGTACTCAGAAAAGAGTACGGGACCAAAACAAAGTTTTGAGCACCCTTACCTATAAAAAGGTCCTTCACAGAAAAAAAAAAAAAGCAAAAAGCAAAAAGAGAGCTAATAACAGGGCAGAAAAAGGAAACTCAGAAAAATAGATTTAGATATAGCAGGTTTTAAAATATACAGTACCTTAGAAACCAAGGACAAAGAGACTTGTAGAAGATAGATTTGATTACTCAGATCAAATGTAACAGAAAGATGAAGCTAGAATTGTGAAAAAAATAGATTTGGCCATGGTGACTTCAGAGGGTGCAGTTGCAGTAGCAGCATGGGACCAGTTTATGACGGCTACATAAAGAGAGGTATGGAAACAGGTACCCCGGGTCTAATCCTGCCTTTCACGTGGACTTTTTCCCACCTACTTCTATATTATATCATAACTGCATACTACATGTATTCCTAAATTTGATACTCCAACCAAAATACTCACCTCATTTAGCCTTTGATCCCTTGCTGTCTGGTTCCCTCACTATTCTCAGATCACATTGGTTCACAGGCATCTACAACCTCTAAAAAGAACAGACATTGCTGTCCATGTTCTGAATCACAGTGACTTCGAACAGGCAGAAATCCATTACAGGCAAAAACAGTGGGAAAGAGCTATGTAGCGATAAGAAAACAGGACAGACTTGACAAAGCTTTTTAAAGGAATTCCTTCCTTTCCCCACTGTTACCTGTCTGGCCACAAAGCACTCACAGCCAGACCGAACTGGGCTTGCACAAGCTGACCTTCTGGCAGAGTCCAGGTTTGTGCCCCTTCTCTAAGGGGGAATAACTGGTCCTACTGCAGAAGCAGCCCTCCTTTCAGATTTCAACATGGAATTTTTATGCAGCTGTGATCACTCCTCTCTGGTGTTATAAAACAGTCAAGCAAGATGAATATGGCTGGTAATTTATACTAGAAACTTGCCTTGAATTGTACTTGGATGACTTATTAAATGAAGGATATTATCAATATTACATCTGTCATAAATGAAAAACTCCACGTTTGAATGGATCTAAGCCATTCATTGTTTTATGGGCACACTGGCCTCTGGAGAGAGTCACATATCCAGATGATGTCCCTGAGTGATGGATTTTATGTTCTCTTCTCAGGCATGGCTAAAAGATGTGTGAAATCCTTATATAGAATAAGGATTTTTCCCTTCGGCTAAGCATTGAAAGAGACTTTCATAGAAAAGTTTCATGCAACTACCTGGAAATGTTTCTGACCAGCTGCAATGATTATGAAAGGCACGGTGGCAAATGGCAGATAGACAGATAAGGCTTCAGATAAATAGAAGTGCATGAATCCTCCTGTTTACTTACTAGTCCCTATAAAATCATTTGATAAAAGAGCACGGATCTGGAAGTCAAGGCGTCCTCCACTCAGTGAATATTGGTTAACTCATACATTGTGCTTTGAAACAAAGCCCAGGAAATTAAAAACTGCAACAGTTTCCTCATTTCCTTAGCCAAATTTCCTATTATATATTATATTTCTCTTTGATTTGTCATGCTTAATCTCTTTTTGGTGAACTATAATATCTTCCATACAAGACATAATCCATTTTGTTCAAACTCATGTCTAAAATAAGAACGGATGACTATCATTATTCTAAAGGCTTTACACATCTTCTCTTATTTAATTCAGACAACCTCTATGAAGTTATATTATTATCCCAACTTTTAGATAAAAAAACTGAGGAATAGAGAAAGATTTATCAATTGCCTGATATAAATGCTTCAGAACTCTAGAACCCTCACTCTTAACCATTAAATGTAATTCCCCATAAAGAAAAGTGTCTAGAGTGAATGTACATTTTTCTACCAATTGAAAGGGCTCATTAAATGCCCAGTGCAGCAGACGGAAACAGGGTCCCACCAAGGCACACCTTTTTAAAATTTCACAAGAAGAGTGAGGAATAGTAACTAAAAGCTTCAGAGAAAATAAACACCACCTACAATGGAATGGAGATACATATGACATAATGCATTTTAACAGTGAGTTTCAATGCTAGAAGATCATGAATAACATGCTCAGATTTTGGAGATAAAATAAATTTGAACCTAGAATGTTAAGCCCAGCCAGATTCTTAATCAGTAGATGATAAAATGAAGATATTTACAGATAAGTACTGTCTCTGAAAATTTACCTGCTAGGTAGTCTTTCTTAGAGAGCTACTTGAGCGTGCACTGCAACTAAATGAATGATTAAACTCAGAGAGAGGAAGACACAGGATTCAGGAAACAATGGCTGCAACCCACAAGAGCAACAGGCCATCCCAGGAATGACGTTGCAAGATAATGTCCTTACAGTAGGGCTGGAGAGCACTTAGCCAGGACTTGGAGCAAGGCAAGGATAACACAGCGCTTCAGAAGGACAGTCACTAAGGAAAAAGGGGACTCATCAGAATATAAAAATGATGGCATATTTATAAAGGAAAAAATATAAAAGAGAACAATTTTAAGTCACTGGCTTGGGGAATGGAAAAGAAGCAGTGTTTCAGAAAGAGGAATTAATGATTTGATGATGAATACACTAGAGAAGAAATTAACAATGGGCAGAAATTAGGAAAAAGTTATTTTGAAACAGTAGTAATTACAAGTTGAGAGATATTTATCTTGTATATCTATGATAACCAGGTTAGAAATTTATTTTTCTGATTAAGCCACCTCTATCTAAACTATCTTTTTTATAATCATCTTTATTCTAGCAGAGAAGGGACTTCCTTGTGGGTTATGCAGGTGGAAGAGGAGAGATACTGAAAAGGCTTCCTCCCCTACCCCCATCTTCACCCTTGGGGAGTCTCCTCTGTCCCCACCAGCCAGAGGAGAGAGTCTAGATGCCTCGGCAGAATCAGCCAAAGTGGCCGAAATCTAGAGAAACTCTTCCTGCAAGTTTTTAGGACTATGATGTGTATTTTGGGAGAAATTTGGAGAGGTGGGGATGGAGAGAGACAACTTTAACAAAGTAATCAACATTTAAACCTGGAATAGGAGTCAGGCCAAGTGAGCAGTAGGGAAAATATTTCAGGCTGAGGGAACGTGTTGGCAATAGGGGAAGAGACCATATTACATTTCAGAAACTGATAAAAAGTTCTGTGTGATTAGACTGTGAAAGATCTCAATTCCTGTGTGAAAAACACACTGAAATGGAGAAAGTAATTCATAAAATCTTTGCTGGAGAAATGGACGTTCCAAATCTGAACTCTTCAATATGAAATGCTTCTGAATCCATGCCCAAATATTTAGATGTTCCAATATAAAACAAAATAAGGAAACAGAACAAAAACACATGAGCAGAGAACCAAAATGTACCTATAAATCCACAAAGCAAGGGAAATGGTGGAAAACAAATGTGATCATGTGGAGTAAAAATAAATTTCATAGTGTTCAAACATGGTGAAGAATTAGCTATAGATTTGGAAGACTGAAATCATATCAGAGCCTTTATACATTATTTGCTCATGATAAAAGTCATAGTTGTGATATATCCATATTTAAAAGCTGTCATAGTAGGATGGGTGACCCACAGGGTGCATGGGTCTGTGGCTTCAGGTGATATTCAGTGATTCGGTGGAGAGGGTGGGTACCAGGGACATGTCAGGGAGGGATGGCCCCTTCACAAACACAGTTCATACAAAGGTATAAGGGCCAGTACAAGGATACCTAAAGTCAGATCCACTAAACTAGAGCAGATAATTTGAATTCTAGACAAAATACTGGAATGTTAAGAATCATTCAAAGACAATGGTAATTGCCCTGTGAAACGTGAGCAGTGAGAGCCAGGACACAAAGTGAGGATTAATTAAGGACATTTTCCAATCCACACCACTATTGCATCAAATGAACTGTGTTTCTTACTCTAGCGGTGTGTGGACAAGTATGTTTTTCACATGGAGGTTGTATTGCTGCTAATGTTTTCCTTATGAAATCATGTTCCGTCCATTTGGGCTGCTTTTGTACTCTGCTACCATCTCATTACCATGAGGTGTGAGATTAGAGGAAACTAATCAGAGAAGTGAGTCAGCCATCACTGTTAGCAAGGTGCACGCAAAGGAAGTCCTCCACCCTCCAGAAGACACAATGGACTTTAATTTCAAAGTCACTGTGTGGGGAGTATAGGTTTAGTAAGAGCAACAGTCTGAGCCCTAGAGAAAACAAGGCCAGGATGAGGCAATTTAGGGTCTAAGGAGCATTAGGAGTTTTTGAGAAGCACCTACAGGCAACAGATTTGGGCTGCAGGTCTGGGAACAAACATTAGTATGAAAACTAACATGGGCATTTATCTGTAATGCAATCTCTGCGTATATCCCCTGAAAATCTAACTGTTGGAGAATTCTGTGACTTGAGGCTTAAGTCATTTCTGTTTCCCTTAGGGACATATTTAACTATTTATTTTATCACTAAAATAAAAGCAACTAATAAATAATTTTAAAGTATTCACTGGATATCTATATACAAAGTCTCTAGGATAGAGTGTCTCTTTGAAATAACAACAAAATGAAAAATAAAGAAAACTAAATACCAATTATTTCTTAAAAAGAAAAAAGAGAAGACACACAAGACACACACAAACAAGTTCTATTATTCTTTTTCTTTTTACAAATACATTGTAAATTACTTTTACAACATTAAAAAAAGTACAGATTAGCAAAAAAAGTACATGGGGTTTTTAGAAAACAAATTTGAACCCTATCATACCTAGCTTTATAATCTGCTTTTTCACTTTAAGCATATCATGAATGTAATTATTTACTATTAACTAGTCTTACATAAAATTATTTTTAATGATAGCATGTTACTCCATTCTATGTATATCCCATAATTTATATTAGCAATAGCAATAGTTGGATATTCGTCCTCCTCTTCCTCCCCCTGCTCTTCATTTATTGCTTTTATGACCAACACAGCAGTCTACTGATATTTTCTATCAGTTTTTGAAACTACCAAAGCTTTAAAGGAGAGCAAGGGAAAACAATAATCTGTATATATCAAAATATCAAACTGCAATAAAAACTGTCCTCTCCTTGGCCAAGAATTTAAACACTTAGTACTATTCTGGGGGGAAAATATAGCCATTTCTTTTGGTTAAAATGCTAATCAATCTATGCAGTTATCCAGTGGGGAGGAAAGTTAAGTGAGATGACCAATAATTCCCACTCTATTTTGTATTAAAACCTATTAGGCATCTACACAGAAAAAGAAGCCTCTGCATACTCTCTTTTGCCACAATTTGTTTCTCTAATGAAACATTCAGATTTATGTATTGAAATAAATAGATTACTTAGGGTAGAGAACATAAAGTCATGTGTTTCCAAACTCAATCTGACAGGGAGGTTTTAAGCCTAAGAGTTTATTAAGAAACCTATAAATATAATCTCATTCTCATTTCTGCTTGAATAAAACATTATTTTGAAATAAATCTGTTAGATGTGCAAATGCATGCTCTGTCTCTTTATTTAAAGTATATCCTACACTAGGTGGTTTATTAATGCCCTGATGTTAGGTGAACTGTCATGAGTAAAAGTGCTAGGTTAATGGGCAACTAGGGTTCTACGTGAGCTGCAGACCCTCTCACTGTATTCTGTCAGCCCACAGCACTTACATCCTATGAGTACATGTGCCATTGCCCTAAGAGTAGATTATAGTTCCTTGTTTTTCTTTCCTATTAGACTGGAAGCTCCTTGAAAATTAATGCCTTATCTTTCACATTTTCATGTCTTCACTTCCTATCAAAACAATGGAAATATAGCAAGCTCAATAAATAATTGCTGAATAAATTAATTGACATCATCCATTCATACCAGGTCACCAAATTACCTTTTTATTAAGTTCACAAATATGTTATAGTCTGGATGTTTGTCCCTGACAAGCTCATGTCAAAAATCTATCTGCAATGTTGGAAGTTGGGCCCAGTGGGAGGTGTCTGGGTCATGCCAGTGGATCCCTCATGAACAGAATAATGCCCTCTTTTGGGGGGGGGGAGTGAGTTCTTGCTCTATTAGTTCCCGAAAGAGCAGGTTATTAAAGAGTCTGGCACCTCCCCTCTCTTTCTTGTTCCCCCTTTAGCCACATGGTCTCTGCACACACCAGCTCCTTTTCGCCTTCCACCATGAATGGAAGCAGCCTGAGGCTTTCACCAGATGCCTAATCTTCTAACGAACATGATCATGAGCCAAGTAAACCTTTTTTCTTTATTAATTACTGAGCCTCAAGTATTTCTTTGTAGCAACAATAAGTGGACTAAGACAACGTAGAAATATTCAGACATGTCTGGTCAAAAGAATACTGGCTTCTGAAAAATGTAAATCTATTCTAAATGTTCTGTTTTGTACTTTATTCGCAACCTGTTTATCTGTTCTCAGGAACTTATGGTTAAGATATTCTATACATGCTATGGACTGAATGTTTATGTCCCTCCAAAGTTCATATATTGAGGCCTAACTCCCAATATGGTGGTATCTGGAGCTGGGGCCTTTGGGAGGTAATTAGATCTTGAGGGTGGAGCCCACATGAATGGAATCAGTGCCCTTTATAGAAGAGAGATGAGTTCTTTCTCTCTCTCCGTCTCACCCCCCACCCTTTCTCTCTCTCACTCTCTCTCTGCTCTCTGCCATGTGAGGATACCAACATGAAGATGGCCACCTGCAAACCAAAAGGGAGCTCTCACCAGACATGAAATCAGCCAGCATTCTGATCTTGGACTTCTCAGTCTCCAGAAATGTGAGAAATAAATTTCTGTGGTTTAAGCCATTTAGTTTATGGTATCTTGTACAACAGCCTGAACAGATTTAGACAGACAGGAAAATAAAACATGATGGGAAAATGAAAGTAGTTTGAAGTAAAACTGGCTCTCATACTTATTCTATGTGAAATCAAATTGATCCCTCCATATTTGATTATTGAAATAGAGAGGGACTGTATATTTCTCTTAATCTGTTTTCTGGTGTTTTTAGAACTTAATCTTCTATAGTTGGATCAATGAAGTTGGGAAGATTCAATGACTCCAGGAATAGAGGAGTGAGTAATAAGGTGGTTGTGAGGCTTTGTACACTATAATTGAAACTCCCTATTTTTAACAGGAAGATTACTTTTACCCACATTTTTCTTTAGAGCTAAACAGATCATTGAACTGTACTTGGATCTTGCTCTTTAAAATATGTATCAATACTGTACACACCAGGCTGTTTGCTAAGAAGGCTCAAATTTGCCAGTATCTGAGTTGACATGCAGGGCTGGGTTGAATGTCAAAATGTGTCTCTTTGTAGACAGTATGCTGTGCTGGTGGACTCACCCATATAAAAGGAAATCATTTATTTCTATTTATTTAAAATATCTTAGAAACAATTTGATGGCAAACCATTTCCACTAAAAGAGAAATAGTGACATCTTGTGGAATCATCTAATTTTATCCTAAAGTCTAGTCATTAACATTTTTAATCTCTCAAAATAAGTGTTTAAAATACCTATTCTTTCCCTGGAGAACAAAGGAACTTTTATAATGTAACCAGCACCCGCTATATATCATAATGTTACTTTATGGCACCAATACCAATAACTTATTCCCTTTTTGAAATCAAAATATTGAGATTTTTCAGTGGATGTTCAGAGCAGTAAATCTAGAAAACAAGAACAAAAACCAAAAAGACTGATTACAGGATTTCAGTCTTCTACCATTTTAGTCATTTGAACAACACAACCTGAAAGTAGCAAGCAATATGCTATATCCAGAGGTATATAAACATATATATATATTTATAGGTATATATGTATATGTATCAAAAACTCACGGGTTTACATATAACCTTTGCATATAAACCTCACAGGTATATATATATGTATAAACCTGTGAGGTCAGGCAACATGGATGAAGTACAACTTGGTTTTATAATGTTCAAGAGATTTGCCCCAAACCTTGATGAATTTTCAAATTTTCAAATATCTGTGTAGCATGTGATTTTTTAAATTCAATTGCACATGAATATGAATAGTGAGCCACAAATTAGCTATAAATTATAGTACTGAATGATAGGCTGGCCTGGAGCCTGCATAGCAGCCAGCCAGTATTAATGTTCCATAATTAATAATTGTACTACATGTCCTGAAATGTGGATCTTTTGCAACTATCATGATCTACAAACACTAAGTCAAATAAAACCAATGGTCTCCCCTAGGTTACATGGAAGGTAGTCTTGAGAGGTAATTTTGATCTTAGTCTTGGAGTCCCACAGACCTGAGTTAGAATCCTGATTTCACCAGTTGTGTAAAATAGGACAAGCTACCTAGTTTCTCCGTAGCTTAGTATGCCCATCAGTAGGGACAAACAGTGCAATAAGGTGCTTGCATTAATTGAATAATATATGTAAAATATTTGAGCAGAGTGACTGGGAAATACTGCTTATTTGTTTTAGATATGGTTATTCTATTGCTCCCTCTAGGTGTCACATATTGTGA
The DNA here is from genome assembly GCA_008086735.1 of Cheirogaleus medius. Taxonomy (NCBI): domain Eukaryota; kingdom Metazoa; phylum Chordata; class Mammalia; order Primates; family Cheirogaleidae; genus Cheirogaleus; species Cheirogaleus medius. Next base: position 36,461,426 of record VBSM01001124.1, on the reverse strand, counting down.
ACTTTATTGTTGTATCAAAGTTTCTCAGAGGGTTTTGTTTTAAATTATAGTAAGAAAAGTCAGAGCCACACAGCTTTGAGAGTACGGCATCTAGAGACACATCAGAATATGATTCAAATCCTGGTTCTGTCACTTACTAACTGTGTGATTTGGGGCAAGTTACTTAATTTCTCTGTAACTCAATTTCATCATTTATAAAATGGGGACAAAACTTTATTTTAGCTCATATGGTTTTATTATGGATATTAAATGTATTAAAGCTCTTACAACATTCCCTGGCACAAGGCAAAAACTGTAGAAATGTTAGCCCTTAGTATTGCATTATCTAAAATGAAATAACATAGAAAACAATGGATACTTTTGACCTACTCACCTAAATACTCTTAGAGGGTTGCGGGTGGGGAAGTTGAACTAAGTTTGACTCCTAAAATATGAATAAACTAGAAGAGATTTGTCAGAATATTTGTTTATTCCATGGCTACTGATCAGTTTGTCTTGCTTATCCATTTATGAATACATATATTCAACTGGAATTTGTAATTCATTTTTCCTTCTTATATAGACATGATCACAGCTTGAGCCTAAATTATGTTCTCTGCTGGGATTCAGACATGGTTGGGTATTTCTAGCCAACTGGAAGAGCAGGCCCAGCTTGAGCTTATTTGTGTAAGGAATTGAAAAGTTTCTTAGGAAATAACCCATTCTGAGAGAAAGAGAAATGTTCACAGACAAATTTATCAAATGACAAAGGCTGAATTCTCGAAAGGGGCAAGTCTTTGTCATTCGAGTTTGCCCTAGTTCACTTCCTATAGACTTATGTTTGAATTCTGGGAAGGAGAGTGTAAGATCAGTAATGTTTAAAAACTCCATAAAATAATGGGGTTTAAAGAAATCCTATTTTAGAGCAATATGATAATGTGTAACAAAAAGCAAGGATAAACATTGAGAGACAACCGCCTTGTCACAGGCATCAGAATTCTCTTGATAACCCCTACCATCAGGGCAATAGCAAGAGATGGAAAGGTTTTAAAAGCAAGAGAGGTCCAAGCAAGGGGCTTCCCTGAAGGAGAAGAGAGCTGGCATGAAGGAAATGGGAGGTACATAACAGTAATAGAAAGGACTTAATCTTGAGTAAATGTGAGACAACCCTAGAGGTTTTTAGAAATAATAGATGAAGCTTTGAGAAAGACTAGAGAACTGTAACAGAGAAATGGAATTCCTATTTGTATTTTCCAAACTTTGCAAAAGAGGATACTTAATAATTGTAGAAGTAGAGAAAGAAGGAGAAAAAAGATGAAAAAGGGAGATAGAAAGAGAGACTGGTCATCCCATACCTGAATATATAGGTAGGAAAATATGTAACCTGGTGTGATCAAAGGAACATGAAAATTTAAAAACCCTTCCTGTTTTCCAAACTAACTCTTCCACTGATCAATGCTGTATCATTGGTCAAGTCACTTGCACTTTCTTAGACTCAGTTTCCTTAAACATTCATTATTCATGCATTCCTTCAACAAGGATTTATCGAGTTCTTCCCATTCGCTATGTACGTGCAGGACACGAAAGAGCATAAGACATATTCCCTGCATTCAACTTTCTCACAGTCTAGTGGAGAAACCATAGAAAAGAAGTGACTAAATAAGACTAGAGGCAGGCACTGAAGGAAGGTTTTGTGAAGGAAGATATTCTTGGGCTAAGTTTTTGAAGGATGAGTAGGATTCATTTGGACAAAGAAGGGAGGAGAGCAGTTTAGGGGTGGGCAGCACATGCAAAGGCAGGGAGGCAAGAATACCATGATACATTTGAGAAACTGCCAGAAATTCTGTGTAGCTGAATCCAATGGTGTCCTGGGAAATGTTGTGAATTAGAACTAAAGTGGTAGATAGAAACCAAATCAAAAAAGGCCTCGAGTATAAAGACCATTTACCAAATAAGGAAACTGTACTACATGGACTCCTGTTCTCTGACTTTCATGTAGCATTTCCTCTCATGGACATAAATCCCTTTCGCTTACATCCTGTGGAACCATGGACACGCCAGCTTAGATAAAACTAGCTCCTGTCAACATTCCTCTGGAGTGATTGTTTATTCTATGCTTGAAATACTCCAGCAATTGAGAATTCATCACCTCTTGAGACAGCACATTCTGCCTTTTAGAAGGTAATTACTGGAACTTAAAGTCAAACATGGAAGATTGAACAATCCATTTATCTCCTGTCTTCATCTCCAAAATCCAAGTAGAACAAGAATTGCTAAAAATCTACGAAGACCTCAAAAAACATCAATGAAATTTGGGAAGCTGATTTGGGGAAACAGAGAAACTTGAAATCTGAGCCTGAAAGGGGAAAAGACTAATCATGGGAAATCTCAGGTACATCTGAGCTGTGATGTTAGTCTGAAATTTATTGAAAGGATGTATAAGAAGAGTCAGAGACATAGATTCTCCCCCTCATCTCCACAAAGCCAGGAAACTGTTCTTCCCTCCCAGGCAGAAGCATATTGGTTTATTTTCCAAAGATGGTGAACCATAAAGATTGTCAACACTCAGGCACAGTGGATGGTAGAGGTGAAGCACCTTCTGAAAACAAAGGGATTAAGCATAAGTTGCACATTGAACACTGAGCCCCTTTACTGGCCTTCTGGTACGCTGGCCACCATCCCACCCTTTCCCCAATTTTGTCTGTGGAAATTTACCACGAGGGAGAAGATAACTGTAGCTTTTAATTACATGCTTTGTAGTATTATTTGCCTCAGTAAACTACATATATATAATATATATGTACATACATAATATATATATAATATAATACTTTTCCAGAAAGTATTCAGCCATGTAATATGAAAATTATATATATATTATATATATTTTATATATATTATATATATATAAACAATGGCTGGATACTTTCCAGACAGCCCTCTTATATATAACTTTCATAAACATTTTTTTAAACAAAAAATTTCTTTCTTATGCTGACCTAACATCTGTCTTCCTAATTTCTGGTCCTAATCATAGTCTCCAGGGGTCTACATACAGAAAAAAAGTAGAAGTTTCTATTCATCATGACTATACTTCAAGTACTTTAAATCAGAGCTCATGTTCTTGCTTCAGTTTTCGTGTATAAAGGCTAAAAGCTCCCAGTTCATTGAACCACACCTCATGTGAAATCTTTCCCTTCCCCCACCTGACTGCTTTCCTCCATACTCAATAGAGTGGTGTCTAGAAATGAGGATGATGCTCAGGATATAGTCTAGATAATATGCAGCCACACTATTACTTATATCATTCTGTATACTATAATTCATTGAAGGCAACAAAAATTGCATTAACTTTCTTAGAAGCTAAACTTCATTGATGCTTAATATTGAAACCAAGTATTTCCCATATATATGATTTTAAGTCAACTTTCCTACAGATAGGACTGGATTTTGTATCATAGTCTTTTATCTCGATGGAAGACTTTACATTTTTCGCTATAAAAGTGAGACTTCTTAAAGTCACTTTGTTGTCAAATTGAAAAATATATATATATTTCGCTCTCGATTTTATTCACAGAAGATATTAGCTATCTCCTCCAAATTTGTGTCACTTATTAACTGGATATCTTGTACATTCATTTGGTTCTTGAATAAAAATAGTGAACAACACCAAGCCTAGCAAGGCTGAGCCCTTCAGCCACCAGAACACACGTTTCAAGTTAACAACCATCTGTTAGCCAGCTTTAAGTCATAAGTTGTTCAATCATTATAAGTTCATCAAATCTGGCCCATAGCCAGATATACTGAGTAGATAAGAGTTCTCTATTTTAACCATTTTTAACCTAGTCATTAAGAAGATAAATTAATATTATGAAATATATTACCTTTTTCTGATATACATTATGAAACACAGAGTTACTGCCCTTACTTCACTAGGTATTCAAAGAGATGTCATTTGAATTGTCATTTGACTTGTCTTATAGTGACAAACCTGGGATGAAAATTCTGATTTTTGCTCCTGACTTCTATTTCTATTCTCTAGAAGAAGGTCAGTGTCTTGGGATTTATTACTATTATTATCTTAATATGGAGTTGTGAAATAATGATTTTTAGCCTTATTTTTATACTCTGGACATGAGAGCTCAGACCTGGTGATCATGCCATAGATTTTCAAATTGCAATGGGCAAACCCTGCCTCCCCAGGCCCAGCTATTCCCATTGCTTTCTGACAACTGACTGAGGATACAGCTTTAAGCCTTTTGATATTCCTAGGCAAAGAGTCTGTGCTTTGACATTTGCATTTATCTCATTATGTTTGATTGGCATATTGAGATCCATAAGCTTGTGGTTAATATATTGCCACGGATTCTTAATTAAGCTGGTTGTGCAAGAAAGGCATCAGAGTCTCCAGAGAAATGTATAATCTTTGCCAGTCATTCACTTTGAATTTGCCTTGCTGCCCCGGTGGCATAGCGGTGGTGCAGCAGTTAGGGTTGGGATCTTAACCTACAGCCACAGGCTTCTATAACCTGGTGCTGTCATTGGAGTTGGGAGGAAGGAGAGGGTTACAATAGAAAGGGGAGACACACAGAATACCTACGTCCATATTCCCCATGGACAAATGCAACAGAAGAACAGAATATATGACAGGTGAAGCTGCCAGTTATCATACTCCAAGGAATTATTAAATGTTAACATGTTTACTTTATACTTAACTTCTCCTATTAGCCTTTTCATGGAATTCATAGTTTAGGAAGCTGAAACAGAAAAACAAATCTCTACTGAATCAAAGTTACCTACAAACACCCCTCCCCAGTCCCCTGTGTGCTATAAAGCCATGGTTTTCAAAATTTATTGCACACACCAGCAGCGTCACCTTCAAACTTGACAAAAATGCAAATTCTTAAGCCCCACCCCAGACCTGTGTAATCAAAAACTTTAGGCACAGAGCCCAGAAATCTGACTTTTAACAAGGCTTTCAGGTGGCAATGCACATTTAAGTTTGAGAACCACTGCTGTAAAGAAACCACTTGGATTTTTCAAGGTGAGAACTTTCCTAAGGAATGATTGCATTTCAGAGGAAAGCAAGGACAACTCGTGAACACAAGTGAGGACACTCATTGGCTCACTTTTCTCCATTCTGCCTGCTTGGCTGTCATTGTGTTAGCATCCCCTGTGTGACAAATGCCACAAGGACTCATGTGTCCATCAGAAGTCCTCAGGAAGTCCCTTCAGGAATCAGCATTCCTACAGGAGAGGCATGATGTAGCCCACCATCCGTGACTCATTACCTGCCAAGATAACTTACACCTTCACCTTCGGCTTCCTTCACTCTGCCCCATGACTGTGAGTCTTAGGAAAAAGTGAATTGTGTTAACTCCAGACACGGTGCATCCATTTCTTTCCCACCTTCCTCCCCCTCCTGTTCAGGATTCTTCCAGGCATCCCTTTATGGCCTGACTTCAGCAGGATGCTGCTGTTTAAATGTGGGTCACACGATGAGTAGTATGCCGCTGGGAGCCATGCTGCTCCGCTTTCCTTGTACCCCGTTGATTTCAAATGATCCCACTCTCAATTTTGTTCCAAACCTCTAGGTGATGTTTCCCTGGCAGGCAATGGCTGAGGCATCCCAACTCTGCCATGCCCACTGAGAATCTGTTAAATACAGAGAACAGGTATTGGGCCAAGAATGATTTGGTGACATTTCCCTTATTTGTCATACACACAAAATATCCCTATGGCATGCACCCCTGCACAATAATTTCTCTATCAGGAGACATTTGGGTACATGCTGTAACAAATGAATTTAAATCTTTTGATCTGTGGACTCCTAGGTTGTTTTCCTTTTGCTATTCACTGAGTGTGCCTAACCTTTGCCAAATGACTACAGAGCTATGTCCTGGCCACAGGTTTTATTTGCTGCCTTTAGTCATTTTCAATTTCTTAGTAGAAGAAAATATGAGGGTAAAAGTCAATGGAAAGCAGGTTTAGGTAAGCTCCACTCAGTCTATACATATTGCCAAGAATCCCCACGTGTACTTGAGGCAAGGAAAGGGTTTCTGTTCTGATTTGGAACACTATAAATCAAATAGCTAGGTTCAGCCACCCCCAAGACTGCTGACGTGGTCCCCTCCCAATATTTATTGCCAAATGTAAGAACTGACAAACGCCAACATGAGCATATGCTGCCTGTACCTGGCAAATTACTTCTGGTTTGTCGGAAAATCCAGGGGCTGCTTTTGTTTGATGTTAGCTTTGCTCAGTTATTGTTCCAGCATCATTTGCATGACAATCATCTCATAGCATATTCTGTCAGAAAGGGTGGGACTCATCTGGAGAAGCTGTAGACCTCATTGCATGATTCTTTTCTCCATAAATGCCAACTGACAACCATCTCTTCATATGTGCCAAAATTTAAATATTTCAAAGAGTGGCTGGGCACAGTGGCTCATGCCTGTAGTCCTAGCACTCTGGGAGACCAAGGCAGGAGGATCACTTTTGCTCAGGAGTTTGAGGCCTACCTGAGCAAGAGCAAGATCCCTGTCTCTACAAAAAAATAGAAAAATTAGGCGGCATGGTGGCTTCTGCCTGTAGTCCCAGCTACTCTGGAGGCTGAGGCAGGAGGATCACTTGAGCTCAGGAGTTGGAGGTTACAGTGAGCTAAGATGATGCCATAGCACTCTACCCAGGGCCACAAAGTGAGACTCTGTCTCAAAAATAAATAAATTAATAAATATTTCGAAGGTAGCGGTAGTGCGTGAGGATAGTGTTTTCACAGCTTTCTAGTATAGTTTGTGAGTGGCTACTTTCTGTGGGTGAGAAAATGATGCATTTGGTGGCTATTTAGTGAACATCCACTATGTGCCAGACACACTGTTGAGCATAGTGGACACCAACCCTGCCCTCAGGAAGCTTACATCCTCCAGCACCATTTAGGAATAATAAAGACAGATTCCTTCTTAAATCACTTTGATTCTCCTATCTCACTCTGGGCATCAAAACAGATTTCTCCTTGCTTGTGTACAAGCACACTTACGTACTCAGATGTCTGAGCTGTTCTTAGCAGCTCTACTTTGCACTGAGCTCTGTAGGAAGGGGTTAGCTATATTGTCACTGCAGCAGCTTTTGAGAAGGCACCTAGAACTCTTAATTGATAATGACTAGTAGTATCACTACAGTTAACTAGGATATACTTTTTAGGAGATAAAGATTTTTTCTAAAAATTTTATACTAGATCCTTAACTTAGATTATAGCAATACAAACATTAATGCAGAACCACCTGTAATCTCATTTCCCAGAAAAAAAGCTGTTGACATTTTTGTGTAATTCTGTACAAATATAACTATTTATAAACATGAAATATGAACTATAATGGATATATAGTTTTGATTCTGGTTTGTTTTTCTGAGTACTTTTTATATCATTAAAGTTATAATGGTTGTATCGTATTCCATTTTTGAACAGGCCATTGTTTTTTAACCATTCTCCTGTTGTAGGACATTTACTTTGCTTCTAATATTCATTAGTTTTAATACCCCTACGACTAACATTTTAAAATATGATCTTTGTCTTAATCTCTGATTACTTCATTAGGATAAATACCTTGAAGCACATAAATACCTAGGTCAAATCTCATGAGGCTTTTAATACTTTGGGTTACACAATGGCAAAATATTTTCCAGAAAAGTTATATCAACTTATATTTTCATCAGAAATTTTTAAGAGCGCCTAAGAAGACTAAGATATTTTTTTCAAAATCTTATATGAGACATTAAAATACCTTACCAATAAAAGAGTATAAGGTTTTCTAAGCAATTTTCCCTCCAATTGACATTTTTTAACATTACTTTTTGTGCATGTAAAGAATACATGATACACAGTTTGCACTATAGTAAGACAAATGTTTTCTACTACAGTGCTTTGGACCTTACAATGGACTATGAAAGCTATAGTTTTAGTCATCACAACGTGACCCTTGATTCCCATTCTTTGCTTGTAGCACCTCTTTTTTCCTTTGGAGAATAACCTCTTCCATTCCTATGATCCCAGTGGGTTTTTATTCAAAATAGCACACCTTTCCCTACGCATGGGAGATGGAGGATATAACCCACGCCTGGCCATTCCAATATGGTCACATGATTCTACTAAAGCCAATCAGAGTGTTTTCTAAGGCTTTTCACTTGAGCTAACAGAAACTCCAGGAGAATATGAGTTTGGGCTGTGGGAAGCCATCTAAACTGCCACATGGAGAGAGTCTGTCTGCAGGATGAAGTGAGAGAGAGCCTTAATGGTAATATCTGCTTTCCAGGATGAAGTTGGCTTCATTTCTAGAATTTTAAGTTTCATAAGATAGTAATTACTATTTAGCTCAAATTGGCTGTAGATGGTTTTATGGTATGTTCAAGCCAAATAACCCATTTGAATATACATCTCCAAACTATCCTGTAGAGTTAAAGAGATATTAAATCTTAGGCCAAGTCAGAGCCACATTGAGTAGAATGTGGTTCAGGGGTTGCTAGAAGAATATACAGTATCAATTTGCACAGAACTATGTATCTAAAGAATAGAACCAATTGCCAGGTCAAAAAAAATGAAAGGCCATGTGGAAATGTACTTATCAGGTCTCCCACACTACATGCATGCTTTTCTATAGATATGAAGTAAAGAAGCATCTACTTGTATACCATATCACGTTAGTCACTGCAGAGGAAAGGATAAAATGAATGGAAAATAGGACCTTCACTTCAAAAAGTTTAGTTTGACAAAATTAATATATACATGTTTCTTGTTGTTTGACAAAATTCCTAAAAATTAAAGTGATCACAGTAACCTCACCTCTGTAGCATGTTCAAATAGGACTTTTTAAGATATAAGTTACATGTAGGACTACATAGGGTTAATACATTTACCCATTTAGACTCCAGTTAATGCTATCATGCATTCTTTGGTAAGGTATATAATAGTTATGTAATAGGTAAAATATCAGGGAGTAATAGAAATAGCACTGAACTAAAAGCCAGGAGACCTCACGTAGTCCAAGCTTTAGCCATGGGTTAATCATTTACCTCTCTGATTTCCATTTTATTTATCTATGCAACAGGCAATTTAAACTTCACAGGCTCTAGCACTAAAAAAGAGTCACCTGTTCAAAATATAACATCTCAGAATGAGGAATTACTGTTTTCCCCAGAAATGACTCTTTCTTCAACACTCCGTTCATGTCACCACCTTGGTAAATCCCCTGAGCTCTCTAGACAGAGACAGAACACACCTAAGTGCTCCAGATGGTTGAAAATAAAGAATACAAAAATATATTTTAGGCAAACACTAACAGCAAACTGGTGTAGCTATATCAATAACATTATTAAGCATGTAAGTATAATTTATCACATTGTGATAAAGTACTCACCTTGTATACCACGCAGCTCAAGAAAGAAGATTTTTCTGGCACCCCTAGACCCGACCTGAAACACACTGTGTGTCTCTTAACCAGTCACAATGTTTTCCCTCCTGCCCTGAGATATGACAATAACTTTATGGCAATTACGTTCTTACTATACTTGATAAATTCACTGCCATTGTTTTTCAACTTTATATAGACAGAATCCTAGTATATGCATTCCTCTGTGATTTGCTTAAGGTAACATTATATTTGAAAGATGTTGCTGGCAACAGCAATTTGTTTACTTTTACTAACATACAATATCCTATGTGTGCCAGTTATTGATTCATTGTCTCTCTTATCCTTCCTCACCCTAGCTTTGCGGTACTGGAGCTGGACCTTGTGCATATTTCTCCTTTGCCAGCTTTGTCAGTAGAGAGCACTGGAAGGAAACTGCAAGAAGCGGCTTTTCTTCCTGGTGGCAGTGTATTTTCTTCTTGCTCCTGTAGCTCACAGCTGCCGGCAGCATCAGGGCAGTAATGCTTCCAGTGACACCCTTCAGTGGTTTCAGTGGCACCTCAGTGGATGGCTTTTCGGGGAGTTTCAAAGCACCCAGCAGGCAGTTGCCTAGTGAGTTTCACTGGAACCCCAACAGGTGGTTTCCTGTGTGCCAGCTCTGGACTGTGGCACCCAGCAAATTTCTCTGACATGCGGTGGGCCACAGCCACACCCTCGCCATGAGGTCTGGACCTCATCCTTGCAGGAGATCCTTTTCCAACATTCTTCCTGCCTTGAGTACTTTTTCTCAGCTCAAAGCTGCCGTCATCTGCTATTCCTATATTGGTTAGAGTTCTCTTTACCTCCCTTGACAGATTATTCCCTGCAACTAGTTAATAATCTTTTATATTAGATTTTCAAGTTAGTATTATGATTTTCATCCCCTGATTGGATCCTGGCTGAAATATATTTTATAATTGCCAGGTATTTGTTAATTGTATTAGTTTTTTCAAAGAACCAACTCTTGGTTTTGTTGATCTTCGCCATTGCACATTTCTTTTCTATATCACTAATCTCTGGTCTTTCCTGCACCCTTTCTTCTACATTTCTCGGGTTTCTTTTGCTGTTCCATTTCTAACTTCTGAGATGGATGCTTATTTTGTCATTTTCTTAAGGTTTCTTATTTTCTAATATTGGGAAGTAAGGCTATAAACTGCCCTCTAAGTACAACTATAGTTCCACCATGCATTTTCTATATGCAATATTTTGTTATCATTCTGTCAAAAATATGATATTTTCATTTTGATTTCTTTATAACTCATGGGAGTTAATTTCCAAATATCTGACAATTTTCTAGTTCTCTTTTTTTATGTTGACTTTTAGCATTTATTTGCCTTTTTATCAGATAAAATTTTTTGAAATTTTTGAGCTTTTATGGTTCAGGAAATGGGCAATGTGTGTTTTATATATTTTGAGGCTATATTAAGTATGTACAAATTTTAAAATGGTATATTTTCCTTCATCAAAAATGAAGTGATCCTTCTTCTTTACCTCCCTTAATGTTTATTGTCCATAATCTGATTTTTCTAGATTTTAGACAAAAGATTCCTGTTGGAAACTCAAATCATTCCCAGACTTTGTGAACTGAACTCTTAACATTGTTCAGTTTACTCTTCTCTAGTAATTGTTCCTTTTATGGCCACTGTTCTTTGCATAGTCTTTGGAGTTTTACTCTACATATGTTCGAAAGATTTTAGGAAATCTCTACGCAGATTTCTGCAGCTTTCTCTGCATAGCTCCTTCATCTATGGTACTCTGCCTTCAGATTCTCTGTATCCTCAACTCAGTAAAACTGCTGAACTCTTTGGGTTCTCTATCTCTGTATCATTTCAGAATTTGCCACCAGACACGAGCTATTGTAATTGTAGTGCTCACTACCTTTGTCTCTCTTCTCTCGGAGCACGTCATCCTTCACTGGCTATTTTTCAATACCTGAAAGCAGTTGTTTCATACATTTTATTCTAGTTTTCCATTTGTTTATCATGGCAGAGTAAGTCCTGTAGAAGTTATCCTTCCATAATCAGAAACAGAAGGCTTATTTTGTTTTAACATAGAAAGCATAATGATTTATAATCTTAGAATAATTCTGATATTTAAAGTCTATTACAGCTGTCTCTGCTGGTTCTCACTTATATTGCTTTGTTTTCTTTATGTCTATTTATCTTTTGCAAAATAATGGGCATTGTATTTTTTAAAAATTACATAGCGATTTCCTAAGGCCTAGGATAAATGAGTTCTCTTCCAGAGATATCTGGTGGTAATACCAGTTGGGGATCACTGCAAACATGGGGAGAAAATAAAGGGGTGTATTTCTCTCCTGTCACAAATTTTTTGTTATTTTCCCCCTTTTCTTCATATTCTTCTACTCCACTGCCACCAAAGGCATATTTTTCTATGTTCAGGGAGAAACAAAAAGATAGCCTTAGTTATAGGTTACCCTGGTCTCCCCAGGCTGAGGTCCTGTTAGGTCCTAGTTGAATGTAGCAGAGAATCTCTTATAAAATGTAAAGAAGATCTTTCATAAGAAACAAAAACTCAGGTTTTAACTTCTGTTTTCCTTGCCCCCAATGGCCCAAGGGTATGTCCCTTTTATATATCCTCAGCACGAAACAAAAAATACCAAACAGTTTTTAGTGCTCTGATATTCTTTGTACTCTGCTTATTTCTCTCAGTTTTGATTTTTCCAAAATATTTAATATTTGGTGTGGCAGTATCCCATATATATTTTTTTCATCCCAATATATCAAACGATTTTCAGCAAAAGGCAGCAATCCAAATAATCTAACACACCATTCCCCAAAACAGAACTATTATAAACTAATTTCTTAAAAGATGAAATCACAGGGGATGAGAGGATTGTTTTTTTCCTTCTTAGCCCTGGTCCAATGTAAGACAATGATTTGGGGTGTGACTGCTCTGAAGACCAAACTCTCCCTCGTGTGGGCTGTTCTAAAGTCTAGGTTTCCAGAGAGAGAGAACACTGGGTTTAATTGATTGCAGATCTATAGCCACGTTCTTCAATCAGATTTTTCTATAATAAAGCTCATACTTGACCTACAAATCTCTGTTTCTTATGTCTTATTTCTAAATTACTTCCCAAACTTGTAAAAAAAGAATAGTTATCTATTCTACCACCTCCCCCCCAAATAGAAACACAACAGTATATATTTTAAAAATACCTTTCCATTTAACTCCTGGCTGAATTTATATGAGAAATAATGAAAAGATATATAAGAAAGAAACAATGCAATAAAACACAAATGAATCCTGCCTGCTAGTTGTAGTAATTGAGATGATTAAGAGAGCTAGTTATATCCTTTTACTCATCCGCTGCCCAGGGAATGTGATGATATCAACTACTAAGTCAGACGGTGCCCCAAAGATGCCTTGCTGCAGTATGTGGTTTTGCAGCTTGTGTGCCCTCAAGATAAATATGTTACATTTGGCAGATTGAACCCCCGTACCTCCACACAGCACCCAGTGGACCATGCTCTCATGGCCACATGTGGCATCATGCTTGTGGTTCAGGCTTCATCATAGACCCACTAGCTATGAGCCACATCCTGTGGCATGTCATCATTACACCTGGACCTGGGTGGAGCAAACACCTGCAGCCCTGAAAACTTCAGTCACTGCCTAGATAGTATCACCCAGCAGCAACTGCCACCACTGCTGGGAGACCTGGGCAAAGCAATCTCCTGCAACATCCACCTCTGTGGAAAGGGACTCACCCAGCTCCCCACGCAAGCCTCCAACAGTGACCCGAGGACCCACCCACCATTCCACATGAAGATCATCCAGCACCAGCTCAGGCTGTGATAATCACAGGGGAATGAGACAATGTACAACAGCTACATTACAAGATCTCAGTGCATCTGCCAATCTCCTGCTGGACCAACCTTCTGCAATAGGACACAAATGCACCATCTAGGGACCTCTCCTTCTTCTCACTAAGTAAGGGAGTTCCCAGCAAAGGAGAATAGGTGCACTGCAAACCTATCTTCTGTGACCTAAGAGAAGAGGTTTCACATGAGAAGAAACCAGCAAAATAATTCTGACAACATGAAAAAACAAGCTAGTTCTACACCCCCAAAGGATCACAATAGATCTACAGCAATGGTCCCCAGCCAAAGGAAATTTTTGAAATGTCAGAAATGAAATTCAAAATAGGATGGCAAATAAAATGAATGATATTGAAGAGAAAGTTGAAAACTGACACAAAGAAACCAAACCAATATTTCAGGGTATCGATTTAAAAAATGTAAAACTCATTAAAGAGCTAGACAACATAAGAAAAAATACAACAGAACTCAAAGAAATGAAAGAGGCTTTTAAGGAATTTCAAAATATGACAGAAAGTTTCAACAACAGGGTAGACCAAGTTGAAGAAAGAATTTTAGAGCTTGAAGACAAGGCTTTCAAATTAACCAAGTCAGGCAAAAATACAGAAAAAAGAATAAAGAAAAGTGAACAATCATTCAGAGAAATATGAGACTACACAAAGTAAGCCAATATAATAAAATTATAGGTATACCTGAAAGAGAAGAAAAATCAAAAAGCATGAAAAACCTACTCAAAGGGATTATCTTCAACAAAGCAGAAAACATACACTGGGGAAAAGAAGCCCTATTCAATAAATGGTGCTGGGAAAATTGGATAACCACATGCAGAAGAATTAAGCAGGACCCCTATCTTTCATCATAGACAAAAATAAATTCAAGATGGATAAAAGACTTAAATATAAGGCATGAAACCATAAGTATTCTAGAAAAAATGTTGGAAAAGCTCTTCTAGACATTAGCCTAGGCAAAGAATTTATGACTAAGACCCCAAAGGCAAATACAGCAACAACAAAAACAAATAAATGGGTCTTAATTAAATTAAAAATCTTCTGCACAGCAAGGGAAATAATCAATAGAGTAAACAAGCAACCTACAGAATGGGACAAAATATTTGTAAACTATATTCAACAGAAGACTAATATCCAGAATCTACAAAGAACTCAAACAAATCATCAAGAAAGAAAAACAAACAGCTCCATCAAAAAGTAGACAAAAGACACGAACAGAAATTTTTCAAAGGGAGGTAGACAAATGGCCAACAAACATATGAAAAAATGTTCAATATCACTAATCATCAGGGAAATGCAAATTCAAACCAAAATGAGATACCACCTTATCCCTGTCAGAATGGCCACATTAAAAAGTCAAAAAACAAGAGATGCTGACATGGATGCAGAGAAAAAGGAATGCATATACACTGTTGTTGGTACGGCAAACTAGTACAGCCACTATGGAAAAAAGTGTGTAGATTCCTCAAAGAGCTAAAAGTAGATCTACCATTGATTCAGTAATCCCACTACTGGGTACCTACTCAAAGGAAAAAAATCATTCTAGCAAAAAGACATCTGCACTACAATGTTTATCTCAGCACCATTCACAATTGCAAAGATATGGAATCAACCTAAGTGCTCATCAACTGATACATGGATAAAGAAAATATGGTGTGTATATACACCCACACACACCATGACATACTACTCAGCCATAAAAATGAATGAAATAATGTCTTTCATGTAACTTGGATGGAACTGCAGACCATGATCCTAAGTGAAGTGTCTCAGGAAGAAAAAAACAAACACCACATTGTCTCACTAATAAGTGGGAGTTGAACGATGGGTACACATGGGCACAAAACAATATAAGGAGCTTTGGAAACTAAGAAGGGAGAAGGTAGCAGGAGGGTAAAGGATAAAAACATACCTATCAGGTACAATGAACACCACCCTGATAGCAGGCACACTGAAAGCCCTGACTTCAGCATGATGCAGTGTATCCATGTAACAAAAACATTTGTTTCCCCTTAACATTTTGAAATAAAAAAAATTTTTTAAGTTGAACATGTAAAAACAATGATACGTATGTTACATTGTTTTATTCCTCAAAACAACTAATGACATTACACACAGCTGTGTCTACTTTTAGCACTTTTATTCTATGACTGCTCTAAACCTTACCATTCTTTGGCTTATTTGGTTAGGAGATAAGAGAAACAGTTAAAAAATAACTTAATTTTAAAGAGGAAATTAAGAATTAAAGAAAAATTTTCATTCCTTAAATACATATAAAATTATTAGCCACCAAATAGCTGCTCTCTGTGCACTCTTCAAATCATTCTGGTTTCTGGTGCAGACCAGTCTGCATGATAACTCAATTACTGGTCCACTCTATCAGTTATGCACTACAAGACAAGATCAGATTGGATAACTAAAGAGTCTGTGTTGGAATGTAAAAAAATTAAAAAGTCAGAAAGGTAAACAGAATCAGGGCCATTGAGAGTTTTATAGGTCATTAAAAGGATTTTAAAAGCCCTATGCTATCCAAGATGCAGCCAAGATAGAGATTGTAAGATGGGAGAAATATGATATATAGATCAAGTTCTAGTAACAACGCTGGCAGCAGCCACATTCAAAGCCATCTGCAGTCAGTTTAGCAAACAATCTGGAATGCCACCAGGAACAAATTAAAATAGTCAATCCTGGAAGAAATGAAAGCCTAGCATGGGTGAGTGAAACGTTGCTTGCTGGAGAATGCAAAGCCCGTAAACTTACAATATTCTAGAAGCCATAAAAAGAATTTTTCACCACAAATGTTATATGTAGATTGAAAGTTAAATTGAGGTCCATAAAGAGAAACATGCATGGCAGAACTGCCACTCCAAGGCAATGAACACGAATCCCAATCCCAGTGGTCCTGCTGGCATAAAATGCAACCAGGAAGAGCATGTGTTTAACACTGCGGTGATCTGTAAGGGACACTGCTCACATGGCCAGCCCTGGAAACACAATAATGTCAAGCACAATCATTGGTTTAAAGCCAGTAACTGCAATACTACCCCTCGATAATACCTGAAGCGAAATTTTATGTCAGAACTTTACAAAGACAATGTGATTTGTTGACATTTGGTGAGAATGAACTCACATCATTCAGAAAACGTATATTGTCTCTTAAGTATAGTAATCAAAACCATAAACAAACAAATATGATCTGCTAAATGCCCTGATTTTCTCTTTACACAATATACACATGTATCAAAATATCACACCGTACCCCATAAATACGTACAATTACCATGTGTCAATTAAAAATAAAACTTCAAAAATAGGCAAGTGCTGAGCGGGGAGGGGGGCAAGAGAAATATACATAAACTTAACATTTGTATCCCCATAATATGCTGGGGAAAAAAATAATAGTAGCTCATATTTACAAAGTCCCTACTATGTCCCTGACATGATTCTGAGCACTTTAAATGTATTAATTCATTTAATCCCCTAAATTAAGTAATATTAAGTATTAGTCCTAGTTTACAGATAAAAAACAATAGGCAAGTGCAAATATGATCACTAACATTTACTAAATGCTTACTATGTGCCAGCAGGGTTCTATGTGCTTTAAAGAAGTCCAAGGTAATTCTGACACTATAAAGTACTGTTATTATCATCTTGTTTTCTTTCAATTAAGTGTCAGAATATTCTATAACTTCTCTTCCTAACCCCTCAATGACATTGCTCAGAGAGAAAAATCCTTGCCCTATTCGTTGAAATCATTGGAGCAGGCAATTTTTAAGAATGATCATAGGAATTCTAGCATTGCAGGGGTATGTGTAAAAACTGATGGAATCAAATATCCTTGATGACATAACCTTACTGGTGAAATAATAACATCATCCCCATTTTATGAATAAGAAGGCAAAGGCACCCTGATATTTAGAACCTTATACCCTACTATGGTGGTAAAGCCAGACTTTGAACTCTGCTATTTAAAAATCATATATAAATCTAACCACAGAGTAGTTCTGAATTTAATGCCAGAATCCTAGTCCCCTCTCACTCTGCCAATGATGAAACCCTCCAGCAAGAATGACAGAGAATTCATCCATCCTGAACTTGCCTAAGTCTCTTGAATTGATCAAATTCTACACTCGTCACTAAATACTTCTTGAGCCAACTCTATTCCAAGCTCCCCTCCCTCTTCTGCCATTCCCCATTATTCACTGTATCAGAATAAAATCAGAAATTAGGGATGCAATTTGGTATCTTACTGAAATTGTTCATAATTCAGAACTGGTAAGGATAGTTTCCTTCAGCTGGATTTAACATTTCCAGCTCTTTGTCTCATTGATTTCTGCAATGCAGAACTCCCATGCTCATTCTGAGAAGCTGCCTGCTCCAGCGGCTTGCAAAAAGCAGAGTATGGCCTTTTCTGTCTTGGCAATGCCATTGGGAAGTTAAGGAGAGAAGTTACAGGGTAAACTTAGCAGAAACAACTTTCTACCTGAGCTCAGCTTCCAAAAGCCATACCCCATTGCACTGATTTTTTTTAAAGCTCTACAGGTCCTTTCTATGTTATCACCCTCTACTGCAGGAAAGTGTTCCAAGTGTTGACCAGTAGCATCATTCTGCTTGACATTTCATGTTCACTGCTTGCTGACTCTACTCACAAGCTCTACTGTGGGAGATTTGGAAGTTGTCTAAGCCTCTTCAGAAATAACACTCATCCAAGCAAAGATGGGTAAGAGACACATAAACTACAAAATATGAATATTTGATTAAAGTACACAGCAACCAACAGAAAGGTTAGATGAATATTTGAAGGTTTTTGTTTATTTTACCATGATTCTCTGAAGAAGAACAGTGACAGGAATAACACTTTTGCAAGGAAGCCAGATTTTGTATATGAATTTTGAGGATAATTAAAAGTCAGATAAGATATAGATATGGCTTTGATATTTTAAGTAGGATGAATTCTTTTTAATTTTGCTCAAAAGCGCGATGTAAAAGATTGTTTTAACTTTGAAGAGTACCATTAGAACTCCATTTTGAGGTGTTGTCTAATTCATGAACACATAAGAACATTCTGATTTTCTCAAAAATACAAAGAATAAAATTTATATAGAGAGATGTTATTGATGATATTGATAGCAATTTATCCTTGAAATAAAGTTTACAACAGGCATTAAGCTATTTTTTGTCTTTATTGCCTCTTTATACATCAGACATAATATGAATTAGAATTAAGTGCTTTAATATCTAATTCAACAGAATGCCTTTGATGATTATTCCATTTAAACTGAATACAAACTGCTGGTTTCCAAATTTGCACAAAATTTCATAGCAAAAGAAGAAACTCAGGAATGAAGCTGAAATATACTGAATAATAAGAATATATACCATGCATTCAAAAGTTAATGTTTCGTAGGCACATATTGAATTCTTTATATTTAGTATTAATTGAATTGACTCTGCCCTATTAACAGTCCTTTAGAAATGAGGACTTTAACTCTGGTAGCCATTGGGCTCAGAAAATTAACATTTAAAAAGCATAAAACCTATAAATGTCCAAGTCAGTCCTCCAGGATCAAGGATTTTGGCATATTCTGTAGATGATATTGTCGTGGGTACACAGGATATCTAAATATTTATTTCAGTAATTTTTCATGTAATATTTTCATGCTTTTATAAAAGCTAGAAATTTCATATATAATACACATACATAGATTATATATGTGTATACATGTGTGTATACATATATGAAAAGATACACATACATACACTCTACAAATAACTGGCATTTATATTGACCACACAGAAAGTTAGGAAAATTTGAAAAAAAAAATTCTTTCTCATGATCCAATAATTCTACTCTTAGATATATATCCAAAAGAAATAAAGACATATGCCCACACAAAACTTGTGCAAATATGTTCATAGTAGCATAGCATAGTAGCATTATGCATAATAGCCAAAAAGTGGAAATAATCCATGTGTCTATTAACAGAACAAACAAAAAGATAAGTGGAATATAGTATGTGTATACAATAGAATATTATTTGCCGATAAAAAATAATGATGTACTAATACATGTTACAATATAAATGAACCTTGAAAAATTTAAGATAAGTGAAAGAAGCTAGTCACAAAAGACAACATGTTGTATGTTTCCATCTATATGAAAAGTCTAGCATGAGCAAGTCCATAGCAACAGAAAGTTGCTAAGTAAGTGATTACAGGTGCTGGGAAATCAGGAGTGTTAGGTATTGGGGATATAAAATATCCTAAAATTAAATAGTGATAATAGTTGTATAACTCTGTGAATATACTAAATACCTCTGAATTATGTTCTTTAAAAAGGCAAATCTTATGGCATATGAATTATATCTCAATGATGCTATTATGAAACTAAATAATGATGATCACATTTGGAATAATATTTTTTTTTGATGAGTACTACCACCATTTGAGCACCATAGTTTTATATTTTTTATTTTTTTAGTACATTCTTAATTTTTATTTATTTTTTTATTTTTTTATTTCAGCATATTATGGGGGTACAAATAT
>VBSM01001124.1:36401967-36441511 GCA_008086735.1 Cheirogaleus medius | reverse complement strand
TCCCTGATGATTAGAGATGTTGAGCATTTTTTCATATGTTTGTTGGCCATTATGGAATAATATTATTAATATAAACTTGTGAATTCATGAAAGCAACACACATCATCAAGAGAAAATTATTGGCTAGAGACATGTGACAAATAAAATAAAGACAATTATGATGCATATTTAGTCTAGAAGTTATTAACCTTTAAGGGTAAATAACTGATTCTGAGAAAAGAAAATATTTTGTGATTGAATCAGCTTTTAGAGGCAAATCATTGAAAATATAGCTTGAAATTTGATGGTCATTCTAGAAAGCAATTTTAAAATATTATTTATTATCTTTATTAAACATGACCTCAGACTTTCATGGTAAATGAAGAGAAATTCACTCAATCCAAAAAGTAATTATGTTTCTTCTTATAGGTAAGTATATTTAAAACAGACACATATAATATTAAGTGTGACTCTTTTCAATAAGTCATGACGCACAAGAAGGGAATTGATATTTAGCTGGTATCACAAGTATGGCAACACTAGTTGTTAAAATAGTGAAATTGTCTATAGTAGCTGGTAAATAGCCTCTACCTCTAGCCTCCTAGTACTTCCTTGCCTTGTTGACCCAGACTCTACACTGAGACTCCAACCCCAGACCTCTTTAGGAAGCAAGTATACAGTTAAAAATCTGGTCACCATACAATACCAGGTGTAAACATTAGAAAATAACCCCTGAGTGGGAATAATAACATAGTAAAGGCATTATATTAGCTAATAGAAGAATAGCATTTATAGTCTACAAATTACTTTTGCACATATTATTTCATTTGACTCAAAGCAACCCAGCAATAGAAGTATCATCATCTTCAATTTACTGCTGAGTAAAGCATTGTTTAGAGAATTTTCTGGAGTTGGCTGAAATTCCTGAAATCATTTAGTGGCAGAATGAGACTTAAACCCAGGTCTTCTGGTATAAAATCTCATCCTCTTCCTTTTTTTTTTTTTTTTTTTGATCCTTTCCTAATCTGCCTGAGAAGCATCAAATAGAAAGCAAATATTCATATAACATAAAATTTTCTGTGCCCAAAATTAAGAGACTTTTTTCCTCTTTACCAATTATTACCTGTAAGCCTTAAAAGAAGGAATAAAACTGCTTAACATTTCCATGAGCAAATTTAGAACTCAAGCATATGAACAAATTTAAGTTAGTTGCTTTCAGATTTAATGTTTTCAGTGTGTGTAAAGTCCATAAAATCATGAATATTTAATAATATAACTAGAATATTTAATAGCACTACCACTGGCAGTTACAAAAAGCAAATTTAAGGGAAGTTTTAGTTTTAAAAATAGGTTTCAGAAACTGGAGAAAAAATAACAAATTAAGCCCAAAGCTAATAGAAGGAAGAAAATAATAAATATTAGAGATAAATAAAAGAGATGATTAACATTTTATAGACAAGCAATAGAAAAATTCAATCAAGCCAAGAATTGATTCTTCAAAAAGATCAACAAAATTGAAAGATCTTTGGGTAGACTTGACTGAGAAAAAAATAGAATTCTCAAAAAATTAAAATCAGAAATGAAAGTGGGAGCATTGCTGGTTTTACCGAAATAAAGAATATGATAGAGTAATATAAGCAATCATATGCCAACAAATTGTATAAATGAGATGAAATGAACAAATCCTAGAAACATAAAACCTATTAAAACTGAATCATGAAGAAATAGAAAATCTGAATAGAACTATAACTAATAAAGAATCAATAATCAAAAACCGCCAACAAAGAAAAGCCCAGGACAAGATGGCTTCACTGATAAATTCTACCGAATGTTTCAAGATGAATTAACACCAATCTTTCTCAAAGTCTTTTAAAAAAGTGAAGAGGAGGGATAACTTCCTAATTTATCCTATGAAACCAGCAGTACCCTGATACCTAAGCCAAAGACACTCTAAGAAAAAAAAAAAAAACCTACGGACCAATATTCCTCATTAATATTGATCCAAATATCCTCAAAAATACTAGCAAACAGAATTCAACAACATATTAAAAGTATTATACACAATGATCAAGCAGGACTGCATTTATTCCTAGAATACAAGGATGGTTTCACATATAAAAATCAATCAATGATACACTGCATTAACAAAACGAAGGAAAAAAATGATGATCTCAAAAGACGTGGAAAAATCGTTTGACAAACTTCAACACATTTTCATAATAATAATAACACTCAACAAACTAGGTATAGAAGAGAACTACTTCAACATAATAAAGTCCATCTATGAAAAGTCTACCTCTAAATCAAACTCAATGATGAAAAACTGAAAACTTTATCTTTAAGATCAGGAATAAGACAAGGACACCCACTTTGGCTGTATCTATTCAACATAGCATTGGAAGTATGAATCAGAGTGAATAGACAGAATAAAGAAATAAAAGGTATCCAAATTGGAAAAAAAAGAAGTAAAATTATCTCTATTTGCAGATGACATGATCTTATATGTAGAGACCCCTAAAGATTCTCCCTCCAAAAGACTGAATAAATGAATTCAGTGAAGGTACAAGATACAAAATCAACATGTAAAAATTAGTTATGTTTCTATACAGTAACAATGAAAATCCAAAGAGAAAATTAAGAAAAAAAATTCCATTTATAATGGTATCAAAAAGAATAAAGTACTTAAGAATAAATTTAATCAAAGAGGTTTGATTAATAAATGTAATCACTTGTACACTGAAAACTATAAAGCATTGCTGAAATAAATTAGATAAAAAGAAAAATAAAAACATCTTGTGTTTATGGATTGAAAGACTTACTGTTGTTAAGATGTTAATCTTAACATCTTAACATTGATCTACAGATTCAATGCAATTCCTATCAAAATTCTGATTACTTCTTTTTTTTTTTTTTTTACAAAGAAAGAAAAACTCATTCCAAAAACTATATGCAATATTATGGAACCCTATAGCCAATACAGCCTTGAAAATGAAGAAAAAAGTTGGAAGTTTTGCACTTGATGATTCCAAACTTACTGCAAAGTTACAGTAATCAAAACAGTATAGTGATGGCATAGAGACTGATGAAATTTGATAAGAGTGCCAAGACCTTTCAATAGGTTTAAGGAAAATCTTTTCCATAAATGGTGCTGATGAAACTGGATGCAAAAGAGAGAAGGTCAACCCTTATCTTGGACCATACACAGAAATTGACTCAAAATGGATCAAAGACCTAAAGGTAAAACCTAAAACTTTAAAACTCTTATAAGAAAACATAGGGAAAAGCTTCATAACATTGGATTTGGCAATGATTTCTTGGATATGACACCAAAAGCATAGGTAACAAAAGAAAAAATAAATTGAACTATGTCAAACTTCAAAACTTCTATACAGCAAAGAAAACAGAGTGTTGGGAGGCATGGTGAGGCCTCTCTTCCTGGATTACAGATGGCTGCCTTCTTGTTTGCATACGTGGCCTTTCCTCTGTACATGCACACTCCTGGTATCTCTGTTCTTCTTCTAATAAAAATACCTGTCCCATCGGATAGGACCCCATCCTTTTGACTTAATTATCTTCTTAAAGCCCCTATTTTCAAATACAGTCATATGGAGAATTAGGGCTTCAACATATGAATTTTGGGGAGGACATAATTCAGTCCATGGCACATCCCTATATCCTTTAACAAACCATTCCATAGTGCCATCATCATAGAAAAATTGCTGACCAAATTCTAACAATTCTACCACCATCAATCTTACAAAATTCTCATTTAATAATGAAGTAATCATGATTGTGCTGCCAACTGAGTAGAAATTTTAAAGGTAATAAATTATTTGAAAATGCAATATACAGTTGTTCTCTGGGGAAAAGTATAAGCTCAGTTATTCAATAAGGAAGCACAGGGCATTGCACCTTTGCATAGTATCACATCCATCAGACCAGATAACTACATCTTCATCCATCATTTGATATAGTAGAAATAAAATTGTTATAACAGAACATCAATGTAGACTGCTTTGAAACTAAATACTTCATTTCAATAAATGTCTTGGCTGCCTCTATGATTCCATCTTACGATGCAATAACATTATGCATTGTCCACATACTATCCCTCTCATATTCTCTCTTAATTAAAGTTTAAGAACATTTGATTATATAGACAAAACAAAAGCTTCTTCAAACCCATAGACTATAGACTTCAAGCACAGTTTTAGTCTTTGCCAATTTTATATTGCCCAGCTTCCTGAAAGGGGTGTGTTGCTAGCTTGTTGGCCATACTGTGCCTCATCTGAGCCTCCTAGACCTTAGGTGTGTAGATATTGAAGACTCTTGCCACTTAGGATCTCTCTGGCTTTTCCAGTCCACTTAAAATATTTGAAGACCTTAAACCTATTATATATCTTATCCATCTTTATAATATCCTAAAAATCAGGATTTGCTAGTTAAGGTTAGTCAATCATTTATGTTAAGAAAGCAAAAATTTGTGAATTTACTTACAGGAAGGAATATAATATAGAAAATGCTACATAGCCTAATTGACTTCTTACCACTGCAGCAAACTGAAAATATGATGAAGTTTTTTATGAAAAATTTTAGAGTATTTCTTATGTGTTTATCTTATTTTAAATATGTATACTTTATAAATAAGATAAACATTGCCAAAAATAAAACATCATTCTTTTATCAGATTGTAGAGTATTGATAACAGATGGCTGTTGAAAAAATAGTTGATTCATTTGGTTTCTAAGAAATTAATTGAACCTTTTGGAAATTTATCCTATCTCAGAGAAATACCTAGTAATATATGGACACAATAATGGCAGGCAAGTTGAAAGTACTCAATGGATAATAATAATTATAATAAAATAATTATTACATGGCTGCTTCATTTATTCTGTTCTGTGATTCGGATTCAATTAAAAATTATTTTTCATACAAAAATTAATACAATTTCTGTCTTCAATCAAAAATTATTTAACACATAATTATTGAATGCCTACAATGTGCAAATCTCAGCAATCATCTCTGAGGATGAATTAGTGCATCGTATATCAGATTTGGAAAGGGTTAATACCAAAAACAGATTTCCTTTTTCTGTTTACAGATTCACTGGAATCCTATTTTCCCTTATGCAACATAAATCCAACATGACTCACAAGTGTAATATTTTCAGTGGGTTTTTTATTTCAGTGTACCATGACCAGCACTAATATCAGATTATTACTAATATCTCTTTCTCATATGTTTCTATCACTGCTGAAAAATATTAAAGACAGAAAGAGATCTTGTCTCAGATTCTCCTTGAGGGTTCTTAAATTTGGCTCACTGTTCTTCATCTACCCCTTCTGAATTTCCTGAAAGAGAAAAGTAGAAGTGATTGGCCAAATGCAAGATTATCAAGTTAGGAAGAAGTTGTGCTCATTTAACTCTCTTTAGCTCACTGGCATTTTACATATATCAAAAAAGAAAAAGAAGGCAAAGGAGAAGAAGAGAAAAAGAAAATTATTAAGAGAGAAAGAACAAAACAGAAAAATACTACCTCCTCTGAGCGGTGGTAGTCCAGCCTAAAAGTGTAAGAGTGAGCTCTCTTATAGTTCTTTGAGAAATTGCAGTTGGAGATAAGGAACATCAAAGAGGAGCCAGTCTCTCTTCAATATATATTGTTTTGTAAAGGATTTCCTCCAAACATTTTTGACTTTCTTATAGGAAAGAATCAGAGGTCGTTAATTCAGATGATCATCTTTGCTGACAGGATTCAAATCAGCTGCACCTGGATCTTTCTCTTGGCTGAAAACCTCAGAAGAAAAGACAAAATATTTGGTGGGCATTGACTACAGTAAAATCAAGTACTGTTTGATTCAGGGCTTTTGCAGTCAATAAAGAAAATGTTCTATTATAATTCCATCAAACTCAGTACTGTAAAATATTACTGTGTCAAACTATCTTTACACATACTAAAAAAGTTTAAGAATGTTGCTATTGGAATTAAAATGTGCTGTTTATAATTACTGAACCTCAATCTGGTTAGCTAGAATTGTGTATATATGTGTATATATATATATATATATTTTTTTTATCAATTTGGATATTAATGAGTCTCAAGTAAAGAAAATAGTGTTAAATCTCTAAAATTATTTCTCTGGGTCAATTGCAGTGAACAATACAACAGAATTTGAAAATGAAATACAGTGGCTATCTTACTTGATGCAATTTCATACAGATTTAGTTTTATATTGGATATTAAGAAAGTGATCTAAATTGGTAAGCTAAAGAGCTTTTTAAAAAATAATTAGGCATAAGTAAACAAATTTATCATTGCTATTAATCTTTGAGAAAAATAAATGTGAAGCTTGGCTCTTAGACAATTACACATACAAATTCAAAGTTGATGATCATAAGAACACTTACTCCAAAAACTTTGCCTCAAGAATTGGCTCAGTCCCCACTGAATTGCTTCATTTTAAGATTGATCTTGCTTCACAATGCCCATAAACCCAAGTCCTAAAGGAGACTTCCTCTCAGTTTTACTCCCATCTCTTTTGGTTGACTTGTATTTTTGACAAATACTATAAACTGGCTTACTTATACCTTCTATAAAATAGAAACAATAACATTTGTTACTTTCCTGTTCATATAGGCTGTAATTAAAGTGATAATATGGAGAGTTCCAGCAAATATTTCCAAAAATTGATAGCTAGGACTTCCCTCTGAACACAAAAACTCACCCTCCTCTGAAATAGTAAGCTAAATTGTGAGATCAAATTAACAATTTACAAATGTGAATTAAACATTTCTCTATGTCAGATATTATTATTGACGGTATACACAAAATGAATAATGTAGGTCCTTTTCTCAAAAATGTTACCACATAATAAGATAAATAATAAGTAAATATAAAATGGAGTCCCCCAGAGCATAATGGTCAGTTTAAAAAAGTATTAAGAAAGAACTTGGTAAGAAGTGATATTTAAATAATATCTTGAAAGATGATTCTCCAGCTCACCCACAAAAATATGAGGAAGAATGTGTGTGCAGAGCATGGTGTGTGTATTACTAAATGGTGAATGTACATGTGGAGGTTGAATGAGTCAGTACTCCTTTGATTGCAAGTGATAGAAATATAGCTCAAATAAACTTAAACATAAAAGAGGGAAATTTGTTGATTTAATAACCAAACTACAAAAAGGCAGAGGTGGCCTTTAAACAATGGGGCCCAAGGACAGGACTTCTGTTAACACTCTGTTTCTCCATCTTTCTCTCTGTCTTTAATCTCTGCTTTGTTTTGTATTTTGTGGCTCTTTTTCACTGTACAAGGGTTTTTCCTACAAGGGAGAAAGCACAATCACTGGGAGTTGGAGAACCGTGTCTTAACCATTTCACTGATAGTGAAAAAATAATGCTTTTCTTTCCAGTCCCCAAATGAGAATTTCCAGGGAAATTCTAAGAATAAAATGGGCCTAGTTTTAAATCTTATAAAAGTTGATCAAATATAATAGCTGCAACAAGATAACAGATACCACAGTTTCAAAGGTAGGCCAAGATCAGATCATTGAGAATCTTACATGCTACACAAAGAAGTTTGAGTTTCACCCTGGATGTTAAAGGGAACCAATGAAGGGTTTTAAGCAGAGGAGTAATATGATTAGATTTCCACACCTAGAGCACAGAGGATGAAAGGGTAAAGGGAGAGAGGGCAGGGTGACAGTTAGGGGGTAGTTGTAATGATCTAGGTGTGAGATGATAATGGCTTGAACCAGAACAATAGCAGTGCTAACGTAAAAGAAATAGAATAAATAGGAATTAGTATTCACTGGTCACAGGTGTTTGAAGAGGGAAAATTGTGTAGAATAACTATAAGATTTCTGGTTTGGGTAGTAGGTAAATAATGGTACCATTAGCCAGAATGAAAACTATACAAAGAAGAGAGAGATGAGTTCATTTTTGGACCAGTTATGGGTCATGTGAAACATTAAGGTGATGTTCAGCAGGCAGTTGTATGTCCTGATGGCTCAAGAATGATGTTGGCTGAGCGGAGGGTGCAGGGTCAGAGAACACCTTCTCAGAGATGGTAGTTGAAGTCTTGGAGGGAGCTGAGGTGGTCAGAAGAATATGTAAGATGAAAAGAGAATGACACAGAACTCTGTAGACTTAGTGGGTGTGTATGATGCCAACTTGGCTGGGCTGAACTATATTTCCCAACATCCCCTTTTCTTCTGTGTGAGGGTGTGCAGTGAAGTCTCTTGCTAGAGTTTGAGGGCAGAAGAGAGGCAACAGCTATTTTGAAACACACACATGTTATTGCCCATCTCCGGCTTGCCTCAGCAGCAGAAAGCAGCAGCTGGGCCTACAGTTGTTCTCCTTTCCCCCTGGATTTGCTTTCAGCTCTCCTGACCCTTGGGCCAGGCATGCATGTGTATTTAGCTCCATGTTGAAGGACCCCAGCTCTTGCATAATACTTTCATCACCAAGGTCAGAGAAGACAAGGACAGACATGAGTTGCTGTCTACCCTGGTGAGGTCCCACCTCACGCTCCTAAGGCTGCAGCCTGCTGTTATCTTCCCTTCCTGACAGCCTGCCTGTGGACCCTGGGTTTCAGCATTAGGATGTTAGCCCATCCGCATGATTCAATGAACCAATTCTCCATAGTTTATATATTGATGACAATACATATAAATAGAATATAAATCTGCTAGATCTGTGGTTGAACACTGACTGCTACAGTGGACAAAAGAAGAGATGATTTACAGGAAGCCTTGAAGGGATGATGGTCAGCAATGGAGGAAGAAGGAGCATGAGGTCACAATGGCCACAGGATGCCTTTCAAGAGGAGAAAGGTAGCATGCCAAATGCTGCAGAGAAATCCACTAAGGCATGGTTTGAAAGCTATCCATTGGACTTAGCGATTATGGTAATGGGTAATATTTGCTCCAGTGATACCAGAAGAGTAATTGGGAAGGAATTAGAGTGGAAGTAGCCCAAATAGAAAATGAGAAAAAGAAAGATAAATGCATACTAATTTAACTAATTTATCAAACAGCTCAATTTTGAAGAGAGTCTGGATTAAGATGTAGTTTCAGGGTTGTGTTATGGTTCTTGTTTGTTTATGTTGTGGTCAAAAACATATAACACAAAATTTACCCTCAATAATTTCTTAAGTGTGCAATACAGCTCTAGAATTTTTTCATCTTGCAAAACTGAAACTTTATATCTGTTGAATGACCACTCCCATTTTTCCCCTCCTCCCAGCCCTTGGTAACCAATATTCTAACTTTCTGTTTCTAAGAGTTCAACTACATTAGATGTCTCATATAAGTGGAGTCATATAGTACTGCTGTCCTCAACTCTGGGCCATAGACTGGTACTGGTCCATGTCCTATTAGGAACTGAGCTGCACAGCAGGAGGTGAGTGGCAGGCAAGTGAGCAAAGCTTCATCTGTATTTACGGCTGCTCCCCATTGCGCACATCTCCATCTGAGCTCCACCTCCCGTCAGATCAGCGGAGGCATCAGATTCTTATAGGAGCATGAACCCTACTGTAAACTGCACATGCAAAGTATCTAGGTTGCACTCCTTATGAGAAGCTAATGCTTGATGATCTGAGGTGGAGCTGAGGTGGTGATGCTAGTGCTGGGGAGGCGCTGCAAATACAGATTATCATTAGCAGAGAGGTTTGACTGCACAATAAATGTAATGCACTTGAATCATCCTCAAACCATCCACTGCCCTCAGTCCATGGAAAAATTGTCTTCCATGAAACTGGTCCCTGGTGCCAAAAGGGTTGGGGATTGCTCATATAGTATATGTCTTCTGTGACTGACTGGCTTATTTCACTTGGCATAATGTCCTCAAGGTTCATCCATGATGTAGCATATAATAGGATTTCCCTTTTTGTGAAACTGAATAATATTCCTTGGTGTATCTATAGCACATTTTCTTTCTCCATTCATCTGTTGATGGACCTTTAGCTTGCTTCCACCTAGGTTATTTTTTGACTATTGTGAATAATGCTATAATGAACACGGGTTTGCAAATATCTGTTTAAGATACTGTTTTCAATTCTTTTGAATATGTATTCAAAAGTGGAATTGCTGGATCATATAGTAATTCTATTTTTAATTTTTGGGGGGAAACGGCATACTGTTTTCCATAACAGCTGCATCATTTTACATTCCCTCTAGTAGTACACAAGGATTCCACTTTCTCCACATCCTCAGTAACACTTGCTATTGTACATTTTTTTATAGTGGCTCTCATAGGAGTGTTAGGAGATATCTCATTGTGGTTTGGATTTGCATTTTCCTAATGATTAGTGATGTTTAGCATCTTTTCATATGTTTGTTGGCCATTTGTATGTTTTCTTTGGAGAATGTCCATTCAAGTCCTTTGTCCATTTTTCAATCAGTTACTTATTGTTGAGCTGTAAGAGTTCTTTATATATTCTACATATTAACTCCTTATCAGATACTTGGTTTGCAAATATTTTCTCCCATTCTGTAGTTTGCTTTTTTACTCTGCTGATTATTTCCTTTGCTGTGCAAAAGTTTTTAAATTTAATATATTTCAATTTATCTATTTTTTTCACTCATTTTCTATGTTTTTGGTGTCATATCTAAGAAATTATTGCTTAGACCAATGTCATAAAACTTTTCTCCTATGTTTTTTCTAGGAGTTTTATAGCTTCAAGTCTTACATTTAGGTCTTTAATTCATTTTTAGTTAATTTTTGCATGTGGTATAGATAAAGGTGCAACTTCATTCTTTTACATGTGGATATCTAGCTTTCCTAACATCATTTGTTAAAGAGACTATCTTTTACCCATGATGTAGCCTTGGCATCTTTGTCAAAAATCATTTGACCATAGATGTGGGAGTTTATTTCTGGATAGTTTTGTTCCATTGGTCTATATGTCTGATTTTATGCCAGTACCACACTGTATTGATAACTGTAGATTTATAATACAGTAACATAATCTATAGAAATGATAGTGTCATGGTAAGAATGTAGTAGTCTCCTAACATTGCCCAGGAGAATAAGACCTAATTTTGTGAGACTAACGACTTCAAGTGTCTATATAGAATTTTATAGTGTGAGATTAAAATAATGAAACAGTCATCAAAAATATGGTCTTCCATTTATTAAGATTATTTGCTCTCCTTGCAACATTCTGAATATAATTTGGCATTATAGATAGGTTTTGCTATTATAAAAGAGAATGCACTAGTCAAAAGATGAAGCTTCTGAGCTTATATATTAGGTTTCTCATTATAAATTAACTAATATAGTACATTAGCATTCTGGTTAATATATTGGTCTCATGAGTTTGCCCTTCTAAGTCAAATTATCTTGGGATACACTGACAAATGGGAACTCCTAGGCTTGCCAACCCAAAATCCAGACAATAGTTTCCTTATCAATGTACTGCCCTGAAAGACCCTCTCTTAACAGCAACCTATTAGCTCCTTGAAAGTGTCTTTCTTTCCTTTAGCTGACTTAGTTACCACTCAATGTTTGTTAAATGAATGAATGAGTGAATGGTCAGCCAGCATCTTTAAATGATCATTCTATAGTCCAACTCAACAACATGGATTATATTTGGAAGCTTTTGGACTTCTTTGAAGGAAGAATTATATGAAACCAAAAAAATATAATGAAACAGGGCATAAATAATATTCATCTCTTCCTTGTCTTAGAAACATTTTTCTAGAATCTTGCTTACTTTATGAAGACAATTCTCATAAAAATTTAGGTTTTGATAATGTTGTTGTCTTGCTACGTTGTTCTCAGATGGTGGCACTGAAGCAGAAGATGGTTTTAGGTATTGTAAGCCACAGTGGCACCCTCCACATTCTATAGACTATGATCCCCTCTGGGCTGGTGGAAAGAGTCATGGATTTATGGGTTAGGCACAATTGGATGTAGATGTTTTTCTAAGCTTGGATGTTATGGGCATTGATTGATTTCTAAACTATAAAAAAACTATAAAACTATTTCTAAAACTATAAAAAAAATCACTCTTATCATTTTCATCCTACATAAATACTATTGTTCAAAATATGTCCTCCAAAATACTTACCCTGAATGTTCAATACATGTCAGAGTAATATCAGGTTACATCTTTGAGTATATAAAATGATGACCCACTTGCTGAGTGAGCTTGCTTAGGTACCATAACCGTAGACAAGAGACTTTTTATTTAATTTTTTAAAGTAACAATAGGAAACCATAGTTTGATGGTAATACAATCTATTTAATATCCTCCATCTGTAATATAAAACTAGTATTAACTAGGATTATGGGTGGATTTTGCAGCTCTTTCGAAAAAAAATTCAAGTGCACACATATTTTAGAACTCTTGTTCCACTTAAATTAAATGAAACATATAGATTAGGCTATCTAAATTTCTCTGGTTTGGTTATTGTATGCAAACTAAGTTGGTCAGCTGAATTAAATACAAGTTCAAGCTAATTCTTTTTGCATCCTCATTAATCAGGCTTGGGGTTCTGTTTTATGAATGTAAACAGAGAAAGGTCAACAATTTCACTGGGGGCATGTTCCAGGGCATGGGAATTAAGTGAAAAGTCATCCTTCATTCCCTTGCTGGACTAAAAACAGCCTCAATCCTCAATTCTGAGTTGTAGATAATGTGGAATGTGCTATATTCACAGAGCGTATTGTTTCTGAGCAACAATGAAGGTCATTTATTACAGGATTGTCAGCCAAGTCTGCAATGATTCTTTGATTAGCAAAAAGTGGTTTTGCATGTTATGCCTTGGGATATTTCTTTACTGTTTTTTCTCTCCAAGATTTTGTGGATTGTACTAATGCTCCACATGAGAATTTTTGGCCTGAGATTTGCTACATGATGCACCAAAGGTGGTCAACAATAAAGCATATAGCTTAAATGAATATAGAAAATTTGTATCTTTTTCTAAGGGATAAAATATCATATTTCTTTAGAAGCCCACATAAAAGACATTGAAAGAAGTACATAGAGCTCTTCTTCACTCTTAACATTTAAGAATATGATCATTTTGAAAAAATTTGCAATACATTGGGTGAGTTTGTTGCATTTTAAACTTTTGCTACTTCAACCCCTGTATACCACAAATCCATTCTGTTCTCTTAGATGCATCAAAACACCAGATATTACTTCTGTATTTGAAGAAGCACAGGCTTCATAGGATTGGCCAAAAGGATTTTAAGTGAATACACTCATCAGCTCCAAATCTGTGCAATAGCTTTGGTAATCGTTTCATTGGGCTAAATAATTAGGCGTGGCAACTAAGAAACACTGTCTGCCTTTTGTGCTACGATGTGATTCCCTTTTAATTTATAAAACTTTGTGTTTTCATCTGGTATTCTGGATGATCCCTGGATAGGGAAACTGTTCCTAAGATCACCCAGGGCATTTGAAGACCAGAGTTCTCACTTGTTCATTAGTTTATTTGTTAAACAATTGAACAAATCTTTATTGCCCCCCTAGTCATTGTACCACATATTTGAGGTAGGACTATGGATTCAGAGAACATGCCAGAAATTTTTCCTATCTTCTTGAAGCTTATAAATTAGCAGGTTCATTAATGAATATATCCTTTCCCAAAGGCTTTGGATTCTCTTCTCTGGGAGGTCTCAGAGCCCAGACCCCCCAAGTTCCCTCAGTTTTGCCAAAGGCGTGCTTCCCTCACTTCCCAACATGAGTGAGCACAACCCAGAGCAGATGATTGCTGCTCTCCAATTGAAATGGGCTGTCTTATCTCTTTTGATATATTGCTTATCCAATTGCCTTTTCAGATCCCAGAATAATTCCCACAATTATTCCCCTTCTCCAAAAAAATCTTGTGGTGTTCTGAGTATTTACTGTTCCCATTATCCCATGAAGATAACAATCAGTCCAACAGAAGTTAGATCATCTCCTTTCCCCAGCTTCTAAAAGATACTTGCTAACTGTTTAGCTTGCAACACCAGCAGCAGTAAACAGTTATTGCCCACTTGTGATGGAACTGCCACTGTTGGGTTCTGCCCTTGAGGTGCCTACAGCTTAGCTCAGTCACTGCTGTGTCACCTACCACTGCCCATGCTTTATGCCCTCTCACATACCGAGGTCTAGAGCTTCCTGATGCTCTGGTTGCCAGTCCCACTTGGGTCTTATATCAACTGATCACTGGAATTTAGATAGTTTATCCCAGGGTCCTACTTTGGGGGCATATCTGATCTCAGAACCTTTGGCACTCAGACTGGCAATAGAGAATAAATGAACCCATGTGTAATTGGACCAGGTAGGTGCCTGCATGTCTGGCTTTAAGACACCTGGATAATTGGTTCACATATCAAGGGCTCTAGGAATGGCACATGACCTCTAAGCCTTGCTAGACTGAGGTACGTCATCTACGTCACCCTTCTACCAATAGCAAGTCTGGAGGACCCACTTATTCAGTGTCTACCAACAGCCAGATTCAGTGGTAGGAAATCAGAATTCATTAGTACTAATTTCCATGAACAAATTCTCCTATGGGATAGAGAGAGAGAAGCTTTTGTCACCTGAGGAAACAAAGCCAAGATCCCAACTTGCTTCATATTTAGATTGTACCAGGGAGAAGCCACTTTGGCCTTCAAGGGCCATTGCTATGTTAGGCCTACTACAGGCCTGGCTGGGTTGTACCATAAGGAGGAGACAAGGGCCAGTCTTCTAACACAGGTTAGGGTGGCCACCAGTCCTGGTTTGTCCGGGACCAAGTGGTTTCCCTGTATGCAAGTCTCAGTTCAAACTGCAAGAGTCCCTGGAGAAATGGTATGAATGGTCATCCTAAATCAGAGAGACCAATCCCCTAAATGAAGTCCTATTTCACAATATTTCCTAGGAGTGAGAAAATGGACTCTGAAGTAAGCTAAACTGAGTTTGAATATGGCATCTAGGCATAGACTGTGAGCAAATGGCTTAAACTTTTCTGAGTCTCATTTTCCTCATTTGTTAACTGGATATAATAATGTCCATATCATAGAATTTTTGTGAGGAATAAATTATCTACTAAATTGAAAAATCCTCATGAAAAGATTAGAGACTTTCAGCCCTCCAACCTCAAGGGTTGTACAGTTTTGAGACTACCTTGAGCAGTGAATGTCAGGCTGCCTCAGGAAGGAAACTGGGAAGTATTGGGAAGCAATGTCCATTTACTTACTTATATTTTTTATTTCTTTGCACTATTGGTTTGTTTCTTCAGTAATGACCAGAAGCAAAAGAAACCGTCAGCTGAACCCTAATTCTTCAAATCTGAACCAGTGCTTGGTTAAGTGGCCTAGCTTCCCTTTCCTAGCCCCTTTTTCTCTCCCATGCAAGGTGAGGGTTTTGGAATGTTTTACCATGGAAGCCATCTGTAACTTCAGAGCTCACACACTCCTGGGATTTCTTGTGGCTGGGAATGTCCACAGGTGCAGCAGAGGCCTATTTATCTGAGAGCTATTGAAGCTTAAGCTTCAGAGCCTTTTATCTGCTGAGTCCTTTGGAAGTCCCTGAGAAAAACTTCAATAATGTGTTCACATGATAGGGCATTCCTTTTTTTACATTTATAAAAGTAAGACATTTAACCTCAGTTGATTAAGACTGGTGTCTCTTTCTATGCCTCTACTATTCCATCACTGAACTTCCCCTTCAGTGGTTGGCTTTAACATGGCTGTAACTACTTTTAGGATCTGGCTAAGGGAAAATTAAGTCAAAATATATCATATTAAGTGAAATTTGAAAGAATATTTTGGAAAGTTTCAATAAAACAAATGGGAATTATAGGTAGATTATTTGGCTTAATATTTTGTCTTTTTTAAAATTTATATATTAAACAAATTTAAAAACTCAGATAAAAGCTGATGGAATAGTTAATAGAATAAAAAATATGGGCAAGGAAACCAAGAAAAATTGCTCTGTAATGAGAAAAAAATTATAGCACAACAAAAAAATCACATAATATCAAAAGCAGTAATTCTTTATAAAAGAAAATCATTTTCAAATAGAAATAATTATTAAGTACTCGGTTTGAGAATCCAATTAATGAAAAAGAGTAAGTCATATTAGAACATGGGAAAAAAGGATTTAAATAACCTGCAAATTTGTATGACAGTACAAAAAGGTCATTGACAAACTGGTTAATGCCATTTGTCAGTTCAAAGAACTTTGAAGAGTAGTTATTGCACAAGAAAACTTGAAATGCCTGTAAGTAGCTCTACTAATATACAAAAGAAATTTTGGTAGAGGTTTTCTCAACTTTGACAAGTATCCTAAACGTTTATATGACATAATACTAATACCAAATTACAAATCTAAAAATATTTTCAAAATTACCAATGCAAAAATACAAATTTTTCATGACCATGCTGAAGGAAATAATTAAATTTCTTTCTTTCATATTAAAAAATAGTTGCATAATTGTTGTTATATGAAGAGGTGGACCAAAGAGCATGCAGGAAAAAATATTTATAAGAATATTATAGAAGTAAATCCAAAAGTTAATTAATTTAAAATAATTATTTTTCTGAATTTTGAAGTGTTTGTGGTATTTTTCAGCTTTTAAAAATGTTATTTGTTTAATTTTTCTATATTATAAATAAATATTTGTTTTCCAACCTAATTCTATAATCTTTTTTGAATTAAAGAGGGTATTTCCAATAGTATAAGCTTCATATCACAAAGAGCCTAGACCTGTTTTCTCCTCACTAAAAACAGCTGAGCACAATAGATTCAATCAACCAGGCTGGCCTGGACTACTTCTGTATGTACAGAGTCAGCATTCACCTTATATCACTAGAATTCCTACTTCATATTTTAGGACTAGCTTAGGAATTGAAACTGCTCCACACTCTGCGATTTTCAGCACAGACATTGAAGAGTCTCCAAAGCAAATGTGGAAGTATCCTTATTGGTTCAGAGCAGTCCACTGCTATTTCCCATAGTACATTCTAGAGTCTGTTTTTATTTTGTAATTTTTTAGTCTAAATACTACAGAGCTCTGATAGATGCTTAATCATGTATTAATTATTTGCATGCCTTTAGAAAATTTGAGAATAGTTTTATAAATTTAATCAGATTAATATAGAATCAACTGGTTTTGATTTATTTATTGTAACTATGTTATTGTAGTAGATCCAGCCAGCAGCAGCATTAGACCTGAAAAAACAAAAAAACCCTAAACATAACATATCAAATATGCCCAATAGGACTACTCCATCCCATCTACCTCAGGCTATCTGCTCCTTCATTTAGCCTAGACTCTACTCATGCATCTATAGCACCAAGAATTCTACCAATACTAGATTCTCTTGTGTAGAAAAGTGAAGCAAATTAAATACACTGTGGATCAGTTTATTTGAAATAATTTCAACATTTGGGGGGAGCTGTTTAGTTATTTACTGGTATGAACAATCAAATTTATTTGAAACATCTTACCTTATTTAATAGAAACAGACCAGGTCCCATGACATTCATGCAAAGCGCAAGTTACGATTTTAACTTCAGATCCTGATTTCATCCCAAATGTATGACTTATGATTTCAGAAAGATAGTGTGGTAGAATGAAAAGGGTAGAAGAGCCATACTTCAAGGTGGAATACTGTATTTCTAAGAATAAATGTTTCGGTTCATAAAATTTTTATCAGGAAATAAAATTAATCATGAAATATTTAAAGCAGTCATTGGTCTTAAGGCAGCTGAATTTAGATATTGGGAGCACTGGATTTGGAGTCAGACAATCCTGGGTTCAAAACTCATCTGACATGGGCAAATTATTGAACTAGCTGAGCCTAACTTTAGTCACTTGGCATAATACTACTGATTTCATACGGCTATAGAGATGATAAATGAGAAAAATTTACATAATAGGCACCAATAAATGGAAGACATTTTTAACTCATTCAAGTAAAAATTAGACAATGATTTTTAAAAATAAGGTTAGTGTTTATATTGTTATCTATGTAAAATGCCTTCTATTGTTCGTTATACTTTGTTTGCCAATGTAGAATTTTTAGATGATTAGGATTCAATTACATTTTTGAAGGATCTTTTAAAACGTATTTGTCGGGGAACAACCCCAGCCTCACAAAAGGAGAGAATAAATAAACTGCAACCATTCCATAGATGTTAAATGCAGACAAGACAGTTTATTATTCATGGCACAGCAAACAGGATCATCAGCACGGTGGTGCCAGATCCTTGTCCCCAAGTCCCACGGGTAACGCCATGGGCCCAGATGGATGTTACACATACAGTGGGCTGTACTGCAGCTGAGGAACACAGAGCCAAGGGACCAGTAGTTATTGAAGAAATAGGAAACAAACCAGTCCCCTTCCTCTAGGGAGTGAGCAGTTACATAGTAGTCACCCTGGACTGCTTAATGGCCCATGTGACTAATTATGAGGACTGCTCAGTGTCAGGGGAAAAAGTCATCTTTCATTTTATATACACAACAAGAACGTGAAGGGAAACACTCAGGTCCCAGGTCAAACTGTTTCCCTTAACTGCTTCCCAAAAATCTTCCTTTGAAGTTAGACACTAACCACAGTGTCATGTAAAGTATGCTACTGTTCACATACTCTGACCCTGATTCTGATGCAATGATCTTAATTGTCTCCCAAATCTAGAAAATTCCACCTCTCTACAAACTAAAGTTTCTGAAATGGTGAAGAAACTACTTCTTCCCTTCTCACCTACCCAGAAGTATCTATTTAATTAGCCTTTATAATTTAGTTCAATATTTCAAACTGGAATAGAATTATATAAAATATTCTCATGATACAACCCAAACTTTTCATGTGGGTTATTGGATTATGTTTTAGCATCTGCATATATTTTTTCCAGGTCAGTTTTTGCTTCTATCTTCCAATCAACCACAGGAGGACATACTAACAGATGACACAAAAATACAAAAATTCCATAACAATCTACAAAATATTAGCAGTTCAAAAACAAATAGGTTGATTTTAGGTTCTCCGGATGCCCCATGCCTTAATAAGTCGTTAACAACCAGAAAACACAGTTTTTGTGTATGTGAAAAGTTACTATAAGACAATACCATTTTTAACTTCTACAAAGCAAAAGATAAAAAGAGTTTGTAAGATTATGCTAAACACCATTTAACACCACGGATTTTCAAAAGATCAGCTGCCTGATACGATGTTAAATATACTTGAATGTGGTCCCACATCTCTGTGCCACTTTGCCAAGTTTCCGTCGGAAGCAATTTACAACAAGCAACATATTAAACCCCCATAAATAGTCATTATAATGTAAACACTGAATGCTCCTTATTGTAGCAGTGAAAG
Organism: Cheirogaleus medius; assembly: GCA_008086735.1. Taxonomy (NCBI): domain Eukaryota; kingdom Metazoa; phylum Chordata; class Mammalia; order Primates; family Cheirogaleidae; genus Cheirogaleus; species Cheirogaleus medius. The sequence goes on along the minus strand of VBSM01001124.1, from coordinate 36,422,230 downwards.
CAGCCTCTCCAAAATATATAAAACAGGGAAAAAAATCCTTGAATTTCATCTCAGGGCAGAAGGTGGATTTGAATTTGAAGACATGCCAAGTGGTAATTTTGGGCACAAATATTTCAGACAAAGCTGATCTATTATGAGTAATAACAGCATATGTTAGTTTCTAAGTCAGTTTGCATATGTCACAAGAAGCGCACCCAATTAATATGTGAGGCCATTTGCACTTCAGCAAAGTTATTAACAGTAAATCATAACAAAGTAGGTATGCTTGAATTATACATACTATTTGAAATATACATGAAAATCTGACACAAGAGCAGTAAAATAGGAAAAAGTAGAATCTTAAATGAATTAAGTCAGCAAACGAGCTTCTTTGCTTTTCTTTCCTGCTATTATTACTATTATTATTTCTGTTTTCTTTTCACATAAGCAGTTGCTATAGTTCTTGACAGTTTCCTTTTAGCTAGCTAAGCCTGGGAGGATTAAAGAAGACATTTGGCCTTTATGGTTTTCTGTGTCTGGATGTGTATGTCCTGAGGAGAAAGGAACTGTGCAAGAAGCTATTAAGCACCAATGAGCGAGCACGGATTTGGAATGTCTGAGTTATGTTCGCTGAAACAGATGTTGTGTCCCAGAATTCCCTGAGCTGCCTCAGGCTTTTGCTGGTGTCAACCCTATGGTAAATGGGTTTTCATAATGAATTTACTGTTAATTCTCTCACACACACAAACCATTAGAATCCCATTTAAGGGCTGACTAAATGCCACCAAGGCTCAGAACATGACTGTCTTTTGTTCATTTACAAGAAGCTCTGAAGAGTGCAGAATCTCCGATCAATCATTCGTGATAGTTTGGGAAGAGTAGCCATCCTGCCAGTGGCTGGGGAGGGGCAGACGTTTTTGGAGGTTCCCAAGCCCCACTCAGTAGGGCAAGACTCCTGTGGTTTTCCAGATAATCGCAATAAAGATTATGGCCCTCAATACCAAACAAAAGTGGGGTATTTTAGTGAATTAACCCAATTTTTAAATATTTTATGTAGTCATTTACCTTTTTAAAAAAACATGATGTAAATATATTCAAGACACAAATATTCCAAATGAGCCACCAACCATGTATGGAATAGCTAGAGAATACAATAGCATAACACTGGAGCTCTGAGAGTAAGAATAAAAGCAGCAAGGAGAGTCGTGAAGACAGTGACAGAAACAAAGGTGAAACAGAGCATTGTCACCAGGAGACACCCGGAGTGCAACTTGTTTTTCAGAAAATAGCAATTCTACCAGAACTGCTGAAATAATAACAAAAATAACAAGAGATACTATTGGTTGAACTCCTACTATGTTTCAAGCACTATACTAGATATTTCTTACACATTATCTTATCTCTTCCTCATAAAAATACCAAGGATAAAAGCTTCTACCATTTGCAAATGCTTCCTCCATACCAAACTCGGTTCTCGCCCCTACTGCTCCCCTCCACTGACCCCACTGTCCCCAAGCCATGCCGTGATCCTTTCAGTGTTTAACTACTTCGGTAGGGCGCTCACCGGCTGGGAAACCTTGCCCACAGCCGGCACTCATAGACCAGACGATACTTTGTGCTGTGCATTGACGACGAATCCGTTTTGCTCTTGTGTGATGAGGAAAGCTTTAAAGCACTGAAAGCTTGTTTTACTTTACAGGCAGCTTTAGGAAAATAACTATAATAATTCCTACTAAGGACTTGTTAAAAGGTCACAGATTCGTAGTAACTTATTAGCTGAACGTACACACTGCAACTGCAGAGATAAAAGTAAAAGCTTTTGGCTGTCGGCTAAAGTCGACGCTCGGCTGTGCGCGTTCATCTGTGGCTGTCGACTATAGTCGTACCGAAGTGGTTAAACACCTGAGCTCTTTCCTGCTTCTGAGATTTTTATGCATGAAATTTCCTCTCCTGGAGTCCTCTCATGTCTGCTTCCCCCACCCCAACCTTGCTTTTTTGCTTGGGTGTCTTCATCTTATCCATAACGTCACAGTAGGCAGATGCTGGAAGGTGGCTTATCAGTGGAGGCTGGAAGAACAGTGAAGTACTGTTAGAGACACGTAGAAAGGCAACTCTGTCAGATAGAGGCAGAACAACAGGGAAGATACTGTCCGCAGCAACTTGAAATACAGAAAATGAATTTGTAGCTGTGGCTGAGGAGAGTGTTAGGCAGTGTTGAACATGCCATTGGTTTTTTTTTTAGCTGCATCTGATAAGTTGGAGGAAGAGAGAGATGTGCTAAAGAGAGGATTTTTCAGTTTGAAAGCAGAATTTAGAAGAAATATAGAAGAACTAAGAATTATTATTCTGAAAAATAAAATGTATTCACATGTCCAACCTGTAGATAATGCTCAATGTAAAAAATGATCTTAGGTTAAGTATTTATTTAAATATATAGTTATGAAACCCTTTAAGATTTGGGAAAGGCTTAAAGTGGTGGCTGGCTGGTAGACTCTTGATTAGTCCAAAAGGCTTTTAACAATTAAAATTCTGCTGTCTTACAACAGTTTTATGTGCCCAAAGAAGACAAAGAAAAGTCCCCGAAGACTTATGGATGTCACTTTTGGGGCATGGCATAAACCTCAGTAAAATATACAACAATTTTAAGAGAATGATACTGGTACAAGCACTGCCTCTTTGAACCAAAATGAACAGAAATTGAAAAAAAAATGGCCTTCAACTTTCTATGAAAAACAAAACAAACAAAAACAAAAAACCCAGCTACAAACACCAGCTATTTCTGATCCAGAAATGAAGACATTTTGCAGGACAGAACCAAAAGGCCAGAGGGTGAAGCCAACGTCCAAGGATGACAGATTCAAGAATCACTCCCCGGTTGCAGAACTGGGCCCTAATCAAGGAAAACCCCTTGCCCTCAAAAGAGGGAAAACTGGGGACATGTGTCCTGTTGTTTCTCAGAATTGCTACAAAATTGAGACTATGTGCTTCTCATTCTTACACTCTTTAAAATTATTTTTAAATTTTAGAGTAGTTTTATATTTACTGAAAATGCTGCAAAGATAATACAGAGATTTATCATATATTCCTCACCCAGTTTCCCCTATTAACATTTTCCATAACCATGAAGCATTTGTCAAAACTAAGGAACCAACACTGGTCTTAACACTTTACAATTAACTAAACTCCACAGTTTATTCAGATTTCGCTACATTTTTTTATAATGTCCTTTTTCTGTTTAGGATGCCCTGTAGGATACCACAATACATGTAGTCATCATGCCTCCTTAGCCTCCTCTGGTCGGTGACAGTAGCTTAGACATTGCATTTGATAATGTTGACGGTTTTGAGGTATATTTACTAGGTATTTTGAAGACAAATTAATGATATTTCTCTCTCAACTTGGGTTTTTGTGATTTTTTTTTTTCATGGTTAGATTGCTCCCACCCTAGAATCAGCTGTTTCTCTAAGGAGTCCTGGTTCCTTCTATCGAATAACAGTAGTAAAAGCCAAGATCTGGGTGCTAGGTATGCTCGTTGCTCCCATCTTACTTTTTTTTTTTGAGACAGAGTCTCACTCTCTTGCCCGAGCTAGAGTGCCAGCTAAATTTTTCTATATATTTTTAGTTGTCCAGCTAATTTCTTTCTATTTATTTTAGTAGAGATGGGCTCTTACTCTTGCTCAGGCTGGTCTTGAAATCCTGAGCTCAAACGATCTACCCATCTTGGCCTCCCAGAGTGCTAGGATTGGCGGGGGAGCCACCGCACCCGGCCCCATGTTACGTTATTCGAAGGAGTGTCTATTGTGGTTATTCTGTCCCTGTCTCACCAATGTATGTTGAGTGTGTGGCTGGAAGATCATTCGTGTTCCTACCGTGTTTCCCTGAAAATAAGACAGGATCTTATATTTATTTTTCCTCAAGAAGACACCCTAGGGCTTATTTTCAGGGGGATGTGTTATTTTCTTTTAAGTATGGTACAACAATCTACATTTATTCAAATATAGTTAAGTCATCTTCTTCTGGAACATCATTATAACTCTCCAAACCCCAAATTCCATCCTGAATTTCTTGTAACTCTATTTCCTTTAGAACCATTGGCCCCGATCTCTCATGTCGAGCAATAGAGCTCTCACAGGGCAGGTGAGAAGGGCTGCTCGTCTTCTTTACAAAATGCTTGGGTTGTGCAGATACACTTCGTAGCCACACCCATCACTAAGTCTTATTTTCAGGGTAGGGCTTAAATTGTGCAAATGCTTAGAAATCCTGCTAGGGCTTATTTTATGGGTAGGTCTTATTTTCGGGGAAACACAGTAGTTCACATGTCTCATTGTCATAAAAAGCTGCACCTGAGAAACTTCACCCATGCCCAACCAGATGTGAATTATGAGATCCTGGACTTAAAGCCTGGTGCTGTAATTTGGATAAGACTTTGCTGTTCCAGCATAAGGATAAGCATATTTTGCATATTCAAGGAATGTCAACAATTCGTGTGACTATAGGTGGACTCTGGTAGACTGTTTGATAGCAACATTATATGCCTTTCTTCTTCCATCCAGAGCTGGAGTCTACTTCTCTAGCCCCTTGAACTTGGGCTAGGCTTGTGGTGGAAGAAATGTGGGGGAAGTAACATTCTTGAGTTCTTGAGCTTAGCACTCAAGAGGCCTTGAAGTTTCTGCCTTCATTCTCTCAGAATCTTATGACTACCAAGTTTGTGAAGAAGCCTTCCCCCAAAAAGCAACCACATAGTTAGGGAGGCTCCACCGCCTCTGCTGTCCTAGAAAAGCCCAGTTTCCAGCGAACTCACCAGCTCTATGCAGCAACATAATAAGTGAGCCCAGGGAGACCAGCAGAATTGTGAGAAATAATAAATCGCTAAGTTTTAGAGTAGTTTGTTAAGAAGAAATGGGTAATTAACATAGTATAATTGACTGTTATAAAGGTCATCTTTCTATTGATCCAAATCTACTTTTCTATAAGCTCCATTTACCCAAGTCAGGGTTCTTGGTAGGTGATAATTTATACTAAATTGTAATGGTGAGTTAATAGCTTGATTTTCCTTTATCATATTATAGTATTATTACTGAAGACATGGAATGAATGCTTTAACTATAAAAGGGAGTTTCATCAGTAGAAAATTTGAAGGATGTTACAAATTGGCAAGATACTTGCAAAACCAAATCTTCTCATTTCCCTCAGATGGCCAGCTTACTCTACCTGAAAGCTGATATTAATTCTCTAGAGGTCAAGGTTAGGAAACTGCAGTGTAAATGTGTTTAAAAACTGGCAGGTTTAAATCATTCAATAGGGACAGCAGCTTTTTCATGAGTAAAGTTTTATTTTAAAAGATTTTTCTCAAGTCACTGACCCTGTTCACCCTGTCCTTACCACTCTAGCTTTCTGAGTCTCTCGAAGACATCAACCTCAATTCTTTAGTTGATTCCTAAGTTTTTAATATCTTTATATAGTTTTATTTTTGATTTATCATTTCATTCATCTCTTCAACAAACATACAATAAACATAATATTTAATGGGCTAGGAATACAACAATGTTTGCTATATAGCCAATGCCTTTAGAAGCATATAAGTGAAAAATTCTGGCAAAATAGGACCAGTGTAACATTAGAAGAATGAGCAAGACGTTAACAGAACATAGGTATGCATTTAACTTAAATTGAGGGAATTGTAGTAAAGAATATGACTCCATTTGTTCATGTTTGACGAATGCTGACAGCTTTTAAGCCTCACCGCTCCCTCTTTCCCTTCTGCCCCACCTCTGAGCAAGCTGATAAAAAAGCCTGGGTCTTTCCTTCTTCAGTCAGGGAAAATTCAAATGACTTCAGGAACTTCCCCACCAGCTGCAACCCCTAACTCCCATAAAAAGCTCAAGTTAGTCTCCTTTCCTTGTTCTTTCAAGTAATTTTTGGACCAGCTTGAGAGACTTGCTCTGCTCTTCTTAGAAAGCCAAATTATATGAGTGATAAACCATTTCATACCATCTTGGTGTCTGTGTGACATCATCAGTCTCACACCATATTTTAGGTATAGGTGTCCTCCTCATCTCTAAAGAGTGACCATGAAACAGGTGATCATATAGTGCAATTTGGATGGAACCTGAATGACATCTTAAACTTTGAGCATTTAGCATGCGGGATCATACTTCTTTTACTTGTTTTGCCCAGAAGTAGCTAAGATCCTTGAGGGTAAGCAGTTAGTTACTCATTTGTGTATCCATATCAACCAGCATGGCCCCTGGCACTTGACAGATGTTCAAACATTTTTTGAACACATGAACATATTTCAGAAGTCTAGGGAGTAGGATTTTATGAAAATGAGAGTTGTCAAGAGTATAGAAGCAGAGAGGATCAATGAGAGGATTGAAAAGTAGCCAGAGTTTGGAAATTTGGAAGTGATTTGGTCATCTGTCCAGAACCCTTTAAGTCTGCTAGAGCCAAAGGTCAGACTGCAAAAGTCAGAGATGAGCAAGTAGAGACAGCAAATGTCTACTCTTTCAATGAATCGGAGTGGAAATTATCCAGGATAGACAGAAGATAAACAGAGATGTGAGGCAGACAAGGAAGCACGGCCAAAGGAAGATTTTTGTTTTTTGAGAGAGAGAGAGAGGGAATAAGGTAACATTTTTTATAGACTATGATTACATCAAGTCAAGTAAAAGAGATTGAAGACACTGGGAAAAAAAAGGAATTAACTGCTAGAGCCATGCCTAGAAAAACAAGATGAAAGTTCTGATTTAAAAAAAAAATGAAACTAAACTAACAAACAAGGTCAGGGGAAACGTCATATAACACATTTGACCTTGATTAGAAAAAAGAAAAATTCAACCAATTATGCTCAAACAATACAAGTACATATGGATTTGGAGATATATAGATATATATATATATATATATCGAGAGAAAGAGAGAGAGAAAGAGCCAGGAGATCAGTAGAAAATGCATAATGGCTTCCTGAAGATGGAGGCAGGGTTATCTGTGGAAGACCCTTAGGAACAGGAGTTAGAAGAGAGATTAAGGGTGTGGAGTGGCTTAGAATACTAGGAAATAAAAATGGTAGAGTCACTGAGCACAGAGAAGTGAAAGCATTGATAACACTGAAGGTCCACTTCAGGCTGGAGAGTAGGAATTTTCAGGAACAGTAATCTGCAGAAATGTGATGGTTTTTCAGCCACCTCCTTTGGATACCAAACAATCTGGCTTCTGTATATAACATAAGAGTTGGGATCCAGGATCTCAAGAATACAAATATCAGATACTCCTCCAATTTTACTTATGCTGCAAGTAATTTTTTAACAATTACTATGCCCCATTTTCCTTTATTCTCTCTCTCCTTCACATTGCTGTTAGCCTGGGTGGCTCGCCCTGGGCAAACATAGCATGAGAAGATGGGCAGTGAGGTCCGCCTCACGGCTCCTCTATGACTTAGGCTGGAGAACATTGCTACATAACATTCACTTTAAAACAATTTCTGATTTCTTTTGGATTATGAGATGGAGTCCACATATATATTTTATTAATTTTGAGGTCTTCTGAACATTTAATGCAATGAAATCCATTATCCCTGGAAAAGGAATTACTTAAAAATGAATAAGGAAGAAACTACAGTGAGCACATTCCGGAAAATGAAACCTGAGGACATACATTCACACATCTGGCAGTGATTCATAATTGAATATCATTTTCTCTCTACTTATGATAGTTTACATCAGTCTTAATCTGCAAACTGAAAGTAGCTGAGTAATATTGTTGGCACCATCACTTTATTCCAGCTCCATATGTGCAGAATAAAAGGTTTAACTATAATTCACTCTGGTAGCATTACACAGGGAATTTCAATGAAGGTGTTGAAAGAAAATAATTATCCATGTAGCCTTAGGCTGGAAGGGAAATATCTCCCTCTCTTTTACGATGTGTTTCTAATGGATATGTGTGAGTAGTAACCTGAAGGATGGGACCATTTTCTTTATATGACTACATCAATATAAGTTGGAACAGTATAAATTTGTAAAACAAGGAAGATATTTAAATTTTCCATGATAAAAGATATTAAATGCAAACTTCCAGTCTTAAGAAAGCTATTGAAATTTACCGAAGAATATATGAACAGAGATAATACGTTTTACCTACTTTCTGGCCCTAACATACTCATATTGAGCAAAAGCTATGGTGAATTTGACATGGTCCTTTGCAGTGTGGCATAACCATGCACCCAGTTCTTGTTTCCTAAGAATAGCACCATAGGGATATTAAATATCCACTATATATTGTGGCTGAAGCACAAGCCAAAACAGAGCAAGTGATAAAAATGTAGGTGCCTAAGAACTGGAGTACAGGGCTTCTTTCCAATACCAGACTAAAGAAAGCCTTTGTAACTGTGATCCTAAACTTTAGGATACAAAACTAAAGGGATTATTGTTTTAAAATTCTTATTCCCAAGCCCACCCCAAAGAAAGTCCGATTCTCTAGATCTTATGTAGGCCAATTAAATCTATTTGCATTGCACAAATACTCATGACACTTCTGGTGTAGATACTATAAGGCTCACATTTCAAATAAGATTTAGGAGGAATCACTTTTGCTACTTCAATGTTTTCATTGACAGTGTGAAGAGGGGCAATTGGGAAAAAAGAAAAGTTTATATGAGAAAAGAATTGTATGTCCATCCCATTTTTGGCAGTTGCATTGTTATTCTCAAATTTTAATTCCAGAGCAAAAGCAAAAGGCATAGATCCAAGCCCCAGGAAAAGTCGCTATGTGGGAAGAATTGTGTTTGGCTTCGTGAATTCCAGTTCTTTCATGTCTGTGTCACTGCGGGTGGGAGTTAGGGGGTGTGACGGGAGAACCTGGCCATCCAAAAATGCCCAAAGGGTATCAATCAACCTGCCTCCCCAACACCACCCCCTGTTCTTCCTCACACCCCAGTGTGCACCCCCAATCCTATCCTCAGCAGCTCCCAAGACATTTTTAACTACCCTTTCCCATCAAATTTTATTGTTTGCTTTGTTTTCTCAGGTTCTTGGTGACAATGTCTTATTAGCTGATTAGTTCATCATAAGGCTTAACACGAGGTGTCTCAATAGCTTCCATGTGTTTTTTATTTCTTATAATATTTACTCTAGCCCCAATAAATGTCTAATCATGAGAACTTCAAGCCCCTTTAAATACTGGTGAAGTAGAGAATTTGGACTTAGAGGACATTTAGATGCTCCTGAAATTATACCACCATAGGTTCAATCATGCCATCTAATTTCCTCTTGAAATACCTCCAGGTATTTATATCTCTCAGGCTTCATTAGCCTAAATAAACTCATCCTCATTTAAACAATAGGTCCCTTACTACAAATTTAAGAAAATAGAGGGCATGGGAGCTTAGGAAACTTGTTGGATATAAATCAAGATGTAAGGAAGTGTTTAGGGGCATTACAAATGGAAGTGGATTTGGAAGACACAGGACAGTCCAAAAGAGGCCCTGTCTTTCCTCACTTTTCTACCTCACAAGGCCAGAAATTGCTTCAAAACCAAGAAGTTAAAAAAAAGCATCTCTGGCAGCCAATAAAGATAAAATCCTGGTTTTATTTTTATTTATTTAATTATTGGAGCATTTTATTTTTTTAATGTAACAACTGTTCTTGTAAATTATGGATACTTACAGGACGTACTAATTAGCCAATTTTTAAATGTATTCATAAGATGAGAACCTGCAATAGGAAAAAATACTAAAAATCTTCTTATACTTACCATAGAGAATGATCTTTATTATTTAGAACAGAAAGGAGATGACTTTGACCAAAATGAACTTCCTGTTGCAGAATCAAGAGAAAATGAGTGAGGATTTTTATATAATGAGTTCTTTGAAAGAGATTGTTTCAGAGAACATAATCAATTGGTAGCAATGGAGCATTCTTTCCTTCTTAAAAAAAAAAAGTAAAATAAAACAAAATGAAAACAAATACCCCAAGTGGAAAGTTAGCAACAGGACTCCTTTTTGTGCCTATCTTTGTGAAATTAAGCAAGTTTATGCTGGTTTGTTTCTTATTTTGTTTTTTTAATTTGTCAAAACAATGTGATAGCTTAGAGAAAACCAGCTAATCCCAATTCTTTCTTCTTTAACTAGATAGATAATCATTAGGACCATCACCTGACTATAACATGGCTCAGCCTCTGAGTAGCCACTGGTATATTGCAAATCCATTCTGACCACTTCACTCTGTTTCACGGCCACAGTCTTGTCTGAGTAGCCAGGTACAGCTAATCATATCTATGCTAACCTACTGTCTCTAGTAGCAGAATGTTTGAACCAGACAGCTCGTGATCAACTATCATAGTTTTAGTGCAAAAGTATGACATATAGTAAATAGAAAATTCTAAAAGGCCTGTTTTTCAGAAAGAAAAACATTTTTTAAATGTCTAGGAAATTCATAACTCCCTGCTATGATCTAAATTATGTCCCTGCAAAATTCATATGTTGAAGTCCTAATCCCCAATGTGACTGGATGTGGAGATAAGGCTTATAAAGAAGGTAATTAAGGATAAATGAGGTCATAAGGGTCAGGCCTGATCGTGTAGAATTTGTATTCTAATAAGAAGATAGAGCAGAGAATTCATTCTTTCTTTCTTTCTCCACTGTGAGGGCACAGAGAGGGCATCCATCTACCAGCTAGGAAGAGAGTGCTCACCAGAAACCAAATTGGCCAGCACCTTGATTTTGGACTTCTAGCCTCTGGAACCATGAGAAATAAATTTCTGTTGTTTAAGCCACCCAGTCTATGGTATGTTCTTATAGCAGCCTAAATAGCCCAAGACAGATTTGGGCACTGAGAGGTGAGGCACTATTGTAACAAATACCTAAAAATGTGGACCCAGCTTTAGAACTGGGCAATTGGTAGAGGATAGAGGAGTTTGGAAGTGTGTGCTAGAAAAAGCCTGAATTGCTGTGAAGGAACTGCTGGTAGAAGGATAAATGTTAAAGGTGATTCTGGTGAGAGCTCAGAAAGAAAAGAGGAGAGCTGGAAAGGAAGCCTTCATCTGCTTAGAGAATACATAAATAATCATGAGCCGTTTGGGTAGAAATATGGCCATGAAAGGCCATCATGGCAAGGTCTCAGGCAGAAATGAGGAACATGTTATTGGAAACTGGAGGAAAGGCAATCCTTGTTATAAAGTGGCAAAGAACTTGGCTGAACCCTGTTCTAGTGTTCTGTGGAAGGTAGAACTACTGGTGATGAAATTGGACATTTAGCTGAGGATATTTCTAAGCAAAGCATTCAAGGGATAGCTTGGGTGCTCCTGACTGCTTATAGCAAATGTGAGGAAAAGAGATGAAGAAGGAATTGTTAAACAAAAAGGGGCAAGAACTTGAAGATTTGGAAAATTCATAGCCTATCCCACATTGCATAAAATAAGAAACCTTGTTCCAAAGAGAACACTAAGGGTGGCTAAACAACCATTTGATAAGGAGATTAGTATGGGTGTGATCAATGAATTTAATCAGCCACCTCTGCAGAAGCCAGGGATAGAAATGGGATTATACAAGCAGAAACTCTGGCAGTTTGAACTGAAGGGAACAGAGACAGGACAAAATGAAAGAGGGCTGTCAGATTTCTTGGGTTCTACAGCACGGGACCATGGAGCTAATCGGCTATGAACATGCACAAGAAAAGGGAGAACGAAATCAAAGGCAACTCAGAGATCATTAGTGCTGCCTCCTTGGTTTCCAGAGGTGGGGACACTGCCTCAGTTTTAATAGCTCAGACAGCCTCCGACCAAAGCTCTGGGGCTGGAACTGTCCTGCAGAGCTGTGGGGGTGGAGCAGCTTTGCAGAGCCTTGAAGGCAGGACTGCCACCCCAGTGGGTCCAAAATGTAGACCATCGAAGCAAAGAGGATTATTTTTGAGCCCTGAGATCTAATGGATCCAACAGAATTTGCCTTGCTAAGTTATGGACCTGCTTGGGACCCATCACTCCTTTCTTCTTTCTAACTTCTCCCTCTTGGAATGGGAATGTCATTTCTCTCTTCCTCTCTCTCCTCACCATTTGAGGACATAGTGAGAAGGTGGTCATCTACAAGCCAGGAAGAGAGCCCTCACCAGAAACCGAATTGGCTAGCATCTTCAACATGGACTTCTCAGCCTCCCGAACTGAGAAATAAATTTCTGTAGTTTAGGATCCCTAATCGGTGGTATTTTTTTATAGCAGTTCTAGCTGACAAGACACTCCCATTAATCACCTTCCTGGCACCCTATCTAGGGATGCAACACCTTCTGCCATACTTCCTATCATCTTTCTTTAATTTATCTTCCTTGTTGGCACATATTATCACCTAATTTATGATGTCTTTTAAATTTATCCTGTTTATTTTCTGTCTTCACTTGTTAAAACATAAGCTCCATGAGGAGAGGGTTTTTTTGTTTTTTATTTTTTCCTGTTTTATTCTTTGCACTATCTCTAACACCCAGAATAGTTCCTTATCTTCTTGTCCTCAAAGCAGTAACTTTCAAAATATTGAAGAATGTTGAACACAGCCTAGGAACTCAGAAAATATCAAAAAAACACAATAGCATATAATGAACCCAAACAAATGGAAAATTAAAATGTAAACATTAATTAAAATTAGAACACAAAGAATGTTAACTTAATGAAAGAGGATTATGTAAATGTAGTTTTGTAGCAAAAAGTACCCTAATCAGCAGTCCATATATTAAGGCACAGTATCTCAGAGCCCTCAGTTGACATTTTGTAAGAACAAATTACTACAAATAATGGATACTTCCAGGAATTTTCGACATGTAAATACTCTGTGGTCAGTCCAAGAAAGCTATATGTATTATTTGCTTTGTAGGAGAGTAAATATTCTGAAATAATGGACACAAATCCATTTAAGCATAATAGTTATCATATTTCAATTTATTTCCAAGTAAATTGGTTGTTACATACTGAGTTAGTACAAAGAATTATAAAAAAGATAATTAAATGCATTGAAAAATATAAAAAATAAGTGCAGTGTATTAGACTACATGATTTTTAACTAAAAATCTTTGGATTGTGAAAGTGCCACTTAACTCCCTATTTGAAATCTGGCAACAAACTCACTGCCAAATAGCATATTCTATATTGAATTAGATTATCATCCCACAGAATACAGAATGTGCATTTCTAAGGCATATGTATTAATATGTTCAGCAATATACCAATATATTTTGGTAACCACTAAATGTCAAACATTATCCATACATGGTATTAACACATTAACGTTTTCATTTAAAAAGAAAGATCTCTTTCCTCATTACATTACACATTTACAGAATAGAGATCTGTCAAATAAATTACTGCAAAGTAGTTCAAGCTAAACCTTATAACACTTGAATCATATAATCGGGGGCAAATAACCTTTAAAATGAAAGACAAATGGTGAAATTTAAGGGCATTTAATTTGCATAAATGTAATGTTAACAGTCTTTTCCTGGTTACATATTTTATGCTTAATTTATATATGCCATTCTAATAGGCCCTTAACACTCTTATAGGTCAGTTTTAATTTTTTCTAATTTTATTTTACCATGATAAGTATTATGGAAGTAGTTTATCATATGTAAAAATAAGGTGATCTCGTAAAAATAATTCAGTGTGACTCTAGAAACATTCTTGCATCAGGACCATATTGTAGTTTTGTGTTGTCGATGCCTGCTTTGAAATAAATATTTATGTTCTAGAATCTTGTATGTCTAAACTCATGTTCCATTCTTGGACTCTAAGAACTCAATTCCAGCGACTTCCTCTGGGTCAACAGTCATGGTGGCCTTGTGTGCTGAAGAAGCCTTAGGACAAAGGGCTTTATAAGGTGCATGGTTTGGTCTTCCGTTATTTTGAATATAGCGTTAACATTTGACACCCAAGTTATTGGCTTTAAAGTTTTATCCATTAAACTTCTATAAACATTGAAATGTACTCAAATGTCACTGCTCAGACAATACTGTGTCAGCTTTAACAATAACATAAAACAAATTATCCATTGATTAATTATAATGATGTTAATGTCATCCATGGTCCATAATCTCTAAATTAGAAAATGCTTGTAGTACATGAATTCAATTATAGTTCAAAGTTGCAAAGCAAAATATAAATTTATACATAGAAAAATAAATTTTATTTTTTTGACTTTCCTTGACTCACGTTTATTTTCCAATGGATTAGAGATGATGGATATTACCACCGTCCACCACTGGAATAATTTGATTGGACTAAGCAGAGTAAAATTCCTTTCTCTAAGGAAATTTTACCTTCAATCATCACATCCACCTTTCCCTGGAATAGTATTTGATGGGAATGTGAGTTGGCCTGACTCATTTCAATCCAAATTAGTGATGAAAAGATTGAGGCTACCTTCGGGACAAAGACTATTCTTTGTACATCTAAATCAAAATTGAAATGGCTGGATAAGTGACAAGAATTTGAAACATTCATTATTCCACTTTCACTTTATTTCCTTGTCCTACTTACGACTTAATGGTAAAATAAAGGACCATATAAATGTTTACCACACAATTGCTAGGGACCATTATAATCTATCATTTGTCAGTCAATTTATTTATTTATTATTTATTCTTATAGATGCTATTGAAAGCTCTAATGACTGGTCTTTTCATTTTATTTTCAACCTGTTTCTCAAACTCACTTTAAAGTACCTGGCTTTTTCTCACACTGGTAATTTCTAGAGCAGTTAAAACATCATTAAGGCTTAAGCATAATTACATGTCTACGTCTGTCTTTGAAAGTGAGATTTCTTCTTAGGCACATCAATTTGCCAGATAAAAGTGTGAAACTCTCTGTACTTGTATATGATTGAAAATATCTGTACATGTACGAAAACAATACCATGTAGTTCACCCTGGCCTGTTGTGTTTATTTGTCAATTATCCTGTTAGTTTTGGTGGGTTTGCAGATAATCACATCCAAGATCTCCTCTAACAAAAGAAAAAGAAAAAGGAAAGACACTATGGAGACCTATCTATCTATCTATATGGATATAGAAACAAAAACATAGTATATTATATTGACTGCCTCTCTGAAATAAGAAAGTCCAAAACTACTACAGTTAATCTTACACTAGAATAGCACAAAGCTATTCTACTTGTAGTATTTTATCATTTAAAAATCATAGTTGTAAAAAGATATAAAATGTGCAATTTCCACATTTTCTGGCTCCAACAAAACTTAAGCAAAAACTAGAGCCTCTTACTGGATGGGAATGTGGAAATTAGAG
Source organism: Cheirogaleus medius (assembly GCA_008086735.1). Lineage (NCBI taxonomy): Eukaryota > Metazoa > Chordata > Mammalia > Primates > Cheirogaleidae > Cheirogaleus > Cheirogaleus medius. The sequence goes on along the minus strand of VBSM01001124.1, from coordinate 36,406,980 downwards.
CTATTAGGTCCCTTGAACCTAAGCACTTTCAATATTCACAGCAAAATAAACATGTCAAGAATTTGGCTTTATTGGGATACCAATTTTCTTCTGATTATGAAAAACAGTCCTAAATTCTGTAGGAATGAATAAATGTATAGAAAGGTATAGAGATCAATGATTTTTAGTTTGTCATTTGTTTTTGTTTATTTTCTGTGACTTTGACATCTTATTATATTAAGTAAAATTTAGCCTTATTGATATTTAAATAGATTTTGGTGGGAGAAGATATGAGAAAATGGCACATTTGCTAAGTTGTTTTTATGTATTAGTTACAGATGATCCTGAATTTTTACAAATGGCTTATAAATGTTCCAATTCTCTTATGACAAAAGTATTTCACAATTTTACAAATCAATTTACAGCATAATAGAAAGAAAACAAAATACGGGGGTAAAAGGAAATAAAATCATGTTTGCCCTTCAGTACACTAAAACTAAATACATACCAATTTTTATATAAAATAAGCAAGTGAATTTGCTTATTAATAAAGATTAGAAAAAACTGTGGGCAATTCTTGACCAGCAACTATGCAGTTACTAAGTCATATCACACTTATTGTAGTAGAGGTCATTTATAGGATCTAAACAACAAAAAGGTTGTGCAAAATGCCAGCATATGGCCTCTTTGGGGCAGTTGCTGAAGACAAGAGCTGTACTTGAAGAAAAGGGTCTCAGACTTCACTGTGGTCACTGAGTTTGCACAAATTCTGAAATACAAGAAGAAGCAATAAGCATATGCTACTTACTCAACTCTTAAATTGGTACAATAGTAAAAGAACAGTAGTCACTGAAGCAAGCTGCCCAGCCAAGCTAAGGAAATGAATATTCTATGGGGCATTAGAGTATAGCAGTTTAAAGTTCCAGGTCCAAGGTCAGATTGCTGACTTTGAAACCAGCTCTACCACTTACAAATGGTATAATTTCCCTGGGTCAGTTTCCTCATTTCTAAAACTGGATTAAATTATAGTATCTATCTCATTAGGTTATGGTAAATTTAGTTAATTAATATAGGTAAAGCCTTTAAAATAGTCCTGGAACATAGTGAGCACTCAATAAATAAATGTTAGGTTATATAATAATAATAATGATGATATTATTATTATTATTTGGTAAATACATACTGTTCTGATTGAATATAATAAGGATGACTCTGGGAGGCACCAGATGTTCTAGGGATGAGGAAACGCAAAACAATTCAAAAATCACAGAAAACTTGCAGGAAATCAAGGCTCTAGGAACAGTTATAAAACTAAAGCCCAGTACTTGTAAGGTAACTTTGATACTTCAGATCACGGGGGCACTAGACTCTGCAAATAATGTTTCCAAAGATGGCAATATAAGCTTAGAAGCAAGGGTATCAGAACAGGAGAAGGAAAAAAACCACACACACACCCTAAAAGGCTATATTTAGAATTTTTGTATTTGAGAGAGGTGGAAATTTCCAGGACAGTGGCTCCTAGAAAAAGCATTTATTTTATAAGCAAGTAGTTTGCAATTGATAGGTGATTACCAAATCCTCTGTACAGTGACATTGTTTCAAGATCCAAAAAGCAACTGTTCACAACTAGCTGAAAAGAGGAATGGAAACATTCCTTTAATAAGCAGACAGCTCTGAGATGGTGGTGTTAGGGATTTTAATAGATTTTAGATGACAATGAGGTGATAAGCTAATGTAAAAAATGCAAGGTCCTTTATTCTATATTCTAATTTTTCTTACAACTCCTGCATGCAACTTGGTCAACTCACCTTATTTGAATGAATGTTACTTATTGCAGCAGATATGGATTCAAAAAAAATTGGTTTATCTGAGTCTAGGTTTCCATAATACTGCATTGCTTTCATCAAGGAAGCTACAAGAAAGCACAGGAAAAAGGATACATGGAGTATAGGTTTCACGAACACATGGAACAACAGAAGGATCACGGTCAATGTTAGCCAAGAACACTCTCTTACCTGTGCAATGGACTAACAATACATCCACACTCCTGTCCTTACATTCCATGTAAACCTGGAAGAATTAAAGCAGTATATCCACAATTAATTGGCGATAGCTGGCAGTAAGGAATAAGACAAGCTTCAGAAGAAACCAGATTTTCTAGTTTAAAAAAACAAAGGCCAATGTTTATGAAGTCAAACCACCAGAGGGAGGCATTGTTACACAGTGAGGCATAACCTGGCAGGCATCTGAAAGACCACGATTGATACAGCAGGGCATCTAACTTTTACTGCAACTAAATTTGGCTACTTATATTTTCCACTTCATTTAATAAAATAAAAATAAAAACATTACCTCTCCTTCCCTATAAGAATTATATAAAAATTATTCTCAGCTTCTTATATTGGAAGTCAAGGACCCACTTGTGAAAATGATGAAAGCTGGTGACCTACTGCTTGCTTTAACATTTTACAATAATGTGAGCACATTCACGTGCTCTATAAATCCCATCCAAGGATGATAAATTGAGAACCTCACTACAGTCCAAGCCAAGTCTGACTGCCCAGCTTCCATGTTTAAAGGCCCATCAAGATGAGAGATCCTAACTATAAGAATTTGTGTGGCATACTTTAGGGTCTTGCCTCTTTTAAATCCTAGAAATTCTCAAGTAGAAACAACTTATTAAAGGCTCTGATCTTAAATTCACCTGGGCCAAATTCGCCAGTCCATTACATTCAGTGGAAGTAAATCTAGATGTTTTAATAACAGTAGGATAGATTTGGTCATGTAATAGCGATGTATCTTACACATAAAGCATAGAAAGCTGCATTTACAATACATTCTAAGAGTGAGCATGATACATCCAAACCTTCCCTCACACTTCCTTCAGTAAGCAGTTCTCTCTATGTGATAAGAATTGTGATATAAAAGGAGATATATTAATATCATTCTGAGCATAAACAAACAAATAGTACATGGCCTGTGTCTTTGCCATTGAATAAATGGCTCCTGTTTTTGTAAGTTAAAATGATTAATTCAAGGTGACCCTTCAGTGTTTGACTGTTTCTTAAGCTCATTGAAGCACAAACACACAGCTACGGGTGGTTTGCTGATGCTGATAAATGTAATCTCCAGTTCATTGACCTCTCCAGTGTCCCAAGGAAAAGAATAAAGAGAAGTCACCCCACTCCTTTTAACCTACAACTCCCAGGAGAATGCTCCTTATGCTAAAGTGACCAGGAAAGCAATCCAGGGAGTGTTGGTAGAAAGCACAAAGACATGCATGACTGAAGAGTCCCTGTGGCTCTTTCCTCTATACCTTCTTTCAAGGTGGCTGAAACTAAGAAATATTAGTTGCAATGATAGTATGTGCACTTTAAGAAATGACTTTTTTTTAATGAGAAAAATATAAGAGAAGCTATCATGATTGTATACTTATTAATACTAACTGCTAAACACTTTGTTAGGTACTTGCATGCAATACATCATTTCTAAGCCTCACAACAACTTGATGTAAGTGGATATTTCTACTTTCAGTTTACAGGAAAGCAAACAAATACTTGAGCCCAGATTATAGAACTAAGATACAGCTAATATTTGGACCCAGGGTTTGTCTATCTTTAAAGCCTATGTTCTTAACATATATCATAATGTTATTATAATTATGATGAAATAAACCAAATAGTAATAAGGATATGAAAAAGAGAAAACTGATACAAAACTGCTGGTTTTATATAGAGAGATGAGTAACACCTGGTTAAGGGCAAATATCACTGTCTGCCAATCTAAAAATAAATTCCTCAGTTGATTTATTCCATCACTCCACTGTATAGAATTTTAAAACCACTAGGATGAATGAGAAAAAGTTTTACAAAAAATCCCTTTCTCCACATGTTAGTACCCAAATTGTCTGGATTCCTCTGAATTGTCACCCTTATATCCTAAGCTTAGTGGGAGTAGGTAACCCATTTCCCCCTCTTTGCTAATTCTAAGTCCTGTTCTGCGATATCTAGAGTAGGTAGCTAACAATTTCAGAAATCAATTTAAAATGCAATTGAACAAAAAATATATACATACTGGCCTTTCTCAGTAAAAGGACAATTCTAGTCTAGCGTTTCACAAACTATGACCTCAGACCACACGGGTCTCACAATCACCTACGGGTGTTTAAAATGAAGATCCTGGACCAGAGCCAGGCCCCAGAAGACTGCATTTTCAATGAGTAGTTTAAGAGACTCTTCTAGACCTTACCAACACAGGACCAACAGAGAGTAAATAAAAATGCCAAACACAAGAAGCTCTCCTATGGAGAGGAACTACGTGTTCACAATTTAGGTTTAGTTGGAAGAAAATACAAAGTATTCAGGTTGAATCCTATGCTCAATTGTGCAAAGATTATATAGTGAACAACAAGAAAATAAAAACATATTGCATGGGGAAAAGGGTGACTTGCCAAAAATAGCCACTAGATTTTAGGTCTATGATGTTTAAAGTTCAATTGTTATAAATAATTGTTTTCTAAATATATGCTAATTCAGAAACAACATCACCACCTCATTTTTATAAAACGAACAAGCTGAGATCCAGCTCATGTGATACAGCTGAGACTCTCCGCAGATTGTCACATATTAAGCAGTTCCCCTCCACAAACTCCCACCCTCATCTTCACTGGAAAGCAATACTAATGTTGACCTTTATACTACCTTGAGTTTGAAAGGTTGGACATTTCAAAGTAAATTTAAAATATAAATGAATAGAGACACAAGCTATGCAACACCACAAGAAAACAATCAAAACCCCTTTTTAAGGCTACTGATTGGAACTCTTTAAAAGTCAATGTTTAATTTCCACTTCTGGCCACGATGAGTCACTAATACAAGACTATCCCATCCTCCATAAAGAAGTACACCAACTGGACAAAAATACACAACTGTCTTTAGACAGTGGGCATCAGACAGCAATAAGTTCCCTGAGAGAAGAAGTATGAGGGAAATGGTGCAATTAAAAAAAAAAAAACCTACTGCTTAGAGATAAAAA
>VBSM01001124.1:36383842-36401867 GCA_008086735.1 Cheirogaleus medius | reverse complement strand
AAAAAAAAAATAGAAAAATTAGCCAGGTGTGGTGGCATGCACCTGTAGTTCCAGCTACTGGGGAGGCTGAGGCGGGAGGATTGCTTGAACCCAGGAGTTTGAGGTTGTAGTGAACTATGAATTATAGCCTGGACCCTGTTTCTAAAACAAAACAAAAAAAATTAAAGGAGGAAAAATATCCTAGAAGTGTTTGAGTTTTCCTTGAATTGACAAAATTAGGTTTTCTTCCATCTGTGGAAATGAGGTTTGTGAGCTATGTCAGTTTTAAAGAAATAAACAAAGTTTTATTGTTTGCACTCCTGGATCGTGGAGACCTTGTGGAGATCATGAGGTAGGGGAAGAGGCACCATCACCCAAGAGAACAGAGAAAAGCCCCTGCAACAGGCACCATTTGGGAGACCAGGGATGGTATTGGACCAAACTGTATTTGGCCATGATGTGAGAGAAAACCTCCTGCCATCACCAAGGCACTTGCTCATGCGAGAGAGAAGGGGCTTTTCTCTTTCTGGCTTTACAAGAAGCCTTGTAAGTTGACTGCTCAGTGGGCACTATGCCCACTACATCTCAAGTCTATGTTCTGTTCTCTCTGCTACCCCACGTGAAGACCCCCACCTATAAATCCTCCCCCCCAATACACACACCTAGAAGCTTGATGGGATGCCCTGAAAGCAAATCTATAGTGGTGCGAGGCATAAAGTCCTGTGTCCTTTGTGGAGAATGGGATAGATGAGTATTGCAACAAGCAGGCTCAAGACTGTGGGCAACAGGTGAAAACCCCTATTACTGAAGAGAAGGGGAGGGATCAGACCAAACATCAGCTGCATAAATACCTCTACAAGCACGGAGACACCGGAATAGTCAAAAAAGGTCAATCCGCTGCAATCCAGGATTAAAGAACACTTCTCATTAGGGCAGGACTGCGAAGCTTCTTCTGCAGGAGAAACAGACTTGAGTTAGGAGAAATTCTTAGGGTTGCTGCTGCTGACTTTCGTGGGAAGATAACAATGGCCTTGTGTTTAACAACACTAATTTTGAACACTTTTAATTTTTAAATTTTCAGTAAATTATTATTTCTGAACTCTGATTTCTTCATTATTAGAATGTTATTTCAGGTAATTATCACATAACTCAGAGACGAAGACAGAATAAGTTAATTACCAGTATCATTTCACAGATAAACTAAGGCTCAGCAAGTTAAAATTTCTTTTGAAAGGATATCTGACAAGTTAGTGCTAAGCATATGGACTAGAATCAAGGCCTTTAGACATTCTGAATATTGTTCTTTCCACGATATCACACTGTTTCCATACTGGGTGTGCCCAGAAGTAGAGCCCTGCCTTGTGGTGCCTGAAGTGGATACAATTTTGGAGTCACACTTTAAAGAAAAAAATCCATTGCTGGGGCTCGTCTCATAGCCTAGGAAGGGATCTGTGTGAAAGCTCTGAAAATTAAGCTTCGTTTGGTTCATAATAAATATGCCTCTGAATATACCTAATGGAAATAAATGATTATTCTTAGGAGTTCATGACCTCTTTTGATTCAGTTTCCTCATGTGATATATCTCTGAGCAGTGATAGCCCACATTTGGGTCCCCCTAAGGAGTGATGTGGCTCTTAGAGCTGATTACATAGGCTAAGGTTCTGCCACTGTAGTAGGCAAAGTCTATCAACTAAACTCCAATGCATTCATTATTATGAAATTCTCTGAAAAAATAAATCCTTAACTGGAATAGTTTTGCCATTTAAAATGCTCCAGGTTTTCCCATAGAGTGGCTACTGATAAGTGGAAATATGTTTTTTTCTCAATTTGAAGGGAAATATGAGGGAAAGAGTGCATTAAAAAAAAAAAAACCTGCTGCTTAGCTGCTTAAAGATAAAAACAGGTGAGAAGAAAATATAAAATACACACTGAAAATTTACATGTGGTGGTAAATGTTAGGAAAAGGAGAAATGCTACAAAGTAATTTCTAATATATTTGAAAAGTGGTATTCAGATAGAGGATTTATTTTCAAGTTTTATCTTTAGATCTATATTCCTATTTATGAATTGAATAATAACTACAGAGTATGTACTATATTGAAGAATTTTTTTTAAAATGGATTGGGTGATAAATATGAATAAGATTTTATTCTTTACTTCAAGGAAGTTATAATATACTTGAGTGCCAAGCATAGCATTAGTATATCAATGACACATGATTGAAAATGATAAAACGAAAAAGATGGAAATTTACAAAAAGGAGTAGTCTCTTTAGAGTGACCAGAAAAGGCTTCGTACAAAACGTAGCCTTGAAGGATGCATAAGATTCCCAAAACTAGCAACGATATAGAGTTGTAAGCATTCCAACCATATGGACAGCCTTAATTAAATACTAATGATACCTGAAGATCTCAAACTCCTCCTGCACCCATTCAACCAACATTTATCGAAGGCCAGCTATGTGCCAGGCTCTCCACTAGTGCCTACTGTTTCCCTGTTTCTCCCAAGGGAAGGAAGACTAAGCAGTCAAGGTAGATTCAGGCTATGCTTCCAATGGCTTAAAATGGTAAATTAGAACCTCAAACAAAATTGAAAGTAACCACAACTTATCTCATCCACTGACCACACAGTAGTAATCATTGTCATTCACTATTTGCCTAATTAAACATAGGATTTACCTCTACTAATGCAGGGGCTCTTATTTATATTCTCAGGTATAATACACCCCTGCTGATTATCAGAGATAGGAAAGGATTAAGATCACAGGAAAACTAAAAATATTTATTGCAGATAAAAAATACTTATTCTAATCAATGGTGGAATGTTGATTGGGTCATAAATACATTTTTACACAATTTGGAAATATTTTATTAAGTTTTCAGTGTATAAAAATATCTAACGATTAATTAGGTAAGCTTTCTTAGAAAACTTTACCAAACATTCATACAACATATATAGATGAAAATATATATAATGGAGTTAGACATTTTCTTACAAAGTTAGATACAAAATATTTTAGTAAGACTAGTCATGTTTACAATGTACATTGGAGTTCAATATTTGAAGGTTTCCTATTATTTTGAACATAATTGTTTTAGAAAATAAAATTTATATGGCTTCTTTAGGGGTAGCAATGTGTTAGAGCTAGATCATACCAGCTCTTGAAAGTCAACTATGTATATATCTTCTTCCCAACTCTATGTTTAATGATAGCATGTTGGTAGCTTGAAATCAGTTATGGTAGAAATATTTACACCATGGAAATTGGCAAATACTACAAATCAGTACTTCTTCACAACTCCGCCCCATGTCTCCAGCTCCAAGAATTGCTTATTAAAGATTTACCAGCACATTGCTGCTTAAAGGTGAGTACTCTTATTAAACATAAAGAAAATAATCATTAATTGTTAAAAATACAATGGCTCTGATTAAAATGAATGATTTAAAGCACTGACACATTTGGGAATAGATCTTAAAACAACAATGAAGACACAATTTGATATCGAAATTAGTCCTTTTTTTTCATCCACTTATACAGCACTGTTCTTACCAAATGACATATATTTTCTAAAATAATACATATTTCAAAATAAGATACAACCTATAATTATTTGTCAAAAAACTTAGCATTAATATTTAACTTAAAACACTAAAAGTTAATGATTTGAGATCTTTAAGTTGTCTTCTTTATTTACTATAAGACATAATAGCAATAGTAATAAAAGACACTGTAGTCTGAAAGAATGTTAGCATTTTTTTTAAAGAAAATAAGTCAATGCATTGCTTTTCCTAAAAGATACTGCATATATTATCATCTATAACTGTATGGCATGAGTTCTATCATCCCTTTCCATAGCCAGGGAAAACATGGCTAATCAGTGATGGTACTTTTTACCACTAACGTCAAACAAGACCTTATAACACCAGTCCCCAACCTTTGTGGCACCAGGGACTGGTTTCATGGAAGACAGTTTTTCCACAGATTGGTGGGGGACATGGGAGGTGGAGCTCAGGTGGCGATGCATGGCCTGGTTCCTAATAGGTAATGGTCCAGTGCTGGGCCGAAGCCTGGAGGTTGGGGACCACAGCCTTATAAATTTTATCAACTCAATGCTTCAGGAAGCCACTGGTAGTTGATCAGAAACTTGTTTGTCATTCGGACCTTAAAATATTACAGTGAAAAACAATCTGTGTGTACCTTCTCTAGAGAGATTGACAACTGTATTTTAAATGACTAGAAAATGATGATAAAAAGGTATAGAAAATTCTTTAAGAAACAAGGCATTTTTTTCTTATTCTACCCTACCATATTTATTTGACTACTAAACTATCCTTGCCATTTTCTTTATTTTCTTGTGCTTATTTCATAATTTAACTGGTGATAGATTATTAACTATGAAAATGTTTGGGTTTTATCAATAGTGATATAAAATTTTCCCTTCCATTGTCTCAGTGTGTTCATGCCATTGTTTGCTTTGTCTTTTCATTTTTCTGGCCAAGTTTCCTCTTTGCTATTCCTTTAATCAAAATATGTGCATATTTTCAGACCATCCAAAACAAAACAAAATAAAGTAAAGCAAAACAAAAGACTCATGTCATGCAGTTGTGAATAATAATTTAAGGAGCTATTTAAAGAGAAGCAATGCATGATTTCTTTTCTAAATTTAAAAAACAAATCCCTAATGGCAAAGTTACCAATTCACTTAAATGAAAATTTAAGTATAATGGACATTTCTGAAATCTTTCCTAAAATAAGTGAAGTTTTCTTTTACACAGTATCCTTTGAGTTCTGCCATTGTACTAATTTCACAGCTATAACCTTGTGTTCTAAGCTTCTGAGTAAATCTTCCAGAGCAATAAAAATCACATCATCCTAGAAAAGAGTACAGCTAATATCCTGCCTTAAGCAAAATGAGGTAAGCTTGGAGCATGTGCAGAGGAGACAACTAATCTATACCCATGTGGGATGTGGTAAATGATGGGCTTTATCTGCAAAAAACAACATTTCAGAAAGAAATTAACCATCAGGTGTGGGTGGGCAATTAACTCCAGACTGTGGAAGCCAGCTCTCTCCTGTGGAATATTCATTAACTCCTTTAATTAAAAAGTATTCGTAGTTGCATAATTTAGGAGTGCTTTTCGTATACTTCAAAAGATTCTTGACAGCCTGTGAGTCATTCATAATTTTTTAAACGAAGGTATTTTCTGTTGATATCAACTATTGAGAAGCAGATTTACACCTCAAATTTCTCAAGAATATAAGAAGATAAGAAACATTTACGACAAATCACAACACCACCTTTGGAAAACATGTGCACATATTATCGGGGATTTCATTCAGTCATTCATTCATTCATTCAAGCAGTTAGTCAGGGGTCCTCAAACTTTTTAAACAGGGGCCCAGTTCACTGTCCCTCAGACCGTTGGAGGGCCGGACTATAGTTTTAAAAAAACTATGAACAAATTCCTATGCACACCGCATGTATCTTATTTTGAAGTAAAAAAACAAACGGGCAAAAACAGCCACTTGTGGTCCATGGACCGTAGTTTGAGGACGCCTGAATTGAGTGCCTACTGTAAACACTGTCCTAGCAAATGTAAGTGCAGTGATGAACAAGAAAAGGGATGATTAATGGATCTGCCTTCAATAGACCCATAATCAAGTATGGAAACTAGTCAGTTGAAGCAGTAATTTGGTGTCACGAGGGCTGGAAAAGATGTGCAGAAATTGCTAAGGAAGCACAGGAGACACGATGTAATAGAATAATGGCTCCTCAAAGATGTACACATCTTAAACCATAGAACCCATGAATGTGTTGCCTTATGCTACAAAAGGGAGTTTGCAGATTTCATTGAATTAAGGATGCTGGGATGGGGAAGCCATCCTAGATTTCCCAGGTGGGTTCACTGTAATCACAAGGAGACAGGAGGCTCCGGGTCAGAGATGATGTGGTGATGGAAGAAGAGGTCAGAGAGAGATTTGAAGACGCCACACTACTGGCTTGAAAATGGAGGATGGGGCCATGAACCAAAGAACATGAATGGCCTCTGGACATCGGAAAGGGCAAGAAAAGGGATCCTCCTCTAGAGCTTCCAGAAGGAATATAGCCCTGCCAAAACCTTGATTTTTATGTCCAGACTCATTTTAGTATTCTGCCATCCAAAATTGTAAAATAATATATGTGTTTGTTTGAAGCCACTAAGTTCGTGGCAACTTACACTACAGCAGCAATAGGAAATGAATACACGTGGGTTGCTGATGTCGGTGGTAGGAAGGGAGAGGAAAGGGCAGGAGCTTGTTTAGACTTTAAGGTCCATGATGGCAGAAATCATGTCTACTCTCCTCATCCTTGAATATACAGCCCTTATTATTGTGCCCAGGATTTATTAGATGTTCAATAAGTACAAGAAAGATTTATGGAGTGAATAAGAACATGACTTAATGCAGTAATAAAAGGAAGAATGTGATGTGTGAGCCGAGACCTGGAGGATGATTAGCAGTTAAACAGGTGAGTAGGTGGTGGGGGTGGACCTGGCAAATCACAATGCTGAGAGAGACCCCAACAGGATGTCTCTTGGTATTGGCATAAATTGACTGAGTGTTTTGGGGACCTAAACTACTAAACATGGTAATGGAAGATTTCTCCATAGCTTGAGCAATTTTTATTTTCATTAAGAGAAATCATGATTTCCATTGTATAATTTAGGTAGCTTGTTTCATATATTTTGACTGTTCTATCATGTGCTCAAGTGCAAGTCTTCCTCTTCTGAAAAGATTTTTGGGGAGAGGAATATTTTTAATTTTCTTCCCTCTTGTGCACTCACTCAGTTTATGTCTCCCCCTTGTTTTAGTCACTTCTAGATCTATTCTGTATTCCCCAAAATCCACTGAATATATCCTGAATGACCTTACATTAACTTAAATTTACCATCCTCCAAACCAAACTCATCTTTCCTTTTAGCCACCTCCTTGGTTTCCCTGTTACTCCCAGTTTGAGAGTTTCAAAGATTTGGAATCATTTGTATTGTCCTCTGCCTTTCCCCAACAACCAAACAGTGCCAGCTTGTGTTCATTACACTGCTGACATCTCTTTTGAGTACATCTTCTCTATTTACATGATCTGGTGGTCAAAGAAGAGGAAGATAGAGCCTTCATCTCCTCTTCTCTAGATTATCACCACCCTACCTTTCTTGCTTATCTCCCTGCAGGCCACATTGGGAGCAATCCTCCTGTACCTTAAAGATACAGATTTAAGTACCCTTATAGCTGAAGATGGTGAATCCCAGGCTGCACTTGACTCTATATTCCCTTGTATTGATCCAGTTGACTTTCTTTCTACCTAACAAGATTGAGAAGGAGTGTGTTCCCTCAATTTATTTTACTTCTTCTCTATTAACTCGCAAAGAAAGTATAAGATTAGGATAGGCAGAAAAGGGAGATGATTCTAGTCATGAGGATCCAATCAAAGGCTTATAATTGGGCACGGCGAAGTTAGTTGTTAGGGCCATGAATTGGTTTGTCTGGCTGGGAAGGAGGACTTGTATAATGTGTGGTGAAAGGGAAAGCAATTTGAAAGGATAAGGAAGCATTTTAGGTGCCGTACTAGGGAGTGGGGATTTGATCCTCAGAAGGAAATCATTATAATCTATTAAGCACAGGAGAGATTTTTTTTAAAGTAAAGGAGACTTGAGATTGATCTGTCATTACATCATGGAATAAAATAAAGCTGGGATGGCAGTTAGATCTCAGCTGTGTGTCGACTCTACCCATTTTTAGTAGCTGCTTGCTTGCAGAACCATATTGAGAAGATTCTGAGGCTACTTTGGCTCACAGGGAAAAGTGGCTTGATCTAGCATTTTGCCTGGCATGAGCACACAAACTGGGTACCTTCTATCTATAGAATAAAACAAAGAATGTCCCATAGCAGAAAAGGATATGAAAGTTATACTAATTCATTTTGAACATAATCATGGACAGAATCAGAGTCACAGAAATGAAAATGTAAAGATAATGAAACTAAGAGTTGTAGGTTTTAGTGATTGATATGTGAAATCAAGAACAAATGCAGTAGACATAACCTTAGCATTTAAAGCACAGGGAGGTACAGCAGAATGGTATTACTGAGCAAGAGAGTGAAAGATAAGAGGACCGAGGAGATTTTGGAGGGTCAGAAGAGGGGACAGGAGGAGGATGTCAGAAGAAATATTCTGATAAACTATGTCTGACTACTATTATAAAAAAGGGCCACAGGGTGTCAAAAAATTCCACCAAGATACAGCAAAGTTGACCATGCCTAGCAGCTACTGTTCTGTGCAAAGTGCACTTGGTCTAGGGATACTTGGTGTAGGTAAGAACTTCCTTAAAATTTGTTTTTCAGTTTAGTAGGACAGTAAGATACTCAAGAAGTTAAATAAGTACTATATTACATTATTACATAAGTGTTCTTTGAGAGCACAAGGCAGGAAAATGTAAATTTGCCACAGTAAGTTAGAAAGACCAAAAAAGCTGACATCTTAGGTGCATCCATGTTGATGTGGGTCAATGCAATTGATTCATATATTTATATTCTATTCTATTATTTATGTCATATATTTAGAATATATTACATGATATAATTCAATAGATATTCCTAGTTTTGGAAGAACTATAAACAATGCTACTATGAAGAATCTTGTATATGTGTCCAGATAACAACTATTAAGAGATTCTTCTTTTATTGTTTTTAAAAGTACAAAAATTAATATATGCAATTCACATTTTCCTTTATTTTTAAGTTTATATAAATGGAATTGGAATTTTACAGTATGTTTTTCTTTGTCTTTCTGTTTTTCCCCAACATTATTAGATTTATTCAATTTTCATTATTGTGTAAGTATACCATATAATAAATTAAAAGTAGATTGTATAAATATACCACAATTTATATGTACTTGCTACATTTGTTGGACATATGAGTTCTTTCCAGGTTTGGATTGTTACAAACAATATTGTGAACATTCTTGGTTGTGTACCTTGTTGCACATAGCTATCATTTCTTCAAGATGTATAACTAGGAGCAGAATTGCTGGCCATAAGGTATGTGTATCTTCAACTTTAAAAGATATTGCCAAACTGTTTTCCAAGGTGGGTTATACAGGTTATAATCTAAAAATCCAAAATTTGAAATGCTCCAATATCAAAAACTTTTGAATACCAACATAACACCACAAGTTACCCTGAACACATTATTTTTTCACTGTATTAATGGCAAATCATATTTACCACTATATGTGAATAAGCATAAGAAAATTATTGCTTATTGTTAGCATGTAAATTCAGAGTCAGTAATGATAGCGATACCAAACAACCACAGATTGTCCACATAGGTGTCTGAGAGAGTGACACCTTTGCTTTCTGATGGTTTAATGTATACAAACTTTGTTTCATGCACAAAATTATTTAAAATGTTATATAAAATTACCTTCAGACTATGTATATAAGGTATATATAAAACATTAATGAATTCCGTGTTTAGACTTGGGTCTCATTCCCAAGATATCTCATTATGTATATGTAAATATTCCAAAATCCAAAAAACTCTGAAATCCAAAACACTTTTGGTTGGTCCCGATCATTTTGGATAAAGAATACACAGCCTGTAACAGTTTACACTCCCACCAACATTGTAGGGGATTTCTTGTTGTCCTACATCCTCAACAATCCTTAGTATTGTCAGACTTTTAAATTTTTACCAATTTTCTATATACAATGTGTTATTTAATGTGGATTAAATTTTCATTTCCCCAATAATAATGGTGAACACTAATAGTGAAGTCAAGCATATTCTCATATGTTTATTGGTAACTTAGAAATATCCCTATTTTTGAAATGCCTGTTCATGTCTTTTGCTCATTTTTCTGTAAGGTTTTCTGCCTTTTTTCACTCATTGATTTGTAGTAGAAAGCAGTCCTTTCTTCATTTTGTATGTCACATCTATTTTCTTCCACCTTGGCTTATCTTTACATGTTTTATATGGTGGCTTTTGGTAAACAAAAGTTTTTAACAATAATCTAGTGAAGTTCAATGGTCATTTTCTTTATGGCTTAATGCTTTACATTTCTTGTTGTTGTTGTTGTTTTTAATTTACTTACTCTGAGGTTTTTTTAAAGATATTCTCCTATATTCTCTTCTAAATTTATATTTTCGTCTACTATGTTAAAGTGTTTGATCTATCTAGTACTGATGTGGAAATTTGGTAGAGAGTAGAGGGCTAATTTCATTCATCATGGATACATGATCGTCTCAGCATCATTTATTAGCAAGATTGAACTTCCCCACTGCTCTGCAGTGCCACTTTTGTCTTAAATCAAACAGTAATATATGTTTGCCCCTTCTGGGATCTCTATTCTGTCATATTGATCTTTTTATTTCTGATCAAATACCACACTGCATTGTTTATTAAAGCTTTATAATACATCCTGATGGCTAAGAGAACATGCCATCCCCTTTGTTCATATATTTCAAGAGTACCTTGACTATTCTTAGCCATTTGAGATTTTATAAAAAATTTAAATAAGTTTGTAAAGTGTCATTAAAATATTCTATTATAATTTTAATTGGGATTAAATTAAAATCTATAAATCAATTTAAGAACTGACAGCTTTTTGATACTGAATATTCTAATCAATGGACATTGTATTTCCCTCCATTTATTTATATATATCATTTATTTAAGTGTTTCAGGTATTTTTAATACCTCATAATAAAATTCTACACCTTTGTCCTGTGTATGTCAATACATCTTTGTTTAAATTCACTTGTAAGATTTGATATGTTTTAAACATAGTATAAATGGTAGCTTTTATTTATTTTCTCTTTGATGCTAGTATATTGAAGTCAATTGATTTTAAATCATAAATTGCAGGAAACTTGTTAATCTCTCTTATAAATTCAAACTTAGAATATTAAATCTTTTTATATTTTACATACACAATTATTTCATGTGTGAATAATAAAAATTTAATTTTTTTCTTTCCAAACATTATGTGCTTTTTTTTTTTTGCTTTACTACGTTGGCTAGGACTGCTAATATAATACTCAATAACAGTGGGGATACTACGTGCTAATTCTATTGCTAAGCATTTTATTCATGAATATATTTGAATTCAGTCATATGCTTTACTATATCTTATGAGATTATCAAATGATCTGGGCATGATGCATTTTATATATATATACATTTATGCACATATATATACAGACATACATATACATACATATATAAATACATAATACAGATAGATTGTGTAAGTTTTTGTATAGCATGTACATTCATGAACGAAATTGGTAAATCACTTTATTTCCTCCTTCTGACCATTTCCAGTATGGGTATCAAGGTTATGCCTGCTTTATAACATTTAGTTGTATGATCTTATCCCTCCATTTTCTAGTTTGGAATTATTTCCCCTTTGGTAGAATTCACTAATGAGGACATGGAATATTCTTTGTGGGAAGATTTTAGACTAGCAATTTAATTTCTTTAATTTAGAATTTAAAAAACCCAGGAAATTTCTGAGTTCTTTTTTTCTACTTTTTGAATCAGTTTTGTAAAATTATATGTTACTAGGAATTTGTCCCTATCATCTAAATTTTCTTTTGGTATCAAGATACCAATAATACTCTCACATCTTTTTAAAATTTTTTTTAAAAAATTTATTTTTAATTATTATGGATATATAATTGTTGTATAACTTTATGGGGTACATGTGATGTTGTCATACAGGCACACAGTGTGAATTAATCAAATCAGGGTAATTGGGGTATCCATTACCTTGGGTATTTAACATTTCTTTGTGTTAGGAATATTCCAATTACACTCTTTTAGTTATTTTAAATAATAATCTCATCTTTTATACATTCATAGGATCTGTACTTCTATTTATTTTTTGTTCCTAATATTGTTACTTGTGCCTTATGTCATTTTTTCTTAGTATTGTCTGATGTTTAATAATTTAATTATTCTTTTCAAAGATCCAATTTGGGCTTCATTGATCTTCTTAATTGTGTGTTTGTTTTCTATCTTATAAATTTCTATCTCTAGCTTTATTATTTCCTCCTTTCTACTTCCATTAGGTTCATTTTGCATTAGTTAGCTTTTTGAAGGCCTTCTTTCCTAATACTGTATATGCAGTTTAGTATGTAAATTTTCCTTAAGTACTGCTTTATCTGTAATGCATAAGATTTGATATGCAGCATTTTCTTATAATTTAATTAATTTCTCTTCTAATTCTCAGTATGATTTCTTCCTTGAACAATAGGAAATTACAAAGAGTATTTTCTAATTTCCAAATATATAGGGGCTTTTGAGTTACCTTTTTGTTGTAAATATCTTTCTGTTAAAGATTTCCAGCTTAATTGCAGGTTGGCCAGTAACCTGCCTATATAACTTCCATTATTTGAAATGTCTTGAAACTTGCATTATGGCCCAGAATATGGTGATCAGAGAGACAGCAAGAGTCGGGTCTCTCCTAGGCATCTGCCTAAGAGAAAACACAGCTGCCCAAGCCTAGTATTCAACTGTATACTCAGCCAAAGACGAGAATGCTAATCAGGGTCCTCAGAATAGTTTCCCCTTTTCCCAGACCTTTAGCAAGATGCTTCTGAATCATGCTCACATTCATTGCAAAAATTATATATAATTTTTAATCCCCTCTCTTCGTTCTTTTTCTCTCTTACCAAATAGTGATGCTTAGACTATACAACCGTCTATAAACCTGATAGGGATTTAACCTTCTGGTTAAGGATAATGACTTGAATCTCAGTACTTCTGCCTTTTTTTGCTGCTCCCCTGCCCTCGCTTGCTCCCTTCTTTCCATTTATTCATTACTTGGCCATCTATTAAGTTTTCGTCCCTAGTGATAAAGCCATAACAGAGACAAATGCCAATTATTGAGAAATAATGATAAATAAAATTAGAGAGTCAATAGGAAAAAAGAAAGAGTTAAGACTTGAGAAATGAGGCAGTAATTATGTCATTAATATTTATAATTGATGTCACTTTTTAAAAAAATCACAAAGTTAAAAATAAACCCAGTTTTTACCCTGAATTTTCAGCATTGACTTATTTTCTCAAACTTGTGACCCAATAGCAGAAAAATGTATGGTTCTATTTCATTCTTTTAACTTGTGTCATTTTCTTAGTTCCAGACTAAAAATACTTATTCTGAAGTGTATGTTTAAAGTAATAGATGCCATTATACTAGCAATATTTTTTTAAGAAAGCTAATAAATTTATAACTAAATTTATCCACAAAAACTCAAAATAAAAAGTAAATCAAATAGATATTTTTCAAAGACTTCCAATAAAAATAACATTTATTTACACCTAGTTAAAGAAATTAGCAAAATAAATATTATATGATACAAAACAAATTAAGAGAATTTGTATAACTATCTATATTAAATAAAAGCCATAATGATGAATAATTTAACTATCACTGATGTTTTAATCTCAGTAAATATCAAATTAAAAGAAAAATATGTAGATTTGTTCCAATTCAACTGTTTTGTCAGTTAGCTACTATATTATCATGACACTTTTCCTTCATACTTCACAGAGGTATATCACTTTCTTTTGTGCTTTTAAATTTTCTCTATACTGAGACAAAGTCGCATCAATTCATGAGTTTGCGCAGAAGAACAATTACACTTCTAGAGAATAAACATTGACCTGGATCATTTAACAGGCACTCATCATCAAAACACTTGTTTCTGTAACCTGATTTTTTTTTTCAGGTAGATATGAATATATAATACCTTTAAATTGTTGGTTTGTTTGGGGCGGAAATCCAAAATGTGTTCAAAGAGATGATATTTGGGGAAAAATACCAATCTGTATTAAAACTACATATAATACCATGAATTTCAATTTGTGGTTCAAACTTTTAAGTAAATCACAAGAAAAAGGAGGAGGAAAAGGAGAGAGAAGGAAAAGAAAGAAGGAGGGAAAGGAGAGGAAGAGAAAGGAGTGGAAGGAGGAAGGAAGGGAAGGAAGAGAGAGGAAAGAGGAGGGGAAGGAGGAGAGGGTAGAGAAGAGGAAGGAGGAGAGATGAAGAGGAGGAGAGAGGAAGGAGGAAGGAAACAGCAGGAGGGATAAGGAGGAGGACAGAAAAGGAGAAAGTAGGAGGAAGAGAGCAGAAGGAAGAGGAAAGTGAGGAGGAAAGAGGAAAGAGGGCAGATGAAAGAGATGAGGCAGATGGGGTGGAGAAGGGGAAGAAAATTTCATTCTCTGATCTACATTCAAGTCAAACATTTAGATTTTCTGTTTCCTTAAAGCTGACTCACCGTTGCAGTTGCCATTGGATAGAGAATTGAGCAGCGTGTTTTGTTCACACTGCAATGGAAACAAATGCAAAGAAGAAAAATGTCATAACAGTTCATTTCTGTCTGTGAAAAAAGTATATCATTCTTTTCTCTATAAAAAATAACCAAAAAAATAGTCTCCAACAATTATTTTTCACTAGCTTTGTTTTCAAAATGATGTATACAAGAAACTTTGACAAAATAAAATGATCATTAGTTTTAAGTACGTATTAGTTCAGTAGATAATTCGTGTTATCAAGTCAAACTGCTTCTTTAGAATATTGTCTGCAAGACCAGGATTGTTTTGATTTTGGATCAGAAATGAAATGTTTGCATATTTTTTTAATGTAACATATCTAATCGGAAATTAACTTCATTAACAGCATTCTCAGAGGGAGAGCCACTGATCATATATTTCATAGCACACAAAAGTTAACTGTTCATCTGTAGTTCCATGAAAATGCCCAAGAAACATTCTTGATTTATGGAAATGCTGGAGAATGAAAATGGCTCTGTATGCTACATTTAAGCTTCTCTGACAACAATTTATGCCTCTAATAAGATCACATGCTATCTACTTCTCAAATAATGTATTATTGTTATTTTTGTTAATGATGATGATGATAGCAATTGGTATTTCTTTAGTACTCTATACCAAGAACTTTACATTAATCACTTAATCCTCAGAACAATCCTAATGAAGTTACTGATCTCATTTTTCATAGGAGAGAGTTAAAGATTAGAAAGCTTAAATAATTTGACCAAAGTCACAAAGCTAATAAGAGTCTGGACTAGAACCAAAGTCCATGCTATTCCAATTCCAAAC
Source organism: Cheirogaleus medius (assembly GCA_008086735.1). Classification (NCBI taxonomy): domain Eukaryota; kingdom Metazoa; phylum Chordata; class Mammalia; order Primates; family Cheirogaleidae; genus Cheirogaleus; species Cheirogaleus medius. Next base: position 36,386,721 of record VBSM01001124.1, on the reverse strand, counting down.
CTCATGTGCCCAACTACTACATTATACTGCTTCTGTCATATAATCAGTTTTCATCTTAAAGGCTTACTAGAGCACCTCTATTTTCTGTTCTTGATGTCCAATAGTATAACTTATATATTTTAAGTCTGGCTCTGACAATTATCAGCTGTACAATTTCCACCAGGTTATTGCACATTTCTCAGTCTCAACCCTCTTTTTATGTAATAGTCAAGTAATACCACTTCCATTGTGGGGCTGGTGATGATCAAGTTAGACAGCCTAATTAAAGGGGCTGGCCCCTTAGAAATATTCGATAGCCATGGATTTCCTTTTCCTCCTCTTAAAAATATCTTGCCTGAAATGTCCTGTGCAGAAGAATGTCAAATAATTTATGTAGATACTCCATCTTCAAGAAGGTGGATCACAACTCCATGCTCCTTAAGTATGTATGGGCTGCACACAGTGACTTCCTTCCAAAGGGGAAGTATAGAAAGGGGGGGGATAGAAGAACTTTACAGTGGAGAAACCTGGCAAACACTACCTCAGCCTGGTGACCAAGGTTAACATCAACAGTGATAAATCACATTCATATGCACCCTCGGCACAATGTGAGAGAAGGGTACTTTACCTCTATAGTTTTCCTCCCAAGAAGGGCCCCATGCTTAGAAGGGTCTCCCACTTGGTTTAATGCTTTGCTGTTACCATCTTGAAATTCTTAATAATTGTTGAACAAAGGGCCTCACATTTCATTTTGCACTGGGCCCCTGCAAATTACATATCTGATCTTTTATCTAGGGCCTCTGTGGTATGGATCAGTGAGAGCCCCAGAGGAAGAAGTGTGAAGCTGTGATGCACAGGAACGTGATTCCTCAGAAACGGGAGGACCAACATGGTCTATTACCTGAGTGACTAAGAGATAACACATGCTTAAGGATGTAAGAGGAAAAAGAGATCTTTGTGATCTAGAGTAGTCAAGAAGCTTCATGGAGAGTATAGTTAGCCAAACTACAACTAATAATATTAGCTATGCTTTTGTAATATCGAGTAGGCCAAGCACTATTCTAAGTGTTTTGCGTATATTAACTCATTTAATCATCTTGATTACCCATGAGAAAACTGAAGCATGAAGATTCAATATCTCAGTTAAAGTCCCACAGCTAGTAAGTGGCAAACCCAGGCAGCTTAGATGTAAAGGCCATGCTGTTAACATTGCATAAGGCTTAAGGATTCAAATGATGATAGCTAGCTCATTTACATTAAATCGTACTGGTATGCATTTGATTCAATATCTCTGTTAATTGATATTATTTATGGAGATAAAGAATTCTGGAATTTTAGAATAATGTTATGATGGCAATAGGTTGTGCTTCCCTGAAGTCATTTATCATATTCTATTACTTTTAGAGTTTGCTCTAACACTTTTTTTGTTAGAACCTTGTTAAAAAGGTCATTTATATTAAGTAATTTGTCTTATATATTCTTCTCATGGTTACAGTACCTGGTACACATGTCTATTAGATATATGCTAAATGAATGAATGAATGAACAAGAGAGTGATTACCTAAAAGCTAATTATAAGGACCAAATAAAAAGTATAATACAATGTTAGGTTTTGCTGAGGGGAGAGGTCTCCAAACACTTTTTAAAATGTATTATTGTTTGCTTGATACATTTTTCAGTGCCATAATATAAGGTTATCTGTAGTATGACATTGAAACTACTGATCCTACCTTGCTGATGTCATCAAGTAGCTGGTTGCTGGTATTTTCCTTTTGGATTATGTTCATTAAATCCATACAAAATTTCTTTGCATTAAGGAAAACGAGTGGGTTGTTAATTGAGATAATTTTCACCTGCTGCAGGGTTTCCTTTTAGATGACAAAAAAATTAGATTTAGAACTCTGAATTAAATAAGAGAGAATAACTATATCTAGCAAGTATAAATCTTATAAGTCCAAACACCACTCAATTGTGCAAGCAATCTTTTAACTAACATTTTAATTATTTAAATTTATTTAGAGGACTTAATGTACTATCACACTTCTTAGGGAAAATATATACTTCCTCTTTACTAAGAAGCATTAATAATTGGGAGATAAGTTGCAGCTTTTCAGAAAGTGGCCCTTATTCCTACTAACTGGGTGTTGGGGAGGCAGTAGCCTAGAATATCCAAAGAAAACTGGGAAGATCTAGCCTCCCAAAAGTACCTCTTCCATTCAATCTATCAATTGAAAATTAATTTATTTAGCCATCAGTATTTTTTAAAAGTGAAAATGTGTCTTGAATGGTCAGCTGTCATTTACCTCGTAATGACATAGCTTTCCTTTAGCTGAAATATAACTTTATAAGTGATTGATAGTCCCAATTAGAAGACAGAGGCCGAGAGGCAGTATCAGGAATATAACTTTCCTTTGGGTAGGCCTAGGTTACTGAATTGCCAAGATGTAGGTGAGAGATGCAGAAAGAGAGAAATAAAAGTTTTAACATAAAAGATGTCTGCTTTGGCCATCTGCCCAGATATTACTGGCAGCAATTGGTGGTATGCAACTAAAACCATCTTCTCTTTGACCTCTGGAGCCAGGTATCTGACCTAGAAACTGAGAGGATGGCAAACTCTATGAAATGACAACTCCTTACCAACTAAGTAAAGCAATAGTTCTTCAGGCTTTAGTACTTCCATAGAAGAGGAGATGCAGAGAATAATGATGCATACAGGAAGAGGACAGAAAAATGAAAGAAAGAAAATATTAGGTATGTTAACTTGGACAATTCATTTAACCTTTCTCAGTTTCCTTATTTTTTAAACTAGATAATGTCAAAAGTTTCTATAGCTACAAAACTGATTAAACTCTAGAAAATGATGAGATTTGCAACAAATAACTAAAAAAAAAAAAAAAAAA
>VBSM01001124.1:36328196-36383742 GCA_008086735.1 Cheirogaleus medius | reverse complement strand
AAAAAAAAAAAAAAAAAATTTCAATGAAGTTGAATTCACTGAGTGGGAAGAGATCTCCCAAATCAGGATTGAGTATTTTACATGAAGAGTACATAAATGGAAAAAAGGAGTAACAGATCATTTTGTTTAAGTTAGTTAAAAATTCCATTTAACAGTTTATATATTCAAATCTTGCTCTATTTCAGTTTTTCCCTCTTATTTCTAACCCAAAACACTAAGTCACTAGTGAGGTTTAATATTTTAATAAAATTAAAATTTCCATGTGACACAGTTATTATTCAGGTCAGTAATTAGACTGGAACCAATCAAGGTTTAAAGATGTGGAGAAATTTCTAACATTTCCTAAAAATCCCCTGATTCACTTCCCCACATGCTTAGCCCAAGAAGAAGGTAAGGATTAAGCAGAATTTATTAACCGGTGATTTTTAAGATGAAAAATAGTCAAACCCAAAGTCAAATTTTGTCTGAAAGCTAAGGACGTCACATTTAATGCATGTGTCCACATGGTGTGATTCACCGAGGACATCAGAGGCCCGGAGAGTCAGTCTGGGACTTTGCACAAGTGCTAAATTCTGATTAAAAATTTAAGGAAAGAAAAGAAAGTCAGAGTGGAAAACGAGCCTGTAATGCTCTCAAAGTCTCTAAACTCAAATAGCTCCCTGTGGATCCAACCTTTCCACACTTATTAAAATCACAGGCCATTCCCCTGGGTGTCACAGAAAGGCTCCTGATGCTCCTCCCTGCTTCCTGTTTATCTGGGAATACCCTGATGCTGGTCCTTCTGGGGGAGACCAGCTCCCTCTCTTCTGACAGGAATCGTGAGATACTGGAATAAATGCATGAGCAAAATAAAGGGAAAAAGGTTGGCCAAACGTTTACAACGCAGATTCAAAGTGAGGGCAATTTTTTTTTTAATTGGCAAAAATATTTCAAGTCAGCACTTTTTCCTCACTTTAAACTGTTCTGATCATCCCTTAAAATAAGACACTAGAACTCAAGCACAATTGGCCAACCTAAGCATGGGCAGGGCAAGATAATTTACATAAGTTGTTTTCTTAAAAAGATGTCCACTGTGCATGAAACCAATCCCATTGGCATTCCATAATGATTGGACTTCATTGCCTTCTGCTAACAACACAATCCCATTGACTGAGTTTTTTTTGTTTTTTTTTTTAAATGATACTATGAACCAACTTTGCTTCATTCCTCCATCACTTAACTCAGAATATACTGTCAGTTTGGTTTGACTACTTTATGCAACTAAGTAATAGAAAAGAGGTTTCCAAATGCCTGAACTAATGTGGGCCATGATTCTACTGTGAACTGTAGCTCTATGAACCATAATATGATCTCATCTGAATGCTAAATCCAAAGAGATTTTCTTTTGTTCTATTGATTTGTTGCATGTACACTGCCACATGTGTGGTGGTCACATATATACCACTGGAACCTCATACTAATTAGAAATAGAATTATCATGTTTTCAACTGTCATAATTTATCTTATTTTTATGATATCTTAAAACTATCTCACTCACAAAAGTTATTAATAATTGCACAAGTGAAAAAGGAAAATAAACTTACACTGTCTGTTTCTGTCTTCACTTTAAATTCCATTTCTTTCATGTTTTTTAAACGTAGAGTCTTTGCCCTAAAATAAAGGCGGATAGAAAATAAAACAAGTCACTTCCTAATCACTGCATAAACAATGAAGAAACAAAAAGGATAAGTCATTTTATCTTAACAATTAGAATGTGTATAAAATGATTTAGATTTTAGAGCTCATTTGTTTCTAAGACATTGTTAAATCTATGTATCTCTGGGATCTCAGGAATAGAGGATAACAGCAGAGGCATCTAAGTAGAGTTTAATCAATGTAATTTTCCTCATTTACATACCCAGAATCCCATACCTCCAAGCTACAAGAGGTGGATTGGTAAAGAAAAATTATAAAAGAGAAAAATCCAGAGAGTTTGCAGTATTTGATAAAATCTGATATTAGAGAAAAGGAAGGAAAGAAGGAATCAATCAATGGCAAGATACAACCAGATAATAATGAATCTGCATTTATAGACTCTACAAAGATAGAATCTACATAGATAAAATTTTACATTTATCAGAATATATTATTTCACAAATAATTTCAAGGAAAGGATGAGAAGTGAGAAGTATTGTCAGATGAACACTGGGGAAGCAGAAAAAGAATTGGTCAAATCTTTTGAAATGGTTTATAGATATTCAATAAAAAGACAAAAAGAAAAAGTGTGTTCCTCAATAAGTTATCTAAAAAATTTTATGTATGTAGAAATAAATTAATCTATCTTCTGAAAAGTAGAATTTTCTGAAGTTATTTGATTTTCCAAATGATTACATTGGAAATATATTTTGTGTTTCATTGGATACTAAATCTCTTCACTTAAAAAAAAAATCTCTGATGCAGTATATATGGCTAAGGAGTTTATTTGTTTTAATATATTTTATAATGTTGATAAGAAATAAATAAATAAATGGGACTTAATTAAATTAAAAAGCTTCTGCATAGCAAAAGAAATAATGAACAGAGTGAATACACAACCTACAGAATGGGAGAAAATATTCACAAACTGTACACATTATACAATGAAGGACTGATATCCAGAATCTACTAAGAACTCAGACAAATCAGCAAGAAAAAAAACAAACAACCTCTATTTCTCTTTTTTCAGACAAGCATTGTTAAATATCATCTGGAGATAAAATATTTTCTTATCTGTTTGTCTCCAATTCTCTGACAGCAAGTAAAACATGAGTTTGCAGTACTATATGCTACACAGAAATAAAAGTAAACAGCAACACCATATACTTTACTGCTGTGTCAGAATAAACAGGGCATTTAAATGAAACTCACCTTGGGAAGCGTCCTATCACTATAGCTATGGTACAGACAACACCAAACAGCAGTCCCACGTTGGCAGCAAAGCATATTGTAAATATGTATGTACTGACCCATATGCCCTGAAAGAGAAACAGGAAACAGAAGATGTAGGTCCTTTGGAATGCTTACATTTCTGTCATTATTGCTAAGTGCCTCACAATCTTATTTTACGACATTCCTGTGACCAAATCTCTCAGCAAGAATATATTATTTAAGAAGTGGTAAACAGAAGCCCAGGAATACAGAAACAAATCCTGGCTCCATCAGATTCTCAGCAGCAGAGGTGGGGAAAGGTTCATTCTTTTATTTCCAGATAATGCCAACCCCTATTTCAATCCCCAACAAACACTATATTTAAGATCTGTAAATAGTTTGTTGATGTGTATGGTTCAAAAGCATGCCATAATTTCCCACTGCTTTCTCATTTAATGTAATAATATTACAAGCAATTGTTTGCAGATTTCTGGTCATTTCCAACAATGTTCTGTTTTCTAAGATTTGTATAAAAATAACTAACGTCATTTATTATTATATAAGGCTCTGAAAGCCTAATGTTAAAAGGACTAAATCAAACAACACTTCCAATGCCACTTTTAGATCAACCACTATGAAGATCATTATAATTTTATTTGCAAGGGGCCATTCATTGTGAAAGCTAAAAACTCAGGGCCAATTTAGTTCTTGGGAACATTTCAAAAGATCATAAGAAACTCTAATTCTCTTTTAGTTAGAATTCCAAAGTTATTGCAGTTTTGTTCATTACTTAAAATTACAATTTGCAATAAGATACTGTATTATAGTTGATATTTCTAAGCTTAGAGCTGCAAAAAAAAGTCTTTAAAAGCAAAATAATTTTTGAAATCCACAAGGTTATACTTTCTAAGCACAAAATCCTACATGTATCAAATAGTACATTAACACAATTTTCAAACCCTCTTTTTTTCCATCAAATAACCTTTTGTCTATGAATGTAATTCTAAATTGATTTCTTTCTGTCCCAATACCTGTATTATCACTTTAAAATATCTTCAGAAACATAACTCAATTCCATACACAAATGAAAAAGCTAGAAACTTCTCTATAATCTGAAAATAACATAAAATATTGGGGGGGTGGAGTGCAGGGGTGTTTTTTTTAAGACAAGTTTAAAGCAAATGTTTCTAAAGGGTGTTTTGGTGTTTTTTTTGGTTGAAACACTTTTCCTTTGTCTGTATTATTTATCTACATTGAGCTTGAGTGATTCTTAATAATTGGTTGTTTTGAAAAGCTGAGCCCTTGAAAGCAAATGGAAGGATTTTTTTTTCTGTAAATTTCCTTTTGATGTAGGAGAAATAAATATTCTGGAGTAAAAGAGAAAATATATTTTAAATAATTCTCATGTTAAGATCCATCACCTACAGATGTAATGCTAAGTTTGTACTTATTATGAGATCATTCCCAGCCTGTCATCTCATAGGTTATGACACTGAGATGTTTTTCCTTTATTCAGATGAATAGACAATCATTTGAGCCTTCTGTTTATACATAGTGTGTTTTCCCTTATCAACATATTACACTGTACTTAGTAATATACAAAATAAGGCTGAAAGTTTTTGATGAATACTTCAACTTCCCAAGATGACTCTGACTCTTACTCAGCCCTAAATGCTGACTGAACCTGTCTGAGTGTGCCAGAATACGACCTCACCACAAAGCTCTATTAGTCTAATACCTCCTTGCCAACCTCCATGGTTCAATATGGCATAGGGAACTAAGGATCCTGGTCCCTGCCACTTAAAAAACCACAGAGCCTGGAGGCCAGGATTCATCAGAGCAACCAAAAGTTTTAGTACCATATGGTTCTATTTTTAAAGCACATTTACTCTCCCACAACATCATCTATTATAAGTTGCACTTTCATAATGCTTAGTTATTTCCTGGGGCTACAGTTATAGTTTTGAAAAAATATGAAATGGAAATTAATAACAAAGATCAGTAAATAGTTCCACTAGTTAGAATAAGTCCTAACGGTATTCTGCAACAATTCCTGTTAAAGACCCAAATGATGGTTGTCACAGTCGTCAGGAATCAGTTAGCTCTAAGGCCCCTGTTTTTTTGGTTTTTTTTCCTTCCTATTTGCTCCTTTCCCTATATGGCACTCACAACCTCCAAACAAAAACTAACCCCAATGTTGACCTTAAGAAGGGAACAGAAAAATCTTTTCTCCCCATGGAAAATGCATCAGCATAAAGCATAGTGTAACAGCTACTGAGTCACCTCACCTCTCCCTAACCTATGTGTTATACTATCTGTTTTGGGGATAGATCCATATTCTTTAATTTTTATAGATATGAATTTTATACCCACTGTTTGGCTACTCAAACTTAGTTCTGAGCCCACGAGTCAGGGCTCCATTTGGATCCCTATTTCCTCATTACTTCAAAGAGGGTTTTGACCTACAACTCAAAATAGAATCAATATTAAACTATAAAAAACATTAAAGAAATAAAAATACATCTGATTTTTCAAGAGATGACTGATTACATAATTTTTTAGGATTTTAAACATTCAAATTATTTTATACACACACATACACACACACATCTGACTGGTGATTTTGCTTCCATGATATTCTAGGCATATTCTACCTATTAAGTAAACTAGACATGTTATGTGTTTGGTAATAAAGCATCCATCCACAAAGTCTGTGCAATATCTTCACTCTACATGCTATGCCCAGGTCATATCGCAATAATCCATGGCTTTTCACTGCTGAATCCCTTATACGCCCAGAGATACTTATCCTCTCCAACCAAAGAAGGCCATTGTCAAACCAAATCCAATGTTCCACTGAATCATCATGCACCTGCTTTATCCATATCACCTTTCTTAACATTACTCTTTGCCCACACCATACTGCCTACTTACTCCAAGTTTTCGAATATCACCTTTCAATAGGAGACTATCAATTCTCAGCTCTTAAACAATTTTTTAAACTATCAAACACCTTCACACTCAGCATGTCAAAATGCCAACTACTTAATGTCAGCCCAAAAATATGCCATTCCTTCAATGTTCTCCTTTAGTTACAAAACTAATATTCTTTAATATACTATAATTAGATGCTATGGAATCATATTTTACCCTTTCTCTTTTTTCATCTACTTGTCCAATCACTTCATAAGTCCTATCAATTATTAATCAAAAATATATCAAACCACGTGCTCTTCTTCATTCATTAATGATGCCCTAGTCACACTTTGCTATCCCTTTCCTAGACTATTTTGCCAAGCTCCTACCTACCTGTTTGCTTTTGTTATATGCATTGTAAACTATTTGCCAAACTGCAGCCATAATTAATTTTCTAAGTATAGATTTGGATATCAGATTTAGATAACATTTTATTAGAGTCAGTTTTACTCTACTCCCCCATTAAAACCCACCAAAACCAATATAAACAATGAATATACAGAAGGGAAAATAGCTTCAAAGAAACAGGAACATGGTCAAAACTCCTAACTATGCCAAATACTATGAAGTTGGGATGATGATCAAGGAGGACACTAGATGCCAACAAATTTATCTTCAGAGTTCAATCAATTAGAGAGTTTTGCATAAATGCCAGCGTCTTAAAACCTCTATACAATAATCTTCTGATAGGAGCTTCTAGGGGCAAGCACTTCCAAGTTCTAGGGCCAAGAATGGGCCATCAGAAAAGCAGGAAATGTACCCATAGAGAGATTTATTTGATATCATAAAACTGAAGATCGAAATGCCATCTCTATCACTTATAACCTAGCTTCCTAACCAAAGGAAACTGCTGGAGGTGAAGCAAGATGAAAAATGGAAAGAAGACAACAGTGTCAGATCACTAGAGAGCCTGTGATTTCTGAGTCTTTGCTTTTAACTAGGGATGCTTCTTCAGATGACATGCCTAAATCAGAACTGTGGGTTGCTTCACCTCATTTCCTACCTCCTTCCTTCCCCACATTATTTTTCAGCAAATAGTTAGGTCCACTAAAAAATGCACTATAATCCTAAAAAAGTCATCAAGGGACCTACTCATAGAAATGAGGAAAAGAAGAAAGAAAATAATGCAATAAAGACAAAGGTTGGGTTTGAATAGGTAATAAGCAAAATAACCTCAGGGAGAAGAAACTCTCAAAAAGAGATGTAAAGATTTGAAAAATAAATACTTTATTAAAAAAAGAAAAACTGGAGAAGATAAGCAAGCTTGAAGAATTTAGGAAACAAATTGAGTGGAAATAAAAACATTACAGAGAAAAAGTCATATTTAAAACTAAAAAGTAAAATAAGCATAAGAAAAACATACTCAGAGATATATGAATAGTCCAAAGAAATCACACACAGAGAAAAACAAAATAATCATTAGAAGTATATAGATATGAAAAAAGACAAAGTAAAATCAACAGACACATAATTCATTAAGAAGAGAGCAGATACATAGATTTGAAAAAATATTCAAACATATATAATTAATAAAAGAAAAAATTATAAATAATTCTTGAATCTGAGACCAAAAGAGTATGACACACTCACAGAAATTTGAGAATGGGTGATAATATTGCCAAACTTCATGGGCAAGATGAAAAACTGCATTGAGCATCCATTTAGAAAAACAAACTCACATTAAGTAACAACAAAAAAAATGTATGTTGGCCTGTGATTTCTCTACCTTATCTTTCAATGCCTAAAGATAATGCCAAGTGTTAACATAAAAACTCCTGAGGTAAACCATTTTAGACTCAGCCAAAAACTTTCTTCTGGTGTAAAAAGAAAACAAGTAGATATTTTCACCACGAAATAGCTCAAAGAATATAAAACACATTAGCCCTTCTTGGAAAACTACTTGGTGATGACATATAGAAAACAAAGAGATGAAATATATAACTCAGGAATGAGACCATATATTTTAAAAAGACTAAAGGTAACTACCAAATGCATTTAAGTAATAGAATCTTCTATATTCTATAACTCAATAAATGATAACCATCTTTCTCCAACGATGTTCCTAACTAGAAACTTGGAAGTCATTCTAGACTGATCCACTTTCTATAGTGAACCGGTGGTGAGAACTAACTAATCCAACCTCTTTAATATTTTTTCAATCTATTCTCTCTTCTTGAACTTCATGGTCTCAGTCTTGGTCTAGGCCTTCCTCATTTGTTTGCCTGAACTGCTAAAGCAGTCCTCCAATTGCTGTATGCTCCATCAGTTTGGTCCATCTTTCTCAAATTACTCAAGCAACCTTCCTAATACATAAATGTTATCCCTCTTTCACCTTTCAGTGATGCTTCATTCCCTTCAGAATGAAGCCTAATCTTCTTTGGAAGACATGAGCAGACTTTGCCAATCCAACACGTTCTTAACTTATCCAACCTCATCTTTTACTACTCCCATCCTCACACTATGTGTTCTACCCATGCTGAACATCTTGATTTTTCAGAGCCAGACATACTCGTATTCATTTCTGTATTTGCATAAATGGTTCTCTTTCTCTCTTCCCCAGGAAGGGTCCATTCATTCTTTAATTCTCAGCTTAGAAATCACTTCCTGGAACACTTCCCTGACATCTTCTCCCCCCTTCCAATATAATGTGCTCCCTCCTACCTGATTAATGAGTTCCTTAGAAGTACTTTTATCATAGGGTTATCACGTAGCTCATTGAATAAGTTTGCATCTCCTTATTTCTTTGTTTCCATAAGCTATCTCACGTATATCACCTTTAAAAAGTCATGACTAATTTTAGCCTGTTGGCCTGCCTACCAAATACTACTGCTCCTTCAAGTCTCAGTTCATATCTTATTAATAGCTCCGCTCTGAAAGTCTTTCATATTAACCAGTCCAAATGAAATGTCCCTGCCTCTATTTTTCCCCAGAACTAAGCTTGTACTTTTACTCCCAGGACCTGTTGTATCATGGCTTCCATAATAAGTTAGTGTTTCTGCGTGTGCTTCCTGTAATAATGATAATTGCCTAGAGAGGATGGGTAGTTCTTTATTTATCTCTATATCCTTCATGAAACCCAGCATTGTACTTTGGTAGCAGCTCAGTAATATTGAACCCCAGGAGGAATATTATCAAAGTAAACACGAGGGTAAATAATACTCCAAAGTCTCTCAGAGAAAAAGATCTGAAGGACAGGGAAAACATAGGTCATTATATTTCAATAAGGTGAATGCCATAATAGGGCTAAACAAAGGGTACTTGTGAAATACTTCACCCATATTGGAGAGGGAGAGAATTTTGCATGCTCTAGCATAGATAGGTTTCTCTAGAGTAAGTGCGTTAAATATTTTTTAGTAGAAACCACACTTTATTATCGTTCAGTATAATTTAACCTATTCCCTGCAATGTTCCTTTCAATGTAGCCCATTTAAAAGACAATTCATGAGACTTTGTATTTAGAACGAATGGAGTCATCATTAACAGGTCCATCCTATATTCATGTAGCAGACATTCTTAGCGATTAGTGCTGGTATTTCAAACATGACATAAATTGTCCTATTTCTATTAGTGTGTACTTCCTTGAGTCTTACTTCCAGAATTAACTCATAGTATAAATTGAGCATCCCAAATCTACTCAAATTAGTTAGCATTTCTTTAAAGGATCTGAAACTACACATCCAACAGAATTTGGCAAAATTTCATTTCTGTTTCTTATCAAGTCAATTTATATTTTAATGTTTTAAGGTTTTGAACAAAAATAAATAGTAGTTTGTAAAATGTACAAATATCAAATGACTAAATCTATTTTCTCTAACTAAAAGTATTAAAGCTTATTTGGTAATGTATGCTTAAGCCAAAGAGGAATATTTTAGGTCAAAATTCTACTTACCCAATCGATTTTGTCCACATTCCAATATTTTTTTAAATCTCGGAACTGTATTAGCATTCCCTTCAGTCCCACAACAATAATGCTTGCAAGAACACACTGGAAACAAAAATAAGTTGGTGAAGAAGTAAGATAAAGATTTTAATTTAAATTTAAAAGGACCAAGGTATTTTTATTTCTTTGTTTGTTTTTAAAGTACTTAGTAGAGAAAAGCAATCACCAATTACAAGACTAAATTAATATTTATTTTTGTTTAAAACTAACCTATTGTTGTACTTTAGGAATACAATTATAACAATTCACATGATAAAACTTGTACAATTCTAAAAAATAAGAAAGAAAAGAAAAAAAAGAAAAGAAGTGAGTTATAAAGATGAGTGTCATAAGGCTGAATACCTCCTTAACTATGACTATTCACTGTCATCTGTTTGAATGTGTTTGTTGCAAAAAATTAAATATTTATATGAGATATTTCTTTATAATTGCATAATTAAATACCAGTTATCTGGTTTCACCTGAAGATATTTCTAACTCGCTTGAAAAGTGAGCTTGATTATTGGAAGAGCCTCCCATGGATGATTTATTCTCTTCTACACAAATGAAGAATTAGAACAACAAAGGACTGAAACCAGCTCTCTTAAGCCTGGAATCTCATTTGCATCACTTTGGTGCCCCAGGCTTATGAAGGGCAAGGTGAACCAATGAGACTAATGTTCTGAGTCACTTTGTGTAAAGGATATACCAAGGGTGGGAAGATGTATTCTGTTACCTACTTCCTTGCCCCAGCACACAGTCAAAGTTCTGGTAAAATTCTTCCAAAATCTACTTCTTATGACATAGTATGCATAGTTCCACCCCCCACATGAGTACGGAATGCATCTAGTTGCACAGTACCATTTTTATATGAGAGCAAGAAGCAGAAAACAGCCATGGTATTCTCCTATTCCTCCCTCATCAAATGTGGTAGCTTTCCACCCCTCCTCCATTTAACTTTTACTTATGTATCACAATTTTCAGATTTAGGATTATCGAAGTTACATTTCCAAGAAATTTCATATACACAGTGATTCTCATGAAAAGTTAAGTTAAAAAGAAGATAGTGAAAAAGCAGTACTGTACCATGGGCAGCCAGTAAAGCAAAGGTCCTATTGCATAGATGACTATAAGGACGAAAATGCAAGATATTAGACAAGCCACCTGTAAAAGACAAGACAGACAAAAAAAGAAAGCCTTGAACTCTTTATTATTCCAAAGTTATGGGGGTGGGGGAGATAATTCTTAGTTCATCTTGATTAGAAGAAGCAAAATGTTGGCACATAACTGTTAAATTGCATAGACTGTCATTATCTATATTTTGCAGCTGAGGGAAGCCAAATGTGACAGCTGACAAACTGGTGCAATCAAATTAAGTCAGTGATGAGAGAAAAGCAATTCCACACAAAGAAATAGGACACCATCAACTTTTATCACACATCACAGTGATGGCTTCTTTGTTTAATAGTGAAAGTGGCATTTCAATTAAAAGTTCTTTAGCCTGTTGTTGTTTAGCCTGACTCCCCTCTTTATTTTGTAGGAGGTTGTTTGGGTAATAACTGAATATGCAGCTTAGGATTTTTTTGTGCTGATGATAAATTTCCAACGAAGCATTTGCACTCTTCTTTGGAGTTCTTTGTTAGTAAGGGCTGTAGTTATGCAGTGGTTGTAGGGGATATGGGAGCAGTCTCTGGCATTGGAACAGACTTAATTTTACTAATCCTGAAAAGTCCTTAGTATCATGTTCTACCCAACTGAGCCTGCTGACAAAAGGCAATTCAAAACACCTGATTCCTACAGCTAGGTCCCACTTGATGGAGAACTTGATTTCAAGTAAGCAAATGTTCATGACTTAATAAAAACATTTAGCCAAACTGTCATTTTAACAGGAGAGAAGATGCCTTTCACAGGACCATAATGATGGAGATGTCAAAGAGAATTTGGATCTATTAAAATGGCTTATATTAAAAATAAATATATAAACAAACAATATCGAGGGCTTGCAGGCCTCAGAGCAACTGGAGTTTTCACGCAGTGTTGGTGGGACTGGTACAGCCACTTTGAAAACAGTTTGGCAGTTTCTTATGGAGATACATATACTTACCGTATGACCCAGGTCTGCCTAAGGGAATGAAAGCATATGCCCACCTGAAAACATATATGTAAATATTTATAGCAGCTTCATTGATTAAACACCATAATCTGTAAATGACTTAAATGTCCACCAATCAGTGAATAGATAAATTGTGGCACATCCATAAAATAAAGTACTACTCAGCAATAAAAAAGAACATGGATAAAATTCAAAACCATTAAGCTTATGAAAGAAACTAGACACAAAAAGCTATATACTATAAGATCCTATATCTATGGCATTCTGAAAAAAAGATAAATTATAGGATGCCAGGGGTTGGAGATGGGAGAAGAGAATTGATGACAAAGGGGCATGAGAAAACTTTTCGGGGTGATAAAAATATTCTATATCTTGATTGTGCATATGTTTATAAAACAATATACGTTTCTAAATAAAGTGAACTTCACACCTTAAAAGGATAAATTTTACTATATCTAAACTATACTTCCATAAACTTGATTTTTTAAAGAAGAAATGAGGAAGGGATCTGCACTAGTTGCTTTCATGCATGTTACACAACCAGAGTCAAGTCCAGCATCATACTTGCCGCAAATCTGGTACTATTAAAAGGTGTATGTGTGGGGAGAGGGAGAATGGAGTGGAAATAACTATAACTATTCAGCTAAACAAGTGGTCATTCAGAGGGACATAAGAACAGGCCTTTCCTTGTTGCCAGACACTGAGGATGTCTTTTCACCCTTCCATTTTTTGTGGAACTCTTTGTCAGCACACCCCAGCATACAGAGGGAAAAATAATTCTTACATAGGAAACAAATCATTAGGGAACTGATGATTGCCCATAAAAGAAGTTATAGTACACCAAGTAATCACTATACTCGTATATTTAAGAGTAACTGGTGATTTTATAAGATAAGAATTTTTTAAACAATAAAATGTTAACGTCTGTCATTCCACTAGACTGCAAAGAGCTGGGTGTCAGAGTGTAATCACAGGATCCATCCAGAGAGCCATGTTTATATGGAAAGAAAAAAAATACCAACTGCTAAGGTTTATTTCAAGACAAAAATACAATGGCATGCACCCTTTTTGTGGGACTTTTCATTCATATCCTTACAATGTACCTGAAGCCAAAACCCTAAGTGTAAGGAGCTGAAATGAACTGTGGACAGATGGAATCTAAACTTCTTGGAAGGATCTGAAGCACAGAAAGGCAAAGCGACTTGCCCAAGGTCCTAGAGCTAGGGAGTTAGAAGGCATGCAGGCAACATGAAATACGTACTGAATTGGGATCCAAGAAAGCCACATATATTTTAAGGTTCCTAGATAAATTACAGTACACTGGAGCTGTTGTACAAATCACAATGTAACTAAATAATTCTAGTATTTAAAAACAGTAAGCCACAACTACATTTGGGCTTTTCTCTAAATAATATTTAATTTCTCTTTTATTTACATGATGCCTTGTATGTATCAACAACAGTTCACTTACTGAGCTACAATTTCAGTCTTGTAATCAGAGTAAGTCAGTCAAGAATTAACTGGATCTCATTTGGCAAAGGATGACCGACTATGGGTGAAAAGGACTATTTACTTTAGATGGTAAGTCATATAATGAAAGAGACCATATAAGCAAACACCTTATGTTAGCTCCCTTAATACATTTGCCCCATCTTTGTTGATGCCCTAGGTCAAAAGAGAGGCAAGTACATCTAAGTGCACAAGAGAAGTGCATCTAACTGGACAAGAATGCCTTACCAGCTCTGCCCAGTGTATCTACTCCCAAGTCATGGAAATTAATAATATAATACTGTCTGCCTCAAAGCTCTCAAAATACTGAAATTCATTCTCTCCATAAATAAGAGTCCCAGATGTTGAAGTCTGGATTTGTAAAAAATCTTTGAGATCATGCAATCTAAGCCATCATCTGTAAGTGGCCAGCTCAGTAATTTCAAAAAGAGCTTAAATTAAGATCAGATATTTGCAGTGCTACACAATAGACTTCCCTAACTTCAGGATTCTGTAATAACCCATTTGAAGTTTATTTCCAGGGATCTTCATATTTGTTACTTTCCATAAGAGGTAATATTTTCTTGCATTTCTCTGATCCACTTAGAGAAAATTTTAAGCAAGTTACAACTAGAACAAGAAAGATAAGCTTGTTTCTTTTTTTTAATCTCAGAAAACAAAACTGAAGTAGCTCCTTCCTAGTAAGGTTGGCTTAGGTTATAACTAGTAAAGAAAATTGTTCACATACTTAATTATCCATCGGGCAAACACTGTCTAGAATTTTACTCTTCAGCTCTTTCCATGTCATACTGAGTGTCCAAAGATAATTTTTTGTTTTAAAATCATCACTGCTCATATTTAAGAATTAATTCCACATAAAAGATAATTAAAGAATCTGTATTTTCTTCTTGTTACATTCCCAGATATTATATATGTTGTACACGCTACTTACAAATACAACAGTGCAGGTATTAGAGTTACCCAAACCAAATTGGTTGAGATGCCAGTTGTTTCGGCCCTAAGTAGCTGTTATAGAAAGCAAAGTAGATTGCGAGCTCACTACGCACACAGTGTTGTAGAAAGTAGTGAAATGACGAAAGAGGTGGGAAAGGGCAGAAAGAAGAAAAAAAAAAAAGAGAGAAAGAGGATATTGGGTAATCAAGGCTAGGTTAAGAAGGCTTTTAAGAAAATTCAAGCGATAAGCCAAATTTTGAAAGAATAACGGAATATAGTTTGGCAAATTAGAACCTGGGGACAATCTCAATGTTGCGGAAAAACACGCCAGCTGTTGTTTTCAGTTGCGGCTGAGCCGCATCTGCAGCAGACGCGGTCTCTTATCCCTCGTGGTTACGCCTCCTGAACTCCCTGAAGAACATCAGTGTGTCTCCTCTGCTAAAGTGAACAGAGCATGCAGGAGTAGAGCCAGGGGACACGGAGCTCCCTCGCATGCAACATTCTTTAGAGAGAAGCAGGGAAGGAAGAAATAGAACATTTATTCGTGCTATTTATCTAAGCTGCATTACTTGTCTGAGCACATGACCGGAGAGCTGAGAGTGAGAGGGGAGAAGGCCACGAAGCACGCACAGCCCTGTGGGCAACAGACAGGGCTGAATCTTAAGACCTGTGCAAAGCCTTTCATGGGCCTTAAGCAAAAATAACATGACCATATTTGCATTTTCAAAAGATGACTTTCCACAGAAATACTGTAGTACAGAAATACTGATAACGTTTCTGAATAAAAGTCAGTTGGAAAATTCATTAACAAATAAATGGAAGGTGGTTATCATTGGTCCTTTGATTGGTTGTCATTAGCCTAAAAGTTGAAGAGCTGTTATGTCTTCTAGGTTAATTTACTAGGTATAAATCTAGTCCCTAACAGAGACAGAGGTATTTAAGGGGTTGTTTTCTGAAGTCATGTCACATAGAAAACCGCTTTCACAAATTGCCTATTTAGAACAAAACTTTTAAGACTTGGCTTGCCTGGTACTTTCTTCAAATCATATCAGTTATCAGTGATACATGCAGAAAGTTAACAGTTACAGTGTTAAAGGTCTGAAATGACTCCCATGGGGAAGCATCCTCATTGTGGGTATGCACATTAAATTAGATTCTTTCCCTGTGCAATTTAATGGGAGTAGCTGAAAAACTTAGAGACCATCTCGACAAGCAGAGCAGCATGAAAATATTCTGCTACTGAGCTTTGTTTCCCTGAACCAGTGTTTTCTTGGATTTCTTTCCATTCTTTTGATGGAATAGAAAGAATTCCATGATGAATAGAAAGAATATCATGCAGAAAGTTTTTTTTAAAAAACTCTGTTAAATAAAAAGTCCTTAGAAAAGTTCTATTGTTCTAATCATTCAAACCTGTGGCCTCCAGAATAGCAAAAAGAAGGAGCACCCCTCCAACTCAACCCTATTAATCAAACAAATTTATGCTCAAGTCAAATGAAAAAAAATCCCAGATTTAAAAATAAGTACAAGCTTTCTCAGAGTATTCTGTCTTTTGGACATTTGATGTTGAAAGTTACAAAGATTAATCAGATGGTTTCATTATTACTAAAATAGGAATTTCAAAAGCAACTGCTTTTAAATGCCTAAGGAAACCCCAGATATAGAACACATTCAAGGTGCAAACACTTCAGGGATTCTACTCTTAACATTTTTTTGCCCATGTGGCAAATGAAGATGCTAACTTAACTTGCTTAAGGATCCTGCAGCTAATTGGAGGGCAAACTTGAACTAGAAAACTGTCTTGCTGCATCCCAACCAAATCAGCACATTTTAATATTAAATGTTTAAAAAAAATTCTGAAAATATTTTGTTATTTTAAAAATATTTAATAATAATAAAATCAATGATAATTGTTAACATTTAAAGAGCATTTATTTGGTGTTCAAGCATTGTGCTAAGTAAGCATGTACTAGCTCCTTTAATCCTGATAATATTTCTATTTTAACAGCCACATCCACTTAAGCTAGAGAGGTTAATTGAGTTACTTGTGCAAAGTCACCCAGCCACAAGTGATGGACCCAGGGAACAGCTCAGGCTGTGAAACCCACACCCCTAGACACTTACTATGTTTATAGAATCTGAACATGATGAGAGAAACCTAATAAATTCACTCTGGTGAGAAACCAGGTGGAAACTACTATAGAATCTTAGAATTTTATAGATGGAAGAGTCCTCAGAGTAAGGGATGACATTTAAGTACATTACATGTTAAACGTTCAAATTTAGATCACAGACATTTGAGAGTATAGTTTACAAAAATGTTTATGCCGTTACCCATGATAAACCTACGCTTGAAATCACTAGTTGTGTAAAATCAACCAAGTTACTTGTATCACCTAATAAAGTTAAATGAAGATTTTACTTTTTATCTGATGAGTTGTGGTCATTATTTTTCAAATTATAATACATTCAGAATTTGTTGTTGCTTCCTCTCTGCTCTATGGTATGTTGATATTAATTTTATTAGTTAGTTTTATACTGTATTTTAATATGTTGACCATTTTTCTCTTGCCACTTGCCCCCAAGGTCAAGAAGCATATACTTTTATAAATTTATTTTGCTACCGCTTAAAAAGAGTATTTAATATAGAGTAGACTCTTAATAAATGTTTGAATTGCCACATACAGTATTTTAATAAATTCCCATTCAATCCCTATTTTAAACATAGATTGTTTTAATAATAGTTATCTGTTAATGTAAATTCCTTATTTTAATCTATGCATGAATTTTCTTGTATGGAACAGTGGTTAAGAGTACAGGATCTGGAGTAAATCTATTTGGGTTCAAATCCCAGCTCTGCCATTTACTAGCTCTGTGACCTGGATGAGTTGCTTTAACTCTGTTTTCTTCAACTTCTAGATTTTCTCATGTAGAAACTGAGGGTAATAATTATACCTCTTTCATATGGTTGCCTAAAGGACTGAGTAAGTTCATTTATATAAAAAATATGGCACTCAATGCCTGGCACACAACTCAATATTTTCTTCACTGACATCACCACCATCATCATAATCAACAGAAACATCTTCACTATCATCATCATCATCTTATCGGTACCCAGGATAACACCTGATTTATCACAGGCTCTCAATACATGTCGAATTGATTTGCATTCCTAAAAGACATAATAATTGTTTCTTTAACCCAATATGTGTGCAGACATCTTATAACAATTATATATCTCTATGTATAGGAATTTCAGTGTCAAGGAGTTATTTTGCATATAATTGATTTTATTTTATTTAAAGAAAATGGAAAAAATGGAAAAATGTCATGTTGACTATTTAGATTAGCTAAAAGAACAAAAAAAATCAGAGCTACCACTAGAGGGAGCTTTCATTCCAAAGATTGCTAACAATAAAGCTGCCATTCCTGCAGAATTTTTTAGTTTGCTCATTGAATCCTCAGTTTCTGGAAGGGTCATTCATAGGAAAGAGAAGAAAAAGAGAGACTTCCTTGAAACTAGCTGGAAAAATTTCAAGAAGTTTCAAGAAATTTCAAATTTTTTCAGGACTTTAAAAAGAAGCTTAATCTTCCCACTCCCCAAGAATAGGAGTGAAGGCCCAGCAGTCCCTCTGTCCCTGCCGGACAAGTCAGTTACCTGTGTCTTTGCTCCGGTGCTGTATAGGCCGGCGGTCCTTCCCATGGCAGCAGCACTTGGTATGCAGAAGAAAAATGAAGGAATCACATTGCTGAGGCCATGGGCCAAAAATTCCTGCAAGATTCGTAATAGGAGAATATGTGATTTCTTAATCACAGTTGACTTTTAGAAACCATAGGTATCATTTGTCAAATAATTAGTCTTGTTTATATTCAGTGTCTGTTCTTCCCACAGGTTGAGGTTTAGCAATTATAATAAAAATAGCTAAACTCATTGAGTGCTTTCAGTGAGCCAGAAACTGTTCTAAGCACTTTATTTAATCCTCATAACAACCTTACAGGGAAATACTATTTATTGATGCTCTCTGTTGTCTATTTCTCCTCCATCTTGCAAGTCATTAAAATTAGGCTTTTATTCCCACCACTCAGCCAATGGCCTCCACAATGTTAAATACGACGATTCGTTCTTACCTGACTTGATCTAATAGAGGCATTTGACACAGTTGCTCGCCTCTCCCTCCTTAAAGCCTCCTTCACTTGGCTTCTAGGACCTTGCACCCCACACCCCCAGTTTTTTCCTACCTCCCTGGTCACCACCTCTCAATTTTCTTTGTGGTTCCTTCTCATCTAACCAATTGCAAATATTGGGCCACTTCTCTTCTCTATCTACATCTTAACTACCCAAATACACATTGACAACTCCCAAATTTGTGCCTCCAGCTTGAAAAACTCTTCTGAACTTCAGACTATATAGCCAACCTGCTACTAGGCATCTGCCTTTGGGTGGCTAACAGGTGTGTCAAACTTACTAAGCACCGACAAATACCCCTGCCTTCCTAGGACTGTTTTTGGTGAGGTAGTGCTGGCAATAAACTAGATAAATACGGAGAGTAAAGCAGAGGAGGGCATGAGAGAATCTGGAGTTTAAGATTTTTGATTACCAAAGAAGGCCCCTGAGAAAAGAGCACTCGAATAAAGAAGCTAAGCAGATATCTAGTGGAATAAAATTCCTGACAAAAGGAACAGCAAGTGCAAATGTCCTGAGCCAGAAGCATGACTAGTGGGTTCAAGGACAAGCAAGGTGGTGTGGCTAGAACAGAGTATAAAAGGGCTACAAAGCCAGAGAGGAAAAGGGACAGTGGACTGTCACATAGAGCCCTGCACACCATGATAAAGAGGTTTTTGAGGAGTCTGATGGGAAGCCACTGGGAGGTTTCGAGTGGAGGAAAGATATGATCTGTTTTGTTCACCGTTGTATCCCTTGTACCTAGACCAGTGCCTGGACCGTGGGGTTCAATACACAACTGGGGAATGAAGAAATCTACATTTTTACATATGAGAAAACTGGGATGCAGACAGGATTCAGGTCACATAGTATCAGAGTGAGATTTGTACCCAGGCAGTCTGGCATTCATATCCACCACACTGCAGCTTCCCTGCGGACCAGCACAGCTTGTAGGGCCCCCACAGGGCTTGAAACAAGACACTGGCAGAAGTATATGCAGAAACATGATCAGTATGATATGTATTATTTGGTATTCTAAGAATAGATTTTCATACCCTTCAGTGTTTTACTAAGAGTAATACTAATGTTACTTGTACTTTGAAGCCCATAATTTTTAAAAGTTAGGGCTTTTTTAAAAAAAAAAGTTAGGGCGCAATGGCTCACATTTGTAATCCTAGCATTTTGGGAAGCCAAGTTGGGAGGATTGTTTGAGGCCAAGAGTTCGAGACCACTCTG
The DNA here is from genome assembly GCA_008086735.1 of Cheirogaleus medius. NCBI lineage: Eukaryota > Metazoa > Chordata > Mammalia > Primates > Cheirogaleidae > Cheirogaleus > Cheirogaleus medius. The sequence goes on along the minus strand of VBSM01001124.1, from coordinate 36,364,008 downwards.
CGCAACAAGAGAGACCCTGTCTCTACAAAATATTTAAAAATTAACAGAGCATGGTGGTGCACACCTATAATCCTAGCACTTTGTTAAGCTATGGCGGGAGGATCACTTGAGGCCAGAAGTTCGAGACCAGTCTGGGCAAGATAGTAAGACTCTGTTTCTACAAAAAATAGAAAAATTATCTTTTCATAGTGCTGTGCATCTGTAGTCCCAGCTACTCGGGAGGCTGAGGCAGGAGGATCGCTTGAGCTCAGGGGTTTGAGGTTGCAGTGAGTTGTGATGATGTCACTGCACTCTAGCCTGGGCAAAAGAGCAAGACCCTGCCCCAACCCTCCCCCAAAATGTTATCATGCAATTACAAATATATTTGGATTTTCTCCTAAAACTAAGTCAACAAGAACATCAAGGTGTCCTTCTTTCTTATAAACCATAAACCATAAAGCCAGGTTTTCAGCTTTCTATGAATGATTTAGAGATTTTTCTTTTGTTCTACCCATTCTTGCTATACACTTAGGAAAGTTTTATTTTTCATCAGTTCAACATTTTCAGGATCTGGGAGTGAGCACACAGTACAATGATATAACAGGAGTAGAGAGGGACTAAGGGCATACTACACCTGGTTGTCATCAACTGAATATTTGAATTTTTTGGCAGATCCTTGAGCAAGAGCCAGTGAGGCAGCATAGCCTACAAGTGCCACTCCAAAAGCTTCAGTGATTACCGCAGAGAGGATGTTCATCCTGGGAGCTCTAGGTGGAGGAATTCTGCAAAAAGAAAGACCATCTTGAAGTCATCAACCTTCCTGTAATTTCTGTAACAACTTGCAATGAATTCAACTGTGGTAATGACTCTGAAGTTTACATAGAATAAGTGAAATACTCTTGAGAAAACCAAGCAGCCTTGCCCTTAGAAGCCCTTTGTTTTCAACATTATTTAGCAGAAGAGCAAAATTGCAAGGAACACCACAGGGACAGCTGCATGCCTCCCACTGGCATTTACGCCCAGGGAATTCAGATTACACCACAGAAACTCTGACTCAACAAAAATTCCCTGTATCAGAACAAAAGCAAATCTGGAGCGTTCTTTCATTCGAACCTTTCCAAATGTTTATTTGGCTGGCGTTAGAGACTGTGTTTCCTCCCTTGAATACTACATTGCTGTATGCAAACACTAGTTTACTGTGAGCTACAATTCTTGATCTAATCTCTAAATTTGCCAGTGAGTTCATTATCTTAATTATGTTTTTAACTCAATCCTTTCATGGTACACTTAACTCTGCCTTATATATATTAAGAAAAATATGTATAAAGGTTCCATCTACCCTCTGTTGCAAAATAGAGGACCACAGTTAGCTATTTCTCCATTTCAAAGAACTGTTTAAAATATTTCTCTCACATAATGCCCAGCCATTGTCTAATTGTCCTTTGAAAACCATTTGAGCCAAAGTATCATTATTTATTTATCCCTGATGATTCTTTGGGAAACTTACCAAATAGATATATGTGTATGTATATATACATCCCTTGGGCAAAAATAGAAGAAAATGGGATGAGAATTCGTGTTGATTTAATACCTAGTATGTAAGCAGAATGCTCTGTCCTTTCATATTAGCTATTTCATTTAATTCTTGCAATAACCCCAAACTAAGCACCATTATACCCACTGTATGGAGGAGGAAACATTTTGGGAAAAGTTAGGTAACTTATCTAAAGTCATAAGGGGAATGACAGGGCTGGGATTCAATTTCAGCTCCATCTCTTGTCAAAGCCACACTCTTTTTATAATTCCTTTAAGAGGATGGGTCTAGAAAGTTCTCTTAAAAAAGAATTAAGGGGAAGGAGGGGAGGCATGACATTTTTGACCCATTTACTAAAGTTTATCACCAAGATAAATTGGTTTGTATCATTACAGGCCATAAGAGAGATGCTATATACAACTGCTACCATTTCAAAGTATAAGAACTTTTATTTCATGAAAATTGAGTATGCTTAATTATTCATAACAACAAATGACCTAGAAAGAAGCAAGAAACTGACTTTCAAAGGTGCAAAAGCAGATAATCCTTGAGAAAATTGAAGCTCATTCAAATAATCACCATTAGCCCGTATCTACATAGTATAAAGACAGAGAATCTTTTAAATTCCCTTTTTAATCGCTAAGGATTTTTCTACTGTTCCTCCATTTTAATTTAGTTAGAAAGCAAAATTTGGGACTGGAAGATAAAAATTTGGAGGGCCCAACAATTGTAACTTTGCCCCAAATTTATAAATATTGGCGTATATACAGCTCATTAAAAGGAAATATGGTAACCTCCTTCTTCCCTAACATGCCTTCATTTTCTTTCAGCCTATATTTGGAACAACGATTTGCCCTTTTTTAAGGTGAACACTTTCTCTTTTGTTAAACTTTTTCTTAGTTTTCAGAGCAATGCAAGGAATCACACCTCCTTCTCACTTCCACCCTCTCTCTTGCTATTTATCCACTACCCAGGTCTATGAGTTTGCTATTTCAAATGATGCTTTGTCTACCTTTACTATGATTCCAGTGAAATAAAAATAGTCATAAAAATGTGTGGTGGGGAGGGAAATAGGGCAGACTGAATCCCAGAGCACAATTCCAATTTGCAAAGTCAAGGTTCTCAACTTTTTTTAAAATAATAGCTTTGTAAATATTTTCCAAATCTTTTACCTGAAGCAATATGGTATAAAACAATTACCAACTTCTTTAGTAATAGGTGAATAGTCTAGGAAGTTACTCTTTCTCCATACATGAAGTATTTGTTTCAATTATTTTATAGTAGAAATTTATTAGGATTTTCTCCTTATAGGGGATAAAAAGAAAGAAAATCCATACCCTCCCACCCCCAGTCCCTTTCTCCACCAAAAACAAACAAACAAAGAATATTAACAAAAAAGACTACATTACCCTTTTGGAATATGACCAACTACTTCTAATCCATAGGTGTTTTCCATATTGGTACAATAACAAGCAAATGATGCAGCAATAATCTGTGTGGTTCCATTTGAAAAAAGAAAACAATATTACTGGCATGTCAAAAACCTTAAAGCCACTTTTTAAAAGTAAACATTGTTCTTGTGTCCCATACTTGCCAAGGGTAATGTAGCAGTTGCATAGATTTTTAAAAATTAATAAAATATTAAAAATCAAATAACTCTGAGTTTTGAGAGCTCTTAATTTACAGTCTCAAAATTAGATGATATTACAATAATATGGCTTTTCTAATATCCTGTCCTGTGTCAACCTGATTATGTCTAATTTTGAAGGAGAGCAAAATACAGAATATATGTATAGGGGAATGTGTGTGTGTTTGTGTGTCTGTGTGTGCGAAGACAACACAATCCAACCTAAATGGTTGTCTGTTATGACACGAAGGGATGCTTTATAAAGACAGTACATTTTCCCTCCATGACAGAAACCACGCGAGAGTTTGAGATATTGCATCAATATTCCTACTCTGTTAGTAATCAATGAGGTTTACAAAATCCTTAAAATTTTTTGAATTTTGAGCTTTTACTATTTCTTGAAGTAAAACATGTTATTTCATAGCCTGTTGGGCTCAATGGTTCCAAAATGACCCCTGTGAAGTCTCCGATACCCCATTCTTCTGTTACTGACATATGCTAAGCAGCATCTCACGTTCCCTAACTGTACCAATAATCATCTTTAAAATGCATGTCAGAACCCAGTTCACATGTTGTTTTACCAGCCATTCCACCATAATGTTTTCCATCCATTTTCATTCTTCTGATAATTTCAATAGATACTGGAAATTTCACATGGCTGTGGTATTAGTTTGAAATGGTTTATCTTGTTAAAAGAGACACACCAATTATCTACTTAAAGTGCAAATTTACCATGTGCATGGGCAGAAAAAAAGTATAACAAATTCACAAGAGTAAAATAAGGAATATCTAACAATTAATGTCCAATAATATAATTTCATAGAGTTTTTTTCCTATCTGTGTTTTTCTGTTCTCTGTGATGATATTTAACAGAATTTGCAGAAGTGTTTAAAACATCAAATGGGCTTAAAAAGGAACACACCATTGAGGATTTTAAAAAAGAGAAAAAGCAACAAAATTATACAGGTTATACTGTTAAATTTTATAAACATTGTCATATAATAGCAGTTATCTTCTAGAGAAGTTAGTTAAAGATTCAGGCTATTAGGTTAGAATCAGAATTATTAGCATATTTAAAAATTCCCAAACCAATTCATAAGTTTTAACTGCTCTTAATCCTCATGAGACATCTATACCAGGTCAGAAAATATTGTGAGCCGTAAAGGAAACATACCATAGCTACTCTTTATTGAAAATGGAAGAATACATGATGTTTAATGGCACATAGTCAAAATTAAGTGACCTAAGTCACTGAATTAGTCTTTCAGACAGTGTCTTACTTCCTTTATGAGTTTCTTTAACATAATTAAACTTCCATTATAAATCAAGTTATTGGTCCTTCTTCAATATTATTTCAATATTATATACATGTATAAATTCAGCACTGCCGTGAGACGTGGGCAATAGGGGATCCCACCCCTGGTGGCCCAGTGCTTTAGAGGGTTCTACTCTGGCCCACTATAGCCTTTCCCACAAGAAGGGAACTTTGTGGGAGTAGGGGGGATGTGCCCATCTCAAACATGTATCCTTCTTTCTGAACCACACTCTAGATACTCAGGAATCTATAGTATCATTTTCTGCCCAAATGGCCCCACGCCTGCTTGCAGAGCATATTCCATAGGTTCATCCTCTAGGGGTGGCTTGAGAAAGGCCAAGGCAAGGGACAGTTGTGGTGGTGTGGAGTGGGAATGTGTTTGGAGTTTGGCCACTGGGGCAGGGGTATCCACACATACATAAATGAATCTTTGTGGGTGGGATAGAGCTGTGGGTGGGATTGACCGGGGGAAGAGAAGGAGCAGGCCAAGAGGCTGGCTCTCCCCACATGGCCCCATTCTGGCAGAACCCAAAGGACTTGGAGAATTCTCTGTTCTAACCTGGATTTCAAGGTCATCACTAAGGTGCATTAGTCAAGATAGGAAAACAAAACCTGTTGCATTTAATATATTGATCTATGGGCTTGCATTGATACATTTGCCTTAGGTCTTACAAATGTTAGGGCCAACATTGTATAAGGAATATCTTTTATTTTTTTATAAGAATAATTCTTACTAGTTTCACAGAGAATAAACAACTGTTTCATTACTATCTCAAGGGACTTCTTCTCTAAGGTTATTTTTAATATTTGGTTTTGTGAAACTTATGCAATATAGCATACAAGATATAATAAATATTTCTTTAATATCAATAGCACTTTGAAATATGATGATATGTTTTATAGTGGTTGCTGTGAAAACTAATAATCATAATACTCTGTATTTTTATGGCATATCTGAAATACACACACATATACATATCATATAGATCACATGTTATATATAACTCAACAAATCACATGTTATATGTAACTCAACAAATCCTGGCTATGGAGAGAGGGCTTCCATCTTAGTTGTATAGAAACAAGTCATATCCTACAGAGACAGTTTCCAATGGACTAGCCTTATAAATGTACATAAACCTACACTATTTCAGCAGCATAAAGGAATATTTCAATAAATGAAATTATTTAGATATCATTTGTAGTATACATGTACAACCCAAAGATCATTAAAAAGCTTAAGCCAATTAATGATAAGTGAGTTAGTAGACCGTGGTTATGTTAACATTTAATTTTCAACTTAATGCTTTGTTTACTTAAGAGTTCCCATTAGAAGTTCCTAAAAATTTCAAAATGTATTTTTTTAATGCCATAAGTCTTAGGAGCAAAATATAATGTATTGTTTTTCCAGGTACAAAAAATAACATTTTAGAGAACCAGCCCTGGCCAATGAAAATCATAAGCATCCTTTCAATAAAGCAAAATTAGGTCAGTAAAAAAAAGTATCAACAAACCTACCAATCCTTAATGGACATTTGTCAATTAATAATATTTCTGTGCACACCATACAGGTGCCATATCAAATGTAATACCACAACAGGGTGTGATATTACATTTTATTGCTTACAGAAGATCAAGATCATGCCAAAGATCTTTTGCATCTCACCTTCATAAATATCTCCTTATTTAAGAACTTAGGAATATGTTCTCTTATTTATATAAAAAATAATAAGCATATAAGAAATGCTGTATAAATTAAAAACATGTGTGCCTCCTTTTTCAAATTATTAACTCAAAATGTTTTCTGTTCTTACATTAATATATAGCCACGCAAATTAGCCCTCTTTAATAAGAGACAGGAGTAGCTGTGGGTCACTATAGACAATATAGGAAGCATCTGCAGATTACCCCAACAATTGGCAAGCTTTGTATGGCAGAAAGCTAAATGTTGATTTCATACTTACCAAAACTAAATCAACGGGAAGAACAACTTTAATCTTCCTTTTAAACTGTTCATTCAGCTCTTTAACAAGAACAAGGACCACGATGCTCAGCAAGGATAAGAGCAGTGCTTCCAGTCGGACAGACTTGATGTTTTCAAAGACGTAAGCATAAATCTGCAGTAATGGGCAAAACACATACAAAATTCAGGGTCACCCACGAATTACCAACATGAACATCTGACCCCAAATAAACTCAGTGGTGTTTTGTAAAAATATCTTAATGGCTAGGGTTGAAAAGGTAGAGGTGGAAGGGCTGTCGGTGCTAATGTAGAACAAAGTTATGTATTTATTTGAACGTACAAAATTGCCATGCCCTTGATTCTTCCATCAGACTCAGGGTTTGCACCTTCCTATGTAAGAATACTACTAAATGAAATGACCCTTCTGGCTCCTTCCTGACACGTCAACAGGAAGAGATGCTATAACTCATTAGTTACACACAGTTTCATCGTTAAGAGCAGTGAGGAGACCATAGGCTCTGTACCTTTGGACCCCACCACTCTTTCTCAAACCCCAGAAGCAAACAAGCAAACATGTAAGTCACACACAAAGGACTTAAGAGCTGGTACTTAACTGACATCAGATATTTGGCTTAATGTAGAATATTGCCAGGTTCTCAGTCATTCAACATTTATTTATTTGTTTATTGCTGCGTACTTTATGCCAAACACCATGCCCTGTGCTAGGTCTATGGCGGTGAACAATTTAGATACTTTAGATACAATTTAAAGCTTCTATTCACAGAGCTCTCAGTCTACTGTAGGAATTTCTAATTAAGGCAATAAATTACTGCAGTACACTGATATGGACATGAAAGGGGCACCTGAAATATATGACTTAGAGGTATGAGTGGTCAGGGGACCCTTTCCAACAAAGATAAGTGGGAATTGACCAAGTTAGGGATGGTGGGGGAGGTGAAGAGAAGGAATCTGGGGGAAATGTTCTGCCTAAGGGCACATTTGTAAAACTTAGAATGCAGAATGTGTGAAGAGGAATGTATGACTTCCTGAAAAATATGATCAAAAACCCTACACAATTATTTGTCTTTATTTATTTTTGCACACAGATTTTCTCACGTGTGAGTGACAAGGTAACCAACTTGTCCTGGTTTACCTGGGACTGTCTAGTTGTTTTTTTTTTTAATTCAGGATATCATGGGGGTACAAACATTTTAGTTACATGTAATGCTTTTGCACCACCCAAGCCAGGGCTACAAGCCTGTCCCTCCCCCATACAGTGAGTTCTGCCTCCATTAGTTGTGGGTTTATCCCTACCACCTCACCCGCGACCAGCACCCAATGACTATTGCTACCATGTGAACACCTTAGTGTTGGTCAGTTAGTACAATTATTTGTCTTTAAAATTAGCAGGTCTCTGAAATGATGCCAACATCAAAGAATTTGCTTGAAACCAGGAAGAAGGTATAATTCATTAATATTGAATACTTAATATTGGTAACTTGAGATAATCTGATTTGGCATAGAAAGTAAGGTAAATGTAGGAGTAACGTCAAGGAAAAGGATAACATTCAAGCCCTTTCTAAAATTGAGAGCATATGTTTATTCAACTAAGGCCAACAGCTTTTTGCTCAACAACTTAGAATCTTGTGATCTACTAGCATAAAAAAGATAGGGTGAGATTTTAAAGAACTCTAAAGTGAGTGCTAAAGGGGAATGATAATAACTAGCCTAAATCCAATCCTTGCCGCACATGAACATTTGATATAAAGAAACTCAACTGGAATTTGATCTGGAAAATTAACATAATGATTCTCAAATTCACATAGAATATTAAATGTGCTGAATATATAAAAAATTTTGAAAGAGAAGAACAATTATAGTTTTATTCTACCAAATATAAATATACATGTATAAGTTAAAACATAATACTAGTATTGAAATATATAAGAAAAATTTTAAAACAATGAAAACCCAGAAGCACATAACAATTACATCATAGAAAACATTATCCAATATACCATATATGAACAAAATGAAGCAAATAAAATAAATTCTAAATTTTAAAAAGAGTTAAATATAAAACCTGAAGTCATAGAAAATGAAGACATTATTTTAAAATTAGGCAGAAGGCATAAATAGACAATTAATAAAAGAAATACAAATGTTCAATAAACATGAACAAAGAGCTCAACCATACTAGTAATCAAAGAAATGTAAATTCAGAAAATAAAAAAGCATTTTCTTCTTTTAGCAAATTATTCATGATTTTCAAATGATAATTAATCATTTAAATAGTGAACTTTGGGGGCAGAAATGGGAACTGTTTTATATGCCCTTGTGAGTATAAATTGGTACAATTTTTTGGTGATCAGATGAAACATCAAAAACCTTTGAAGGTGATGGATATGTTAATTAGCTTGATTGTAGTCATCATTTCAAAATGCATACATATATCAAAACATCACATCGTGTACCTTGAATATACACAATTTTTTTGTCAATTATATTTAAATAAGGCTGAAAAAATAAAATAAAAAAACCTTTGGAATGTTCTATTCTTTACCTCAGCAGTTCTACTTTAAGACATTAAGCCATAAACATAATTAGCCTCATGTGAAAAGACCTATTACAAAGATATTCACTGAAGCATTTTTTAAAATAGCACAAAATAAATTGAAACCATTTAAATAGTAAAACAAAAGCAAACTGGCTGAATTCACAAGGTCACATGTATGCTTATAATAGTCTACATCCATTAAACACATTATTTTAGACAAAACTTATACTTATTGACATGGAAAGGCCTTTCTGTTACGACACTAACTGGGAAAAGCAAATTTCAAATAAATATGTATAGTTTGATATTGCTGTCAGCTGAATTGTCTCCCTTACCCCTAATTCAAATGTTGAAGTCCTAACCCCTAGTACCTCAGAAAGTGACTATATTTGGAGAAGGGCTTTTAAAGGGGGTAAGAAGGTAAAATGAGGTCATATAAGTGGGCTCTAATCCAATAGGACTAGCGTCCTTACAAGAAAAGATTAGAAGACAGGCATGCACCATGCACAAAGGAAAAACCACATGAGGACACAGCAAGAAGGCTGCCCTCTGCAAGCCAAGGAGAGAGGCCTCAGAAGAAACCAAAACTATCAACATCTTAATTATGTACTTCCAGCCTCAAGAACTTTTTGTTCATTAAATTTTTGTCATTTAAGCCACCAAGTCTGCAATATTTGTTACGATAATCTTAGCAAACTAATACAGATATTTCTTATGAAATAAAAATTCATAGTTTAAATATCTATAGATATATCTGAAATGTTAATAGCTCTGCATAAGACATTTGCATTTATATTATCTTCTATGTTATCTTATGAACATATATCGCTTAAATCATTTTAATGGTTCCAAATAGGCCTTGAATGCTTATCTTCAATATGTCTCTTAACTTTTCCTTCTGTTTGACATACTGAATCTGGTTTTTATAGCTTCATTTTTATTTTCCATAGCAGATTTCTCAAGTCTAGTTTCAAGAAATAAAGACTAATTTTTATTTCAGTACACAGGTTATTCTTATAGTAGTCCAACTTGTTGGTGTTCTTTGTCCTCTCTCTGTAGCATATCAAATATAATTTGACCACAAGCATAAATATTGGGTCAAAATATACTATAGCTATAGGTCAAAAGAACTTATATGGACTTAGCATCTCTTAGAATTCTGCTTAGTCGTTATCCTCATCAGGAATGTACCTGGTGGTAAAGGAGATGCATCAGCCTACCCGGGGCAGGATCCTGTGTGTTGGATGTTATTATTAATATTCTAACCCTTTCAAACAATGAAAATGTACTCAGTTAAACTCTGGGAGGCCGAGGAGGAAGGATTGCTTGAGCTCAGGAGTTCGAGACCAGCCTGAGCAAGAGCGAGACCCCGTCTCTACTAAAAATAGAAAAAATTAGCCAGTCAACTAAAAATGAAACAAAAAATTAGCCGGGCATGGTGGCGCATGCCTGTAGTCCCAGCTACTCAGAAGGCTGAGGCAGGAGGATCGCTTGAGCCCAGGAGTTTGAGGTTGCTGTGAGCTAGGCTGACGCCATGGCACTCTAGCCCGGGCAACAAAGTGAGACTCTGTCTCAAAAAAAAAAAGAAAAAAAAAAATAAGTGAAGCCTCACAGGATGAAAGGAATAAGGGTCATGAAAGTTATCCAGAAACCCTTTTGTCCATACAGTTAAAACAATAACAACAAAACACTAGTTGTATAATCAGCCACATTAAGAAATAATTTAGGGGTCAGATAGCTTTACTTATTATCTCTTTCACGGTACTCTATTTTATTCTTTACTACTTGGAAAGAAAATTAGGTACTACAATATCATAATTATCTGAGATATAGATATTTTTCCTATCGCTCTATACTGTGATAATAATTATTCACAGGATTCCTACAACAAGTCAAGGAACAGGGTCCATTTCTCAAAGTTACCCACTACCCAAAACCCTAGATAAAAATTCAAAATGCTGTTCAGTGAAATATATTCTACAGGAGATGGGGATAGAAGAGATGTCAAAAAAATTTTGTCAAAACTTTTTTCTGATGGTTTATAATGATCACAGGATAAAATTGATACTATTACTCACAATGATTTGTCAGGAAAAAAATAAACATCTAAATGTTATAAAGCATTTTTAAAAAATTATTTCTGCTTTTTTTTTCCATGGTATTAAAAGTATGCCATGAAAGTGCCTGTATAAGAAAGGGGAGAAATATACAAAACTTCCAAGTCATATAAAATTTGCTGTAGTGTGCATTTCAAGAACATGTGTTTGTAGTAATAAAAATGACCACCCCAGAATGAAAGGAATGAGAAAAAACCCCAGGACTTTTATTGTCTGTCTGGATTAAACTACAACTCATCAAGCAGAGCACATCTCACAAGATGCTCCAACCGAATGTGGGGATGGGCAGAAGCTCATTACAATGAGCATGAGGAACACAATAGAAAAAGAGGCTGGTGAGGAGTGTCATTCTAATGAATGTCATTTGGACCCACAGAGAAACATCATAAGCTAAAGCCAGCTCATAATACATGGCGGTACATAGGAGCTGGCAGAGATAGGGACAGGGCTAAGGACAGACATCAGACGTACGTACACATGCACACACACACCCACACATATTTATATATGCTCATTTAATAGAGTTCTAGGGATCCTAAGCACACCTTAAATTTCTCATTTCTAACATTAATCCAGTCATCTGAGTATGCTATCGTGCACTAAGCTCCATAGGTAACAATTCCTTTTGAAGGTCCTCATTTGCTTCCCAGATCTCAGAGAAGCAAAGATAATGTTTATACCTGTATGGATACATAAATAAGCTATTTCATCAGAACTGACCAATCTGTTTAATAAAAGAAGAGTTCAGCTCATTCTGAGATTATATTAGTTCTCCAAATTGACCATTTATCACAACTTGACATAAAATGACAAATATCAGTAACATTTAATAAACTCATTTTGAGATATTTCAAAGAATGAAAATCACCTATCTATACTTCATATATTGCTTTTTATTATTCTTTCCGAAGAATTTCATGGATATTTATACACACACATATACACATAACATATTTATATTAATGTACTGTGTTTTAATCTGATTGGTCATTGTTTATATTTTTTTTGTTTATTGTTTTGTTTTGCTTTGTTTTTTTACTGATGGACTCTCAACTCTTAGAATGGTGTCTGGAAAGAAAATAGGTACTCAATACTGTTGAATGAATGGATAATATAGTAATAATAACAGTAAATCTGTAAATAGGGGTAGATTTTGCCCTGAGTAAGCAGAATGACTAGGAGAGGAAAGACCCAGATTCTTCTTTCCTCCTATCAATACTTGGGCTGTATCACATTAGTGAGATTTGTAGTTATCATGTGTTCATTCATTCAACTCGTTTATTGAGGTTCTATTATGTGTAGTGCCTTGATCTAAATATTAAAGCTACCATTGCAGTAAATTTCAAGTAATCCATCTTTGATATAGTCAATCTGATCCAAATAATCGGATTTTTAATAACCTTAATTTTTTAAAGAATGAAGCAGTATCAAAGGCTGAAAAGGCTCATATTCAGTATTTAGAGAAGAAAAACATAAATAAAGGCTTGCCTGAGGCCGTAGCCATTCAATTGTACAAGTTTCATGAAATTCTAAACAAGACCCTGTATAGAAATACCTGTGCAGCAATAAAAAATCTAAAGTGTGTCCACTCTGTTAAATTTCATGACATAAAGAGAAAGATCTGACATGTTTAGAAAATGTTAACAAATGTTAAAAACTAAATGGACTCTCTGCTCAATACTCAACTAACTAGAAAATTCTATCAATCAAAATATTCCTTTCTTTAGCATTCTGGTTGCTCTAGGTTTTGCTGTAATAAAATACACATGAGACAAAAAAATTATTTTAACATTTTTAGAGTATAATTATATCATTTATTATAATTTTTCAGCAGTAATGATGAGTATTTTTTGAACTCTCCATAAAGGGACCACAAAGAGTTATTTGAATATGTATTTCCATGCCAAAGACAACATGTAAACATTTTAATATTGTTTATCATTTATGTGCTATCTTTGCACTAATGATCTGTCATAAATAAGTTTGTGTTTCACTAGAGAAACAACAGAGTGCTAGTAAAATCAGCAAGCTTTAATAAATCTGTCAGCACACTGCTTTAATAGTAGGTATAAACTACTAATCTACAAGTCTTAATTCCCAATATATGACTTTGAGTCAGTCATCAGCCACAAAGCCTAGACTACCTCCAAAAACAAGAGTAACATCTGTATATGCTTGCTACTACATGTGCAAACTTTAGTTTGAAAGCATATTTGGCATAATCTGTGCACAGATATACGTCTAAAAATATGCACTTTTTTCTATGTCTTAGGAAGAGTATCTTTTAAATTAAAACAGAAGTAGCGCTATCAAATAAATCATCTTACTTATTATTATATAATCCATATAGTTGCATCTTGCTTCTATCAGTATCCTCATCTCACAACATATAGCTCTCAGTGACAGTCATGATCCTGAGATAGCTTTGAAATGTCATGTTAATTATATTTACTGATTACATCAAATGGATAACTTCAGTCATCTTTTAATTTTAAAACAAAAAAAAAAAAACCATGCAAAAATATAAAACCTCTTCACCGTTCATTCGTGATGGTGTTACTGTAGTGGATGAATTGTAGCCATCCCCCTTCCCCAAGAGACATGTGTACATCCTAAGTCCCAGAATCTGTAACTGTGACCTTATTTGGAAAAAGGGTCTTTGCAGATCTAATTAAGTAAAGGATCTTGAGATGAGATCATCTAGAATTAGCTAGGTGGGCCCTAGCTAATAGATACAAGTCTACTTGTATCTATACAATACATTCACCCTAATTTCTTCTCTATATCCATGTATTCATGGCTTGTATCCATGACAAGTGTCCTTATAAGAGACAAGAGAGAAAAACAAACACAGAGGGGAAGGTCATGAGAAGGCAGAGGCAGAGATTGGTGTGATGTAGCCACAAGCCCAGGAATGCCTGCAGCCAGCAGACGCTGCAAAAGGCAAGGAAGGAGGGAGCATGCACCTACTGAGACCCTTGATTTTGAACTTCTGTCCTCCAGAAAAATGAGAATAAATTTCTCTTGTGTTAAACTACAAGGTTTGTGGTAACTTGTTACAATAGCCACGGGACACCAACACAGTTAAATGTGTCACACTTCTGAGACAATTCAAAAACAGTGTTATGGGCCAAGCTGTGTTCCACCCGAATTCATATGTTGAAATTCTAACTCCAAGTACCTCAGAATGTGACTGTATTTAGAGACAGGGGCCTTTAACACATTAATTGCTATGTGAATTGTATTTAACTCATGCTAGTTTTGAGCCCGGGACCTCATGAAGCATACGTAACTCATACATCTCCTCACCTTGGGATCCATGTGGTCTATTTTTCAAGTTGCATATAACTCATGAACAGAAAACAATAAAAAATAACCAATTTTTCTTTAAATTAGAAAGGATTGTTGTAAGTTTTTATTCTATTTTCATAATAAACACCATGGCCCTGAAGAAAAAATTTTTTTAGTGTGTATCAGTCAATATGTTAAAGAAGTAATTAAGTTAAAATGAGGCCATTAGAGTGGTTCCTAATACAATATAACTGCCCTTCAGGATGCACAGAGAGTCACCAGGGCTGCAAACACACAGGGGGACCACCACGTGAAGAGACAGCAAGAGGGAGGCCATTTGCAAGCCAAGGAGGGGGGTCTCCAAATAAACCAGCCCTATCTGCACCTTGATCTTGGACTTCCAGCTTCCAGGTCTGTGAGAGCCACCCAGTTGTTTAAGCCACCCAGTCTGTGGTAGTTTGTTGTGGCAGCCCTAACAAAGAGGACTCAGAGCTTTTGTCCTTGGAATCATAGATATCCCCTAGCAAATCCCCTTCTCTTCAAGTTAACCAAGATAGAAGTACCTTAAAAACACAAAATGAAACTAAACAGAAAGCTTTCAGTAATGGTTACTAAGTGATCAGTACCACTAGGAGCGACCAGCAACTGATTGAGCATCTATCAAAGATGAGTTAGGCACGGTCAATACCTGCGGTAAGGATTACAACTAAAGTGCCTAATCAAGGCAGTGTTCAGAAGACACTTGTTGGCACCAGAAAAAAACCTTAGAAATCAACCAGTACCACACACTCATTCTGTAAATATAGAGACTAAGGCTCTGAAGACTAGTGACCTGCCCCAGGTGACTTGGCTTTTGAGTGACAGAATCAGGATGGAGACAGAGGTCCCCTCAACCCTAGACCAACACGTGAACATTTTACCGATGCCTCTTTCACAATTCTATCAGTTCAGCAAATGATTTTTCCAAATTTCCCTGCTTCTTCCTTTTTTCCTTGGGTTATGGAAGGAAGATGCCACCTCTTTTGAAGGAGAGACTACCATGAAGCACAGAGTCTTGGATTTTGCTTTTCAGTGGTGGGATTCACGGCACCTGGGTGCTTCTCAGGGATACAAGCTCTTCTCACACTCTGGCCTTGTGCCTTCAACAGGATCATTTTAGTACAAGGAAAGCAATAAAGCCCTCCAACTTCATTCTGAAAACTGTTAGTATAGGAATCATGACTTTTTCTTAACATGAACATATTTGGTGAAAGTCTACTTGTATCTATACAATGCATTCACCCTAATTTCTTCTCTATGTCCTGAAAAGAGAGGAATTTTCCTATTTTCCCTATCATATGAAGAATTGGGAGAGGCAGATTTGGGAAGAAAGAATGAGGAAACTGTTTAAACATCATCACTTTCTAGAAGAGTGGAAACTAATGTTTCTAGGCTCTATGCTGGCTATGTCATATGCAGTGACTCATTTAATTTCTCAATTAATGCAAGGTGAGCATGATTATTTCCATTTAACTAACACAGGAGGAAATGAAGGGTTGGAGAAGTTAGGTAAATTGCTCAAGGTTACACCAAAATTAAAATAGTGGATGGCTCACGCCTGCAATCCTAGCACTCTAGGAGGCCAAAGCGGGCAGATCATTTGAGCTCAGGAGTTCAAGACCAGCCTGAGCAAGAGCGAGACCCCGTCTCTACCAAAAATATAAAAAATTAGCCTGGCATGGTGGTGCATGCCTGTAGTCCCAGCTACTTGGAAGGCTCAGGCAGGAGGATCGTCTGAGCCCAGGAATTTGAGGTTGCTGTGAGCTAGGCTGTTGCCATGGCACTCTAGCCCGGCAACAGAGTGAGACTGTTTCAAAATAAATAAATAAATAAAACAGTGGAGCTAGGATGTGGTTCTTAGTGTGTCTCACCATCAAACCTATGTTCTGCCAGCTACATATATAAAACAAGAGTAAGATCTAAACCTCAGGAGTTAATGGAATAGAATCATTCCATCAGGGATCATTCCACCAAAGAATCATTCCACCAAAGGATCTTGAGAGCAAAACTGTTCCATCTGTCCCTCCAACATGTCAAGCTTGTATCCATTTTAGGGACTTTGCATTTGCTGTTTGTTCTGCCTAGAACACTCTTAACCCAAATCATTCCATGGCTGAGTCTCTCTCATCTTACTGGTCTCCACTCAAAAGTCATGTCCTCAGAACGGGCTTCTACAACCATCTTATCCAAGCAGCCCCAACCCCTTCACTCTACCACATCACCCACCTTCAATCATACTACCCTTTTTGCTTCATTAACACTATCTGAAATTATCTCATTCACCAAGATGTTATTGTTCAACTATATCCTCAATACCTATGAGGTGGTCAATAATATTTGTTGAATAAATTTGTTCCAGTGGTTCTTTAATCAAGGATGCTTGTTAAACTCTTCCCATTTGTATGTAGCTTGTAAAATTTCCCCAGATTATTCTGTTGAACATTTAAGGCAGCTTGCACATCCTTGGAACCTTTAAACATGAGCCAGGATTGACCAGGAATGCCCTTTCCCTGGTCTAACATGCTTTCAAGTTAATTATATTTGAATCCTAACTCCAAGCAGATCTAGATTCCTGCTCAGAGACCCCCAAAGCCACCTCTGATCCTTCTAAAATTGATGTTGGTACAAGTTCTCCCTGTTCATAAGAATTTGATGTCTCCTATCAACTTTGCCTGCATATCATTATACATCATTAAACATTTTAGAATAGACATTGATAACATCAAGTCCCCCCACTCCCAAACCCTTCAGGGGATAGATGAATTCTCAGACCAAAATGTGGTCTAGGGGAAACATGGTATGTTAAACAGCTAAAGACAACATGAGTAAACAAAACTCACTTGGACCAAACATACAATCAAGTGTGCCAAGATCCAAGCGGCATCCAGCCATCTCTTGCTTAGTAAATTATAATAGTTTAATTTAAATTACTTGTATTTTGTGGTGATGCATTTTTCAGTGAATTGTGGAGGATAGAGAGAGCTTAGCCTTAGATGCTTGAGTTGCATAAATATTTGCTCTCTGATTTAGAATGTTAAAGTAACCTTTGTTATAAATTTCCATATAATTGTTCCATATCCAAATTAAACCTGCCACATTGTCTATCCCCTGCATCACTGATTGAATCAAGCTGCAGATGAACATTCTTGTCCTCTCCCCTTCAATTTATTCTGTCCATTTTTCAGGGTATATTGGACATCCCTGAAATTCATAATAGAAATGTCACAATAACTGCAGAGAAAATGTGGGTTTTCATAAACCACCAAAGCATGTTCTTGATTCAGAAATCCCAGAGGGCCTGTGTCTTCAAAGTAGATTTGTTCTCCACATATAAACCTCATTTGTACATATTTAACTGTGATCTCATTCTCTATAAAAGAAAAGGTTTTATTGGCTCTGATTTCCCTCTGACGTTTCTATCCCATTTTATTAAAATCCTTGGTTCCTGCTTTGCAGTCTTTGCAGCCCAAACTAGAAAAGTGCTTTGCTTGTACTTCAGGGATGGGGGTGGGACTGAAACTGTTTTCCAGTCTGAAACTCCACATTTTTAAGGAAGAAAATAAAATCTTCCAAGAAGGGTAGTTGAATGTATTGCCAAACTTGCCTTTTGCTCTTGGGTTTAATGTACAGAACTGTATGTAATTATTTAGAACAGTACTCATATAAAGCCATGCCAAAGAAACTAGCTTTGCCAAATTTATCATAGGCTGCTACAGGCTGAGACACTGGCGCCATCTCAAAGAAATCCACATGTGCTAATATGAACTAGGAATTTTTGTAATTTTTATTGTGCCTTTTGGGGAAAACATCCTTTCTAATAAAAATTCATCATATCTCAATTTTTAAAAATTTATTCTAAAGAAGAATTAAACTTTTCCCTCTTATCTGTGTGGGGAACCAACTTATTGGTCAAATACTTGAATCTAAAGGAAGAAAAGAATAGAACAATTTAACTGCTGAGTTAGGATCCCAAGACAGAAGTGACCTTTGTAACATTATTGTTTCTGCTTATTTTTAAGTCTATGGCAGCACTGTTTATAATTTATTAAATGAGATTATAACTGCTGAGGAGGATTTGAGCAGAATCAAATAAAAATAAAGTAAATCAAATAAAAATAAACTAAAAAACAGCATTTCTTCAATTCTAATGACTAACCCTCATTAACAGCAGATACATTTATTTTTAAAGTTTTATAAATTTTCAAGTCATCTTTAAGTTGCAAAAATAGATATAACTTTGCTCTGCTATTTAGTTTTGTTTATCTGATTAAGAATCCTCTATAGAGGAAAGCATTAGTATCAATTACTGAAGTGGCACTTTTAAAAAAATTGATAATTTCTGGTAATGAACTATTCGTTATTAATAAGAAAGACAATGGCTTCCATTTGATGAACACCTATGATAATTATCATCAGTTACAGAACAGGCAACTGGAAGTTAAAGACATTAGGTCATTTGCTCAGGTTATGGCTAGAACTCTGATCTGAATATGGGCTTCTGTGATTCTAAAGTTCTTTCCCCTGTTTCCTGTTGCCTCTTTCTAAGAAAAAAAAAAAAAGACTGATCAGTGTCTACCTGATTGTATGGGTCCTCATAAAATCACCAGGGCTAAAAGTTAACTCAGAGAAAAAATTAATTTTTACCAAATATATAACTGAAGAAGAATGCATTGAAGAATTCATCAAAGTTCACTAAGAAATAGCAACATACTAAAAGAAAGATAGTTTCATTAGAAATATGTGAATTTAGAGATAAAATATGAAGAACAAATGGAAAAGTCAAGTGTTATCTGTGAAAGAATTTAGGAAAGCTACATAGAGGATAAATTTGGCCTAATTATATATGTTCTTCTTAGAGATATTGGAGGGTCATAACAGTTATTCCAGAGGCTCTCTTTGAATATGTGGACCCCAGAAATTCTGGGAGGGCACTCAAGGTTCTAGAAAAAAACTTTCATAGTGTTTAGCACTCTGAGAGAATCCCTTACTGGTTAAGAACTGGAAACTGGTGAAGAAGGAAACTGGTTAAGAACTTTCAGCTAGAAGAGAAAGAGTGAGGTAAGCTGGAGTTGGTGGCATGTGCTCATTATGTCAGATGTAGAAAAGTCACATCCATCCCGCAAACCTACTAGAAGTCTGACCTATAATCTAAGAGGACAGAACTGGGCACATACCACTACCTGTATCTGATTCAAATTGCTTGCTAAAAAAGTTTCACTGTGGCAAGAACACTTGTCATCCCAGAGCAACCAAATAGATGGGGATTTTAGCTATTAATATTAGAAAATGAGATTATTTGAATAGCTCAAAAGCAGGCATCCCTAAGAAGACACTATAGAAACCATCGTAATGGCAAAAGAAAGAGACCCTAACCTGAAGACCCCAAATTAAGAACAGAATAAAAGCAGAAGGCTGTGTTTTCTCTCAAATTTGACAGTAAAGAATACTACCACCAGAATTAATTAATGGGCATTTTGGTTGTCCCAACCTGAATTCTTTTGACAAAAATAAGTATCCCATCTGACATTATTAGGAGCTGTGTCTGGCTCATTGTGCAAGAGTTTTAAACATTCTAGATACTAACTTATGTTCCAAGGAATATCAGTAGCATGTTCTATTAATATATCTCTCATCAACCTGAGTTGCTTTCAAAAAAGATACAACAGTGGTGAAAACTCAGAAGCAGGAAGTATAATCAAAGAGTGAAAAATTCAAAACTCTTCATTGAAGAGTTGAATTGAAGACATTGGTCTAGGCAAAGAATTCATGACTAATACCTCAAAAGCACAGGCAACAAAAACAAAAATAGACAAATGGGAATTATAGTAATTAAATATAAAAATCTTCAGCATAGCAATAGAAATAATCAACAGAGTAAACAGACAACCTACAGAGTAGAGAAAATATTTGCAAACGATGCGGCTCACAGGGGACTAATATCCAGAATTTACAAGGAACTCAAACAACTCAACAACAACAAAATAATCCCATTAAAAAGTGGACAAAGGATATAAATACACATTTTTCAAAAGAGGACATACAAATGGCAACAGGCATATAAAAAATGCCCAACATCATTAGCATCACAGAAATGAAAATTAAAACCACAATGAGATATCATCTTACATCAGTCAGAATGGCTATTATTAAAAAGACAATAACAGATGTTGGCAAGGATGCAGAGAAAATGGAACTCTCACACACTGTCAGTGAGAATGTAAATTATTACAACCTCTAAGGAAAACAGTATGGAGATTTCTCAAAGAACTAAAAATAGAATTACCATTTGGTTCAGCAATCGCACTACTAGGTATCTATCCAAAGGAAAAGAAATCACTATATTCAAAGATACTTGCACTCATATGTTTATTGTAACACTATTCACAATAGCAAAGATACATAATCAACCCAAGTGCCCATCAATGGAGGACAGGATAAAGAAAATATGGTGTATGTACACAACAGAATACTATTTGGCCATAAAAATAATGAAATCATGTCTTTTGCAACAACATGGATGGAACTGGAGACCATTATCTTAAGTGAAACAAGTCAGACACAGAAACACAAACACAAACACTGAATCTTCTCACTTGTATGTGGGAGCTAGATAAAGTGTATGCATGCATGTAGAGCATGGAATGATAGACAATGGAGACTTGGAAGAGGGAGAGGGCAGGAGAAGGGTGGATGATGAGAAACTATTTAATGGGTACAATGTAAATACATTATTTGGGTGATGGATATCCTAAATGCCCTGAGTTCACCATTGAACAATCTAACAAAACTACATTTGTACCCCATAAATTTATGCAAATAAAAAAAGTACAAAAAGTGAAAAATCCTAAAACTGTGTTAATTCACTCTCCTCCAGGTCCTTTGACCTGATGGCTATGGCCCCTATGATGCCCTCTGCCCTATATCCTTGCTGAACTTGGCTTTGCTCCTTCATGTACCACCTAAATGATGCAGGGACAAATTCAGATTTACATTATCACCATCAGATTCTCTCAGCCTAACTACACCAAAGCACACTTTGCAATATCCCAATGTAACCTATGCATGATACAAGATTTATTTCTTAATCTATTGCTCAGATCACCACAATTTCTGACATTGCAATATCAGCATTCACTTTGAAACCTTGGCAAAGAGCCAAAACACCATTTCTACCTAACAGCCTAACAGTGCAGGGTTCTGTGACATTGAAAAGCAAGAGCAACTTTTTTTTTTCATTTTCCATCAACATAAAACATAGCAACAACTTCCACCAACTGAGTAATGTTGAATTTAAAGCCAGCAGTATAAAAATATTCCTAAATCTGATTCCTTTTCATAGTGAGATCTTACCAAAGATCTCCAAAAGTCTCACAGTGTTTAACCTATAAGAACAAGGTAAAATAGCCTGCAGTTTTTATCTCATAAGAAAACAAAATGGAAACATACACATACACACACACACACCACTTTAATACAACATCTCATTCACATTGCCTGCCTCCGGAGAAACAAGCTGAAAGACCAACGTCATTCCCACATCAGGATACCCTGCTTCTTTAACACAACTAGTAAAAAGAAAGATGATTATTTGTGTACACAGAAATGACTAAAGAGGCCACGTTTTAACCCACAGTCATTTCCTTATGATGCTTGTGCTCAGAAGAGCAGGCTGGTCTCAGGAGCGAGGTCGAGACAGAAACGATCATAGATTTGGTTCTGTCCTGTGGACCTGGCATCACTAAAAGACTTAACTGTCAGCCAGTCACCTGACAGCTTACAGCTACTTTGGTCTGCTTTTTTCCAAGCCCAGTTCCAGTGTTCTTGTTTTGGTTTTAAGCTTTCTTATAATGAATGAATCACTGAGCCGGATATTACCTAAGAAACAAAAATTCAGAACCAGCTTCCAGCTCTGTCTTGCCAATTACTATCTTTATTAACTATTTTACAACCTAATCAGAGAAATACACATTTAAACCAGTAGTATAATTTTTCACATATCAAACTGGCACTTTTTTAAAATTATAATAACCAGAGTTGCCAATGATAAGATCAGAGTAAAATATTAATGGGTACAACTTTTCAGGTTGCAATTTGACAAAAATATCACACCCTTTGACTTGGTAGTTCCATTACTAGGAATGAGTCCCAGTGAAATAATCAGTGATGCAGACTATGATATACAGATAAAGAGGATCCTTATGGGGCCACGTATAATAGGGAAAAACTAGAAACCATCTCAGTAACAGGGATTCGATCAATAAATTGTTGCAAAGCCATCTATTGAAACACTTTCAGTCATTAATATTCCAGAAAATTAAGGATGGCAATATGCTCATTATAAAACATTAATGTAGTTTAGTACACAGCAATGCATAAAATTAGGTAAAACAAAGTTTGGTTGCCATCAAACTCATTTTAAAAATTCTTTTTTAATAAACTCTCAAAATGATAGGAGCTTTAGCAGTCACAGATTTGAGGTCAACTTCAAAATGAAACCAAGAACAATGCAGTATTGTTAGGAAAATATGTCAAAAATAGTCAAATGTTTCTCTCTCAGGTTCAGGTGGCTTTTAACAGCAGATTATCCTTTACTGAAGCTCCAGCCACCAATTTTGACCAGTCCTCTGATTTAATCCACACCAGGGCTCACAATACAGAAAGAACGCAGTAGACTGTTCTGCTGTTAAACTGGGCCACAATCCCAGTAGATGGCTTCCATTAGAATTGGCTCACAAAAATTCAAGTTATATTTTTCTAATCATGCCCCCAAATTATACCATATTCAACTTTTTCATTACAAGGAATTGTTTCCAAAATTAGTAAATGTTACTTATTAAGCTAGTTTCACACCCCAAATCACATTTTCAAAATCCTACAAGATTTTATTTAAGCCTAAATTGTCTTACTATAAAAAAAACCTCAGTATTATAATTAACCAAATTCTACTTTTTGAAGCATACACACCCAAAATATATGAACAAATTCATATGGAAAACTTACATAAAAGAATCCAAGTGGCCCAGATATATATGGCATTTTCATTCCCAAGAGATACTTGACTTGAGAAGTCACGACATGGGTGGCAGCCCCAGTTGTCATCGCGCTGATCACAGGTTCTGTAAGCAAGAATGTGACGCTGCCCAGCTGCAGCACAAACATGGCCACCTAAGAGGACAGGGGAAGAGTCAGATGACACATGCAGATAAAATTTCCCAAGGTTCCTTAAGGGATTAATATCTGGCACATTTTCATTTTCATTTTACAGAGATATAGAAAGCCAATGTTTAATGGATTTCTGAAATGTTCTATGTTCAATATCTTGAGTTTTCTGGAGAATATTACTAGGTTCCAAGACTTTTCAAATGTTATTAGATATAATGTAAGTGCCTCAATTAAAATTAACATAATATTTTTTTTTCTGAATATTGACTTTTCTGTTTTTCTCTGGTTTTCCTAATTCCACATGTTACAAAAAAAGGTGTAAGTATACTGAAATCAGTTAATATATGGGTCTATGTAGAAGAAAAATAAAATTTGCATTACTGTATCCACAATTTAAAATCAAAAAAGGAAAGGGTATGATGTATCGCTTTACACCTGATAGTTATTAAAACTTCAAAAGCATTGAAGAGTGAAAGCCATTCCTTGGGTTTCTCCCAGGTTCTGAGAAACGTGTTTGACTAGATGCTCTGTCAGCTCTAAAGCCAGCTCTAAAGAGGTAATATTTAGTAAAAAGATAGCAGGACTTAATTGTGTATGAGGAAGACCAAACATAGAGATAGTGTAAAGGAATATTCTTAGGAAGCCTAGACGTCAGTATAAAAAGCATTTTCCTTAAACATTTCCTTGTTATTCTAGCATCACCCTCCATCCCCAAACCATTTCATGACTAGATGAAATCATCAACTCTGAGTAGAAGCTGTGCATTGAGCTCTGCTGGGCAAAACGTGATAGGAAGAATCTCTAACTCAATAGTTAGTGAGTAGTATTCTTCCTTTGCCAGAGAGAGACCTTTCAGAAGATGGCTTAATATAATTGTGTAATCTAAGTTATAGAAACTGCAAAAGTAAAATTCACTGTTTTGAAAAAACACTAGATTTACATTCGTGGGTATTCACACTAGAAAAGTGAAACAAAGGAGATCATGCTAACATAACCTCTTAATGTGTTAATTATAATATTTAGGTCAGGTCTTAAAATCCTTGTTGGAAAATGAGATTAACTATTAAAGAAATCAGAGGGAAGAATAGCAATGAGATTTCCTTTTATCAAGAGGTCACAGTGATGAAAATGAGAAGTATAAAGTGCTATCTTGTACCACCAGAGCATAAACTGCAAAATATATCATTTCCATATTTTGATGATATTACAATGTCTCTTGACCAAAAGCAATAATGTTCAGAACTTGTATTACAGTAAAATTTCCTAGGCTCAAATCTGCAAGCCTAGATTCTAATCCAGCTTCTACCACATTCTACTTTTGTGACTATGGAAAACCTAGTGAAATTCTCCAAGTCTCATCATCATCTATAAATTATTAGAATGATGTCTTCCCTATCTTGTAGAGTTGTTATAAGGTGAATGTGAAATAATATATGCCAGGGCTTTTAAACCTGTATAATGTGCAACTTACATGATGTAGCAGGAACATTATAGGGTTTCATAAATATGTACCCAGTTTGGGAAACCAGCTACCAGTTTTGAAAATGCAGAAAGGGCCATACCACACTTTCCAACTCTGTAAAACTTGAAAGAATCTATCAGTGCAGACAGAAATAAATATGAATTGTTTGCAGCTTAGCAGTCACCTTTTGTTCAATATGTAATAAAGAAAAGAATATGGGTTGCCAATGTCAAAATCAGGCAATCTGTTACTGTCAACATAGGAAGCCAAAGCAGCAGCGTCTGCTACAAACATTTTTTTCAGAAACTATCTGTCCATTTGTCAAAGTAAAAATGTTCTGAGGAAAATACCCAAGCAATCAATGGTTATGGGTACAAGAGGAGCAGAGTGAACTTTTTGGCAACTCCTGATTCATAGACTGTTGGTTTTCATCCTAAAAACACAATCAGTTAAGAAAAACATTGAACCAGTTATTCTTAAGTATCTCTCTACTAATAAGTTAGTTCCAATGTATGACATTAACTCTAACAGGCCGTGAGGATGAAATTAGCATAGTTATTATTGGGGTACAATGAAAACCAGAGACTTAGATTTTCATTTTGGCTAAATGCAGCATACAAGTAATCCAAATCTTTGAAATTGTGAAACCAGTTTGCATACATGGAATTTTTGCATACTTGGAATGTTGGAAAGTTTGTATCTGTATGCCAAGTAATCTTATCTTCATTTACTTTGAGAAGCAAACTTTTGGAAGGTTCTTGTATAGACCCTCACCATTTTACCTCTGTTTTCCATTTGTTTCCCAAATTCCAGTGCCTACTTTGAGGCATTGGAATCAGGAAACAAATTAAATGATTTGCCATGCCTGAGAAACAAAGGTCATCTACCCGGAAGTGGTCACCAATCACTTCCAGCTAAACCACTATCTTCTAGTAGCAACTTCTTTGTCATTTCCACAACCTAAAAGTTACAAATGGAAGAGTCCAGAAAAAGGACAAAGTATAACCAGAGTTCAACCATTTCAATCATTAAAAATATGGGAACCTACCTTGCAACAAATAAGAAAAGCTGAGGTATCCTCCTTTAAAACGTCCAAAGACTGAAAATATTTTTGTAATATTCTCTTTATACACATTTTTATACTTTCAAAAAAATCCTCCCAGCAAGGGATAAATCTTTAAATGGAGAGTTCTTGACTCTGAAAGGTCAACAAGTCCCTTAAGACCTCATTTCTGATACAAACCACTGGGTATGTGAAGGATGATTGCAAACATGTGAGATTTAACTGAGGAGAAATTGCTCTCTCTGGATAACAACTTTCTCCATAACCCAAGACAATGGCAGACATTTTAAGAAGGAGGAGGAGGAGGAAGAGAAGAAGTAGGGAGGGAAGAGGAAGGGGCATGGAGAAAGGGGAGGAGAGATTTAAGAACTCTCTCTTTTCCTACCACCTAAATTTCAATAGTTTATTCACATTGAAATTAGGGACTTGGCATATAGGGGCTGATGTACTCAGTTTGAAGAAAGCAAGCATGCAAGAAACAGGCTTTTGCAAGAGGGAGCCACAGATTGAACTATGTTTATCTTTAGACTTAAGTATATAAAAATGAGGGTCCTTCTAGAATATTTTAATTGGAGCTCAGTATCTAAATTTTATACCAATGTCAAGGGTTTTTTTAAGCTAATGATTTAATGAATAGCCACATCAATTCCTTTTACTAATAATATGGATGATGATAATTCTAATCTGGCTAGGCAACTCCCAATACCTAGCCATGCAACATTTTATGAGAAAATAACTTTTATACAATTTAATTCAGCTGTTTGGAGAAATGCTGATGTTCTGGGCTAATGTTGGGAACCTCTGACATACATTAGCAAGGTTCACTAGTATGATACTATTTGGTAATGCTTGTATAAACACCATGTGTTCTGCATAAATTGAATGTATCTCAGATTTCAGGCCAGTTTTTGAAAGTAGCCTTCAAATATTAAAAAAAACAGAAACAGTACATAGAAAACAGTTATATTACCCAAGTGGATGGAATATAGCATGCATTTCATGTTGGTTATGTTTCAGGTTATGTTGGTTTGTCTGCAACCTGACTATCACACTATACCAAATCACTTATTTGTCCATTCAATGAATATTTATTGAATACCCAGTAGGAGCCAGGTATAGCATTGTTGCAGAATACAAAGCTAAAGATACAGTTCCCACCTTAAAAGATTATATAAAGAGAGGTGAAATGTTGACTTTGGGAAAAGGAAATATTAACCAGGACCATAAAGCAAAACAATATAGGTATTTTTCAGGTAACTTCTAAAAAGCTATTTGGGTGAGGGCTGAAATGCTCAAGAGCCCTGTATTGTTTTCTGGGCAGCATATACAGGTTTGGGAGAAAGAGTTAAATTGATCATTACATTAGGGAAACAATTGAGTGCTGCACAGGGATATGGCAAAAAAATGTCTCTGTGTGACTGGAGGACCTGAGAGAAAAAATTAAAAAATTATCAAATGGATACCTATGAAGTTACCTGTTGTGAAATTCAGAATATAAAACCATCCTCCTTATCATTTAGCAGTAAAAAGGAATGAGCTATCAAGCCATGCAAAGACATGCATAAACCTTAAATGCATATTGTAAGTGAAAGAAAATAGTCTAAAAAGGTGACATACTTCATGATTCCATTTAGATGACATTCTAGAAAAGGCAAAACTGTAGAGACAATAAGCATGTAGGCAGTTTCCAGGGGCTTGCAAATGGAGGAATGTATAGCAATGACACATATGGGATTGTTAGGATGGTAAAACTATTCCATATGATACTGTAATGGCGAATATGTGACATTATGTATTTGTCAAAACCCATAGATCTTATAGGACAAGTGAACTGTGCTGTATGCAAATTTTAATAAATTATTTAGGAGGAAATCTCAAGTGACCCTGAATAGCCAAAACAATCTTGAAAGGAAGAACAAAGCTGGAGAACTCCTGATTTTAAAACTTACTACAAAGCTACAGTAATCAAAACAGTATAGTAATGACAAATAAAAAGGTTATATACACCAATGGAACAGAATATAGAACCTGGAAATAAACTTTCACGTATATGGTCAAATGATCTCTGAGAAGGTTGCAAGAACATTCAATGCAAGAAAGGACAGTCTTTTCAACAAAGGATGCCAGATAAACTGGATATCCACATGTGAAAGAATGAAGTTGGGCCCTTAAGTAACCACATATACAAAAATTAACTCAAAATGGATCAAGGATCTAAATATAAAACCTAAAACTATAAAACTCTTAGAAGAAAACATAAGGGAAAAATCTTCATGACATTGGATTTGGCAATGATTTCTTCACTATGACACCAAAGGTACACACAACAACAACAAAATAGACAAATTGTATTCCATAAAAATTTATAAAATTTGTGCATCAAAATACACTATGAACAGAATAAAAAGACAATCCATAGAATGGGAGAAAATATTTGCAAATCATATATCTTTTTTTTAATTTCAGCATATTATGGGGGTACAAATGTTTAGGTTACATGTGTTGCCTTGCCCCTCGCCAAGTCAGAGCTTCAATCATGTCCATCCCCCAGATGATGTACATCACACTCATTATGTATGTATATACCCATCCCCTGCAGATCATATATCTGATAAGGGATTAATATCCAGAATATGTAGAGAACTCCTAAGACTCAATGAAAAATATCAAATAACCTGATTCAAATATAGGCAAAGGACTTGTATAGATATTTCTCCAGTGAAGATATACAAATGGCCAATAAGCACATGAAAAGATGCTCAATATCACTAATCATTAGAGAAATGCAAATCAAAACTACTGTGAGATATCACTTCATACCCATTAGGATGGCTATTATAAAACTCACACACATACATGCACACACACACACACACACAAAAAATAACAAGTTTGGGGTAAGATGTGGAAAAATTGGAACACATATGCACTGTTAGTGGAAATGTAAAATGGTATTATATAGCCATTATGAAAAAAGACATGGTGGTTCCTCAAAAAATCAAAAATGGCATTACCATATGATCCAGAAATTCCACTTGTGGATATAAACCCAAAAGAATTAAAAGTAAGATCTCAAAGAAATATTTGTATACCCATATTCATGGCAGAATCATTCATAATAGCTAAAATGTGGGATCCACATAAGTGCTCATCAATGGATACATGGATAAGCAAAATGTGATATATACAAACAATGAAATAGTAACCTAAAAAGGGAAGGAAATTCTGACACATGCTGCAACATGTATGAAACCTAGGGACATTATGCTAAGTGAAATAAGCCATTTACAAAAAGACAAATACTGTTTCATTCTACTTACATGAGATACTTAGCATAGTTAAAATCGTAGAGACAGAGAGTAGAATAGTGATTGCCAGGAACTGGAGCTGGGATGGAATGAGGAGTTATTGTTTAATGGGTATAAAGTTCAGTTTTACAAGATGAAAAGAGTTATGAAGATGGATGGTGATGATGATTGCACAACATCATGAATGTATTTAATACCACTGAACTATATGCTTAAAAATAGGTAAGACGGTAAATTTAATGTTATGTGTATTTTTCCACAATTATATATATAATTACATATATATATATACACATACATAAATTATTTAGGAGGTCAGAAGATCCCAGAATGTAACACAGAATGTGACAAGGAATCTCATTGATAACCATTGCATTGTTTACTATCTCTAGAGTCTTTACAAGTTCTGCCTTTTCCAGAATGTCATTTGAATGGAATCATATAATATATAGACTTTTCAGACTAACTAAATGTATGAAGCAACCTCACTGAAGGGTGTAGTGTAAAAATATACTGACTTATATAAGTTTAGAGAAGAGTAGAATCTGTAAGACTAAAGGCAAAAAAAAAAAAAACCAAGAAAAAAAACAACAACCATAGTCTAGTTAGTAAAGTTTCCTCCCCTGGGGAAAGGGGTTAACAATTCTGAAACCCCTATACATGTGTACTGGAATTGCAAAATTAAGTAAATGGATAGTTGATGTTGGGAGCCAGGTTTTCATTGTGGGAGTGGGAGGTTATAGACAAACAAGGCAAGAAGGCCAGAATGATCACTGTGGCAATAAATTTGAGTTGGAGACATCAGTATGAACTCATGTTTAGATTAATATAGGTATAAAGGGATATATATGGAAATACATATAGATATGATTACATGCTTCAATATACACAGACATATTTCCTTGCTCTGTCAGCTGAAAGGCCCTAGAAGCAACAGCATCCCAGTAGCAATGAGCACATCTAGCACCCAGATCTTGATTTCTAATATGTTCCTCCAATAAAAGGTACCAGAGGTCCTCAGAGAAATGGCAGATTCTAGCACTGGGGCAGGGCATGTATAATATAAGCCTGGACCAGCTCATAATGCCAGAAAGTAAGAAAGTGTTAAATAAATGAACAAATAAATAAGGATGTCAAGGACAGGCATGGAGTCAGTTGAAAGAGCTCTTACTGCCCAAAGCTGGGACAGTTTAAAAAACAGAATAAATAGGGGCATAGGAATGAGGCAGCAGCCATGTCCTACTTCACCCCTTGACCCTTAATCTAAGTAATTACCTCTTGGAGCTGCTTGCAATGTGGACTCTAGACTGACCGACACCACAAATAGCTATAAATTAACTAACAATGCCACAGCCTGGACACCATAACTTATACCATATAGTTAAACAATGTATAGCCAATCACTAATCAATGTTTGGGCAGACCAGTGAGAATTCCTGACAAAAGAACTTTGTATTGGCCCAATTCTTTTCCCCTTTGTGCTTTTAAGAACATGCTTGTAACAAAGACCAAATGGAGCTCATATTCAAGATTACTTGGCTCTGAGGCTTCCAGGAAGTTGTTCCCACCTTAGTCAAGTAAATTCTTTGAAATTAGAAAAAAATAAAAAAAAACAGAATAAAGTAGTATTGAATTGTACACAAAGAATAAAACAAACATCCTAAAGTCTATACTAAGAAAAATGATTAAATAAATAAATGTGGGAGAAGAGGCAAATCTCCTGTGCAGAATTCCAGTAATTTATGCAAATACTCCCTGCTCCTTACTCCACACTTGACATAACTTCCACTGCCTAAATGTGGGCTATGCATATTGACTTATTTCCAAAGAATACAGTATGGCAAAAGGAGAAATTGAGTAACTTTACAGTGGAGAAACCTGACAAACACTACCTCAGCCAGGTGATCAAGTTAACACCAACAACTTCAGGCAGAATTCAAGAGAGAAATAATTGTAAAACATTCCATAAAGATGCAACAATGTGAGTCTAAAGCAGAGCAGCATGGGATGTGTTCAGAAGACACAGAGTTGCTAGTCTACAAGGAGCAAAATTAGCCACAAGGGAGCCATAGGAAAGCACCAGAATACAAAGCACCGTAAAAGTAGTGAGAAGGGAGTTTTGCAGGAGTGAGTGACATCACTTCTCCATACATTTATTAAACACCTAATTTTGCCAAGAACTATGTTGCACGCTGGCTCAGACCTCAGAGCTGCGTTTTGGTAGGATTGATCTACTGATAGAATGTGGAACAAATGGCCATTTAAAAGGTTAGTATAACAGGGGGAGCTAAGGAAAAAAGGACAAAGGCACCTAAACTAGATGGAGCAGGAATGGAGGGAGGAGCCAAGTACAGGATGGCTCAGTGGGCAAATGAATCACCAAACACAGTTGATTTTTTATTTAGTTTTGTTTATTTTGGAACATTTGGGAAATTCACTGGACTTAAGAAACATTTTTATTTGGAATTACATGGTTGAAGGTGGCAACACAATCTTTTCGGTTCTCAGACTGTTCAAGAAAAAACTAGCCTCTGATGCAAGATGCAATGGGAGTCGGAACTTCGAGGGATGGGCAATTGGATTCTTCTGCCTTCTTTCTGCCCCAGTTAAAGAAAACAAAGTTGTAAAATGGACGATTGGAAGCATGATACTATTAAGAGACACAAGGGAGTAAGGAGTTGTAGGAATAGTATTTTTATTTTTTATCAGGAGTGGGGTTAATTGTAAGAAGAGGTGGGAGATTTTATTGAGTAGGTCTTCACATTGGCCCTGGGTGGATCTAACAAAGTACATGACCAAATTAGAAAAGTATAAGTTTTATAACTCCTTGCTTGCTAAGAACAGTGTTACAGTTTAAACAGATCTAGATGCATTCCCTTTCTTCTAGTACAGAGAAATAGAAGAAAAAGCAGTAAGTCTGAAAAGGTAAAAAAAAAAAGAAAGAAAAAAACTCAATTTAATTTTGGTTATTTAACATAGTGATGCCACTAACATTTAACTGACCTTTATCCTCTTCAATTTAATCAACTCACACGTATTAAGTACGAGCTGCTGGAATTATAGAGACAAACAGTCTCTGCTCTATAGAGACTCACAGTCTAGAAAAGAAGGCGAATGTGAAAAAACATTTCCTGGCAGAGTGAGAAGCCCTGTAACGTAGGACGTTAGCAATGTCTCATGGGGAGCATATAGGAGGAATCGCGTACAACCATGTCTAGAGATATCAGGGAAGGTTTTCCTGAGATGATGATGCTTCAGCTAAACCTTGAAGGATAAGGTGGAGTCATACAAGTGGCA
Organism: Cheirogaleus medius; assembly: GCA_008086735.1. NCBI lineage: Eukaryota > Metazoa > Chordata > Mammalia > Primates > Cheirogaleidae > Cheirogaleus > Cheirogaleus medius. The sequence continues at coordinate 36,331,294 of VBSM01001124.1, read as the reverse complement.
TGAGAAAACGCCTTGTAAGCCTAGAGAATGGCAGGCACATGGTTATGAAGCCAAGATCATTGTCCCACCACATGACACATGCCCAGTGCACAGGTTGCTGCTTTTATTGAGGAGGTAAAATACGGAAAAGAGCTAGCTCAAAGCCTGGCCCTAGAAATGGCTGGATTAAGTTCCCTTGCTTCCTTTCCTAATATTATCTTAGAAACCTGTGTAGCATGGCAGTTAAAAGAGTGTATACCAGAATCCAACGCCTACACTGATAATTCCTAATTACGAGATTTTAAATAAGTCACTTTTCCTTTCAGTATCTTCATCTGCATAATGGGGAAAATAATATTACTGATTTCATAAAATGTCAGTGAGGATTGAATATGTGCATACATGTAGTAAGCTTAGAACAGAGCTTGGCATATAGTAGGATAATAAATATTTTTTACATGTGGATTCTTTTTATAATTTTAGGAATATTATAATTCTAATTTTATTGTTTATTACTTCTTAGCTTTGCCAGGTACAAACACAGCTGGAAAGGTTTAGATTAAACAGAGTCATGACTTCCTGATCGTAGTGGTTGTAAAATAGTGAAACATTATCAAAATAGATTTTAGATTGTCCTCCTGCATTGCAAAAGAATGAAGTCGATGATTTTTCTGGAAAGAGTAAGTGTGATGTGTTGAATAGGCAGGTCAACCTAGTTTATATCCTAAGTCTTTCTGTATTCCTGAACTTCTTAGTTAGTACACTCAAAAATGTTTAGTATAAAACCAAAAGTAAATGAAGCATCTCCTCTTTAGGCCTACAGTTGGTTTTTATCATCCTTGAAGACGTAAGACCATATGTTTCCAGAATGCACTTGTGCAATAATACAAGGCTTTGTCACTAAACACCACACCTCTTGTCATCCTGCACTTGTGCAATTGTCAAACAAAGGAGTCGTATATCCTAATGTCCTCCAGGGCAGAAATCTTGTCCTGTGGTTGCTTCAGAAAAGTAGAGCTTGGGAAAATTTCCAGAGGTAAATGGTCAGGGGACAATCCCAGAACCCCCTCAGTTCTTGGAAAAAGGAATGGGCAAAGTGCCCATCATGGAGAATAATAAAAGCTACAGGGAGAAGAGAGCAATGGTTTTAAAAGTGCAATGAATTTTATTGAGTGTTTGTTTCCCCAACACAATGCTCATTGATACTGGCATTTTAAAAGGTTCCACATTGCCTGGAAATTAACACCTCATTGCTGTGAGTGTGCAAGCAATTCTTCTCCTGGCTGCTACTGTTTTTTGCCTAGAAAAGTTTTCTTTTTCTGAAAAGTATTACTAATAGCACAAAATTTCTTCAGTTCCACTGAAAGACTTCTTTGCAAATAAGACATTTAAGGCGCATTAGTGTAGAGTTACATAATGTGTGCCATCCGCACCACCTGGGGATTGGACTCGCTTGAAGCGCTGGCATGTGGGGGGGAGGGGGGGAGGGGCAATGTATGTAACCCAAACAATATTTGTACCCCCATTACAAGATGGAATAAAAAAAAAAAAATTAAAAAAAAAAAAAAAAAAAAAGAAATAGATGGTAGAACTGGAAACAAAAAGATGATCACACTAGTCAGTTCAGTCACTGCATTAGGAACAATCAGAAACTGCATGAGTGCTAATCACAGGAGTTCCTACTGTTGCAAAACCATTACAATAAAACTAGAAAGTCAACAACAGTAAAGTTATGCTGAGTGAAAGAAATCAAATCCTCCAAAAGGGGGGAACAGTGAATCTATTTTTATCAAACTCTAGAAAATGCAAACTAATTTATAGTGATAGAAAGCAGATGAGTAGTTGCCATGGGGCGGTGTTGTCTAAAGAAGTAGGAAGGAGGAATTATTAATACAAATGGTCAAAGAAAAATTCAGTGGAATGACAAATATTTTCATTGTCTTGATGCTGCATTCATGGGTATATACATATGTCAAATTCATCAAGTTGTACACTCTAAATATGTAGAATTTATTGTATGGAAATTATACCTCAATAAAAGTATTTTTATAATAAAAGGCCATAATCTAATATACAACACAGAAACATATCGCATTACATTATTGTGGTTGTATAAGTGTACTTCATTTACATAATACTAGCAATATAAATCAAATGGTAAGGGAGGAGACAGAACTAATTTATTTTACCTGAATGACAATGAGCAAGAGATGTTTGAATGTACTTATGTTTATGACACAAACATATACAGCTTACCTAAAAGGTAATCAATCCACTAGAAGACCATTATTCTGGCAAAGGTAGCCTGTGGTAATAAATGTGCCGGTCTCAGTGGAAGAAAGATGAAATATACAATAAGTGAACAATCATAGTAAGGTAACTTATAGCAATACACTGATATTTACATTCTGATAGTTAGAATTATGCTCTTTTCCCCCCAAATGTAAATGAAACATTCACAAAAATTGATGATATAATAGATTACAAGGAAAACATCAGTAAATTAAGTAACATATAAATATTACAAACAATACTCCTTGACCACATGCTCTCATACTAGAAATTATTGACAGAACTGAAAAGCAAAAAGGTCCATCCTCCTAAAAATTAAAAATTCTTCTCTTAAACAATTTTTGGGTAAAAAAACGAAATTCAAACTAAAACCACAGAATTTTTATTTCTAAAAAATACTGATAGCAAAACACTATAATTGGAATCTACAGAATGCATTTCAAGCAATAAGCATAGGAAAATGCATAACACTAAATAAAAATTGTTATCAATAAAAATGAAAAGTTATAATAAATAAATTAAATTTCCAGCTGAAAAAATATAAAAAGAGCAACTGGAAAGAAATAATAAAGGTAAAAGCAGAGGTAGAAATAGGAAAAAAATTAGACCTACTATATCAAAATCCTAGTTTTTTAAAAAAAAGAATTAATAAGAGAGATAAACCCCTAGCTAACTTGATTTTAAAAAAGGAAAAAAACACAAATATAAAAATAGAAAATATCAAAGGGGAAAAAAATTAAAACAATAATTTAAGAAATCATGAGATTTCTTTCTTTTTTTTTAATTTTTATTTCAGCATATTATGGGGGTACAAATATTACAGTTAT
>VBSM01001124.1:36287927-36328096 GCA_008086735.1 Cheirogaleus medius | reverse complement strand
ATTTCCAATGTTTTCCTCTAGAATTCTAATAGTTTCACACCTAAGGTTCAAGTAAGACCTACATGCAAATAAATCTGAAAAGCTAGATTAAAATGATAATTTTCTAATACAGATTGCCGAATTTGACTACACTTGAGATAGAATGCTGATCAATTTTTATAGAAGAAATTGGAAAACATTATCAAGAAATTACCCCACCAAAGAGCACCAGGAAACAGATGATTTTAAAGAGGGAGTCTACAAAATCTTCAAACCTGGATGCTCTAAAAGTGATATATATATGCTTAACAGCATTCGAAAGAAAGTAAAACATTGACACTTAAACTTGATAAAGACAGCACAAAAAAGAAAACTGTAGTCCAATATCACTGAAGAAAAATGATGCTAATGTACTAAATCAAAAATTATTAAACAGAATATAACACCATATTAAGAATAAAATGTACCGTGACCAAATGGGATTTATTCTTGCAATTTATGGTTAGTTCAATATTAGGAAATCTATCAATATGATATACAGTATAATAGTTTTAAGAGGAAAAAAACATCAAATGATCTCTATAGATACTTAAAAAGCCTTCAGTAATATTCAATATTTTTTTAATTGCTATTAAGAACACAAAAATATAACACAATCATTTCTTAACATGACAAAATATATAAACTTTATTTTTAAGGCCAGCATTATAATTCATGCAGCTGTTAATGAGCTTTTAAGTAAGCTCAAGAAAGGGCAAGAATGCCTACTATTTTTACTATTATTTAACATTATAATAAAGGTATCGCCTAATGCAATTAGATAAAATAAGTCACCAGTCATATGAATTTGGAAAGAAGTAAAAATATCTCTAAAAGAATACTAGCAAATCAATGAATAATAAAAAGAATCCAATTAATAAAGGAACTCAGTAAGGTATTAGAATGTAAAATTAATATATAAAAATTAATTGCTTTGATAGACACAAACCATAATCAGCCTAACCAGCCAGTGGACATAATGGTAACAAAAACCCCTTTTTAAATAGCAACAAAGAAGATTGAATCCTCAGAAATAAACTTGAGAGAAATGTGTAAAACCAGTAAGAGGAAAATTTTAAAACATTATTGTATTTCAAGACACAAAATTAGAATTGAACAAAAAGAAAGGCATACCCTATTTTTGGATAGGACAACTTAACATCATAAAGATGTCAATTTAACACAACCCCAATAAAAATATCAACAAGCTTTTTTATGGAGCTAGGCAAGTTGATGCTAAAGTTCATAAGGAGAAACAAAAATGCAGGAATAACCATGAACACACAAAGAAATTAAAACTGCAAGGACAAACTAGTTCTGCCAGACATTAAACCACTCTATTAAGTCTCCATAAAACAGAGTGCTGCTGTCACAAGAATTGATGTATAGACAATAGAATAGAATAGAAATTCCCAAAATAGATCGAAACACATATGGAAATGATAAAGTGCATCTTAAGTTATAAGCAAAGCTGGGCTTTTTAGAAAATGTTGCTGGCACAACTAGGCAGCCACTTAGAAAAAAATAAAATTAAATCCATACCTCACACCATATACAAGCATAAACCACACTGATCAGGAAACTAAATATAAAAAAGAAAAACATAAAAAACCTTAAATCACAAAAGTACTAGAAAAATAATATGAGTGAATTCCTCTATAATCTCAGTGTAGGGAAAAGCTCCATAACACTGACTCAAAATTCACAGGCAATAAAAGAAATGTTTGATACATTTGACTATATAGTTTTTAAAAATCTGCACAGTAAAATAAAATCAATGAAGAACTGCCAAATTAGAAGGAAACATTTGCAACATACATCACAAATAAAGGGCTAATATACATAATATAGGAAGAACTCAGAATTTGAGGGAGAAGATCTAAAACTCTGATGAAAAAATGAAAAAGATGTGAACATACAATTCACAACATGGCTACAAAATGATCTTAAACATATGAAAAGATGTTGAACATCATTCAAAATTTAAGAAACTCAAATTATCCTTGAAAATGATTTCTCCCCTAATTGGCTAAAGTTAAAAAGTCTGAGAACACATTCTTTTGGTGGGGCTGAGGGCACTCGCATACACTGCTGCGGGAATATAAACTGCTACAGTTCCTTTGGAAGGGAATTCGACAATATCTAACAACACTACATTCATTTTTGTTTTGCATTTATTTTTTGATCTAGCAATCCAATTCTAGGAATTCACCTTGAACAGACACTACTAACAAAATGAAAATATATACATACATACATAGTGGTATTGTTTACAATTCTATATATTGGAATCAACCTAAATGTTGAAAAAAATAGGAGATATGTTGAATAAACTATATTTTAGCTACACAATTGAGTACTATAGAGCAATAAAAAGATCATCAGGAATATTTCTATGAGCTGACATGCAGTGATTTCCAGGATATATTATTAAGTAAAGAAAGCAAAGTATAAAAGAATACTACCTTTCACATAAGAAAGGCAAATAAAAAAAAAGTCACTCTATAAAAAAGACATCTGCACTCTAATGTTTATAGCAGCACAATTCACAATTGCAAAAGTGAGGAAACAACCCAAGTGCCCATCAATACATGAGTGGATTAATAAAATGTGGTATATGTATACCATGGAGTACTATTCAGCTGTAAGAAACACTGGTGATATAGTACCTCTTGTATATTCCTGGATACAGCTGGAACTCATTCTACTAAGTGAAGTATCCCAGGAATGGAAAAACAAGCACCACATGTACTCACGAGCAAATTGGTATTAACTGATCAACACCTAAGTGGACATATAGGAATAACATTTTCGGGTGTTGGGCAGGTTGGGGGGAAGGGGTGGGGATGGGCATATACATACATAATGAGTGTGATGTGCACCAACTGGGGGATGGACACACTTGAAACTCTGACTCTAGATGGGAGGGCAAGGACAGTATACGTAACCTTAACATTTGTACCTCCATAATATGCTGAAAATAAATAAATAAATAAATAAATAAATAAATAAATGATACAAACTAAAAAATTAATATATATACAGGTTATCTTCTCATTTTGCAAAAGAAACATAGGAAGTATAAACCAGAAACCAGTGAGACAGGTTTCCTATAGAGAGTGAGAGAACACAGTGGAAAGAGTGGGGAAAGGGGGGTGGGGGGGTGGGGAAAGCGACAGTTCTGAGTGTGTCTTTTTTTTTTACAATCCTCTTTTGTTATAATAATAATTAAAAGCCACAAATGTCAGACTTGATTAACTTTTTAAAATTATGAAATTATTACCTGACTTGATGTCTGCTATTTCTTGGTTTTCAGATTTCTGAATACATAATTCATTTTTTTAAATTCAACTAGTTTTCTAAGAATCTACCATGGACAGAGGTCTATGGTAGGTACAATGAAAACTTTAAAATAGGTTAAGATACTATAATTACCCCCAAGAACTGTGTTCTCTAAAGAATGTCTTACATAGAAAAGAAAACAACCTAAAATAGTATAGACATACAAAAAGTTGGAAGAAAAACAAAAACAGGCAAAGAGCAAAATAAAATCAGAAATTTCATGTGAAGACACTTTACTATAAGCATACATCTTATTTTCATTCCAATTCCTCTATTGTTTTGTGCATACTTGCTTCTAATACTTACATAAGACAAGTCAAAATTAAAAAATAGACATACTAGAATAATAAAAATAATGTTAAAGAATATAAGTCAAGTAAAGAAGTAGAGAGAGAGTTGCATGTGGGAAGAATTAGACAAATAAAAGCTACAATTTAGGGGGGGAAAACTTACTTATGACCTACCAGAAGAGAGGACAAAAAGGAAATGCAATGACAAGGCACAGAGCCCTTGTTATCTAATAAAGAAAGCAGACTACCTTATCATCTTGACCCCAAAGCTATGATATAAGAAGCAATAAATATCTTCATGGTGTAAGCCTCTGATAGCAAGGTTCTCTGTTACTTGCAGCTAAGAGCATTTCTAACTGTGAATCAGATGTGATTGTTTCAGACACCTTAACAATATCATCTTATTAACCTGAGTAATTCCATCAGTTTGATTTTCAGAGAGGGAAAAAGCTTGAAAATGAATAATGTACAAGCAAAAGCAAAACACAAATAAGTAAAATAAGGCAACGAAATAGACACCTCCTGTATTTATAGAAACTGGATACCTTGATTCAGTGGATTTCACACGTGAAGGAAAAAAGGCAACATGACTAGGGGCTGGATCCAAAAGACCCAAAGACTCTTAAGTTTCTAGTTGACAATGGACAGATGAGTTTGGAGGTCAAATAAAGTCCAGCCATCTGTTTAAAAATTGGCTGAAACGTAAGTCACATATCCAGGACCAGAGCAAAAGAGGAAGAAAAGCAGATGTTTGATGAAGTTATAAGAGAAAACATGCAACTCTCTGGATCAGATTTTACATGTAATAAAAGGCCATGAAAATGAAATTATTTTTATTATCTTTAATAATATCCTGCTTTACTCTCATAATTCTAGGGAATTTCATTCCGGGAAATGAGATATTTATTTTTTATGTTGTTAGAATCCTGGCTTTTACTTTTATATTTGATCATTTAAGTTCTTAATCCAAATATGCTAGAAAATAACAAAATATCTGATGATGGTTTTAAACTTATGAAAAATGGTTAAAATGAGACAAAGCAGAAAGTTGTTGGGTCTTATTGTTAATTATGTACACTTTTAGAACTTTTAAAAATACTAATATATACCTAGAACTACTTGTTCCATGCTTTATAAGAGAAAGTCCAAACCTAATAAAAATCATAAATTAAAATAGAGATATGAATGGAAAATAACAGCGCAGAGAAAAAGATGCAATATTATCATGGCTGTGTTAATACAGAGATTTTTATCTTAAATGAATAGAAATTAAGGAAACCCCATACCAAAATCTAAGGCAACCTATCAGTGTTTGATCCAGCAGTTCACATGGCTGAGTATTTCTAAGATGGAGACAAACGACAGGCATCTTAGCAAGCCTCACACGGGCCGAGCAAGGCGGAAAAGGTTACTAAGCCTGCCAGTGCTAGTATCAGATTATGCTGGCCTCATTCTTGCTTGAAAAAATACAGCAAAGTTTACAGGGCACCCGGAAACTAGTTCTCCTTTCATGGCAGCACAGACATGAGCCACAGAAAACACTGATCAGCCCTCTAGTCCGGTCGGTCTCCCAGGCAAAGCTGTCGCACAAACAGCCAGTTTCCCTCAAGAACTGTGAAGACATGAGTTCTTATTCTCATTTTGTCTCACATCCTTGATTCTTCAGTGCTTTTTACATACCTAGTAGGCAATTGTAACTCTAGGAATTTTAATATTTCTTTCCTTCAAGGTCACATCTTTACTCCTACCATCCAATTCCAGGCAGTCAACTGTTTTTCTCCCTTCTTGGCGTTTACCTGATTCTTGACCTTGTAAATAACGTTACACTGTAAAATAGAGCTCTACCAGCCCAGAACACGGCCGCCCGAGAAGTGTATGCTCACATCAGCCAGTTTACAACGAGAGAGTGAGCAGAAATGGATATATCAAACAGGCAATTCCACATCTAACATTCAATGCCATTCTACATTTATTTTATAGTCACTTCCGAATTATCTAATTTTGACCTCTGATTTGAAATATCGAGTAAGGTATTCTGATATTTTGAAGAAATAGAAAGACTACAGAGAACTTGACAGCAACACCAATCCCTGATGCTGCTGGTACAGGTAGGATCCAATGACCTCAGACCAGCAAACCTGTGGCCACACTAAGTACCATTTGTTACTGATGTAGGCAATAAAATTACAAAACCTTAAAATTAAGAAGGACCCTAGAAGTCTAGTCACATCTCCTCATTGTGGGAATCTTTCCTACAGCTCCCCTTACAGTGACAATTTAATCACTGTGTGAACACAAGGGCTGCCTCATTGCCTTACAAGGAAGCTCATTCCATTTTGTAAAACATTTTTTAGAAAATATGTTGTTAGAAGACCAAAAACTGCTTCTCTGTAACTTCAATTTATTGATTCTAATTCATACATTCAACTAGTATTTATAGTGTAACTACTCTAGGTAGTAGACAGTATTTCCATAAAGGTAAAACACATCTGCCCTTTATTTATCTGGAAGGACAAACCCATGAACAAGAATAAAAACAAAGCACCAATTGCCTCACCTTTTCCACTGTTTCACTTCCTTTATTTCCCTGTCTCAGTATTCCTTACCTGAATCACACCTCCCAAGAAGGAGACTGCTGCAGCAACACCGATCCTTTGCATCTCGAAGTCAGATAAGCCCAGCACACTTGCGTTACCCTGTGTGGAGAGGTTCTGGGTGCTCTGAGGGACAAGCCGTTCCACAGCATTGGCTGATATTAAGGATGTCAAGGCAAAGGTGCCTAAAAGGAGGAATGAGGTGAATCTTCTGTTAGTAACTCAGTTAAAATACTTAATAAAAATTGCAGGATTCCACCATTTAAGTTGAAAACCACACTGTAAAACCAAACAGATTTATTAGAAACACTCTCCTCTGTACCCCTCACTTCTCCACTCTTTACCCCACTCCCTGGAAGAAATAGAAACTTACCTCTATATATGAATATTCATTAAACATCAAACCATACCCATCTACTTGCTATTCCCTCCTGGGTCATACATTTCCCTATATCTCTGCAGACTGGCACAGAGAATGTCCTAGGAGAAGGAATTCAGGTTATGGCCTGGGCTTGAATCCAATCCTGTGACCTAAAGTACATTACTGTGGGTCTGAATTGGCTCATCCATAAAATGGGGGTAATAATACCGATGTTTCAGGGTTTGGAGGAAGTACAAATGTGATGATGACTAGGAGCTCAGTGAGCTCAGTGGTTAAATGTAAGTTCTTTGCCTGAAATGCTGGCTCCTCTGATTTACCTGGGCAAACCCTACTTGTCTTTCAAGGTCTGGCTCAATTCCCACGTCTGACAAGGATCCATCCCAGATCTTGTTGACCAGGCTTAATTTTTCTACCCCCTGTGATATCATAACAGAGTATGTCTTTCTGATTTATAACAACATACCATGGCCCATAAAATGACCAAACACAATGTCTCTGTCAACTGTTGTTAGATAAGGATCAGTGGTGTTTCCCAAGAGTGGTCGTGGCCTCGCACATATGCAGGACAATTTTCAGTGTGTTCTCCTCTTCCTGCCAAGAGCTGTGACGGCTCCCATCCTGGCACAACATGCTTAAGAATGCAGCCACGTGAACATGGAAATGCTGATGCTCACGGAGAGGGCTCAGCAAACTGGGGTTACAGAAACAAACCGAAGCATTGTGCAAATATTCCCCCTGCCTCATTACTTAAAGATCATACTTCGCTTCAGGTCATAAATGAGACTTTGTGGAAAAGGACCTGTGCAAAATGTAGACATCCCAACACAAAGCACGCAGCAGCCTAGGGGTCTCAATGAAAACTCAACACAGACAACACGGATAAGAGAGGCAGCATGTGCTCTGAATTTGGACCCAAACAGTGGTTGTAGCCTTCAACAAACTTGGCCTCAAATCCCAGAACTGCTACCTCAATCTCCTTATCTATAAACAGATAGCATTTCTCACCCAATGGGGTTGTCATGAAGCTTAAATGAGATAATGTAATATAGTACGTAGCACAGTAGATAGAATGTAGTTAGCATCTGATAAATGGTAGCTGCTTGTACAATTCTTAGTAAGACTAAGGTCAGAATGCTCTGTTGTGGTCTGTTATTCTATGTCCTTCTCTGTTCCATTGAGTCAGTGATACATAAATACATAGAGCAAACTGAATAACATTTTCTTAGTGAACTAAGGAATTCTCAATAAATCATCGATAAATATGAACCATTCTAAAGTACTAAATTGAGAATACATCAAGGAACTAATATATTTGATGGTTATAAACAAGATTCTGGTACCCAGGATAGGCAACACCAAGTAAGGAACATCCCATAGAATCTGGTTTTAATAAGACGTATTTCTCAGGGTATGTTACAATAGGATACTCCTGAGATCAAATCTTACTTCTGACAATAAAGGAGTGTGTCTTTTGGTCTTCAAATCTCCTAGAGCACAGAGCAAAGTGTTTTGTGCAAAAGCCTCTGAACGAATGACTACAGAATTAAAACAAAGATCTAAATGAATTAATTTTTTATTTTAGGCTTATCTTGCCTGGGATTTGGAGGAAGATAGGAGGGGATTGAATGGAGGGAGAGAAAGGGCCATCTAAATGGGGGAAGGAAAGCAAGCCTCACCTGTGTGTGAGTCATATCTCAAGAACATTTCCAAAGACAGACCTTGCCAGCAATGGATACGGGCATATCCACCATGCCAACGTGGATAGGGGAGCACAGCCTCCTTAGCAACAATGCCGCTTTGCAGTTTCTGAAGCAGTGGAGGACAGCCAAGGGCGCTGCGGCTGCCAGTGGATGTGAGAGGATGTTGTGGATGACATTCTACCTTCTCTGTCTTGTAGGTCTCACCCTTGTCTTTATCCTCTCTCTGCTACTTCTCTACTCTTGCCCTCATTTTCTCAACTTCTTACCCTGGTTATTCTTTAAGCCTACTGGTGTTACCTTTGAAATATCACTACACCCATCTGGTAGCTCAACAGCACTGTGGGTAATAGGTCTCATAGAAAGTGAATATGGGCCCCAGAGTTAGGCAGACCCAAGTTCAAATCCCAGTTCTGCTTAACATAAGTCTGTGATCTTGGTCAAGTTCCCTAAACTCTCTCAGCTCCCTTATTTGTAAGGTGATGATAAAATATCCAGTTACAAAATTTGGGTGAAGAATAAATGAGACTTCATATACAAAAAAAAAAAAAAAAACTACTAACACAAGTCCTACCATATTGTCAGTCTTCAATAAATAATAGTTTATTTTCTTTTCTTCTGAAGAGTACCCTATACAGCCTCCCTAATATTTTCTCTAAATTGCTGAACAAACTTTGCTTTTTAAAAATATCTCTACTTTAGAAGACAAGTATATCCTACCAATTGTCACACACTGGTTACCTTTGACAATTCTGTCTCCATTGGATTAATATCCAGGTTTCTGTCCTTTTCCTTTTGATTCTAAGACATGTTCTTTGCAAGTCACAGGAAGTAATCTACTGACTTACTCTTTTTTTGAAAAAAACATATTTTGAATTAAAATAAGAAAATACACATTGTTGAACAAAATAGCATATTCTGTGTCTTTGTACTCTGGGCTTATGGATTATTTACTTTTATACTGCATTATTTAATGCTGCATTCAGCAAGTTAGTAATGCATTTTGACCACCTAAGTTGGAGGTAAAACCCCAGATAAAGTGATTTTTCTTCATGAAAATAACATTGATCTCTTAATAATAAAGTAGAAGTGGGAATGCCTCTACACAATATATATTCCAAAATAAAATGATTTAAAAGAGAAATATGTTCTGTATATTAATGGCTTACAGGAACTTTTTGGTGAGATTCAATTGGACCTTATGTCCAAGATCATAGGAAGGTCAAAAAATAATTAGTTTATATGTTTCTGCTGACATGATAGGTAGATAGATAGATAGATAGATAGATATAGTAACATGAGGAAAAAGGATCATTTATTTTTTTAGTGATTCTAACGAATTCTAGTTGTTGAAATAAAAAAGAAATAAGGTCTTGCTGTCTCTGTCCCTTAATGATATACAAATGAAGAAATAAAAATGCCTTTACCATTTATCATGTGACTATGTTACTATAGTTAAGACTCTAAGTTATATGTATTTTGAAATGATTTATTATTTACCAAGTAGACTACAAGGTTCCTATAGCTGTTAATAATTTGTTAAATAATTTGTTAAATACACAGAGTGTTATATAAATGGTAATTTCAAAATCATGAAACCAGTAAAATATTTACTGTGATCCTTAGAACATCAAATGTTTTATATAAATGTGCATTGTGGTATGTATCAAATTGTGTATTTTTTATTTCTTAGAGTAATTATGGTCTATAAGGCAGACTTGATTTGCCTTTTTTAAATCTAGTGTTTAACAAGGAAATGCTTTTGGGGTCAGTACTAAAACAATCTGCTTTTTCTTGCTAAGAACATATTTAAATGTTTTGAAAAATGAAAATAAATTGTTAGGAAATTAGGGAGCAGGATAATTAAAAAATAATAGGCTTGGCCAGGCACGTTGGCTCATGCCTGTAATCCCAGCAATCTGGGAGGCCAATGCGGGAGGATTGTTCTAGGTCAGGTCTTGCTCAGGAGACCAGCCTGAGCAAGAACGAGACCCCATCTCTACTAAAAATAGAAAGAAATTAGCTGGAAAGAAATTAGCTCTGTCTCCAAAAAAAAACAGGCTTTAAGAACTAATTCGTTATTGGGCTCTTCCTCTTTTGCATCAGTACAAAATAAAAACTCATTTTTGAATAGCCAGTTGTAAAGAAAAAAGCTTGGGCTTTAGATTTGGCCACTGAGTTGTAATCCATGCACTGTGACATTAACCTATGAGATCACGGAAACCTGAATTTTAGGGGGTTTTTTTTCATGTAAAATGTACTGATAATAATGACCATTTAAAAGAGTTGTATTTGTATACAATAAAATAACATATGTAAAGTTCTTTGTAAGGCACCTAATCAGTAGTACATCCATGGTTCTCGAACTTTTATGTACATACACATATACACATAAACATAGAAATACATATATAATATATGAATACTATAATATATAACATATATAACACATATATAAATAAAACCTGGAGATTTTGTAAAAATGTTGATTCTGATTCAGTGGATCTGGGTTGGAAACCAAGATTCTGCACTTCTAACAACTTTCCAAGTAACATTGACCCTGCTGGTTCACGAGCCACTGTTTAGGCAGCAATGTTGTGAATGACAGATAACTGGTGATCCTTCCATGATGACACACTTAACTGATTTAAAAAGCCAAATCTACATAAATAAAACATTATTTTATGAGAAAATGTTTGTATCAATGCAGTAGGCAGAATTATGGCCTCTGAAATATGTCCACATTTTAATCCCCAGAACCTATAAATACGTTATGCTATATGGCAAGAGGGAATTAACATTGCAGATGAAATTAATGCTGCTAATCAGCTGACCTTAAAATAGGAACACATCCTGGCTTATCCAGGTGTGGCTAATGTAATCACAAGGGTCTTTTAAAAAGAAAAGTGGAGGCAAAAGATCAGAGTCAGAGATTTGAAGATGCTACACTGCTGGCTTTGAAGATGTTGAAAGGGCCATTAGCTAAGGAATGCAGGAAGCTTCTAGAAGCTAGGAAAGTCAAGAAAAGGAATTCTCCCCTAAAGCCTCCAAAAAAGGAATGAATCCTTGCTGATACCTCCACTTTAACTCTGTGAGAACCATTTCAGACTTCTGAGCTCCAGAACTGTGGAATAATACCTTTATCTTGTTTTAAGCCAGATAATTTGTTTCCTAATTTGTTACAGCAGCAACAGGAAACTAATACAATCACTAACACAAATTGACCACTGAAGAAATGTTTGTAAAATGGTATTACTTAGAGGCTGAGATCTTACAATCATAAAATAAATAGAAATGCCTCTGTGAATATGTCTAGTTAAAAGTATTTTTATTATTATTACCTTAATATTTAAGATTAAGGTATCATTTTATAATAATAATAATAGCTAACTTTATTAAATCTTATTATGTAGTAGGTAAGCATCAACTATCTAGTTCTCCCTATAATCATATGAAATTTTAGGTGTCATTTCACTATTAAGAAATTGATAAAGCAGCAATTCAAGCTTTAAAACTTTGCCCAAGACCATGCAGATAGCAAACAAGAAATGAGACATATACCTAGGTTTATCTAATACCAAAACCCAGCCTGCTCTATTATCAGAATATTTGTGACCCTTCACATTTTATTCAGTAATGCAGAACTACGCATGGTAAGAGAAATATTAATACTAATTGAAGAGCATTATAGAACCTAGCCTGGGATAAGCCTAAAAGATCATTTAATCCAAATATCAAATACATGTAAATATTTTCAATTTTGAGTAACTAAATTTTATATAGCCTTTTTTTATTCTTCCAGGTGCTTATGTTCACTCATCCCATTATAAATTCAGAAAATTCTCCATTTTTAAAAATCTTTTGCAACTTAAAAATGCAAAGAATCTTTAGCAATAATTTTGGTTATATAGTAAAATAGCAATAAAACTTAGTGCATATTGCCTATCTGATGCACAGGAAATTAAATGTTTTGCCCTAATAATTGCTGAGGTTTTCTGTAGTAAAGTTAGAACTGCTTTGGAAGTGTAATTAGTAATAGTAATCACCCTGAGTATCATTCATTAGCAACATGACTAGAAACAGAGATAGGAATTATTACCTGTAGCAACATGACGTCCCCTTCCAAATATGGCGTAAATTATGGCAGGAAACAGAGACCCATATAAACCAAACACTGGGTGCACAGATGAGAGCACAGCAAACGCCAACCCTGTGAAGAAGACTAGGGTAATTAGGACCATCGTATAACCCCACGATACAGCCCATTACATAATAGAATGGGTATTAGTTTATTTGAATACAAAATGAACCATACTTTAATTATTCTACTTGCTCATTATAGGCTACCATTATTGTCCTAAATAGGAGAAAATTCATTCATTAGTTCAAATTTATATGTCATTTCCAAAAACCATTATTTTGGGGCTACTACATTTTCCTTTGATTGCAGAAATTTCTGTAAGAAAAGAGTGGTTAACAGTGTCTTTCTGAAAGTAGGTTTTATAGTATCATAGCAAAATATCTCTAGGCTCACTTAGATTTTAGAAGCATTTTCACATGTATCATTTTATTTGTACAATAGCATCTGTGACAAATTAGAAGGCTGACATGGAATGGGGACTAAAGCTCAGGCAAAAAGAACACATACCCAAAGTTGGCTGGTTGGCTGGCTGGCTGGCCAGCCTAAGATTGGGTACCACAGTGGCAGGGTGAATGAATAAACCCATGTGCTTTCCACTAACTGGACCCTAACCTATATTTCAAGTGCGGTTTCTAACAGTGGAAAAATAATCAACTTTGGGCCACTCTGGGAGAGAAGGAGGAGCAAGATGGCCAAATAGAACACTCCAGCGATCATCCTCTTACAGGAATGCCAAATTGAACAACTATCCATGCAAGAAAGTACCTTCATAAGAACCAAAAATCAAGTGAGTGATTACCAGACCTGGTGTTAGCATTATATCAAGGAAAATAGCACTGAAGAGGGTAGAAAAGACAGTCTTTCACTGCCAACACAACCTTTCCCCCATCCCTCGGCAATGCCACACCACTATCAGGTTAAAATAGAATCTGTGTGCTTGGAGGAAGGAAAGTGAAGTGATTGTGGGACTTTGCATTGGAACTCAGAGCCACTGTGTCACAGGGGAATACAATACAGGGCAGAATTTTGCCAGCGCTCACAGAGGGAACATTTCAATTAGCCCTGGCCAGAGGGAACTCCTCTGCCCCAGCAGTAGAAACCTGAGTCCCAGCTAGTTCTACCACTGGCTGACAAAAAGCAGCCTGGGCCCTGGAATAAACTTGTAAGACAGTCAGGCCACAAAGGCTGTAGTCCTTGGGCAACTCCTGAGTCTTTTTTGGGCTTGGAGCCAGTGGACATGTGGTGCATGTGACCCAGTGAGACAACAGTGGCACAGCCAAGTGAATGCCTGTATCGGCCCTGCCCCAGTGCCAGGCAGTGCAGCTCAGGGAGGCTCTTCCTCCACTTGGGGAAAGGAAAGGGAAAAGTACAGAGGACTTTGTCTTGCAACTTGAGTACCAGCTCAGCCACAGTAAAATAAAGTACCAAACAGACCCCTGAGGCCCCTGAGTCCAATCCTTAGCTTCTGGATAGCATTTCTGGACCCACCCTGGGTCAGAACGAAACATGCTGCCCTGAAGGGAAGGACCTAGTTCCAGCAGGATTCACCACCTGCTGACTATAGAGCCCTTGGACCTTGAATGAACATCAGCAGTAGCCAAGCCGCAGTCACCACAGGACTTGGGCAAGACTGGACTGGCTTTGGGTGTGACACAGTGCAGTCCCAACTGGGGTGGCCAAGAGGAAGTGCTCATGTCACTCTTCCCCCAAATCTAGCAGCCCAGCACGAAGAGTGAGACTCCTCTTGTTTGAGGGAAGAGAGTGAGAGACTTTACTTGATAATCTAAGAAATTTTCTGATATCTTACTCAAGTCCACCAAGGCTGTATCACCAGGAGCCTGCAAGAGTTAGAGTGCTACTGGGCTGGGGCATCCCCTAGTGCTGATACAGATGCAGTGACCAGAGACTTAGATCACAACACTCAACTCCCTTTGAATACCTGGAAAGCCTTCTCAAGAAAGATGGGTCCAAATAAGTCATCTTGACTGTGAAGATTAGAATAACAAATTAACTCTTCAATCCTAGACATCAACGAACATCCACAAATACAAGAACATCCAGGAAAACATGACCTCACCAAACAAACTAAATAAGACACCAGTGACCAGTCCCAGAGTGATGGAGATATGTGACTTTTCAGGTAGAGAATTCAAGATAGCTGTGCTGAAGAAGCTCGATGAATTTCAAGACAACACAGAGAAGGAATTCAGAAACCTATTGTATTAATAGAAATACAACAAAGAGATTTAAATAATTTAAAAAAATCAAGCAGATATTCTGGAGCTGAAAAGTTCAATTGACAAACTGAAAAATGCATCAGACTCTCTAAACAGCAGAATTGATCAAGCAAAAGAAAGAATCAGTGAGCTTGAAGACAGTCTATATGAAAATACACAGAAGAGAAAAAAAAAAGAATAAACAAGACTGAAGTATGCCTACAAGATCTAGAAAATAGCCTCAAAAAGGCAAATCTAAGAGTTATCAGCCATAAAGAGGAGGTAGACAGAGAAGATGGGGTAGAAAGTTTATTCAAAGAAATAACTATGGAGGAGGAGTTCAAGATGTCTGACTAGAGACATAGGATACCCATCCTCTCTGGAGAGAAGAGCCAAGAATGCAGGTAGAAGATCGTGCCTTGAATAGAATATCAAGGAGAGAATACTAGAGTCTAATGAAAAGCTCATGGGAAACATCTGGGGCATGGAAGGAGAAGGAAGCAAGAGGCCAAAGCAGCAGAGATTGGCTTGAGTCTGGAAGGACTTAGCATCTCAAGGAAAGTATGAATTAGAGAGTTTGGTGGTCCACATCCTTGCTATGCACTGCTGCAATTCTAACCATGAGAGAATTCCTCTATCCAAAAGAACCATATCACTGGCAAGAGCACTGATTCAGACACTGCCAAAGGGTGTTGCACAGATCTTGGAACTTGCATTCTAAGAATCCTACCCCCACCCCAGACCTGAGCAGTAGTGGCAGTGCCATTGTAAGAACATGCTAGCTCAGGACTTCACCCTCCCCCAAGAACCAAGGCCATTGTGTCTCTAGATCCTGGGAGTTCCCACTGACATCTCCTGGTATCTACCTGGAGGGCTGCAGCAAAGCAGCACTGGCTGGACCCAGGGGTGCTTTGGGGGCCCCCAGTGCTTTACTCTGTGGAGAGTGCTACCCTCCCAGGGATAACACAGCAGTGTGCCAAAAGGGTGGCCCTGAGGACAAAGGAGGATGGAACTTACACTCTCCAGAGTCTAAGAGCTCTCTGCCTCCAGCTATGAAAAGTGACTCCAGCACCAACAGAGACACAAGCTCTGTGCTCTACCACACCAGCAGAGAGTGAAATCCCCTCCCACCAGATAGATTAAAGTCTTAAATGTAAGACCTGAAATCATAAAAATTCTAGAAGAGAATGTAAGAAAAACTCTTCTGGACATTGGGCTAGGTGATAAATTTATGACAAAGACCACAAAACCAAAAATAAATAAATGGAATATAATTAAACTAAAAAGGTTCTACACAACAAAGGCAATAATCGACAGAGTAAATAGACAACCTACAGAACAGGAGAAAATATTCTGAAGCTATATATCTGGCAAAGGCCTACTATCCAGAATCTACAAAGAACTTAAAAAAGTCATCAAGAAAAAAGCAAACAACCCCACTAGAAAGTGGGCAAAAGACATAACTAGATTTTTGTCAATAGAAGAGATACAAATGGCCAAAAACATATGCAAAAATACTCAACATCACTAATCATTAAGCAATGCAAATTAAAACTACAACAAGCTACCACCTTACCCTGTCAGAATGGCCATTAGTCAAAAAACAACAGATGTTGGCATAAATGAGGTGAAAAGGGAACACTTATACACTATTCGTAGGAATGTAAATTGGTATAATCTCTGTAGAAAACAGTATGGAAATTCCCCAAATAACTAAACATAGACCTACCATTCAATCTAGCAATCCCACTACTGGGTATCTGCCCAAAGGAAAAGAAATCTTTATTTCAAAAAGACACCTATACCTGAATATTTATTGTAGCACACTTCACAATTGCAAAGATATGGAATCAACCTAAGTGCCCATCAACTTATGAGTGGATAAAGAAAATGTATATAAATACCATGGAATATTAATCAGCCATAAAAAAAAGAATGAAATAATGTCTTTTGCAGTAACTTAGATGTAACTGGAGACCATTATCCTAAGGGAAGTATCTCAGGAATGGAAAAACAAATATTACATGTTCTCATTTATAAGTGGGAGCTAAGCAATGGGTATATATGGTTATAAAGTGGTATAGTGGACATTGGAGAATAAGAAAAGGGCAGGGTACAAGGGAAGTAAGGGATCAAAAATTACTTATTGGGTATAATGTTCACTATTCTGGTAATGGGTACATTAAAAGCCTGATTTCACCATTACATGATTTGTCCATTTAATAAAAAACATTGTATCACATACATATATTGAAATTTTAAAAAAATTAATTTTAAAAAAGAAATAATAACAGAGAACTTTCCAAACCTAGAGGAAGATATCAATAGTCAGATATAAACAGGTCATTGAATACCAGGCAGATTTAACCCAAACAAGACTAACCTCAACACATTTAATAATCAAGCTCCCAAAGGTCATAGATAATGAAATGGTTCTAAGGTAAACAAGAAAAAATAAAAAGTAACTTATAAAATATCTCCAATACATCTGGCAGCATACTTCTCAATGGAAACCTTATAGGCCAGGAGAGAGTGGCGTGACATATTCAAAGAGCTGAAGGAAAAAAACCTCAACCCTAGAATATTATATTCTATTAAAATATCCTTCAAACATGAAGGAGAAAGAAAAACTTTCCCAGATAAACAAAAGCTGACAGATTTTGCCAACATCTGACTGGCTGTAGAAGAAATGATAAATCAGAGTTCTTCAATCTGAAGAAGAAAGACATTAATAAACAATACAAAGTCATCTGAAGATATAAAACTCATGGGTAACAGTGAGTACACAAATACAGAATACTCTGTCTCTGTAACTGCAGTGTGTAAATGACACAGAGAAATCTTTTTTACACAAAGACAGGAAAAAGGGAAGAAAGAAAGGACCACAAAACAACCAGAAATCAACTAACAACATGGCAGTAGTAATTCCTTATCTATCAAAAATAAAATTACATGTAAATGGGCTAACCTTTCCAATCAAAACACAGAGTGGCTGAATGGATTTTTTAAAAGACCCAATTATATGTTGTCTACAAGAAACCCACTTCACCTACAAAGACACACATAGACAAGAAACAAAGGGATGGGGAAAGATATTCCACTCAAATGGAAATCAAAAAAGAGCTGAGTAGCTATACTTCTATAATCTCTTTCTGTGTTTATATCAAATAAAATCCACAACAAAATTAGTTCAAAAACTGAATTTCCTCAGATCTCATATTTCTATCAAATTAAAATAGGGATAATCATGTAAAATATGTTTAATACAAATTTTTAATACCTCTAGACTTGTAAATTGTAAAATGTAAAATATCACTTCAGTAGATTCTACAAGAAAAACTTCAAAGACCAGAAAGCTTGTAAACATTTCCTTTATCTCATATGACACTGATACTGAGCTTTCACTTTAACTAGTATCATTTGCCATTAGTTGGAATCTATTTATCTGCCAATATGCCAATGAACAATGGCCAAAATAAAGGAGGAATGAACTAATTCAGATATATGGTATTTTAAAATGTCAAGTGTCCTTTCCACAAATGAGAAATACAAGGCCCAAGATCATTCTACACACACATATCTCAAAAAAAAAAAAAGTGGGCGGCCGGGGGGGGTGCTGAATAAAGTTTTCTTTTTCTGATTCATGTATTCTGGTTCATAACATAGACTACATACATCCTTTCTCTCGCACGTGCCCTCTCTCTTCCCCCTCTCTCACACACATACAAGCTAAAATATGTTAAATCCCCCCAAAAATAGTGAATATCTTAACTAGAGTCACTTACAAATTAGTGCAATTATCTACACTTTCTCTGTATTTAATAAAACATAGTATTCAATTCAAATAAGAGCAGAATTACAACTCTTGAATTATTCAGAAAAAATTTTGCGGCAAATGCTGATACATACTTGTATCACCTACTGTAATTTAGATAAAAGCAAAAGTAACACAAATAAAAGTATCAAGAAATAAAAACAATAAGTAGTAAGGCCAAAGGAGCCCAAAAGGGGATTGAGGAGGAAAGAGAAAGAAAAAGGGAGATGGGGAGATAATAGAAAGAGTGAGAACCCCCAAACTGAGATCTTTAAGTGGCTGAATATTTTGAAAGATGGAAGATCACGTATTCATAAAGTAAGGCTAAACAACTGTAAAAGAATAGTCACAGCCATGTGCAGTGGCTTGTGCTTATAGTACCAGCTACTTGGGAGGCTAAATCAGGAGAATCACTTGAGGCCAAGAGTTCGAAAAGAGCCTAGGCAACATAGCAAGACCCTGTCTCAAAAATAAAATAATAGACTGATCACTAGAAGATTTTGAAAGATGCGATTTTTTTTAAAAAAATGTTTTACAGTTGTAATGATGGTTATTATAATGTAGGAATAGAAGAGATTCTACATTCCCATATCAAAATCCTCAGTAGTTTCAGGATTTGTGAACACTTCTAACCTTTTGAGAAACCCTCAGTGTGAATCTGAATGTTTACCATCAGCACTCCTTAGCCCTCCAACCCAGGCTGCAGTGACATTGGCTTCCCTGGACACAGTGTCTGACCCCTGATCAAGAAGAAACATGAAAGCAGGTAGGTAGCTCAACCTCTCCCTCTGGTCCTACTACAATGTTTTGGCTGAGATCAATAGAAAGTGACTCAATCGCTACCGGTGAGAAAAAACTATTTATCCCAGAAAAGATTATTTCTACATTAAGATACAGATTTTTATTTCAGTTTTAGACTAGTCTAACTACATTTACATGTAGCAATTATTCAGAAAATCAAACCTGGATGGTGTCTAGAAATTGAGAAATGTATCCAAAGTTGGGGATTGATGCTGGAATGACACATAGAAAGACACACTGTTTGAGACTTTGTATTTTGTTGGCCTAGCAACCACACCTTTTTATTATAAGGTCAGGCAGCTAGGATCCAGAAGGGCTAGTTTTGCTCCCTTCGAGTGTGTATACAAGGAAAACAATTTTTTATAGACTGTAGTCTTTGGTTATGGAGCTTCAAACATGACCCAGAAAACTGCAGCCAACATAACTCAATAGAACTATTACTACAGCAGAATGTACTGCCCTCAGAATGTCAATCCTTTCCATAATACACCTGTGAGTGTTGTTATGGTTTGCATTGTGTCCCCCCAAAATTCATTTGTTGAGGTCCTAATCCCCAGTGCCTCAGAATGTAACCTTGTTTAGAAATAGGGTCTTCGCAGATATAATTAGTTAAAATGCAGTTATACTGGAAGAAGGTAAGCCCCTAATCCAGTACGACTGTTGTCCTTGTAAAAGATCACCATGAGAAAAGACAGACAAGCACATGGGAGAACACCAGGGAAAGATAAGGGCAGAAATCAAGGTGCTGCTTCCACACTCAGGAGAGCACCACAAATTCCAGCAAACAACTAGAAGCTGGGAAGAGACACAGAACAGAGTCTGTCTCACACCCTCAGAGGAAGCCAAACCTGTCAACATCTTAATTTTGGATTTCTAGCCTCAAGAATAAATTTCTGTTGTTTTGCCTCCAGTTTGTGGTAATTTATTATGGTAGCCCCAGCAAACTAATATAAGCGTCACTTTTTAGAGGGAAACAGAAAGTAAGAGGTCCTTTGATGGTGGAGATTTTAACCTCACATTCTGGACAGGGTCAAGACACATGTCTTTAATAAAAATCAAATAATATTACAACCTTTGTACTTCTAAATCATAATCCCTGAATCTCTATAATCATATTTAAATTTTGTATTTTGAGTCATCAAAAGTAGCATTTAAGAAATTTAGATCGTAAACAATAAGAGTCTAGAGATTAAGTCGCTAAATGTGAAAGATAGTTGTTTGAAGAAATATTCACTTAAAAGTGAGATATAAAAGTTCAAGTCCCATCCAAGCTGTACTACACATGGTACCATCACTAGAAATTGTATTTGCAGCATTCCCAAGGTAATAGTCTCTGGACTTAGTGACTATAAGATTTGAAAAGGACCCTGTTAAATGTCTAAAAACAAATGTGAGTAAAGATGGGCCAACCACATTTGGAACTGTGGTTAGTCTTTTAAGGCTTTGTACAATTAAGCTTACATAAGAAGTAATACAATTTAATCGTCTCATTAGTCTCTCCAATTTCTGATGCACAAGAAAGAAAACATTTGCAAAATATTGAGAAGGCTGAATCCAGGCTGACCAGCTCACCCCAAATCCCCAGAAGTTTCTGGCTTCTACTCCCAGCCCGCATCTAACCAGAGTTGCTGCTAGAGTATTCACCACTCTTCTGGGAGTAAGAAAAAGGTGCTTTTTTCTGGATGATCTAACCCACCTTATTTGTGACCAGTGACTGAAGAACTGCCACTCAGAAAAGCAATGATAAATTTCCCCTCTCTTCTGGCAAATTTTTAGTTTGGTCAATTTCAAAAAGAAAAATGTATTTCTCAAGATTATATTAAAGTACTATCCTCCTTTTTTTTTAGGTTGCCAAACAGAGACCAAATAATGTTTTTCAGTTCCAAATACTGTGTTCACAGATGGATTATGGCATTTGGCTATGGTAAAAAAGAAACTCTAGGATTTGGATATTTATTTTAAAACCAAATCTAAGATTCTTGTCACTACAAGTCCTATCACTTGATAAATCATAGTATTATCCAAATAATACCCCCTCAATAAAGATAGTTCATATGAATAAAAACTAGCCAATAACAAAAGTATTCTGATAAATGCCTGGGGGTTGAGAGTGGAGGTGGCAGAGTGATGTCTTGAATATTAAGCTTCAGAGGTATCTGTGTATGCATTGAAGAACTTAAGCCTAGAAATACTAAAGAGAGAAGCACTTTAAGTTCTCACCCCAGGAAATAAGGGCTAAGTACCAAAAATTCCATGCGAGGAAAAGAAACTTTGGAATTTGGAGTAAATACCATCAAGAAGACCCAAAGAAAGGAAGTATTAATAAATGAAAAATTCAATCCTGTGCTATACTCCTTAATCACCAACTTAAGGTCCTGATGAGTAGTCTTTTCAGTAAAAATGAAAGGGCAGATTGTATGAACAAGACAAATGGAAGGAAACATGAACCTGAGGTACTTTTCTAGGTTAACCACTAGAAGGTTAGGATAGCTACCTAAGGAAAAGTGAAGGTGTTGTACGATTCTGTTCTTCCTTCCCCCCCACAACCCTTTCCCTTCCCTCCTGAAAGTGCCCCTGCCTCCATTTTTAAGTTTATCTCATATTTTCTTTGATTCAAAATAAGATGGTGGAAATATCTGGAATCCCTTAACATTGGGACAGTGGGAAGATAAGACTCTTGAGTCACTACAATGGTTAATCAGCTACACATTTCATTTCCTCTCTGAAATTCCAATCTGACTCCAGGACTTTCAATTTACACAACCAATTTATTCCCTTTTTGGTCATGCTACATCAGATTGTATTTTCTGTCATATACAATGGGAGATTTCTAACTGATACTCTTTTAAAATTTTTATTTTCCTTGCATAAAAGTTCTAGAATATTTTTACTTCACATTTATGGTTTTAGGGAAACATGAATAATATATATTTTTATTAGATGCTACTATAGATAACAAAACATTAAGACAGGGAATGAATAGTTGGATCCCAAGCAGTCTTCCAAGAAGGGGACATGCTTGCACTGAGTACTGAATGATGAGTAACAGATGGGCAAAAATATATAGAGAGTAGATGTATGAGGAGGTGAGTGTAGGAGATAATTTTAGGTAGAAGATACACATTCAAAGGCACAAAGTTCTGAAAAAGTTTGCTTAGTTCCTGGGAGGTAAAGTCATTTGGTATCCTTGGCAGAAAGGATTCATGTGACAAAGTGCCAGGAGATGAAATCAGACAGCACAGAGTCTTATGTATGAAGGTAAGTGGTGAGAACTTCCCTGGAATTCAGGGTGACAGCAGCTTGAACACACAAGACATCCTCTCCCTGCAACTGCTCTGTGTTGCATTACAGCAATCAGGTTAGACACAGTGGTGGGGCCAGGAGGAAGCATCTGAAGACAAAGTTCACACCACAATCACAAGTGCTCAACTGCATTCTCTTTGGTGCCAGATGAAATCCAACAGACTTAACAACAGAGGAAAGAACTTGCCTCTCCTCAAGAACTGGAGCAAAAACTAGGATTTTCCCATTGATTGGGGACAAATAGGAAGAGGGGTTTGGGCCAGTAGAAGCTTAGGAGGTTCCTTCCCATGGACCTGCTGTGGCTCTGGGAGGGCTTGCGCCATCCTGTGGATGTGGAGAACTTCAACAGAGCGTCAATTCCTATATCCAAGAGAAGCCTTTTATCAATCCTGGGAAGGTCTCCCTGCACCTCAGCTGGTTGGCCTCTGCCCACAAAGACAGAACCTGCTTTGCCTTCCATAGCTTCTAATTTATTCTTGAGTGAGAGATCCTAACAGTCAGATTTCTATAGGTGCTGAGAGAGCACAAACCCTGATTACAACTAACTTAAAGGATCTCGAAATGACCAAAGGGAGGAAGATCAAACTGAATATAAATAAAAAGTGACTATACCTGAAGGAAAAATGATGGTTTTAGATGGCTGAGAAGTTGAAAAAAGTAATGATGTGCAAATATTACTTAAATAAGTGTACTTTAAAAAAAAGATAACTCTCAGAGATGTAAGTTAGAGAATAAAAACAAAAATATACAACCTTCTAATGTAAAACATCAATAAAAACCTGAAAAGATATGTTCAATATCCTGAAAAGCAAATTACTGCTATCATTGCAGCCAGCGAGATACAAGTCTCTAAGTAATCAGGACTGTGACATTACCTAGTCCTCATGGCAGATAATGTTGACTCATAGGAACCAATGGCCTGGGAAACGGAGGATTCTCCAAGGTACCAGAAGAAGTGAGAAAATATGTGGGCAAGAAACACCACCATATGCATGTATACCTTGATATAGTGGCTTGGGAACCTATCTCACAACCCTATAAGAATGTATATCTAATACTGTGTA
Source organism: Cheirogaleus medius (assembly GCA_008086735.1). NCBI lineage: Eukaryota > Metazoa > Chordata > Mammalia > Primates > Cheirogaleidae > Cheirogaleus > Cheirogaleus medius. Next base: position 36,304,434 of record VBSM01001124.1, on the reverse strand, counting down.
TCAAAATAATTTTGCAGTGGTTAAACATGGAAATACAGTTGGCTTTTTTATGTGCTTGGAATTGGTTCCACGACACCCCCGGATACCAAACTCCATGGATGCTCAAATCCCTTATATGAAATGGCATATCATAGTAGGCTCTCTGTATCTACAGGTGTTGATTCTCAGTTGTTTGAATCTGTGGATAGAAAACTCATGGACATGGAGGGCTAATTGTAATCTCAATGTCCAGCAATTTGGAGATAGTTAGAAACATTTCTGTGCAACTGTACTCTGGAGTATTATACAAATATTTTTTTTATTTTATCATATTACGGCGGTACAAATGTTAAGGTTACATACATTGCCCATTCCCCCTCTCCCCGCTCGAGTCAGAGCTTCAAGCATGACCATCTCCCAAATGTTGCACATCTCACTTATTGTATACCCCCCTCCCACCTGCCCAACACCCGATAAATGTTATTCCTATATGTCCACTTAGGTGTTGATCCGTTAATACCAATTTGCTGGTGAGTACATGTGGTGCTTGTTTTTCCATTCTTGAGATACTTCACTTAGTAGAATGGGTTCTAAGACTGGGTTAGAACCTTATCCATTAATCTGGAGACATGACCAATATATACTGTTGGACATGAAAACAAGTCTCAGGCTTAAATGTTTTGTATGATACTTTTATGTAAAAATCCAAGAAGGGAGTCACTGGTGTTTTTTATAGATTTTTGAAATTTGTAATATTTTCTATAGAGAGAATAGAAAGATAATTTGGGGATTCCTTTTGTGTATCAGACATTCTTATATATCATTTCAGATGTTCTTGACCTCACCTGTCTCTTGTAGTTCTGCAAGGTCTCTGTCTGACTTCACGTGGTTCAGCTCCTCTCTTTTACCAAGCCCGAGGGCTTCCTTGTTGACACCTGCTCTGGGATTTTGTCAATGCCCAGAATCACTCAGGCCAACTCAGAAGAGCACCCAAGGGCTGAAACTTTGACCAGTGAGAGTGAACTATGAATAAATGTTCTCCATTTTCTCTCCACTGAAAGATAGTCTGGAGGTACAGTTGATAACTTCTTGGAGCCATAGTCCCAATGATATAGCAATGAGCCACTCTCGGAGGCAGTCAGCTTCATAACAGGCAGCCTCTCCTGATCTGTCCCTCCTGGTCCCTCACTCCTGCCCTCTTGGCTTATGCTCCCTAATGGAATATTGTAGTAACATATAAATCCTCTGACTCAGGCTAATTTTGGAGAACTCAGACTAAGATAGCATTGTTTATTTAAGTTTATTTTTTAATATTGATACATTAAATGTTTTTATTTTAGCTTTATAACTAGTTAATAACATCATGTGAAGTTTAAACTGCAAAATTGAAAAAGCCTCCATTAAGATCCTTGATAGCTATCAGATTTTAGGGCATTTCAAGTTTTCTTGTGCAGAAATTTGAGTATTATTTAAATTGCAGGAATTAATTAACCAGTTTCTTGACAATGTCCTTGTGTAGTACCATATTATGAATTCTATTTTAACTCCATCAATTTCAGTATTTTGTGGCAACTTTCTCTTAGCCATGTTTCCAAAATATCTGCAGCCACTTCAGTGCCACTGGACATAAGAAGTGCGATCCAAGGGAAGTTGTTTTGGGAAGAGATAGCATTCTTCTTGATCAACTTCTGCTAAAATATTTTACTTTGAAAAAATTTTTAAAAGTGTATGACCATGAAAAAATATTGGCCTTGAATGTGGCATATGCAAATGGGGATGTACTATTGAACAGAGTAGATACTGAGCATGCAAATATAAGTATAGTGTGATTTATACATGAATCACCAAGGGTAGTGGGAGGATGATTCGCCTCTACTTGAGAGGGGTGTTCAGGAGCTAACATCTTTGTATGGGAGAGCCAGATTTTAAGAAAGACCAACAGGTAGAGAGGCTATTTTGTGAACATTTTGAAAGTGTAGAGTTTATTCCCAAAGGAAGAGGGGTTTCTGAGGGTGCATTAGTAAAGGCTGGCAATGAAGATATGACTGGGAGTTCTGGCCAGGGAGGAGAACAAACATGGCAGTCCTAAAAGGAAAGTAAGGGAAAGGAGAGCTGATTGAGACAGGATTGGATTTCCTGTGGTGACCAAGGATGACAGAAACCAGAGGCATGTATGCAGATAGAAACTCAAATACACATGAAATATGCCTTTCTTTGTTTCTTCTTACCATATTTACTTTGGATTCTGAGAACCCTGATTAGGAAGAGAAAAAGAATGCAATAACAGTCCCTGGTTTTATGGGTCTCAATGTCACATGGAGGTAAACCGAATATTTGTGGGACATGGAAGGAAGTAGATGATAAGATATAGTATATTAAGAAAAATCAACAATTTATGGCCCTGGCTGAGAGCCTTAAATAGATTATTGGCAAAAGAATTGTTTCTGCACCCAAGTAGAAAGAGGGACAGTCAAGCGTGAGTCTTGATGAGAGAACTAACATGGCCTTCTAACCCCCATAAAGCCCAATTCTTAGAGGAAGGGGAGAAGGATGATCAGTTCAGGCTCAAATGTAAGAAATAATCTTGGCTACAAGGAGGCCCAATTTAGGAGAAGAAATCTTCACTGGAATCTTCACTGTAGTTATAGAATCCAAGATTACAAACATAAATGTGACCAATTGCACTTCATTAAGTATCAACTACTTCTTTGAAAAGTAAAAAATATAAATTCAAAATAATAATAGCAATAAAATAATACATAAATGCAAATAGTGAATTTGTTTTCTCAAACTGTACTTTGAAAATCAATGAATTGTTTTTTCAGAATCACTAATAAAATTGGCAGGACTTTCTCCTTGTCATTTCTACCTTGTAATATATTTAATAAAAGAGCTGTTACTTAGCTATATTCAAAATTCAGGGGGAAAAAAGTAGTAGTCCTTTAGCTTTTATATTGACAGAATTATATAAGTAAACATCAGACCATGTATGTAAGATAATCGCACTTTCAGACTGTGATGGTTTAAATTACTTCAAAATTGGATTATACATAGCCATCATGCCCTGAAAGAGTTAATTTACTACTTAAAGATAATCCAGCTACTTCCAAAGAGGATTAGTTAGCTCACCGGCTTCATGTGGATAAGTGTGCAATGGCAAATACTAAGGCCCACATGAAAATGAAGAAATACCGAACAAGGGAAAAGGCACACACTGCTAATCTCTGACTCTGAAGGAGACTGAGGAGCATTTGTCTGGTCACACCAGCACATACACAGCCACAGTCCAGGCTGGCACTCCCTTCTCACACAATGAAGCCTCAGAGAAGGACGCAGTGTGGACACTCAATATCAGATGAAAGCAATAACAATGTGTCTCTTTGCACAGTGCCATTCCTCAGCAATACTCCCAACAGTTCATGCAAATTAACTGAAGGAGAATGATCATGGACCCACAGGATACAAATAACTGCTAAAATGCTCTTTTACCCAGTCATCATGTAAGTGCTGGTTCACATGCCCAGAGACCCACATAGATTATGGTACAGTGAGCTTCAAATGCTAATTGAGCTATTTGGCATCTCTTTCCATTCCCTTTTGGATTTGTTTGTTTTCTTTTTTTGTTTCTGTTTTTTAACTGGATAGGTGTGGAGGGGAGAGAGTAAGAGAGAGACAGAATGTGTGTGTATTCATGCATAGAGTACCTGCAGTTGTTAAATGATATTAAATGATATCAGGAATAGCTAGAAATACGGTTCAAAACACCCAGTCTTGGCAAATTTGGAGGTGAGAGAGTGCCCTTAACATTTTAAAAGCTGCCTAAAATTTCTCTAACCTAATCATTTTGAAATATTTCTTGCAAAGCTGATTTTCTCCATCTTCTTATCTTCTTCTTACCTTCAAATAGCAGAGCTAAAATCTAGAAGTAGAAAAACAGCTGTCTAGAATTAAGCACCTACTGTGTGCCAGGCACTTGAGATATATCAATTAACTCGGCTGTGGTCTGAATGTTTGTCTCTTCCAAAACTCATGCTGAAATGTAATTGCTATTATAAATATATTATGAGGTCAGACCTTTAAGAGTTTTTTGGGTTATGAGGGCTCTGCATTAAACTAATGTGATTATTGAGGGAGTGGGTTCACCTTCTCTAGCACACTCTCTGGCAACCCCCCTAATCTTCCATCATGATAGGAGACAGCAAGAAGGCCCTTTCTGGATGATGGACCCTCAGTCTTAGACTTCACAGCCTCTAGAACTGTGAGTCAATACATTTCTGTTTGTCGTATTTTATCCAGGCTCAGGTATTCTGTTACAGCTACACAAAACAGGCTAAGACAAATCCAGATAAAAATCCTTGCTTTTGTGTAGTTTAAGTTTATAAACTCCACATACTGGTTTATGTTCTAGTGGGGAACAGATGATAATAGCAGCATTTATTGAACACTTCCTTTGTACTAGATTCTTCCCTGAGCACCTTATACTCTCTCATTTCTTCTCCAAAGCAACTTTAGATATGGTTATCTCTATTTTACATATTGGAAGACTAAATCTTAGAGCAGCTGAAGAACTTGCCCAAGTGATGCAGCCGGAGTCCAAGACTGAGTTTTTTCTGACACTTATTCTACAATTAATTATAATGCTCTTACTGTATACCCAAATCCATATTTAATTCCATGAGAAATACAAAGGGACATAAGATATGAACTATAAGGTTTTCAACTGAGACAAAACCTTATCCAGCATTAAACAATTACATGTACAGTTTATAGGACAATCAATGTAACCGAAGTACAGAGAAGATAGAAAAATTATGGGAAACATAATCAAGAAAGTATTTTTGGAAGATAGGATTTGAAATGGGCTTTGAAGGACACAACTTTCACAAAGGAATGGCCTTTCCAAGTTGCTCACCTTTCTCAAGAGCCATGAGTGTTTTGTTTGGGTACATCTGATTTTTGATTAAGTATATTTTTCCAGTGCTCTCTTCTTGTTGAATTTCACTCTTTTGGTTTCGAAGCATTGTTCTCTTCTGTCCTGAGAACTCTATGTTTCATATGCACATTTTAGATTTGCTGCATTTGCCCCCATAAACCACAACTTTCTTTAAACTCTTTTGACTCTTGGCTCCCAAAGCACTATGATGTTCATGGACCATGTCTTCCCATCTCCCTCTGCTAGTCTTCAGCCTTATCACCCTTCAATGTCAGTGTTCCCCAAGATTCCTTCCATCCTGATTTTTCTTTTTTTTTTTTTTTAATTAATCTCAGAGTACTATGGGAGTACAAACGCTTTGGTTACATAAATTGCCTTTGCACCGCCTGACAAGCCTGCCCATCCCCCAGACAGTGTGCAACGCATTCATTAGGTGTGGATTTACCCATCCCCTCCTCCCCCTCCCCACTGCCCAACACCCTATAAATGTTACTTCCCATATGTGCACGTTAGTGTTGATCAATTAGTACCAATTTAATGGTGATTATATGTGTTTGTTTTTCCATTCTTGTGATACTTCACTTAGAAGAATGGGCTCCAGCTCCATGCAGGATAATACAATAGGTATTAATAGTTTGACATTTTTTTAATGGCTGAGTAGTACTCCATGGTATACATATGCCACATTTTGTTAATCCACTCATGTATTGATGGGCACCTGGGCTGTTTCCACATCTTTGCAATTGTGAATTTTGCTGCCATAAACATTGGAGTGCAGATGTCTTTTTTATAGAATGTCTTTTTTCACTTTGGGTAGATACCCAGTAGTGGGATTGCTGGATCAAATGGTAGTTCTAGTTTTAGTTCTTTGAGGTATCTCCATACTCCTTTCCACAGAGGCTGTACTAGTTTGCAGTCCCACCTGCAGTGTATGAGTGTTCCTCTCTCTCAATATCCACGCCAACATTTGTTGTCTTAGGACATTTTGATAAAAGCCATTCTTACTGGAGTTAAATGATATCTCATTGTGGTTTTGATTTGCATTTCCCTGATGATTAGAGATGTTGAGCATTTTTCATGTGTTTCTAACGTTCTACAAATTATTCATGAATTATACCACCCAATCTCATGACAGTAGCCACACTATATACATCTTAATGATATCTCTCCTAAGCTCTACTAGACCAAAATCGACAAGAGATCCCATAAATACTCACATAAAAAATACAAAATAGATATTGTTTATTTTTGTTCCTCTCACCACCAACTCCTCCATAAACAACAATGTAACATGCATTAAAAACAAAATAAAAATAAACACTGGAAGTTTTATTCATTTATGCCCTATCTCATAAAAAGACATCATCACCCATCTAATCATCCAATTCAGAAACCTGGAAGTCACAAAAATATTCCCTCTTGCATCACTTACGCCATTGATCAAACTTTATTTATTCTATTTAATATGTATAGACCCTGTTCCTCCTCTCTGTTCCTACTGCGGCCACTTCTGTCTATTCAGACAACAATGCTTTATTTTGCTAAAGAGAATTTCTCCTCACCAGTCTTTCCTAACTAATCACTTTCTTCTTTAAAGTATGTAATGTAAGCTGCTACCAGAGTGATTATTCTAGAATAGATGTCATTCCCTAGCATTCCTCAAGATTCACCAATAAGCCCAAACACTTTTTCCATGTTATACAAGGCTTTTATGCCCTGGACTATGTTAGCTTCTCCAGTTTCAATTCCCATCAAATTATATTACTAGAAAGTATTTAAACAAACTGTACTTTCATTCTTCTTATCACTGCATTATGTTTTTACTCCGTCTGTAGTGTCCTTCGTCTGTGGTCTGTCTGATAAAATTTTTAGCAGTCTTCAAGATCAGGTTAAAGCATAATTTTCTCTTGAAACCTTTGCTGACTACCAACTTATCCCCACCTCAGGAAGAGATGATTATGTTTTTAATGCTGTTACTCTACCCTATATATTCTTCATTTGCAATACTTACCAAAATTATTGTAATTAGCTGCTTTTGTGTCCAAGCATCCAATTAGATTGTGAACACCTATTATTAAGGAACATAATAGGAATTATTCCATTTATCAGTAAACTATTATATATCAAGCAAAGTACTAGGATCTCTTCCACGGAGCCCAGGCAAACACAGAATGGGCCCTAGAAATGATACATTTCACCAGAGTAACAGAGAATATGATGAGGAAAGCAAAGGGTAAAAGCCAAAAGGAAGGTCCTGATTATCAGGTGGGTAAAGGGATAAGCATGGCCAAGCATGCAGAGTCAAGAAGACTGTGAACAAGGCATACAATGAAGAAGCAGTTCATCACAAAGGCCAGTAACAATCCAAGGGCCAGTTTTATAGGAGGTTCTGAACACATAGGGCAGAGCCATGACTTGGGGACAAAAGGCACCTGGTAGGTCCTGATACTCTTTCCCCTTGAATACCTCTAGCTGTGTAAAGATAAACAGGAATTGTCCCCTCGCATGTTTCAGAGTTTTTTGAGGATTAAACCTTTCCATACCACCTATCCATAACTTTCTCCAGACCACTCCCTAGTCTAAAAGCAGCATAGGATAAGAATTTTCTTTCCCATATGCTCTAGTTCATCATCTCTGATTTTCAATTCAGATGAAGAAAGTATATAAGATACATGGTGGGGTTCAAGTTGTTGAGCTTAGTAAAAAGTAATTAAAATAACATTTATTCATTCAACAGATACTAACAGAATTATCTACTATGTCCCAGCACTGTTCTAGACACTTAGAATAAATCTTTAAAAAAAACTAGGCTAAGGTCCCTGCTTTTATGGCATATACCAGAAAATGTGAGGCATCCTACAATAAACAATAGACATGACAAATACATAAATTATTTAGCGCTATGAAAAAGGAAAGGCAGAATGTAACAAGAGACATGAGGAAAGCTGGGAGAGCAAGGAGGGAAGGACATTTTAAATTGGTGGCTGGGGTAGGCTCCAACAAGAAAGTAAAATTTGGGTAAAGTCTTAAAGGTTAGAAGTGCATGTGCAAGAGCAGGAAAAGCTACTGGTAGAAAGCAGGAGAAATTATAATATCTTTGTTACAGTGAACCTGGGAAATAGTCTTTATAATTATAGCAAAGTTGAGTGGCTCAGATCTAGATAGAGAAAAGTTATATCAGAATTCTTTTCTTGATAGTACTTGCAGAAAATGGTGCTAGTTAGCAGAAACCTTATAATAGTACTTGATACCTTAGAAATCTCTTGAGTAACCCATCATACCCTCCTATTTTGATCAGTCACCACGTCAATATGATGCTGGCACATTCAGGGGCAAAAGCCCTAATAACCAAGGAAAAAGTTGACTTATTTAAATAGGGAAGGGAACTCACTTTATAGAAATTTGACACTTTCTCAGAATGCTCCTAGTAACCTTCTTGGCACACTCAGGTCACACATTCCTAATGGCCAAAGACTATGAGAGATTTGTGGTTGGCAAGATACATTAAAAATAAATGGCATAGAACCAAAACCTACTACTAAATAAAATCACTTAACCACAAAGGAAAACATTAAGAAAGGAAGAAAGGAAGAAAAAAGGACCTACAAAACAATGAGAAAACAGGTAACAAAATGATAGTAGCACACCCTTACCTATCAATAACAACTTTAAATATAAACAGATTAAATCCTCTGACTAAAAGAGGTTCAGTGGCTGAATGGATCCAAAAAAAAAGAAAGACTCAACTAGATGTCGCCTACAAATAACTCAGTTCATCTATTATATAAAGATACACATAGACTGAAAATGAAGGAATGAAAAAAGATATTCCATGCAAATAGAAACCAAAGAAGAGCAGGAGTATCTATATTTAAATGAATAGACTATATGCCAAGAACAGTTAAAAAAAAAAAAAAAGACAAGAATACTGTTATATAATGATAAAAGGGTCAACATACCAAGAAGACATGGCAATTTCCAATATACATACACCCAATCCTAGAGGACCTAAATATAAACAACCAAATATCAATAGACCTAAAGGGAGAGATTGACAGCAATACAATAAAAGTAAACGCCCCACTTTCAGCAATGGACAGATCACCCAGACAGAACATCAACAAAGAAGCATTGGAGTTAGACAATACTTTGGAGCAAATGGACCTAACAGGCTATCAATACAGAGGCTGTAAATACAGAGCATTCCATCCAACAGCTGTGGAGTACACATTCTTCACAACAGCACATGGAACGTTCTCCAGGATAGTGCTTAAGTTAGGTCACAAAACAAGTCTTAACTGAGTTTTGAAAATTGAAATCATATCAAATATTTTTTCTAACTACAATGAAATAAAACTAGAAATCAGTGTCAGAAGGAATGTTGGAAACTGTACAAATACATGAAAATATTCCTGAACAATGAATATGTCATTGAAAATATTTAAAAGAAGATTTAAAAATTCCTTGGGACAAATGAAAGTGGAATCATAACACACCAAAATCTATGGTATACAGCAAAAGCAGTTCTAAGAGGGAAGTTTATAGCAATAAACACCTACATCAAAAAAGTAGAAATATCTCATACAAACAACCTAATATTATATTTCAGGTAACAATTAAAATAAGAACAGCTAAATTCAAAATTAGTAGAAGAAAAGAAATAACAAAGATGAGAGAAGAAATAAACAAAATAGAGATTTCAAAAATACAAAAGATCAACAAAACAGAGTAGATTTTTGAAAAGATAAACAAAAGCCACAAAACCTTAGCTAGACTAACCAAGGAAAAAAGAGAGAAGACTCAAATAAATAAAATCAGAAACAAAAAAGGACACATTACAACTGATACCGCAGAACTACAAAGGATCATTAGAGACAGGTATGAACAACTATATGCCAACAAATTGGAATATCTAGAAGAAATGCATAAATTCCTGGACACATAGAACCTATCAGGACTGAATCATGAAGAAATAGAAAAGTTGAACATGACAATAATGAGTATTGATTAAAGCAGTAATAGTCTACCATCAATTAAAATCTCAGGACCTAATACCTTCACTCTGAATTCTACCAAACATTTAAAGAAGAACCAATACTAAATTCTTCTCCAGGTTTTAAAAAAAAAGAATTGATGAAGATGAAATACTTCTAAACTCATTCTACCAGGCCAGCATTGCCCTGATAACAAAACCAGATAAGGACACAATAAAAAAAAAAAGTTTTCAAAGGCCAATATTCCTTATGAACATAGATGCAAAAATTCTCAACAAAATACTAGCAAACTTAATTCAACAACACAACAAATAAAATAATTCACCACGACCAAGTGGGATTCATTCCAAGGATGAAAGGATGATCAAATACATACAAATTGATAAACACGATATATTACATGAACAGAACAAAGGCCAAAAACCATATGATCATTTCAATAGATGCAGAAAAAGTATTTGATAAAATTCCATGTCCCTTTATGATAAACTTTCAACAATTTAGGTTTAACAGGAACATACCTAAACACAATAGGCCGTATATGACAAGCTCATAGCTAACATCATACTGAAAGGGAAAACATTGAAAACTTTTCCTCTAACATCTGGAATAAGACAAGAATACCCACTTTGACTGTTTTTATTCAACATAGTACTGGAAGACCTAGCCAGAGCACTCAGGCAAGAGCAAGAAATAAAAGGAATCCAAATTGGAAAACAGGAAGTGAAATTATCCCTGTTTGCAGAAGACATAATAATATATATAGAAAATCCTAATGTCTCTACCAAAACACTGTTAGAATGAATGAATTCAGTAAAGTTTCAGAATACAAAATTAATATATAACACAAATCAGAAGTGTTTTTGTATGCCAATAGCAAACTACCCCAAAGAAGAACTCAAGAAAACAATCACATTTCTAATAACTACAAAAATAATATATTAACAAAATACCTAGGGATAAATTTACCCAAGAAAGTGAAAGATTTCTACAATGAAAATGATAGAACATTGATGAAAGTTATTGAAGAAAACATAAATAAAAGACATACCATGTTCATGGATGAATTAATATTGTTAAAATGTCCATACTACCCAAAGCAATCTACAGATTCAATGCAATCTGCTTCAAAATACCAATGAGAGGCTTCAGTGAGTTATGACTGTACCACTGCACTTTAGCCTGGCAACAGAGCAAGACCCTGTCTCTAAAAAAATAAGCACCACATGTACTCACCAGAAAATTGGTTTCACTGATCAACACCTAAGTGGACATATAGGAATAACATTTATCAGGTGTCAGGCAGGTGGGAGGGGGGATTAGGGGATGGGGATATACATAATAATGAGTGCCATGCACACCTTCTGGGGGATGGACACGCTTGAAGCTCTGACTCGAGGGGGGGGCAAGGGCAATATACATAACCTTAACATTTGTACCCCCATAATATGCTGAAATAAAAAACTAAAATAAAATAAAAAATACCAATGACATTCTTCACAGAAGTAGAAAAACAATCCTAAAATTCATATGAAACCACAAAAGGCCTTGCACAGTCAAAGCAATCTTGAGTAAAAATAACAAAACTAGAGACATCACACTACCTGACTTCAAAATATACTACAAAGCCATTTTAACCAAAACAACATGGTACTGGCATAAAAACAGACAAATAGACCAATGGAATGGAATGAAAAACACAGAAATAAATTCATGCATTTACAACCAACTGGTTTTTGACAACTGTGCTAAGAATACACATTGGGAAAAGGACAGTCTTTTCAATAAATGGTGCTGGGAAACCTGGATATCCACACGCAGAAGAATAAAATGAGACCCCCAACTTCCACCATATACAAAAATAATCTCAAAATAGATTAAAGACTTAACTGTAGGAGCTGAGACTATAAAACTGCTAGAAGAAAACATTGGATAAATCCTTTAGGACATAGATCTGGGCAAGGGTTTTTGGACAGAACCTCAAAAGCAAAAGCAACAAAAGCAAAAAATAGACTAATGGGGTGCATCACACTAAAAGCTTCTGCACAGCAAAGCAGATGATCAACAGAGCCAAGGGACAGACAACCTACAGAATGGGAGAAAATATTTGCAAGCTATGTATCCAAGAAGGGGTTAATATCCAGAATAAATCAGGAGCTCAAACAAATCAATAAAAACAAAACAAATAATCTGATTAATAGATGGGCAAAATTCTATTCTACTTTCTACTGCTATGAGATCAACTTTTTAAAATTCCACATATGAATGAGATCATGTAGTATTTGCCTCTCTGTGCCTGGCTTATATCACTTAATATCATGTCCTCCAGGTTCATCTATGTTGCTGCAAATGACAGGATTTTATTTTTTTATATAGCCAAAGTAGTATTCCATTGTATACATATAAATCTATCACATTTTCTTTATCTATTCATCTATTGATAGACATTTAGGTTCATTTCATCTCTTGACTATTGTGAATAGTGTTGCAATAAACCTGAGAGTGCAGATATCTCTTCAACGTACTGATTTCAATTGTTTTGGATATATACTGAGTAGTGGGATTGCTGGATCATATGGTAGATCCATTTTTAATTTTTTGAGGAACCTCCATATTGTTTTTCATAATAGCTATACTAATTTACATCTGCACTGACGGTGTATAAGTGTTCTCCTTTCACTGCATTCTCACCAGCATTTGTTATTTTTTTCTTTTTTGATAATAGCCATTCTAATTGGGGTGAGGTGATATCTTATTGTGGTTTTGATTTGAATTTCTCTGATGGTTAGTGATGTTGAGTATTTTGACCATACGAGGGCTGTCCAGAAAGTATCCAGCCATGTAATATGTTCTTATCATACTAACAATGGCTGGATACTTTCTGGACAGCTCTTGTATACCTGCTGGTCATTTGTATGTCTTTGTTTGAAAAATTTCTACTCAGGTCTTTTGCCCATCTATTAATCAGATTATTTGTTTTGTTATTTGTCAGTCCCAGGGGAAGTCGAAGGCATAGGAGCATGAGTCTCAGCAGGCAGGGACTTTTCCTGTGGTAAGTGGATTCCCATATCTTCTTTCACTTGGGCTTGCAGAACAAGGCCCATTGTCTCTGGCACTAATCAGTTGTCCTCTGGACCTGCCCTAGAAGTAGCCAAATTTAGGAAATCAGAGCAACATGGATTGGCTCTTAGCTTCATCTCTTTTTAGCTATGATACTTTCCATAAGTTACTTAACCTCACTAAATTTCAGTCTTCTACTCTTTAAAAAAAAATAGAATGATAGTGCCTATCAATAAGTTTATTTTATTCAACTAATATCTATTTAACACCTCCTTTGCTCTGGTCTCTTAACTAAGTACAGGGAATTTAGTGATAAATAAAATAGACATAATACTACCTCTGCATTTATAAATTTTTAGAGTTTAACAGGAAATACACAGAGTAAATAAATATTTACATACGAAGTTTTCAAAAAGAAACAAATTTCAGAAGCTATAGGGTCACATGAAAAAGACTTTATCTATTCCAGAAGGATTGATGTAGTGTTGTTTACTCTAAGACTTGGGGGAGTAACCTTGCAAAGGAGATAGAGAGGAAAGATGAGAAGTAAGAGAATATTCCAGGCAAAGTCTAGAAGAAAGAGACCTCATAGCCCAACCTAGGACTGGCACAAAGAAAGAGTTAAATGAGTCTCAGCATTTTTATAGGGTTGGATATCATTATCAGACTCTCAAGATGGCATTTTTAAGGCTTAAATGCAATATTAAGAGAAGAAATTTGCACTTGTGGTTAGTCTCAGTCAAGAAGAGCTTTCCTTTAAAATAAGAGATAAACTGAAATCCTCCATTCAAGTATGGATATTTTGCTGTGTGAAAAGATAGCCCCACTACAATGTTGCAATTGCAAATGCTTGTATCTGTGATTAATATAAAGATCCAAAGCTATAAAGGCAAGGCAGCGTGATCATAAATATTCAAAGTAGCAGAAACATTGAGAGCAGAGAAGAAGCCATCATCACAGATTTCTGATATGTGCCTGATGGTTGTCACTTTATAGTTCAGTTTTTACTTCAGGGACTTGCAGAACTGAAATAACAATATTTGGCTGAAATATGTATATTATAAATCTAATTGGGACCAGAGAATTACCTTTTGGGGCCAGTTTTCATCTCTGTAAAATTGTAATCCTAAAATTACTATTGACCACTTTGCTGTGATTGAAAAACTTGAGATAGAATTGGTTTGAATACAAATAATGTTTGTAAGTTAAAGAGATTCTCAGCACTTGAGGTAAGATTTATGCATATTGGTACACTGACATGTTTTTAATACTTAAATTATTCAGATTTATCCAAAGTAATGGTTCATTTACTTATTAAATGCCAAAATATCAATTTTATTATTAATAATTATTAAAATATTTATGAAATTAAGTGCTGTATTCATCACATAAATCTTGAAGGAAACACTTCAAGATTTATGATTATGCTATCAAAAATCAAACACTGCATAGACCATTAATTTTTAATAATGAGGTAATAGTTAAAGTCAACATCAATAGAACTCCTCTTCAAAACTAAAGGGCAATAATGGCTGAGATTGTGGTAACTACTGATCCTCTATACTCCAAAAGAAAAAAGTTGTTGTGCATCAGTGGCTCTAGAATAAGCCACAGGAAGGCCAAGAGGTCAATCTGATGTTCCAATATGAGGATGGGAACCACCAGCACCTAGCCTTCAATGACAGCTGCTGGCTGACATCTTCTGCCCTTCCTTTTCTTGCCAGCCAAGTGTACCTTCTCACTGCCTTCCATGGCCTCAGGTTCACCCATCAAAATTTCAGGCCTGGTCATAAATTGGATAGGAAATATGAAAAGACTCTGAGATCTATGAACAGTGCTGGTTCCCTAGACTGTAACTCGGACCCCTTTCTGCCAGAATCCTAGACCCAGGTTCTAATCTTGAGTTGCTCCTACACTTTGCCTAAGCTTCTGATACTTTATTTCCCAGTTTTACTTTCTGTGTCCCAGTCCTACTGGTTGACACTCAGATCCTAAACTTTATACACACCAGCCTGGGTTTGTATGTTTTAGCTAATCTCCCTGAACCTGACCTCAGTCCCACCTTCTGCGGTGTCTTGATGCTATCTATCCCCTTCTCTTCACGTACAGTGCCATGGCTTTGGCTCAAGCCGCAGAGCAGAAGTTCTCAGACCCTTTCACTCCACCTCCTTCCATTTCCCCAAGCCAAAGGGAGTGCTGCTAATTGGAAGGGTCAAAGTTGAACACTCTGAAGAGGGTACATTTCCTAGTGGAAGAAGGCCATGTCCAAATGTGTATGTGTTTTTTTTCTCTTCTACTATGTCTTAATCCATGCTACTTATATTATAAAAGGACCAGACCCTGCCTCAAAGTAACCACTGATATGTTTCTTTTTCTGTTTCCACAAACACATCCAAACCTTAGCTTTAAAAAGAAGAAGGAAGTTCCTCTTAGATTTCAGGTCTAAACTGTTCTGCTCCATTCCAGCTTTGATAGAGCTATGCTTTGCACACTAATTCAGCCATGAAGTAGGACACTAATTGCCATTCTCTAAATGTTACCTGTAGACACACTTCCCTTGAGATCTTTTCTAGGGAAGGAGTGATTAGCAGGACTTGATTCCTTAAAACATCGCTTCATATAATCCCATATGTGTGTAGCTAATCAAATCTTGCTAGCTTTTTAAGACTGCCACTTTGTTCTCTCTATTGATCCAGTTCTTACCACCAAATATTCATTTTATGTTATGCTATGTAAATGAGATTGCACTAGACTTCATGTTCCTAAATAAAAACACAGAATTCTTTGGCAGCTCCCTGGGTTATACAACCTACTTAAGGCAAAAAGTGGCTGAAACCAATACTCTACAAACTTTTATTAAGAAAATGTTCCCACCCTTAAGTACCCACACCAGAATGATATCTTCAAGGTTGAAATAACAAGATCATGTTCTCATATACTTTTGCACAAATTTCTGAGGAAGGAAAAAATAATAAGCCCCTTGTGGGTTGGATTGTTGTCTTATACTTCTCTGTCTCTTTCCAAGAGCAAAAGACTGTGTATTCTTTCAAATATTTTTTGAATAAAAATGGATAAAGAACCCTAGCAAGACAGATTAGTATTCTTGAAAACAAAATAATTAGGTGACAGTAGGCACTTCCAAGAATTACACATAAAAAAATCAAACTCAAACTCTATGTGGGTAATTATAAACATTATTGCCCTCTGGTACCTGGTTTGTGGTAGTCTCAGTATTGTTATGAGCAAGCCACAGTGTAACCAGCTGTCTAGTTCACAATGTCAGTGGGCTCAGGGTTAAGTGATATTGCAAGTGGGTCTCCCAGGGTAAATTTATATATATATACATATATATTCAAAAACCACAATTGTGTGAAAACAAATTCCTATAGACATGCATTCTCTTGGTTGACTTAAAATTATTATTAATCAAAAGGCTATAGTAATTAAAACAGCTTTGCCCTGGCACAAGAACAGGGACATTGACCAGTGGAACAGAACTGAAAACCCAGATATAAAACCATCCTCATATAGCCATCTAATC
>VBSM01001124.1:36209091-36286431 GCA_008086735.1 Cheirogaleus medius | reverse complement strand
AGCCTCCCAGAGTGCTAGGATTACAGGCGTGAGCCACCGCGCCCGGCTGATGATTATATTTAAATGAAGGAGGAGGGAGAAATTCTTCAACTTTAAAATTAAGTCTTCCAATATTTACATGTTGGCTCCCAATGTTGTACGAGCCAATCAATACACACCTATAGTTTCAGTCCCAGGGAAATACTTGGGGTTCCAGGAGGGAGCCAGGGAGAGAAATGGGTGAGAAGAAAGACAACAAGGGAAAGCCAGAGAGGCCAAGGTGAGGGTGGGAGGCAAGAGTGCCACATACAGCGAAATAACAGGGAAAAAGTTATTTGCAGTGGTGTAGCAGAAGGAATTTGAATAACAAGGATCTCCACTATCTAACTCAAAATTTATTCTCCTTGAAGTTTGAGATAGATAGTAGAGGGACACAACACTGTACAGGAGAAGACATTCTAACTGGCAAGGAATGGATTTTGATGGCTCTTCATTAAGGTGGAAACATGAGCTCTGGAGTCATAAAGACCTGCATTTAAACACTCCCTCCACCTTTTACACGCTGTATTATCTTAGCAAATTAATCGACTTTCCTTTGTCTGTAAAACACAG
This sequence comes from Cheirogaleus medius, assembly GCA_008086735.1. Lineage (NCBI taxonomy): Eukaryota > Metazoa > Chordata > Mammalia > Primates > Cheirogaleidae > Cheirogaleus > Cheirogaleus medius. Next base: position 36,285,840 of record VBSM01001124.1, on the reverse strand, counting down.
ACAAAACCAGTATTGACTGCTTATATTTTTATTATTTTTTATTTTGTTATGAATATCTATTACAATTTTTATTTTGTTAAAAGATTAGCTGATATAATACACAATGAATGTTAGCACTGTTTATGGCAAATTTTAAGCATTTAGCGAATATTAGTTATATCTGCTATTACCAAAGAAGTTGCCATAAGGACAATGGACATCAGATGTGTTTGAGAGACATTAATCAGAAAGAATTTAAAGACCCTGATTAATTGAATGCGGCTGTTAAGGGGAAAGTGGAATAAGCATCCCTCTCAGGTTTCTTGCATGAACAACTGAGTAGATGAGGGGTGGGGCAGGGCGGTGACTTGTATTATAATGAAGAATAGAGGATCAGGACTGGTTTTGTTAGGAAAATGATGTGCTCAGTTTTAAAATTTGTCCCTGCGAGACATTAAGATGGTTTCCAGTAGGCAGCTGGATATTTATATCTAGAGCTAGGAAGAGAAGATTGGGCTGGATATATATTTCTACAATTAATCAGTAGACAAATGGCAATTAAAGCCATGGCAATGGATTAACTCATGAAAAACAAACTGTATAGAGAGAAAAGAAAAGATAGTCAAGCACAAAGACTGGAGAACAGAAAAAGGCCAATGTATTTTTTATTTAGAGAAATGGTGTTAAGACGAGATGAAACTATGCTGCGAGGGTCATGGCTGTGGATGTGAGGGGCAGACATCCCCATGTTAGAAAGATTAGGGGAGCCCACAGCAAGCCCTCCTCTCTTGGACTCAGAATGGAGAGGGTAAATGTCTACGGTGGTGCTCTGGGCTGGGGGTGGTTAGGGCTGGAGATGGTATCTATCCTGGTAGAGGAGAATATCCTGGTAGAGGAGAACAGAGCTGAGGAGTAAGGGATCAAACCAAATGAAGAGGAGTAAGCCTGGTTACGATTTACAGTACTCTTGTTTGCTCCCCTTGTGTTGCCCCTAACCTTCAATAAAGTTTCATTCAAACATTTTATCCTGGTGTCACCTCTGCTACATGGTAAAAATCTACTGTCTGGTGATGCTCAGGCTAGTATTAAAGCATGTCTTCCCTCCGTCTCTCAGTGTAAGTGACATCTGCCTAGCAGGGACCAGTGAGAGAACTGCAAGGGAAAGAGCGACAGCTTATGGTATAGCTTCCTGGTAGACTCAGGTACCAGTGTTCTTTTAAGCCATCAGGTGGTTCCATTGGGCCCCCAAGGTTGAGAATCGTGGTGTGGAGGAACTCAGTCCACTGATCAGCCTGGACACCATCCCTACTGCCAGGAATGGTGTCACCTTAACCACATGTACTAGAAATGGAAGAGGGGTTGTTCCCTAAAATAAATTTGAGGTATAGTTACTAAAATAAGCAGAGATGGATAACAGCTGGTAAAAACAAAAGCCTACTACTTTATAGGCCACCTACCTCATCTTCTCATTCACTGCCAATGTCTTTCGTTGCAAACCTTGTCATGTTTTCACCACCCTAAAAAAGAGGGTCATGGCTCTTCCATGTGGACAGCTCTAAGTGTTATAGGGAGCATTATGCTAAGTGCAGAAAAATATAAAGGGTCCTTGAGTAACTGAATCATCATTCTTTTACACTGAAGACAAATAAAAAGGAAGTCAGTAGTGCCGAATAAAGCCTGGAGCTATAGTGAAGAAGAGACGGGATACAGGGAAACAGAAATGAAGGAAAAGTCAGGAAAGTGTCACAGCTCCGCTGTATATTTTTATGGAGGTCAGGCGAAGTATACTTCAGACTTATTTAGGAATAATTTAGCTGCCATTGTGCCTGCTAGAAAAATTACTAGCAGGAAGATACAGTGATCAAGGGGGTTGGGTTGGAGATACATACTAATGCTAGGATTCTGTCTCCTCCAGGCTGAGGCCATGCAGAGAAAAATTCCCAGACAGGCCTTTAATCTTTGCAACGCAGTATGCTTCAGGAATTTCCACTTATTGTTCCACATGTCACTAAGCTGCCCTCAGGAGTGCAATGAAGCTCAGCTTCCACACATATGTTTTGGTGCCAGTAATGCCACACATTCTGCATAATTATAAGGAACATCCATCTTTTGTCTGCGGCCCAAAACGCTGTGGTTTGAAAATCAGGCAACCCTATGGCAGCTTAAAATTTTCATGGTTTGGGAAGAAAAAATTCTAGGTGATCCCTTGGAATGCAAGGCAAAACATTCTCATATTTCTCCTCTGTGGATTAGGTTCTTATAGGGCAAGTCACCCATTGCAGGTCTCCACCCTGTCTCGATGCTTGAGTTTTCATGTTGGAAACAAAATAACTATTTCCCCTAAGTGGTAATCCAGGCTAGAATGTGAACTAAATATTCTAGAGACCAGAGTCTTATATCACTTAACATGCCAACCATGTTGGTGACATGTTTTCGGTCAGTGACATTCTCTACGAATTTTTGCTCGCCTACAAAATACGTTTCGTAGTGAGGGACTTCGAGATAGCAGTTAAAAAGTGTTGTGGTAAATGGTAACTATAAAGGCTCTTATCTGATGTTAGTAATGAGAGGTCCCAAATTTTTTAAATATTTTCAAAAATATAAGTGGTTTCTAAGAAATAGCTGAACATGGTGATATAACCTAAAGTTTCTTCTATCTTTCTTTCAAATGAACACATCTATACTTATATTTATTTAGTTTGGAGAGGGGAAATCACCCCTTTGGCAGTCTGATTAAAGCCTAAAATAAGTAGGAGATGGCAGGGCACGGTGACTCATGCCTGTAATCCCAGCACTCTGGGAGGCTGAGGTGGGCGGATTGTTTGAGCTCAGGAGTTCAAGACCAGCCTGAGCAAGAGCGAGACATCATCTCTACCAAAAATAGAAAGAAATTAGCTGGAAAACTAAAAATCCATAGAAAAAATTAGCCCAGCATGGTGGCTCATGCCTGTAGTCCCAGCTACTTAGGAGGTTGAGGCAGGAAGATCGCTTGAGCCCAGGAGTTTGAGGTTGCTGTGAGCTAGGCTGATGCCACGGCACTCTAGCCTGGGTAACAGAGTGAGACTCTGTCTCAAAAAAAAGTAGGAGACAATGCAAGAATTATAAATAAATGAAATATATTAGACTATTAATGAGTCCAGGTTCACAGATATGAAGGGTCTGTGGATCGAGGTTAAGAATTAATGTTATGTAATCTCTCTATAAAGGTTTATTATTATTATTCAAGGGCGAGTTCAAGGCATTGCAACAAAACATGTTAGAAAGTGTCTTGGCAGAGGAGACAAATTTGTCGCCCATAGGACTAGGTAGGTAATGAGACTACTGGCAGGAGGGTGATCGTGAATGTGTGGGGGGGTGGGGTGGGGGCACAATGCAAAAGGCAGGCCTCTATTAAGGTCCAGCAGATTTTTGCCACATGGGAATTTGGGTCCTGTATGGCCGTGTCTCCCTAGCTTTTTCAAGAGAAGTGAGGCATCTGAATTTTTATATGAACTAATCATATTTGTTAATATTGGCTAAAGAAAAATTAAATTGTTTAGAACAAAGGAAATGTGTCTTTTACCAGATTTGTCTGGAAGGCGGCATGTTTGTAACTTCAAGAAAGTAAAAGAAGTTAGAAGAAATCAATTACTCATATTTTTAAGGTATTTTTTTTTACTATAAACATCTTTATTACATGTATGTATAAAACATAGGGATTAATTTAATCAATTTCCTTCCTAGTGTGGCAGTATAGTGCAATAGAACCATCACCAGCCTTTGGAATGTTTTAATTCTTCCAATAAACATTTATATGCCAAGCAATATATTAGGGGGTAAGAATATAAAGATTAAGACATTGTCTTTGTTTCCAGAGCTTACAGACCAGTGTGGAAAGAGTTGTACCAAAATATCATAATACAGTGTGTTAAGGCCTGTCACAGAGATATGTAAAAAGTAGAAAGGGAGTAGGAGGGAAGAAAACATAAGTCTTCCCAGGCGATTGGGAAGGATTCTCAGGGGAAAGATCTCTTTGAGTATAACTTTGTGTCAAGAGGCTCAGAAGATAACTGATCTAATAGGATATGCTGAAGAATTAGGTTTTTATCTTACAGGAGATAGAGGATCATCAAAGAATCCTGAACAGGGAAGCAATACGTTCGGATTTTTATAATTATTCTGGCTGAAGTATGGAGTATAGCCTACAGGTGGAGACAAAGTAGAGAATGAAGATTCCCAATGATGACTGTAAATGTTCAGACAGAGAATTAGGGCAGCAGCAGGGGCTGTTAGGTGAGACTACCTGGGTGGAAAGATATTTAGGGGATGGAAACAACAGAGCCTGGTGGCTGATTGTATGCCAGTGGGCAGGGCGGCGAGAGAGGGAAGAGTTGAGAATGACTCACAAGACTTTCTACAGGAAATAGCCTGGTATAAGGGTGAGAGCATCATCTCTGGAGCCAGAGTACATATAGGGTCAAATCCTCCCCTTTCCACTCATTTGCTCTGTGACTTTCGGCAAGTTACTTATCCTCTTGGTGCTTCAGTTTTGTATATATGTCAAGTGTTCTTACAATAATGCTATCTCCATGCCTAAAAATTACTGTTATTTTTATTATTGATTATTATAATTCTGGTCAGGATGGTGGTTTCATTGCATTTGTTTTAAAAGACTGAATGTTGCATTTGAAGTGTTTTTAGAACATTCTAGGTTTGCATAGTTAAATATGGGGATCTCAGGTTGAGAATAAAGTTTCATTAGTATATTTTATGTGTATGAAATCACCTACGGTACTTTGAGAGAAGTAGGGTTTGAATCTCCAGGACACTGACATTTAATGGGTAGAGTAAGAGGTAAAATCTCAGAGGAACAGAAGAAGAAAAAGGCAGACAGTAGCAGGAGAAAAACAAAAAAAGTGATATCTAAAAATGAAGAAAAGAAAGTTTTAGAAAGAGTATAATCAACACAGAAAATGCTATAGAAGAGTCAAGTATATCGGTAACAGAAAAGCATCTATATTTAACAATTAGGAAAACTTTAATAAAGTAATTTAAATATCTTCTTGGTAGCTGACATACAGAAAACACTCAAATGTTAGTTTCCATCATCCTTCTTAATTTTAAATGCATTTCTTGAGAGAGAAGAATGAAAAACAACTACTAGATTGAATCATATAAACTTTCCATGTTTTTTTGACATACATTGGTCAAAAAACATGGACCAATTTGGTCAGTGATTGACCAATGTAAGTCAAAAAAGCATTGAAGTTGATAATTTCATGTAATTCGACTATGCTGAGTAAGTGAAAAGCCGCTTGGAAAATCAGTAGAGTTAACAAAGGTATGTGTTCCTTTTGTTTGTGCTATGATACAAGAACAAAAATAACCCCTTCTTTCTCCTAATGTTCCTAAAGAAATGGAGCTGATAATAATTGCCAATATCATATTCACACAAATATGAAGTGATGATATCTGAATGCCTTCCATGCCCTGTATCCTACTCTAGTTATTTTTCTTGTCACTTCGCCCTTGAGTCTAAAACCTGCAGGGGTGAAACCTGAATGCAAAAGTAATTTGAAGGGAAGGATATTCGTACCTTTCCAAAGAAATGTCTTCTGTTACTAATAACATTGGCATTATGAGAAGTCTGGTTATTTTGGCAGGGTAGAGTATGAAGTGAAAATGTTAAGAGTGTTGGCTTTGGAATCAAGTCCTGACTCTACCACTTATCAGGTCTGAGGTCCAGGGAAAAATCCTTTCTCTGCTAAGCCTCCATTTTCTCATATGGGATATGGAAAGGAGACTGCTGTCTCTCAGGTTTTGTTAGGGTAGCGGGAGATGATTACATACGGGGTTTAGCACAGTGCCTCTTACAACAAGTCGCAGCTTACGATATTTCACTTTTTAGCTCTCCATGGTAGATGAGTGTGAAAAAGTTTGAGAGAACTGTTTTTAAAAGAATAGGTACTTTTAGAAGGACTAGCCTTTTCAGGCACCAGCAAAAACCTTGAAGTCTCCCCAGCAGCACAGTCTCACCCATTCACTGGTCACCTTCCAAGAGAACCACCAGCCAGGTCCATCACGTCCCAAGACATAAGGGCTGAGTAAGCTTTGTGTTTCTCATCGGTCCTGGGGTGGAGGGGCTGGCCAATATGTTTCTTTATAACCAATGAAATACATGATTCATAAAACAAAACCCCTCAAACTCTATGTCCAAATTAAAATCACACAATTAACTACCAAAGACTTACATATAAACAATATTACTAATGATGTACCACAGGTAACTTTATCATATCTCCAAATTTTCTTATTAACCTGATATTTTCCAAAGGTAAAAAAAAAATGATTACTACAAACACAAATCTCATTCATTTTACATTAAATTAAAGCAAAATAAATTTATAACATATGCCAAAACTATCTGGTGAAAAAGCCCCTTTGAGTTCATCACCTAAGTTTTCAAAGTTTATGGTAGTATTGCAATTTCAATTCAAAATTAAGTAAAAACAAGGCTAAAAATGCCCTAACCTGTTATTTGCTTTGCATTTTTCTGAAAGATTACTATGCTTTGCTATTGGCAAAATGGTCATTAAAAATTTAATACAAGACTATTCAGTGAAATGGAATCCCATAAAATATGATAGTATTATGGATCTTAAAGTAAAGCCACCAGTGCAGATGTTCCTAATCATACTAAAAACACAAATATACAAACCAGTTTGTTCCAGCTACAGAATAATTTAATTAAAAGAGTGTTTATAATTTAGCAATATGAATAATAGTTAAAGCCAGGGAGGCAGTGAAACTACAAGGAAATATAAACCTACAGAGTCTATGCCAAAGAAACAGCTCCAAATTCTCAAGGCTACAAAATTAATTCCTTTCCTTGCAATACAGGTAGAAAATTACTACCTGAATTAAGGCAAAAACTGCAATGAATATACCTTTAAGCAAAACACATCCACACACGTGCACACTAGTTAACTAGCTTTCAGCAATAGAAACACCTATCCAAATCCAGAATATTTAGAATCTGCTTTGGGAAAGTTAAAATCAGACATCTCACCAGTTTAAACTTCTTATTGAGAAATAGATGTGGTAGGTAACGTGACATAAACGTAAATCGGCAGATACAGTAAAAACATAAGCTCTAAGGACATACAGGATTCTCCTTGCAAATAAGGATCTTGGCAAAGAGCCTCCTTTATGTACAGAAAGCTTTGTTCCTTGTTTATAGGAACTCTCAAGGCTACAACAGGTAATTGTGTGCTGCTAATTAGGTTCAAAAATGATTGTATTCAAGCCAGGAGATATTTTATAGCTTGATTCCATAAAAGTAGGAAACTCTATCAGTAAGATCACATTATAAAAACTCATTCTCCCACAATTACTGATCTTTTGCTCTAAAACAGTATGAATTGTAATATTGCAAATATGTAATAGTATTCAAAAATTGGTTCAGTGCCTAACAGCTATCAAAAACTAGGGGAAAAAAACACAATTAGAAAAACTCGTGTACTTTGATATCCAGTGTGTTATTTCTCCAAAGTTAACATCCATTTCTTTAGCTACATTGTGGATCCTAGGTGACAATACTCTTCCAAGAAAGCAAAGTGACATCTAATCTGCATAATTCAGAAGAATCAAATGCAATACATTACCTTGGGTCACCTGTTGAACTGCCAACATTATCCCAGACACAGTGTCCGGAAGCAAGTTTTCTTTCAGATTGTAATGTGGTGCCCATTCCAAAATAGGTAGCCGCCTTCTACACCACTGCTTAATGTCTTCACAATGGGGGGTATGCATCTTGCTCCAAAGCACGCTTTTCTTTTTCCTCTTTGCTCCTGTCATTTTCCAGATTTCCTCTTGTAGAAGTAAACTTCTTTAAACAAGAAAAAAAAAATCGTTGCAGAACACCTCCTTTCAATGCCAGGCTCCAATTTGTCTGTGGTTTACAATGTCAAAGCTACCCAGAAAATAAATAAATGAGAGAGAGAGACAGAGAGAGAGAGAGAGACAGAGAGAGATTAACAGAAGCACTTAAATATATGCAGCTGGTCTGTATGTCTTATCATGGTACAGCTAATTATTCTAGATAAAAACTATAGATTAAAACCTTAAATTCTTATCTGAATAAGAAGTAGTTCCTGTTAATGTAATATTTTCTCTGATCTTGGAAAAGTAATGGGCTCAGTGTGAAGTTAGTCTACAGCTCTCTCTCGCCAGTAATTCCCCTTATATTCACTGTAGTCTTATGTTTTTGGCTGCAATCCCAATGGTTAATGAGGTAGTTCTGGGCGTGTGTTGGAAGTGGGCTGGGCTATGCTAATGGCACCAGGAAGCATCCAGCTAGTCCAGTCTCTCGTTCCAGGCTATGCAAAATCATAAAACTGCCAGAGGGGCTGGTCACACAACATATATCCAGAGAATCCAGCCTTACTTCTTTGGAAGCTATATATTTTCAACAGACCAGATGACTGCCAGTTCTACAAAATTCAGAGACATGACAGGGTATTGCTAAAGGGCTTTATCATTTTTATTCCCTGGCAGATGAGGTTTTCATTCATACAGAAATATTCAGAGAGCCACTGCCCAGTCTGGGAAAGGAGTAACTAGTTCTCATAAACACACTGTAATTTCATCTCCTGGGCTAAGAAAATAAGTATCACAATGAACAAATATTTGTGGCTAGAGATCTTCCTTGTCTCTGAAACTGTTCATTCAGTTTTCTCTGTTTCTCTAAGTCGTGTAATTACACACTTATTCTGGGCTGACTGAAATTTCTTGAGGAACAACATATGGCTCAAACTATTGTTTGAAGTGTCCCTAAATTTTTTGTGGTGCTGCCCTCTTTTCTCATAGCTTTAGGGATGAGGGTTCTCTTTTTAAGAAAGTGTGTTACATTTTATAATAGAACAGACAATCAAAGATTTTTATTTTATGATTGTTTCTCTCAGCCCCAAGAAGAAAAAGCCTGCATTTTTGAACTGTTCCACTGGAATTAAACCAAAAAGCCAATATGCTAACTGAAGTTAGAGAGCCAAGGAAAAGATTACCATGTATATAGTTTACTGCAACCCTTTTTAATGCCCGTTTGTCTAAAGACTAGAAATCTGGTTTCTGGAAGCCTTTAGAATAACAAAGTGCTTGGATCCATTGGCTACTTCTAAGGTCCCTTGCTGGACTTTCACCCATTGTTTGTAAATGAAAGTGAAGAGTTGCTTTCTGTTTTCCAAAGATCACATCTCTGGCTTTGTATCTGTGCAAAACTGCCTTTCTTTTTAAATCCAATGAAAAGAGAGAGAGGGAGAGAGAGACACTTTATTTGTATCTACAGAATAGAATCTTCTTTTTCCAATCGTTTACATCATATTAAATTTCCAAATTATTCAATAGTTCAGGTTTAGAGCCCATAGAGAGAGCCCCATTTAGAGACTAAGTTGTAGCATTTTAACCCTACCTCTTTACATGAGAGGTGGACTCACCAGGCAAATGTAAATCCGCTCTTAATAGAGATGTTATATTGCTTTTCCTTCACAAAAAGCAAACTTTAACTTTGTTTTATATGCTATATTTTATGTGTGTATGTATATATATACACGTACATATATATACATATACACACACACAAATCACCAATCAACAGCTATTTGTGTAATTTCAACCATTTTAAAATTTGTGTTAAATCCTAGTAACAAAGAATTCACATTAACAGGATTTTCAGAATTGAAGGTGAATTTGTATAGAAGTACCTAAATCACATCATTGCCAGCAATTGTTCTAAAACTGTTTAAGACCAGAAAGGAGGAGAAATTAGTTTAATGAAATACTTCTGAAGTCTCTCAATCAAAAAATTCCTAAAATTTAGAATAAATCTTTCCTAAAAATCTTTTTTAAGCTTAAATCTGGACTTCCAATTCTAGATTTTTCCCATTCCGCATACATTCATGTTAATATTATCTACATGCCAAATTTTCACTCCAGAGCATGGATCACTCCTATATATAACCAGCAATACCAAAAAAACTCAAAATTTTTATGAAGAAATTTGTTCACACACAAGATTCTTAGAGTAACTTGACCAGCCCATAAAATTCAAGAAGGCTAAATAGGTTTATTCAAAAGTTTCAATGACTAAGAGTGGCTTAAAGTTCAGTATTACACACCATCTGTATGAGATATCTCAATACCTATACCAATAAAAAGATAAACTTACGCCCGGCGTGGTGACTCACGCCTATAATCCTAGCACTCTGGGAGGCCGAGGCGGGTGGATTGCTCAAGTCAGGAGTTCGAAACCAGCCTGAGCAAGAGCGAGACCCCGTCTCTACTATAAATAGAAACAAATTAATTGGCCAACTAAAAATATATAGAAAAAAATTAGCTGGGCATGGTGGCGTGTGCCTGTAGTCCCAGCTACTCGGGAGGCTGAGGCAGAAGGATTGCTTGAGCGCAGGAGTGTGAGATTGCTGTGAGCTAGGCTGACGCCACAGCCTTCTAGCTCAGTCAACAGAGTGAGACTCTGTCTCAAAAAAAAGAAAAAATAATTTTAAAAAGATGAACTTATTATCTTCTACTTCACACAAGGACCAACAGAAGAATTCTTCTTAAAACCTCATTTGATCACATCACTGATATGTTTGAACTTCAGTGATCTCTAATATCAAACTTAAACTTATTAGCAGAAGCAATACAGACCTTCTCTGTTTCCCTACCCCTACTCTGTCTAGTTTCCTATCAATTCTATTTAATTCAGCATTTTTTTTATTGAACAATCATAATTTGCTAGATTCTGTGAAGTGCTGTAGAAGGAAGAGGGGGAGGGGTGAGATATTGTCTCTATATTCTAGGATTTACCATTTCATGAAGAAAATTTGAAAATGTATAACTAACTAACTCAAGGCAGAACTAGATAAATAACAATCAAGTTATGCAATAAGTGATGTGGGGAGAAGGGAGAGTTGCATTCTCATTGAGAACAAGGACTCCTCATCTTGCCTAGACTGTTCTAACTGGTGAGTATACTCACACTGGTACATTACGTTGATTCTTCAGTCTATCTCTATACTAATTTCTTTAGTTGCATGGTCCTTTCCATCTTCTTTACATCTTCTTTACATCTTGAGTAAATGTTTAATTTACTCAATATTTACCTGCTCCATGAAACTTTCCTTGGTTTCTCTACAGTTCTGCTCCTGATAGGTGATCAACATTTAGGTAATTCTCAGTCTATTCATGGGTGTAGAGCTGCAGTCATTTTCATTGTTTATTGGTTTTGTTCCTTTAAATCTATTTCATGTGATTTTAAACAGTCTGATTCATGAGACTGTAAATTCCTTTTGAGCAAGGATTATTCACATAATTTGCTTTGCCTCTTTTTTTAGGATCCAGTAGAAGGAGCTGTAGACATAAGATTTGCTTAATAAATATTAACAAACAAATGTTTCTACTCCTGAAACCACCCAAAAAATCATTTAGTCTATCTCAGCTTGGTTTCCAGGTTGTGCTATTAAAGAATCAGAAAAAGAGGTGGAAAGAAAATGAGAATTAGAGACACCAAGAGGAAAACAATAAGAGATTTTTATCTTGCTCAACTTCTCCCAGTTCTCTCAAAATCTAAGGAAAGTTCCTTGTTCAACACAGTTCTTTTTTCTAATATTATAGAATCTGGAGAATGCAGAAAAAAAAAATTAGATGGGAAATGCAGGAGGAAGGAAGGAGAAAAGGGAGATGTAGAAAACCTAATGGATTAGGGTTTCAGAAAAAATTTTAGAGGCTGGCAGGTAACAGCCTCTGGGACAATTACAAAGTGTGAGGGAAAATCTTGAGTGAGGAAAGAGTCTTTTGGGAAATATTACGTAGGTTATAAATTGGATCACATGTAACAATTTTGAGAGACACAGTAAAGACTGAAATTTTTCTCGCAATACTTTTGATCTCGGCTTGATGATTCTTTGAGAGTGGTCTGTGTGAAGACTGGGACACCTAAAGCGCTGATTTATATCTAGGTTACACCTGGAAATACAGACGCTAACATTGGAGGGCATCAACTCTAAACTCATACCTACTTCAGAAAGTTGGTCTTCCACATTTCTAATAAGAAGACACTACAAAAGGCTCCCACCTGAGGGGGAAAGCGAAGGCTGAAACTAAGGCCATGCTGCACTCACGAAGCCACATAACTGGCATGGAATACATCTACACACGAGAAGCAAGTTTTTTTAAGTCCATCAGACAGGGTAACTTTTCCTAATTTACCCAAAGTCTCATATAGGTTAGCACAGTCTTGAATCCAACCTCTGTTTAATCCTACCAATGACTGAAATTAACAGGCTTAGAAAAATAACTTATTCCAATTTTCAGACATTGTAATTGTTAGAACATTTTTTCCCAATTATTGAGCCAAATCTGCTACTTGAGATGTCTACTCTTTAGTCTTTATCCTAATCCCAGTGACATATAATAATCTTAATCCCAATGACATATAACGCATAATTAGGCTTTCAGCTTCAGGCCTAATTAATTTTGTGCTACCCCCCACCCCAAAAAGTTGCGACTTTTTATGGTGCTATTCATTTTAGAAATACTGTTACATGCAAAAGTGGATGCACATATATCAGTCAATTACAGTCCTGAAGAGTGTAATTGTCTTTCTCATGATAGGTCACCAGTACAGTAGAGTGAGCAAAATTCTATGTGCTCATCAATGATTGCTAATGTGCCCTACATTGCTTTCTTTGGATTAAGTAGAACTTTCCAATATATTTCTTTTTTTTTTCCTTTCTGCTATTATTTGATAATCTATGACTTATTTTAACCCATTGTAGGAGCCAAAGGGAGATAGCTCTAATGAAGTTTAAAAAAATGCCTAGAAAAAGAATCACTTATTCATTCAAGTGCACATTTTACAATGATATAAGACATTTTCAAAGAAATGATAAAGAAAAAAAGAAAGGGGGTGAATGATAAGAAGAAAGAGGAAGAGGAGGAAGTAAAAGAAGAAAAAGGAAAGGAAGATAAAAGTAAAAGCAGTAAAGAATAGCAGTTCATTGAGGATTAGTAAAAGCCCTTTCTCATTTCCGACCTACAATTGGTAAACAGTAAGTAAAATAATCTGTAACTGGGAACACATCATGGCTTAAGAAGATTTGAAGATGCCAAAATTACCAAGCACAGAACTGGACATTCACCTCCCCAAGAACTACATGATTGTGGGGTCTGTAACTTGCTTTAGTAGCCCTGTTTCTAAGAAAATTAACTCCCATGCTAAAGGACATATGTGTCTGTTGGAAAACTATGATGGTGCCTTCTTATGTATTTTTATATTTTTATTCATTATGTGATTTGTTTTTCATCTTTTTACTTTTAACCTATTTGTATCTTTATATTCAAAGCAGGTTTCTTGTAGGTAGTATCTAGTTGGGTCTTGCTTTTTGAATCCAATGAGAAAATCTCTGCCTTATTTAAACCATTTTCATTTAATGTAATTATTGATATGGTTGAATTTAAATCTACCACATAGCTATTTAGTTATCTGTGAATTATGAGATGTTCTATTCTGGTTAATGAAAACATGAACTAGGATGGAAATACAGAAACCGTGTGAGTTCCTAGGATTGCTCCTTTTAATCATCCCTCCCTCTTATGTGCTGATCTTTACTTCTGCACATGCAGATCTCTGGGGCTGTCTCAGTGCATCTCTCATCTCTCTGGTACTCTGCCATGTGAAATCTCGCTGCTTTGGATTCTCTAGAATCCTGAATCCTTCTCTGCAATGTAGGAAGACTGCCAGTCTCCTCACAGGTTCTCCTCTACCCCCACACTCTGTTGCACCATGTCCTGCAAACTTTCCCAACAGAACCTGAGACAATCATAAAGCTTATTTTATTTATTTCCTATCTCTCCAAGATCATTGTCATCCGTTGTCTAATGTCCAAAACCTTGACACCATTGTTTTATGTACTATGTCAGGTTATTTTTATTTGTTTCAGGCAGGAGAGTAAATCTAATCCCTGTCACTCAAAACTGGCTAGAAATGGAAGTTATCCATCATATAATATGGCTTTCAAATAGTCCACCATAATTATTACCTTCTCCATGACTTACTGTGCTTGCCAATTTTCCTTTTAAAATGTGATACCAAAGTTTAATACAATATTAGCTGTGTTCTGAATTTAAAAGTATAAATAGTACCATACAATTAAATTTTAACTTTTTCAAATCCATCTCTGTTAAGTGATATATTCTCCATACATTTTTTATGGAGGAGATTTTTATAAAAATCTAAACATAACATTTGATTTTAAACCTTATCTGATATCCTGAATCTGGTTAATTAATTTGTTGTGTCAAAATCTTTCTTAATCTTATTCTGTTATTACTAATACTGATAATTATGCTTTTCACTTCAACATATTCCCTATTCCTCCAAACATTGTTACCTATATTAGTTGGCTCAGGATGTATAACAAAATGTCATAGACTGGGTGGCTTAAACAACAGGAATTTATTTCTCACAATTCTGGAGGCTGGGAAAGCCCAGATCAAAGTGCCGTTTGATTCTGCTCTTGGTAAGGGCTCTCTTCGTGGTTTGCCTATGGCCACCATCTCCCTGTGTACTCACATGGCAAAGAGAGAAAGAGAAAGCAAGCTTTCTGGTGTCTCTTCTCATTAGGATACCAATCCCATCATGATGGCTCCACCTTCATGACCTCATCTAACCCTAGTTACCTCCAAAGCTCCCATCTCCAGATTTCATCACATTGAGAGTTAGAGCTTCAACATATGAATCTGGAGGGGGACACAATTCAGTTCCTAGCATTACCCAAAAATTGATTAAGCATGCTACATAAGCCTTTATTCAAATCATTAATAAATAAGGAAAACCACACATATCTACTAGTCTTGTACTTCAGATTGAAAATTATTTAGTAGGAATTATTTGAGAAAAGTCAGTCAAATAGAATGTTTTTTATTTTGTCTAAAAAGATATCTTAAGAACTCATATCAAACTAATTACTGAAATCAAATGTATTATGTCTTTAACAGTCATGTATTATAACTTTTCAATACAGTGCTCCTATTAAAAGAGATATTGACGTTTGTCTAAAAACTTCATTAGACTCCCTTTCTGGATACAGAGTCCCCATCTGGAAGGGATGATAATAGCAGAGAAAAAATAGACTGTTTGGAACTGTTGTGTTACTCAGAAGAAAAATGGCTAAAACACTCCATACAGCCTATATTGTTCCATAGGGATCAGTCCAAAAAAAGTAAATTTCCCCAACATTATCAAAGTAGTGTTGACATTCAGGGGAAATTTTCAAAACTAGGGGAAATTCAAAACTAGCCTGGATTCTATAGTGTTAGCCTCATTAAATCTCTTTAAGTTGAAATAATACCTAGAGGTCACCTCCAACTAAAAGGATTCAAGCAATGTAGAAATAATTTTTATAACAGTTCTGAGAGATGTTCTCTGGGCTTTTTGTGTGCAAAGTTGCACTTCTGAGAGATAGTAGCTTGGCTTTTTGTGCAATATTCTAAGATGCTAGACTTATAATTACTGTTAGGGCTCTTAGTTGTTAACAAGGAATGTTTTTATCAAAAGACAATTATCAGGTATGTAGAAATATGTGTATGTGTACAAAGTTAAAAAATAACCAAACTGCTCTCACATATATGATTTAAAATGTCAAGAATTAAAGCTCAAGTTCCTACTCATCCATTGCTTTGACTTTCAAGCTTCATGGCTTGGTATTGTGTTCTTTGTGTCAAGGATCAATAGAGCAAAATGCAGAACATTTGTACTTTGATAAGAATTGAGAAGCTATTTATTTTTGCCAATATTTTTCTTCATCTTTCTGGTTATTAAATAATCAAATTACTATTATAAAAGATAAGGTATAAAAGATAAAAGGTACATAGATAAGGTATAAGGTATATATAAGGTATATATAAGGCATAAAGGTATATATATGGTATAAAAGATTTAGGAAAGTATAGAAAATTGTTAATAAAGAAAAAAATATGTTCCATAATCACACTGTTGATTTAAATTTGGGTATAGTTTGTTCTAGTGGTTTTTTTCCTATGAAACGTTTTTCTTTATATAGTTGAGGCACTGCGATACACATAACTTTTCATTTCACTGAACTTTATATCATACATCTTTGATAAATCATCAAAAACTCTGAGAGAACAACATTTTTTAAAGACTACACAATATCACTTCACAAAGATGTACCATAGTTTACACATTCATTTCCCAAAGAGTTGCTTCCAATTTTTTTTATTATCACAGATAACACTGGGACAAACATCTCTGGGCATAAGTCTTTATCCAGATTTCTAATTATTTCCTTATAAGTAGAACGATTAGGGTCTAAGTGTCAAGAATCATTACTAATGATGTCATTTTTATTGGTGGATATTTTTCCCATACTCCAGTGAGGCTTTTCTGCGTCATCCTACACCAGCCCAGATATTTAACAAACTTATCTTTTGAGTGGTCTTACTCAACAGTCATGTGTTGACCTATACAACACTTAATGATGTCTAGTTTTCTGGATCAATTAACTTTGCATCAAAAATCAGAGTATTCTTGCTTTGACTTTCCTGGGACCTTAAAGACATGGAATATATTTTTCTTTTGAGCTTGTTTTTACTTGCTGGTTTACATTCCACAACTGACAGCATAATTCAAGTATGGGCTACCACTAATGTCTTTTTCCCAAAAAGCACATAATAATATTCAGAAATTCTCAGTGCTCAAGCTTATTTGTCTCAAGCAGGCAAACTGAGTGTCTAAGCATAACTCAGACAGCGGAATCAAAGTACTGTAATAGGGAAAGGGACGGTGAATAATTATAGATTTATCATTTATTGAAAGATATAGATGAGTTCACAAACCATTTTGGTTTATTGAAAATTAAAAAATTTTAGGGACTTTTTAGGCCTTCCACAAAGCATTTCTTTCACTTTAAGAAGTAGCAAGTAAGGAATAGTTCCAAAGTTCTGATTCTTCCCATTAATTAGTGGTACAACTTAAATTTCCTCTAGAAATTTCAAGATTTACATTATGATGATATTTTGTACTATATTCACTATATTACTGATAGTAAACAATATATACATTAGGACAGATAAACCAACCTTTAAGGAACATTAGTTTTTATTCATGTCAAAAGGAGTGTAACAAACAAGAAATATTTGAAGTATTATACTGTGGAGCCAGACGACCAACCAGCACATTGGCAAGCCAAACTGAAATCCAATGCCAACTTTTCAAGGTCTTTGAGGGAAGGATTTAGATAAAGTAGAGTACCAAGGACAATGCTTGGTATATGGGAGAGGCACTGATAAATGCTTATTGTTGGCACCCATAAATTTCTTTCATTAGTTGTTAAGATAATTTGAATAATGTTTGAGTCTTTTCAACAGTTTTTAGTTGAGTTTTTTTTGTTTGTTTTTTAGAGACAGGGTCTCACTTTGTCACCCAGGCTGGAGTGCAGTGGCATGATTCCAGTTCACCGTAGCCTCCAATCCTCAGACTCAAGTGATCCTCCCACCTCAGCCTCCTGAGTAGCTAGGACTACAGGTGCTTAACACCATGTCCAGCTAATTTTTTTTTAAATTTTTAAAAACTTTTGTAGAGATGGGGTCTTATTATGTTGCTCAGGCTGGTCTCGAACTCCTGGCCTCAAGCAATCCTCTCGCCTCGGCCTCCAAAAGTACTGGAATTACAGGTGGGAGCCACCGCATCCAGCCTTGTTGTTACTATTTGAAGTCACTGCTTTATGGGTTACTCTAAAAAATGTTTTAATCAGAATGTTTTTGATACATCTTCACGGAGTACCCATACCCAAGGAAGTCCCAAGCATGAGGGAGAGTTATACTTCAGGATCTTTAATACAATTGGGATGGTAGGAGATTTTAAAACCAAGGACCTTAAGAGTTCAAAGTCTAAACTGCCCTTCTGGAATTTATTCTTGATAATAGGAATAAGGCAGATTGTATATATGATCTTTCCCACATTCTAATCAACATCTTGTACAGGTAATGCTCAAAGAAGTGAAGGTAACAAAAGTGGCTATATCACATCAATAAAGCAATTTCTGAACCTGATGACCCACTTTGGGTGTAGGATAAAAAAGTATTTTCACATCCCACCTCTATTATCATGAGCCCTCTCAAAGAGCAACCAATTGAAGGTAGAGAGCATATCAACTTATCCCAGAAAAATAAAGAATCCCACCACAAGAATATGCCTTTTATTCCTGGCAGCTGTGGGATGACCGTCAGTCGGGGAAAATGGAATACAATGTCTTTCCTGCTAATCTTAAATTCTTTTGAAGAATCCTCTTTTGCTGATAATATAATCAGATTGAAAATGCAATAGATAGATTCAAGAACATAGTAAAAGTAAAACCCACATAGACAAAAATTTAGCACCAAACAATGTCAAAGAGGAATGTTTTTATGTGACGAGGTATACAGTGATACTGTTATTATAATAGAGATGGAGAATGGGAATCTTGGAATCCACCACAAGAAGGTGATGATTAAACCATAGGAAATGATACTGAGAGAGTGAAATAAAGGATTAGAGATGGAAGTCCATCAAATATGGAGGAAAAAACGAAAGACAAAGCCTTTGAGAAGTATGGAATTTAGCGATTAGAAAGTTGTTGAGTGAAGTTTCGGAGAGAAGGGTTGTTACAGTAGTGGGTACAGAAACCAGATGCAGTTGGCTGAAGAATGAGTGAGTAATAAAAAAATAGAGGCTACTCTTTCAACGATAACTAAATAGAATGCAGAAGAAGCTCCAAGTTTTTAAGGTAGAAATCTCTAATCGTGTTTATAGATTAGGAAAAGACATGGCAGATAGAAAAAGAGTGAAAACGGACCAAGCATGATACCAGATGGAGCAACTTGGAAAGAGGCAAGAAGAAGCAAAAGGATAAAGGCCACAGATTATAGGAGCATCCTTAAAGAAAAAAAAAAGTCTATTTTTCAGACAGGAATGAAGGGGAACATACATAGAATGGAGAGAGTCTGAGATAGAGAGGAAATAAATTGAGTTTTTGTTAAACAGTCTCAAATTATTTGGAGTAATAATGAAGGTAGCAGTGCCAGATTTAGCAAATAAAAATACAGGGCACATAGTTAAATTTGAATTTTAGATACACAAGGAATATTTTCTTGTAGTATAGGTATGTCCCATGCAATATTTGGAACATACTTACACAGAAAATAAATGTATTTGTTGTTTATCTAAAAATCACGGTTTTTCAGGAGACATATGATAAAAGTCTTTTCTCCGAAACACAAATTCGAACGGGCATCCTGTGTATTTTGGTGTAGTGATCTGGGCTGGAAATACCGTTACAGAGTTTGGGTCATGTTCTACCACCAGGCACCCACTTGCTGTGTGACCTGGACCACCTCTGTTTAGGAAAGGGCAGCAGTGACAGTCAGTTGGGTTTAAATTCCAGTTCTGCCACGGCTCGACTTTGCAATCGTGAGCCAGTTTGGTTGACAGAAAACAGTTTGGTAAACGAAATAACTGGCTGAAAGCACAAAGCACGAAGTCTGTCACAGAGTAAGCAGTTGATAAATATTAGACATTGGTGTGGTGGTGAATGGCATTAGGAAAAGTTCTACCAGCAGTCGTCTGTTTGGTCTTACGCATATATAAACTGAATACAGTAGATAGTATTGTCGGGACTATTTGTAATAATATTGATAATCAATATTAGTTTGATTTCAGACGTTCAACATTTAAACTATAAACAGCATGTTTATAACAATAGTGCTTCCTGTGTAACTTTTACAAGGTTAGGGGGCCCTTCCTGCGCTGACTCTTGAAGCAGCAGTGCCACCTAGTGGTTGTGAAGTCAATAATGACCAATTAAGAACACCTGGGTAAAAGTGGCCGGCTTTCTCAGCACAGAACTTACTGAATTTCTATCAGTGATCAATATTGATGGTAAGTAATATTTCATGTGGCATATTACATCAACTCATCTCACTTTGTCCCATTAATATGTGTGCACTCTAACAACATGCCTTCACTTAACTCCACCTGACAGACTAACTTTGTGAAAGAAACACTCCTGCTGCCCAGGAGGTTTTAATTATGTAATTACCCAAATAGTTCTGGCCATCTCCTAGCTTCTTCTAACTCTATTATTCCCTGAAAACTTTGGCAGAAGGGGAGGGAGAAGTGAGCAGAACTGGAAATATGAAGCCTTGAGGCTTTCTCAATTACCAGCTTCAATTTTTTTTTTTTTTTCCTATTTAGGTTAGAGGTTTCTATTTTCTTTCTCATGCAGTCAAGAGGATCTATGCTTTTCTTTTGGAGAAGAAAAGAAGTTTTCTCAAAATCCAAATTAAGATTTACATATTTGATCACCAATTTTATCTCTGTATTAATTGGAGACCGGTGTCTGCTCCAGATATATTATGTAGCTTCTGACCTGAGGGCTTCTTAAAGAATTGAGAGATTTATAGCTTATAAAGTTATGCATGTAAGTAAAATTTTCAAAAAAAAAAATAGCAAATAGGGAAGTTTTTGTTTGCTTCCAGAAATGTCAAGAGAAATTAAGAATCCCAAGTAGCCTTTGGGGGAGATTTTACTCTGACCCCATTTAATCTATTTCTTATGTGAGAGTATTATAGAATACCAAGCTAGAATCCCATGGCCTAGTGGTCAGAAGATGGTTAAATTAAGTAAACTTGGCATTCAAACTGGTAATACATCAACTCAGATATGGCTCAAGAGTTATTAATCAATGACTGTTAGAAGTATTTCCTGAGTTTGTTTGTGAGAAACATATATATTTCAAACGTTGGTTAGAAATCAGTCCTTTTAAAGAACCAAACTTTCTTCAGATATATTTTTAAAATCCCCAATGATTTTCAATTACTGAATATTTCTGTGGCTCCCAGACCTTTTACAGATTTTTCCTCCCACAGGCTCCCCTTCACCCAAAAGGTTTCATAAATATTTCATAGCTGATACTGTTTCACAATGTCCCTAGACTGGTGGGAATTCTGATTTTCTCTCTCTTTTTTTTTTTTTTTTCTGACAGGAATGAGTAAAGATATGAACATGGATAATTTATTAGTATCTGCATGCCACGGTCCTTCAAGTCAGTCCCAAACATGAGTGAGAATATGTCTCCTGTAATATTTCTTTCCATCCCCTCTAACTCTCCTTTTCCTCTTGCTGCTTATTTTCACTTTAGGGCCTAAGTCCTCAATGACCAGAGCTATACAGCTTAGACACAATTCTATCCTGCAGAAATCCCAGGCACTTAATCCTCTTTGGAGCTCCAACTCCTACACACCTGGGAAATTTGCAGTGCATCAATGATCACTCCTATAAGAAAAGCTAAATTTGAAGTAACAGGAGATATCTTGCAGTCCTCTTCAACTCATTTAGGAGTCAGATGAGGAAAGAATGATATGCTCCTCCCTGAGTTTACTTCTTAGCTGAATATATCTGAGAAAATCAAGTAGCAACACAGAGACTGTATAACAATAATAACATGTCTACTCATTGAATGAGAAGATTGTTTCTAATCACAGTTATTTCCCATCTGAAAAAAAAATACAGTTCTCATTCAGGTTTGGCTTCATAGAGGCATATTATAAACCTGGTAGACATGTTTTATTTAAGAGCATCAATTATTTAAGTGTTTAATTTCTCAATTCCCTCATGAGACTTGAGAATGGACCAGGTATTTTATGAAGCCAATAAACCAAAAGGCAAGGACAGGTGCCCTTCACTGCCAAGTCTTTCGGCAGCACTTGCGTAACAAAAACAGAAGAGCCACCCAATTTTAATGCATGCAAGAACCATGACTATGTGTCATTGCTTTAGTAATGGCTTACTGGTTAAGGCTACTTGACTTCTTAAGAGACCTAGAAAAGTTTCCTAATGCACAAAGCAATTAATGAAGCTTTTGTGGGGGCACCCTGAAAATAATATTTGAAGCAAAAATCAAGAAGAAAAGTTCATGCCATGGCCAACAAACTTGACTAAAGCCATATAAGTTATAGAGCTAGTGAGGTTCAAAATATATTGCTAACCAACATTACACACACAGAGGGATGGTGGTCACGCTTTGAAGAGCAAGAAAAAAACAGATACCAGGACTTTCAGATAATTGAAGATTATAGAATTGAATTGAAGATTATATCAGTTAAAGAGAAATTAAACTATGCGAAATATAAAAATGATTTTAAGATTCACAGCAAACTGGCACTAAATCCTTTCTTCTTATGGACCCAGTCTTCTACATCTGCCATTGGATCCATTAGGAATAAGCAGATGTTTCTGAAAACCTGAATTTAAAATATCATCCTTAAGAGTATTGGAGAAGAGAAGAGCTAAAGAGCAGAGAGAGAATAGGTGCAGGAAGGTGGAAGGCTGTTCTGAGGGCTGGCAGCCAGTAGCTGCATTTAAGTGTCTAAAAAGTAGCGTGTGTGTAGCAACAAGGAAGTTGAAAAGATTCTTGTAGGAATTCTGGCTCTTTGGAAGACTCTGAGCAAAGCATAGGCATTTTGGAAATGAAACACATTGAACTAAACAGGGAGCTGAGAGTGTTAGGCTTTGCCACTGACACAGTGTGGTTTGGGGCAAGTTGCTTTACCTTTTCAGGATTCAGGAACACATTTATCTGAAAAGTGAGATGACATCAGGTTCCATGCCACTGTCACACATCTTCTAAGGGACAAGCTACCTACTGTCCTCTCACACCATCTCTTCTGTGGCCAACTTCTTCCCTCCTTTTTATCCTCCTGTTTCCTCTTCTCCCCTTCTGGGCTCATCCCACTTTGCATTATTGCAAGGACCGAACCTGATAAATCTTAACTAGGCTCAAGTAAATTATCTTCTGTTTAAGGGTTTCTTCTTCATCAGAGTCTCACAAGGATACCAAAAAAAAGCACAATTTAAATACAATCAGGCAAGACCACGGAAGCATCTTTCAAACCCAAGGCATTCTCCACCAACTTGGAAGTGTTCCCAACATACTTCAGTTCTCCCCATGAACGTGAAGCAGATTTCTTGGCCAGAATTGTCAAGCCTTAATTTGTCAGTAATCACCAGCTTTCAGAAATGCATCGCCTTTCTTGGAATCACAGAACCAAAAGGAGCCCCATGAGATCACCTGGTTCAATCATCTATATTCTCTAAATGCTTTTTCCCGGGGAAAATCAACATTTTGTTTAGACTGAAGCTTCACAGAGGTATATTATAAGCCTGCTAGGCATAGGCAGTGCCTGATTCTTTTATACAATACTCATAGCCTTGTGGATGTTCTGTCAACAAACACTAGCTCCGCAAAATAGGCCACTTTAGGATGTTTGGCAACATCATCACCAGTTCTCCCCTCCGTGTCACTTACTCAAGCATTCTGACACTTTAATTTCCCCAATTCAAGCCACTATGACTTCCTTAGATGCTTCTGAAATTCAATAGGACATGTTCAACCAAAAGAACTGATTATGGGACACGTGTCCTAGAAAATC
The DNA here is from genome assembly GCA_008086735.1 of Cheirogaleus medius. Lineage (NCBI taxonomy): Eukaryota > Metazoa > Chordata > Mammalia > Primates > Cheirogaleidae > Cheirogaleus > Cheirogaleus medius. The sequence continues at coordinate 36,262,338 of VBSM01001124.1, read as the reverse complement.
TATTGGTACTAAGAAAATGGGAATGTCTTAAGAAATATAGTACTGTATAGTGGAAAAGTACTTTTCTAACAATAATCTCTTTCATGAAAAGAGAAGTTTGGAATCAGTAATAAAATACCTGGAGTCTATTTCCTAACAGATTCTCTCAGTTTCTCTAAATATCTCTCTAAAAACATAATGTTTCAGAATGCTGGTTCATAATACAGACTCTTATAGGAAGAAAAATACAAACAGCATATTGTAAACATTCATTTGCTTAGAAATAAATAATCCCCCAAAATGTTTAGATTGAAAGAATTTAGTTAAATGAATATTTCTTTCAGGAAGATTATACTTTATTTTTTACATATGTACTTTTAAAACACGTTCAGAGAAAAAAAAGTTAACTTCAGATCAATTTTATTTTTCTTAACGAGTAATTCTGGTCCTAAAAGGACTTGTCATCTTGGAAATCTTGGGTCATTTTTGTTATATTACACACTAAAAATATTATATAACATAACATATGACAATTATATGTATCCACTTTTCTGAAAGATGACACGAAGGCCCAGCACTATGACTAGGAACTTTTTATTAGATCAGCAGAAGGGTATGGTAGTGATGCCAGATGGTTTTCTCACCTCCAGTTCCTGCCTAGCAGTGGAAAAGAATCAAAATAAGGAAGAAAGACAATGCACATGCATGTGTGTGTGTACACACAGTCGTCCCCAACCTTTCTGGCACCAGGGACCTGTTTCATGAAAGACAATTTTTCCACAGACTGGGGCCAGGGAGGGAGGGGATGGTTTGGGTATGATTCAAGAACATTACATTTATTGTGTATTTTATTTCTATTATTATTACATTGTTATATATAATGAAATGATTATACAAATCACCATAATGCAGAATCAGTGGGAGCCCTGAGCTTGTTTTCCTTCAACTAGACAGTCCCATCTAGGGGTAATGGGAGACAGTTAATTTCTTATGGTTTCTGTGCAGTCAAACTTCTCTGTTAATGATAATCTGTATTCATGGCCACTCCCCAGTGCTAGCATCACTCCCTCAGCTCCACCTCGGATCATCAGGCATGAGATCCTCATAAGGAGCGAGCAACCTAGATACTTGGCAGGTGTAGTTTACAGAAGGGTTCACACTCCTATGAGAATCTGATGCTGCCACTGATCTGACAGGAGGCGGAGCTCAGGCGGTGATGTGAGCGATGGGGAGCGGCTGTAAATACAGAGGAAGCTTCACTCGCTTGCTCACCTGCCACTCACCTCCTGCTGTGTGGCCTGGTTCCTATAGGGCCATGGACCAGTACCAGTCCATGGCCCGGGGGCTGGGGACTGCAGCATAAACACACACACGCATTCCCCTGTGTCATACCGTACTTGCCTCTTGCCTGGAAATCAGGAACCTAACAGCTACCTACTGGCTCCTTCTTTTTTCTTACAGTTTTAGTATTTTAAAAAAATCCACCTTAAACTGCAAATGGGAACACAGTGATTCAAAGTGCCAGAGTCTTAATTCTTCAGGGGCAAAGAAAATAAAAAAGAAACAAAAACAAAAGAAAGGTTTTTCATCACAGACACAGCCAGACCTTACTAGATGGCACCCTTCCAAAAGTTCTTCTGGTGACTTTGAAACAGGTTCCACCTGTGTGCCTTTGGCTCCCCCCACCCCCATTAATGGAGCTTTCCTTACATGTCCCTGGATCTTTGCCCTCTGAGGCTATAATGTATAAGGAAAATAGTTGTTTACTTGTTAGAATCCCATCCAGAGCTAGTCTCAAAGGGGACTTAGATTTGTAGGAGAACAGCAACAAAAGTATCACCTTTTTGTTTCTTTGAAACCATAGTCATCAGCTGATATAAGGATATGATTCAATTCTCATCAGAATCCGTGGCTTTGATCATATTTTTCTTTCCAGTGGGCTGCTGAGCATCTTCAGTAATGTCAAGCTAGTATCCTCCATTTTCCACGTCTAAAATCAAATTCATCATTTCCCACCAAATCCAGCCTCTCTTTCTGAATCCCTTCCCTTGCTACTAGGCACGCACATTCTTACAGATACCCAGATAAGGCACAGATAAAAGAAAGCTTAATGGTGTCTATGTCTCCACCCTCTTCATTGTTCTTTGATGTTCAATCAGTTCTGTCTCTAAAAGTCTTCTAAATTTATCTCTCATGTTCAATTCCCATTGTCATTATCTCAAGTCTTGTTTAGTGTATTCATGCAGACTGTTACTATATACACCAATCTGTCTTTTTGCTCCTTTCTTGTTCCCCCTTAATTCATCTTGCACACTGTTGCTGTTACCTTTGACCATTCCCTGCACTGTAAGTAAAGCATAAGTTTCTAGAAATTTAAGGTCCTCCACGACATCAATTACAAGGATTGACTGAACACGCAGCGTGGTGTCAGGCTACGTGCTTTCCATTCATTAATCCATCCCATTCATTCAATCCTCATAGTAACTTGTTTCTGTGTTACAGGTAGTGAGGTTACTGACAGAGGCCCAGAGAGGTAAGGAAACTTGCCTACAGTCAACTGCCATAAGTAGAAGAGCATGAGCAAAGTGTGCCAGGACCCAGTAGTGTCACGCCCGCCTTGCCAGCAAGGAAGACACGGCAACTGGAGTTCTTCTGACAGTGCTTTAATGGGGATATTCTTAGATTGACAATATGCGGAAGACCCCGAACGGGGACGCACACACGCTTTTAAGGCCTTGGCGGACCTGAAACCTCTGGGGATAGGTTGGGAAGGAGATGCCGCCAGTTTTCATTGGCGCAACCTAGCATCCTTCATTTACATAGTTACACAACCGGCACTTCCTGTGACCTGACCAACACTGCGCATGCTCGAGAGTTGTTTATAGCAAAATGACCACCGGATACGGGCGCCATCTTAGAATGGCGTTGCCGCCGCGCCCCACACAGTAGGAAGAAACAAGAAAGTGTTCCAATTAGAGGGAACTGCATATAAGAAGCCCAGGTGGGAGGAGCATGGGAGCTTCAGGGCACCAAATGGATGACGGCTGGAGAGAAGTGAGCTTAAGGAAAGAGTGGCAAGAGGCGAGACCAGGGAAGAGGTAAGAAAAGCTAAATCATACAGCACCTATGAGGCATGTTAAGGAGTTTGGGCTTTGTCTAGGGCTTAACTGGCGGCCAGGGAGTATTTCTACGTATGCTTTGGTTCATAGCAGTTTATTCGTAATAGACAAAAACTGGAAAAGGCTCAAGATGGAGAATGGGTAAACAAACTGTATTCCAGCTACATTGTGGAATACTATTCAGTAATAAAAAGGAGTGAACTCTTGATATGTGCAACAATATGGATGAATCTTGAAACTGTTATGCTGAGTGGGGAAAAAGCCTTACAGAAAAGAATACATATTGTATGATTCCTTTTAGACGAAGTTCTAAAACAAGCAAAATCTATCAAGGAAAAAAATCAGAATGATGGTTACCTCTGGGGAGGGCAGGACTTTACTAGAAAGTAATGTTGCCAGATGAAATACAGGATTCTGAGGAAATTTGGAATTTTCAGATAAATGTAGCATTTTTTTAGAATCTCTATGCTCCATACAATATTAATGACATTAGTATATTAAAAATGTATTCATTGTTTTGCTGAAATTCAAATTGACCTGGGCATTCTGTATTTTCATTTGAGACATCCAGCAACCTTACAGTGAAGAGACATGAGAGAACATTTGGGCGGTGGTGTGGTAACATTCCATATCTTGATAAGGGTTTGGAGATGCATTTGCCAAAGTCATGTAAATTTCTGCAAATGGAGTGTGCATGTAAGAAAGAAAAGTGTTGAACTTTAGTTACTGATATGCACTATTAGAAGGGAAATACACTGATGCCTGCAACTTGCTTTAAAATTCATCAAAAATGCAATGGATTAATGACTGAATAAAGGGACGAATAGATATATAATAAGGCAAACATAATAAAATGTTAATTATAGCATCTAGTTGATGGGCATGTGGGTATTCATTATAAAATACTTCCAACTTTTCTGTGTGTATGAGAATTTTTATAATAAAATGTTAGGGGAATAAAAATCCCTGCGCTGCCCTCATGGAGTTTATATTATAGTGGAGGAAGACAGACAATAAATAAAACTGGCAAGTAAATTACAGAGTGAAATAGGAGATGAGGGATGGGAGAGACAGAGGGAAGGGCTTTTGTGCATGCTGGGGTGGGCCTCATGGTTTTAAACAGGATGGCCAGGGTGGACTTCCTGAAGGATGTGGGGTCATGAGCCCGAAGATCACAAGGAAGAGTGGTCCAGGCAGGGAATCAGGACATTGAGAGTGAGGCTGGCGGGATTTGAGCAGAGAAGAGCTTGATTTGACTTATTTTAAGGAATTCCTCTCTGTTCATTATGCTAGGAACAGATAATAGTTCTCCAAGACATTGTCCACTCTTAAGTTTAGATGACGTCTTCCCTATGAGAGGTAGCAATAGATATTTGTTCAGCAATTATAAACATAAAATGAAAATCACTCAGTAGAATATGGACATTTTACTCTTTTAAGTAGTACTTTTTCTTAAAACCAGTATTACTTACTTGACTGAGGCATTTTCATTCGTCAGTTTTAAAACATTTTTAATGCACTTTTTGTACTCTATTTGGAAAGATAAAATAATATAAACTATATGGATCCCCTGATTTCTTCAGCCACAACAGAAAGAAATCACAGACTTTGGTTGTATAAAGTGACCAAGGCTTTTTCTAATTTCACTAGGAGAGTGGTGGCTATGATCCGGCTTCTCCATCCTCCAACACGCTCGCCTTCTTCCTCTCTCCACATATTTATAAGAATAAAGGGCAGTGATTTTGCATATGGTGGGTCTTGTGCAGCTCCTGCCTGTGCAGCCCCTGCCTCATGCTGTCTGCCTGCGACCCAGGACCAGGCTTCACGCTGACCGACTCCCTCACTTGGGTCTGCAGCGATGCTGGGGAGCCCCACCTCTCTTCCTGAGGCCCAAACACTCGCCAGATCTCTCAGCTGCCCTTGGATAGCCTGACTCTGTGAGCTGCTGGGTCCTGTGCCTTCCCCAGCCCACCTTCTAAAGCAGCCTTGCTCTTCTAGTTTTTGTAGCTCATTCTCTCACCCACCCCTACACCCACGTTTGTATGCAGTGATGCCTTATTAACCACTTCGGTACCAGCGTCGACTATAGTCGACAGCCACAGATGAATGCGCACAGCCCAGAGTCGACTTTAGCCGACAGCCATGATAGGACTTTTCTAATTTTTCATTTATCAAAATAAAATTGTGAACATTTAAAAATAACATAATGCAAACATATATGTATATGTTACCTATTCTGATTTACATTACAAGTAAAGCTGCCTGTAAAGTAAAACAAGCTTTCAGTGCTTTAAAGCTTTCCTCATCACACAAGAGCAAAACGGATTCGTCGTCAATGCACAGCACAAACTATCGTGCGGACTATGAGTGCCGGCTGTGGGCAAGGTTTCACGGCCGGTGAGTGCTGTACCGAAGTGGTTAACCGTCTTCACTCACTCCAGCCATAAATCTAGAAACAGGGCACATGTCCTGGACTCCCTTCAACCTCAGGTGACTTCTCTGGCCCCTCAGAGGCCTCTAGTGGGATGAGTACCTTTTAAAAATCCTCTTACTCATCCTGGTGTGCCATGGCAGCTCTCTGAGTCTCAAAATCCTTTTGGAACTCAGGTCAGGAGGCTTCATGCTATTTGGAGCCCTGTGTCCTGCAGAAAGCTCCCAAAGTACCAGTAGTGGGTTTGCAGATTAAGCCGCCCGGGGACTTTCTCAGAGCCGAGAGGCAAAACAATTCTTTAGCAAGAGCAAGTGATTTAGCCATTTATTTTCTCACAGCTGCAGTCCAGAAAATAATCTAGACAACAGGAACATGCAAAGACATATTTTATGAAGAAATACCAAGGAGACTTCCAAGTGTTATTCTGGAGATTTTAGAAGCTTTACCAAGTGAAAACATTAAGTCTACCCTCATTTAAAACTTTCACAGTCATCTCCCTTAATATGTTAACATAAAGAAAACAATGTTTTTCAACATAAAAGTCCAAAAAAAGCAAATATTCTCAATGGTTTATTGCTTTGATTATAGAAAAATGATATCAATACTTTATAAACACATCTAGCAACATTTTCCCCACTGGATTCAACTAACAGCATTCTGAAAAGTTGTTATCCCTTTTTTATTCTCCTTCTGAGGAAAATCTGAGTTAAAAACAAAATTCCAGAGAGCACCCACAGAAGAGACCAAAAGAGGAGAAAAATTGAATCTAGATAAATTCACAGAGAGTTAATGCTCCAGTTGCTTCAACTTCATTAGAATCAATAAAGGTTGGTTGTAGTCGTTACAAAATAAAAATATTTTGCAGCATTTCAGATCCCAACAGTAGCATTTCAAATGGATTACAGGTTGGCATGAAAATACTACACACTCACATGCACATACACACCCACGTGCACGTACACACCCACGTATATGTAGAGTAAGATTGATTACGTTTATGATTTAATTAACCAATGATTCGGAACGTGGGGTGGCCAGGAGCAGAGGCATCCTACCTAGTCTGGTTCCCCTGGTAATGCTTGGTACATGACCATGCACCTGGTAACACTAAATTTCCTGACATCAGAGTCATGATCTTTTTGAGCACATGTTTAGTCTGGGCTTTTAGTCTTTCAAATACTTAACTGGTTCCTATTCCTTATATCCATAGAACTCACGCATTCACTTTCTTCAGATGTCTGATCAAATGTTACCTTATCAGATCCAGACCACCACCCTATATAAAAAGTATTCTCTATCTTCCGAGTCATATTTTACTTCTCTTCAAAGTACTTACCACGATATCATCAGTCTGTTGCTCATGGTCTGTGTCCCTCCATTAGAAATTAAGCTTTATGAAAGCAAGAGCCTTGCCCGTTTTGTTCATTGCTACATGCTTAGACCAGAGAACGGTGCCTGGTAAATAGTAGCCCCTGGGCAAATATTTGTCTAATAAATGAATACATGGGAAAAGGACAATTTGTGAAGAAGATATTCTGTTCTGTTTTAGATATGTTGAAATTGAGAAGCTTGGAGACATGGGTTAAGCAGGGAGAAAGAGATTTAGGGGGTACCCTCCAGGTGTGATAAATGAAGCTGAATGAAACTGGTGAGAGTAGATGATTCTTCTGGTAAAGAAAATGTGCTAAGAGAGAAGAAAATGGGACTGAGTGGAGAATCCCATAGAATTCCTGTTGTTGAGAGCAAGATAAAGAAAAGAATTCAATTAAAGGGATGGAAAAAGGAATGACCCTAAGGCTTATAGTTCCCAGAGGCAGAAGATGTTCAGTCAAGCCCAGACCCAAATGGAGCACGGGCCGATGAGGAGCAGGTAGGTTGGGGAGAAGGCACACATTTGAAAGGCCAGTTGCCACAGGATGGTGGGGCAAAAACCAGGCTGCAGGACCTTGAAATAAGAAGAAAGACAGAGAGAGAAAGGTGAAAGTATAAGGAGTCAACATTTTCTTTCATGTCACCTGGGATGGGAAAATGGATAAAATTTCTTCCCTAGGACCAAGTTGACACATAAATTGTGGCTGAGATCATGGGATAAAAACAGTAAAGAAAACACTTTTTCAATAGCAACAGTATGAAAATTTTCCCCTAATCAAAATCAACTTTCTGAGTAGTAGTTTTCCCTCAATAAGGCTACGTGTAGTTTGTTCCTGTAACTCATTTTCAGTGAGCTCCTATGTCTTTCATTTGTACTTTGGTTTATTTTTTATTTTTGTTTAAAATGCATTCTTGGTTAATGGAGCCTTTTGAAAGTTACCTTGAGGCCTCATTGCTGGGGGGGCGGGGGGAGGGGCTGAACCTTGTTCTGTAGAGTTGAAGGCCTCTTTGCTGTGCTCCATTGATTCAGCTTCCCAGTTATGCCAGAGGCAACTCTGATGCATAAGAAAATATATCCTGAGTTGAACTCATAAAAGGCCTAGCTAGGAGGGTGACATGGTAAATAAGACTCCACTCTGCTTTCCACAAAAAGGACCACTGAGCAGTTACGTGAAAAAATATATTTCTAGGAGTGTCTAAATATAAATTATGATTAAATTTCTAGCTTTTCAGAATACATAGCAATTTCATCTGTGTCTACCCTGTGATTCTAGAGTATGCAAAGAAATCACCTAGAGGATTTGTTAAAATAGAGATTGCTGGGCCACACTCCCAGAGTTTCTGGTTCAGTAGTTCTGGGGTAAGACCAGATAATTTGCATTTCTAACAGGTTCTCAAGTGATGTGGGCATGGGTGGTGCTCAACAGAAAGAACCTCACTTTAAAGAACCACTGGTCTATGCAAAGTATACCATATATTTCCGTAACTTCTTCTCCTAACTTTCTGTTGTCCCTCAAATAAAGTAAGCCAAATTCTCATTTCAGCACTACTACCATGGCTTCTGTCAGTTTCTCTTGTGAAAAATGTTTTTTAAAAAAATTGAAATGTTAAAAACAGTAACAAAGTGATGTGAAGAGTTACCAAACCTGAGTTTCCAGGTTTCTAAGCATTTTTAAGTAAAAGGAAGGTCAATAGACATTAGTGCCTCAAATGAAATCACACAAATGTAATATAACTACCTAGCATTAAAAAGTGATTCTCTTTCGATTGTAAAACATTGATAAAATAAATACTTACTTTTCCCAAAGTCTCTCAATACTTATCTGGAAAAGGAAGGTGATAGTCAAAAAATGACAGGAAAAAATAATACTCATTTGCCACAAAGATCTTTATTTTTCCATTTTTTATTATGTTTTCAAACCAAAGAAAAAATGGCACACCTAGAATCTAAATGAGCTAAAGGTAGATTGCAGTACTTAAACTGGAAACTTTCTAATTGAATTATTTTTATTCCTTTGAGTAGTGTGTGGACAAACAGAACGAGCACAGTATGGTGTCATAAATAGGGTCTAACTGACTGCGTGCAGAGCTGATGTGGCAAGTCGAGTGACGTCCTCAATGAGCATCTTACCTGTCCTACGCCTGAGCAATTGCAAAGAGGTTACGGCCACGATTAATAAAACATTTGTGACAACACGTGAATGTGTGGAGAGGTAGCAGCTGTAGATTTCTGCTTATCTTCCAGTTCTAAAAAGTAAAGATTAAAAATAAAATTAAGGCAGTGCTTAATAAATATTTTTGATTACAATAAATATTTGCTTTCTCAGAGGGTTCAGAACACTGATTTCTAAAGAACATCCTATTCTATTTATGGTTGATTTGTTCTTTTCCCACACGCAAACAAACTTAACTAGCTAAGAAAGGTATACTGAACACTAAACAAAATTCAAATGATATTAGATTATATATACACTGGGGAAAAGAATCCCTATTCAATAAATGATGCTGGGAAAATTAGATGACCACACATAGAAGACTGAAACAGGATCTGTACCTCTCACCACTCACAAAAATCAACTCACAATGGATAACAGACTTAAACCTAAGGCATGAAACCATAAGAATTCTAGAAGAGGCTAGGAAAACTCTTCTAGACATTGGCCTAGGCAAATAATTTATTAAGAAGACCCCAAAGGCAATTACAGCAACAACAAAAATAAATAAATTGGACCTGATGAAATTAAAAGGTTTCTACACAGCCAATAAAACAATCAAAAGAGGGAATAGACAATCTACAGAACAGGAGAAAATATTTGCATGCTATACATCTGATAAAGGGCCGATAACCAGAATCTACAAAGGACTCAAGTGAATCAGCAAGAAAACATCAAACAGCTCCATTAAAAAGTGGGGAAAAGACATGAACAGAAGCTTTTCCAAAGATAGACTAATGGCCAATAAAACATGAAAAAATGCTCAACATCTCTAATCATCAGGGAAATGCAAATTAAAACCACAATGAGATATCACCTAACTCCAGTGAGAATGGCTTTTATCAAAAAGTCCCCAAACCAAAACAACAGATGTTGGTGTGGATGTGGAGAGAAAAGAACACTTATACACTGTTGGTGAGACTGTAAACTAATTCAACCTCTATGGAAAGTAGTAAGTATGGAGATACTTCAAAGAACTAAAAGTAGACCTACCATTTGATCCAGCAATTCCACTACTGGGTATTTACCCAAAGGAAAAAAAGACATTCTATAAAAAAGACACCTGCACTCCATTGTGTATAGCAGGACAATTCACAATTGCAATGATGTGGAAACAACCTAAGTGCCCATGAATACATGATTAATAAAATGGATTAACGGATTAATAAAATATGGCATATGTATACCATGGAGTACTACTCAGCCATAGAAAAGGTGAACTAATACCTTTTGTAACAATCTGGATGGAAATGGAGACCATCCTCCTAAGTGAAGTATCCCAAGAATGGAAAAACAAACACCACATATACTCACTATTAAATTGGAACGAAATGATCAATACTCATGTATACATATGGTAGTACAATTCAATGGAAATCAAGCAGGTGGGAGAGGGGAGGAGGAGGCAGGTAAATTCACACCTAACAGGTACAATGCACGCTATCTGGGTGATGGACCCACTTATAACTTTGACTCAAGCTGTGCAAAAGTAATTCATGTAACCAAAATGTTTGTACCCCTGTAATATTCTGAAATAAAAATAAAATAAAAAGATTACATGTGCTTTTATACAAACATATTCTTACAGGGTCTAACCATAAAGTATTTGGGATAAAGATGAAAAATGGAACAGAATCTGCATGAACCTGACTTCTGTCCTACAAGAGTATTCAATTGATCAATAAGCAAATATTAACTGAACTTCTGAATGGATATCTGGGTTTTGCCTGCCCAGCAGCCATTTCCCATGGAAATCCATCTTCCTAACATTCTTTGTTCATTGTCCACATGTTCATTAAGATCTTCACTGGCTGAGTCTCAGGCAAGTTGCCCAATACATGACTTAAGTTTTTGTACTTCAAGTATCTCTGATCTTACTTCTCAGTGTATAAAACAGTCAGTTAAAACTCTGTTAGCCAGTTTAGTGTACACATCCTAACCACTTATGTTTGGAATAATGGCAACCACAAAAGCTTACCATTTGTATGTTTTGTAATCAACTTCTGAAGTCTACACGGCTTCTCAGTGAGAGAATCCAAAACAGAATCACACAACTAGTAGTATAATTGGTTGATAATGCTGCTTAGTTTTACTGTGAAAGCATTTGCCCAACATCAGCACAACACACAATGAGAGATTTGATTACTGTTCTGTTCACTCTTCCACGAAAGAACTTTGAGATGCCTATTAAAGGTTCAAACAGGTAAGCATGGTTATTAGTCCACCCTCGAGGGCGTAACAGCCTTCCAACCCTGGTGATAGAGCAGTGGGGAGCCAAGGTCGTAGGTCATGTGACCTTCACGTCCACCTCCAGCAGTGACTGTGAGGCACTGAGAGGATACGTGGCACTATCCTAACCATAAAACATTGTGGATGAAGGTGAAAAATGGTACAGAATATCTACAAACCTGACTTCTTTCCTACAAAGATGTTTAGTTGATCAATCAGCAAACATTTATCAAACTCCCGAGTGGGCATCTCAATTTTGCCTGTCCAGCATCCATTTCCCATTCTGTTGGCACAAAAGTCTACTTTTCCCTTTGGTGAGTCACCTCCCTTCATATCTCAGTACATATGTTGGTGGAGAAAGAGGGCAACTGATTTCACTCCTTGGTTCAAGATACCACCATGTAACTTGGGCCCAGCCAACGACCCAACCACCTCCCTCTGACAATGGTGACCAGTCTGGGGTAAGCACATAGTGCAAGACAGTCAGGAAAGCCAATGAGCATCAGCCCCAGGACTTTCTCTAAATCTACTCTTCCTCTACTCCCCAAAGGCACAGTTCAGGAGGCTCTGGCCTGAAAACAAAGCCAAGACAACAGAAAGCAGAAACAATAAAAGGACAGATTCCTAATGATAAACTTGGGAATCTTATCTAGCCATGCCTAAATATTCAGACAGACCCATCCCTGGACTTTCTTTATTACTTGAGTTAGTATATAAGTTGGGTTTCTTTAACCTGCAACCAAGAGTCTTGATAAATTATAAGTAACCTAAAATCTGCTCAACATTAGGCAAAGTGCCAAGGATACAAAGATATATAGTAAACAATACCTGCTTCTAAGAATCTTTTTAGCATCTAGTTGGAAAGACAATAAACACACACACATACACACACACTCACACACACACACAAAATAACTAGAAACAGATGGCTCAACTCACTGATGGATTCTGTATGAGTGAAGAGAAGGAAGATACCACTATAAACTGCATATTAAGCAAGATTTCACAATATAAGGAAAAGGTGAGCTGGGTTTGAAGGATGACACGGATGTGGCTGTCTGGAGAGGAGGCAAAAGGACATTTCAGGAAGGGTGAACTATGAGAGTATAAATTCAAAAATGTGCACATTGTATTGGGGAAACAATACAGTATAAACAATAAATAGACCATAAAATGTGAAATCATGGGATATCAACAATAAATACATTAGTCCAGAAGTAAAAAGAATTACATATTTTTCCAATGACAGACACATAACCATGTATAATATTTTAAATCTACTCTATATGACAAAGTATTGATTACCTAACTAGATTATAATGGTTAAGTGTTGAAATTGTGTTTGGAGAACTAACAACAAAAATTAAAAGCTAAACGTGGTCTTTTCCCTTTTCCTATAGTAGACAACCCTCTCACCCAACCATCTCTTCCTGCCTACTTCTGTAACACAACTCAGCTAGAACTAAAGAACTATTGAAAATAAACCATACTATGTACATTTCACTCAGTTCCTATTTAAGAAACTAGGACAAATAACAGAGCCAGGAACCAAGAGAAGGAGGTTAGAGAAAGAAACAAACATAAACCAAGGAAGAAGGCAAGGCATCTGATTTGCTTTGTCCAGTTTCTCCGTAAGGTGAAAAGTTTATAATAGAAACTATTAAAGGCATTTTCTATTTCCACTGTGGTTTCAGCCATTTCCCTTGTGCCATTAAGAAATTGCAAGCTGGAATGCCAAGTGTCTGTGTCTCTCTTTCCCCTTCTAGATCAGGATACTGTTTAGTTAATTAGAATAAAATGAATGTTTTGTTTAGCTTTTTAAGAGCTTATTTTACTAAAGTCCCATTATCAGTTTGATAGTGAACGTGAAACGTTGCTGGTGATTCTTCTCTAACTTAATAATTTCTATTTCTCATAAAATATTTCTCAGGAACAGGAATTGTTTTCTGGAAATTTAAAAAGATTTGACGTCGTTCCTTGGTAATACCCTTTTCCATCTAGAATCGTGTCTTCAGTAATGTTTGCATGACAAAAGAAATTCACTAAAACCTCACCACTTGATGCCCACTTAAATTTCTATTTCTATTTGTGGCCTCATTGCATTTGTTTCTACCAGTATGACATATGTCCATTTCAAATGAGCATGTTACAAAGGAATAAAGACACTCCCTCTTGTAAAGGAGCTCTTTTCACAAACTTCAGTTAACAGAACTTCATGACAATTACTGCTTTAGTCATTATTTGCCGATAGAATCTAAAACACTCAATGAAATATCCTTTTAGTTAATCCAAGGTCAGAGAAGAGGAAAGGGAATTGGTCTATGATTATGCTTTTATTTTGAAAAGATATCATTTTAAGCTTTAAAAAGTGAAATGCTACACTAAAGTTCAAATTTTAACACTTTACTATTTACAGTGAAATGTATTATTTTCTAAAGTAAACAAACACATGATTATATCATTTCCCTACTTTAGGGAAAAGTAGTTTTCAACTTTAAATATGCATGCTTGCTAAATTTTATGTTTGTTGAATGGTAGAATTGAGATATTTTGAAAAATCATTCAACATATGTCTCAGTGATAATCCCTGCCATATTTTAAACTTTGATAAGTCAAAAATTATCTAACTATATATTTATATTGCACAGTAGAAAACTTCGATAAGATTTCTTTTTTTTGTATTTTTTAATTTTATTTATTTATTTTTTTTTTATTTCAGCATATTATAGGGGTGCAAGTATTATGGTTATGTATATATTGCCCATGTCTCCCCTCCCCCCTCGAGGCAGAGCTTCAAGCCTGACCATCCCCCAAGATAAGATTTCAATATTACATGAATATGCAGAATAGAAAAAAGAGTAAGATGGTTTCCTGTTTTGTAGTATTGTGGTAGGCAAAGTAATGTCCCCCCAAAGATGTCCACGTCCTAATTCCTGGAACCTGTGAATATGGGTCACCTTACATGGCAAAAGGCACTTTGCAGGACTCGCTAAGTTAAGGACCCTGAGATAAGGAGATTGTTCTAGATTATCCAGGTGGGCCCAAGTAATCACAAGAGTTGTCAAAAGTGGAAGACAGAGACAGAAGAGAAGGTCCAAGTGATGTGACATTAGAAAGACTAGATCCACCAATAATGGCTTTGAAGGATGGAGGAAGAGGACTATAAACTGAGGAATGTAGGTGGCCTCTAAAAGCTGTAAAGAGCAAGAAAATGGGTTCCTCCCCAGGGCCTCCAGACAGAAATGTAGCCTGTGACACTGATTTTAGCCCAGTAAGACCCATGTTAGATTTCTGACCTACTGCACTGCAAAATAATAAATTTTGTTGTTAAGCCACCAAGTTTATGGCAATTTGTTACAGCATCAGTAGAAAACTGATAATACTGGTATCATGTTCCAAATTAGCAGGACTTGAAAAGCATGACTATGGCAGCCCTTCACTGCTTTATGAAATCAAGGCACTTTCAAGCTAGAAAAGACTTTGGTCTAATTCCTTCATTGTCCAGATGAGGAAATTCATCCAGATATGGTGAAAAGGTAGATGACTTACTTTAGGCCTCATAGTTCAAGGAAGAGACAAGGCTAGAATCCAAGTTCACTAAAGCCTAGCTTAGTGTTAGTCATAGTATGCCTCCCAGCCTCTTTCACTAATGAGGGCTTTTGATTGTAGTTTAATAGCCATTAGAGAATGGTTTGGAAAAATGAACAGTTGTTGGAAAGTGCACATTTTCAAATAATATGCAGAAGAATTACAGTTCTGTACTATTCCAATCTGTGTCCAATTGATAGTTAAACATATTCATTTGAATTATGCAGGCATCTCTTGAAACTCAACATATCTAAGATGAAACTTGGGGTCTTGCCTCCCAGTAAGTCCCCTCTGGACTCTTCTTTCTTCTTCACACCCCTCAAAGGTTTCCCATGCTCAAACAAGTTCCATTGTCCTTCCTTCCTCATGGTGTTTCCCTTCCTTGCATTTCCACTGCTACACCTTACACCTGCAGTAGGTGACCACTCTAATTGGTTTCTTTTCTTCAAGTTCTATTTTCCTCAAACTTCAGCTAATCCAGCACACTACTGCTAAATGACTCTTTCTAAAACACACCTTTTCATATACCATTGACTTACCTCCACACCTTCAGTAGGACACCATTTTCACACAGGGTCAAGTTCAACCTCTTTAGTTGATCCTTTGACAGGTTCATGCAATTTGACTCCAATTTTTAAATAATGTCTTCTCCTCCCTTTCCCATCCACAAACCAACTTGATTCACTTCCCTATTAGCACGACTCATTCTCCTCCAATCTTTCTCTTCTAAAATGCCCTCTCTGTTTCCTTCTCCATGTATTTGAATTCTACCTATTTCAAGGCCCAACACAAGTCCTAGCAACTTTCTGGGCACTTCCCAGACCAGGCAACCTACAGTGATCTCACCTTCTGTTTTGAAGCCAAAAGCAACTGGTCTGTCCCACTCATTTAACATTTAGCTTTTATCCACTAATGTCTTCTACATCTTTAGAGTTTAAACTCGTATTTTAAACCATCTGGAATAGACTAGGTCCCCTACTTGTTTGCATTGTACTTAACACTCAGAGTTTCCTGCTTAAAGCAGACCATCAAATACCTATGGAGTGACTAAAAGTAATGTTTAAAATCCAAGATGAATGTTCAGGATGACAATTCCTCCATGCCAGCGGTGATAAGTCCCAGCAATGGGCACTGCTCTGAAGTTAACTGCTCCATTTAGGAAGGGTAGCCATACATTAGGATTTGCCAATAGTCCTGGTTTCCTGCTGTTTGTCCAGCTATTATTAATAATAATGTCCACTTTTACTCTCAAAAGCATCTTAGCTTAGATGATGCATTATATGATCTTTCCCCCCTGGGAGGATTTTGGACTGAGCAGAAATGAGAAAGGAAATTCTGCTCATGTTTCAGCCAGCCATGCAACTCAAGGGCGTTCTCTCCCCTGCAGAGTGGTCCTGCTCTCTAACACCACCCCTGCATAATCAGTGCCCTTTGAACTTCACGTGAAAGGTTCAAGGTTTTGGTGATGCACTGCTTTGGTTAAATAAAATAAAGCTGGATACAATTTAAGATTCTTTAGAAGAAAAAAAATCATAAATACCACACATAACTGTGACTCCAGCTGGCAGTTTAAGAACAAAAGGGAGAATTCTCGAAAAGGCTAAGAGGACTTCTAGTAGTTAAAGTAATCAAGACACAGTGTATGAGTTAATTTACACTATAATTGTTTTCGCTACTTTCTGAATAAAATAATAAGGAATATACACACCATTTCAATTTTTCTAAACAATAAATACTTATTGCTTTCATAAATGTTTAGAATTAGAAATGTGATGCCTTCTGATCCTCTTAATGCCTGATATACGTTAAATTGACTAACCACGGCATAAATGTTTTAAAACCTACATTCATTTTCACAGTTGGCTGGTTGAAATGATCAGTTTCATAAATGAATGTCAGTGGTATCTTAACAGTAATAACTTTTTACTGCAAAGTGAGATTTTACTGTATAAGTAATGAGTAAAATTATTAAATGTAATCTTATGTTTCATTACTGGCAGCTTGTCATAAAAAAGGAATTAAAGTTACAAATTTTCATTTATTTTCATAAAGCAGATGAACGTTTTCACTCATTTATAGGGAGACCTACTCAGTCTAATCTCTTTTGAGGGTAGTTTTAATTACATTACATCATTCAATACAGGGTTAAGAGTTCATGTTCCAAACTGTTCCCTCCCTAAACTATTCAACTTTAAAGGAATCTGGGGAAATGTTAAGTTCAACTAACGAAACTATAAGAAATGAAAACTATCAAATGCATATCTTGGGCACAGGATCACTCAAGTGTTTGGAAAGGATTTTATGAGACTATTTAAGTTACTTCTAAGTCATTGTTCAAATATGGCCCAAGTTAGTAGTAACTAAAAAGGATTATTTTTGTTGCTGTTTCAAAGATTTATATCATTAGTAGCTAGTATTGAAATATCAATTACATAGAAATTATTGATAATTCCATAATTGCTAAGGACTAACTGAACTCAGATGGCAGGGTTATAACATTTGGAAAAAGGCAAAAGCAACTGGATGAATTATGATACAGGTTAATATTTGAGATTGAGTAAAACTTTTCATCAACTACTTCCCAATCCTCCTATCGCTATTTCATAAGGCAAGCATGACATAATCTCACATTCACCTAAATAGAAGCAATTACAATTTGATATTTGGTTGTTTCTGTATTTTACGTCAAGAATAAAGATCCTTTTATCATCCAGTGTCTCCCTCCTTTCAGTGCAAACCCTGTTAGAAGCAGAACATTCTGTAGAGCACAACAAGGGCACCCAGACATTTATCAGATGGGTTCTCCCTTCTTGATAAAGTATTTACTATAAAGATCAGCAGTCTCTAAGTTTAGTTCCTGAAGATATAATTAAGAAATTTTAAAAATTTTAATAGAAAAGGAGGCTTCTAAGGAAACTAGCTTTTGTATAACTTCTGTCTACTTAAGTGGAAAAGTAGTATAAAACTCTAATGATATATAAAAGCAACTGCTTACCAGTGTGGTTAATCTGATTATTATCCCCAAGTATTTTGGACATGTTTTCACTCTGCTTCCACTCTGGAAACAGGGAACTAAACAACCACATTAAAAAAGAATTCTTCAATTGCCAAGGATCTAGTAATATATATTCAAATCTCAATTTTCTTGATCAATTTTTAATAATTTTAAGTATCCTTAAATTTGTTTGGCCTTATTCATAAATTTATACTATATGCTTACTCTAATTCCATTATCATATCCTTTTCCCTATCATATACTTACTAAATGTTACTACTTTAACTTTTTAAATGATCTGAATAAGGTTAGAATCAATGCTTACTTCCAAGCAAAACAATTTTCCTTTTTAAAATTTTCTTTTCATAATTTTCTGATGTTCCTATACCTTTTGCCTATCAATTTATCTAGGAATATAATTCTACATTTTGAGTTATTTTCCTTTAGTGCTTTGAAGACATTATACCATTTTTTTCTGGCATCTATTACTGGCTATAAGAAATCTGCTTTCTATTCATTGTCACTTCTTTATAGGTGATCAATCTCTTCTTAACATTTCATTCATCTTTAGCTCTTGCTAGTTTAACTTCGGTGGTATACAGTTTTACCAAAATGTGTCTAGGTATGGATTTGTTCTTGTTTATTCCACTTGGCATTCACTGTGCTTCTTATCTAACATCATGTGTCTCTTCAATATCTGAACATTTTCTGCCATTAGGATCTACACCCTGAGTTTGGCTTATTTTTTTAACCATTATGCTTTGAACCTATGCAATATTCTTCTGCCACTCTGTTGCTGTTTTTACAATGTGCTCAGACATATTTGATTGAGAAAAATATATTCTCACTTCCCTCTAAATGTTTAAAATGAAATTATGTAGATAACAGATCTCTTTATTCTCCTATTCTTTCTTCCATCTTTATTGTTTCTTCAGTGATGACTGATGTTAACCTGTGTGCGTGTGTGTGTGTGTGTGTGTGTTTAAAATCTTGTAAGAAAATTCTCCCATCTGAGCTAAACGCTAGAGGTTTCTATGTTGTACTCTGCAAGTCAACAGAAGAAAAGCCTCATCTCTTTCACATGGCAGTGTTTCAAATATATGAAAGCAGCTGTTGGGAGTAACTGTATCACCATCAATCAATGAATTTATTTGCACTTTCTTTTAAGGTTCAAAATAAAAATGTACATGCTATAGTGCAGCAAAAAGAGACCTGAAAGTAGTACCAGGAGGTATCAGGTAAGATAAAGTACTAATTCTATTATTTGATAGATTTGAAACTTGTGAATAAGCTACCTACTTTGCTTACCTGTGAATGAAGACAATGAAAACCAAATCACAAAGCTAATATGAGTATCAGGAACTCATGTTACTCAAACATCACCTCCTTAGGAAAGTTTCCTTTAAGACTCCTAAGTAGCTGTTTGCTCTGTCTGTGACTCTGCAGCATGACTCTATATAACGCCTTATGATAATGCTTATAATATTGTATTTTAATAAATAGTCTTTGATCTTCTCAATGGCAGGGACTGTATCTTATTGATCTTTGGATTCAGAGAACCTAACACAGTACCTTGCATATAGTTAGCACCCAATAAAGGTATTGAAAGAAAAAATATGAAAAAATCACTTTGTAAGTGGAAAAGCACTACCATTATTTACCAGTTGTTTAAAATCATCGTTTATTAGCTATTTAAAACTTTCATACCTCCTCTTTTTGACTTAGTCAATCCTTTAAGGTGATAGAGTGCAAGAGGCTCATGATACAGTAACCAAATTCTAGTCCGATTAATTCCTAAAAGTAGCAGTACATACTCAAAACATTAAACTCTTCCTGAGTTGGTGTACAACACAGGCTAATTTTAAGTTTCATTTTCTACTAGTTTCTTCCACAGCCTACAGTCATGCATATATTTACTCATCCTCAAAATCTTTCCTCAAGCCTTCCTCACCCCGAAGAAATATCCTATAGTTCCTCTACCTTTTGCCTCTACATTTCTTGGAGATTAGTCAAGATTGCTGGCTTCACTTCCGTGTTCTCATCAGGCTTCCAATGGGTGCAACCTACTTCCAGCCCTGCCACTTAGTAGCACAAAGGACACTATCTTCCTCCTCCAATTTTCCAGCCCTGTTTTTTCTCCTCAGCTCTGCATCTCTCGACTTGGCATCTTTAATGAGCTCTTTCTTGAGCCCAAATTGGAGTGAGAGAGCAGCAAAATTTTCTCATGCCCAGAGAACATGGGCATGAAGTGGTTGAAAGAGGACCAGCAAACCAAAGGGACTTCGACATCAGAACAAGAAGACAGAGTACACAGATGGAGAAGCAGAGATCAGTGGGAAGTAGACCACTCACCAGAAGCCAACATCAAGTTATGAACATATTTGAGGTCTAGACAGGATGATCATACACCTCAGAGGATGCCCACATGAAACAGAGGACACTGGCAGAACATATTGCTCCTATTTCCTAACACCATGACACAACTTAAGAACGCCACAAGTTGTATAATACAGGCAGAAAGGGAGAGGAAGGAAATTCTAAAGCATCAGGATTAAATCTGAGTGACCTAAAATCACCACATAAGCCTTAAATTAATTAGAATAAGTTTTCCAGTAGAATGAGGACCCAAATAGAAGGTAAGTTCAGTAGAAGAAAATGTGAAGAATGTCCTGTTTATTGGACTTCTATATTCTACGACTGAAAAAATCTGTGCCCACTCTGCTCATGTTCCGATTGTTCTTTCTCATTCTCTTTTGCTGACCCCTACTTTGCCCACCCTATGATACTGTTGTCCTCGAGGGTTCTGTCCTTTTGGTCTTCTCACCTACTGGGTTGGTCTCCTTGAGCAATCTTCATTCCCATGGCTTCAAGAAGCACTTACATAAACAATCCTTAAATCTACATCACCAGGTCCAACCTCTCTTTGTCAAATCAAAGTGTCATCTTGCTATTTCACTGCTTTAACAACTGTAGGTAGCTGTTGTGCACTAAATTTGTGTCACCCAAAAATCCATATGTTAAAGTCTTAATTCTCAATATCTCTGAATGTGACTATATGTGGATATAGGTTCTTTAAAGTGGTTAAGTTACATTAAAATAAGGTCAATTTGTAAGGTGGGCCCTAATCCAATATGACCGATATTCTTATGAGAAGAGGAAGTTTGGATATGGACATGTATAGAAGGAAGACCGTGTTGAAGACTCAGGAAAAACATAGCCATGTACAAGCCCAGAAGAGAGGCTACAGAAGCTGACACTTCATTTTTTTAATTTTTAAAAAATTTTTGTTGTTGTTGTTTTTGTTTTTGTAAAGAGAAAAAGTCTTGCTCTGCTGCCCAGGCTGGAGTGCAGTGGCACTGTCATAGTTCACTGCAGCCTCAAACTCCTGGGCTCAGGTAATCCTCCTGCCTCAGCCCCCCAAGTAACTAGGACTGTAGATGTGTGCCACCACGCCCAGCTAATTTTTTTATTTTTTGTAGAGATGGGGTCTCACTATATTGCCCAGGCTGGCCTCAAATTCCTGAGCACAAGCAATCCTCCCACCTCGGCCTCCTGAAGTCCTGGGATTACAGGCGTGAGCCAACACACCTGGCCTAGCCAACCCTTCTGACAGCTTGGTCTCAGACTTCTGGCCTCCAGAATTATGAAAAGATAAATTCCTGTTGCGTAAGCCACCCAGGCTGTGGTACTTTGTTATGGCAGCCCTAGCAACTAATATAGTACTTTTGGAAATTGAGTTCAAATTTCATATACATCGTGCTCTCTCACTGCTTCTCTCTCCAACCTTGTCTCTCCTCTCTCATTCCCCACCTTCAGTGAGTTCCCTGTCCTCACTGTGCAACTTATCTGTTACCTCTGCACAGGCAGTCGCCTCACCTGAAATGCCTGTCTACTAGTTCTTTATTCTCACGCCTTCCTGTCCTTCAAAGCACATCTCCAAGCAACGTTTCTTAAAATAATATTAACCTTTATCATGTATTTTCCAAGTACCAAACACAATCACTGTGATAGGCCCCAGGGATAAGCCAGGGGGGAATGCTCCTTCTCCTCATACACCCTGTGCACTGCGGCATCTACTTATCACAAGAATGCAATCGTTCTTTCTTGTCTGAAGGCCTTGATTTAAAAAAAAACAAAAACAGGAGCTAACCTTACTGAGCACCTACTGTGCTAAGCGCTGCCTGCCTTCGCACTTCCTCGTATACCCTCATCACAGCCCTGCGCCCCAGGCACTGTCATTACCACCATTTGACAGATGAGGAAGCTTAGCCTGCAAGAGGAAATTGAGATGATGCAAGTGGCAAGTGGCAGGGCTGGTCCTCACACCTAACTCGCCAGGTTCCAATCGCCTTATTATCCCACTTCTCCTGGGAACATGTGAGTTTCTCCAGGGCTGGAGTTCTTGGATTCCCAGCCCCTAACAAAGCACCTGACACACAGTAGGGTCATTTTTTTGTTTTTGTTTTTGTTTTTTTCTTAAACTTTAACATCATCCCTCATCGGTAGTATCTCTGCCAGATTTTTCTCTATGACACACTTGATGTAATATATTGACAACCCAATAAAAAGAGGAGCTGCTATTCAAACCCAGATATTCTGATTTTATCATTCATTCACTAGAAATAAAATATTTATCAAGCATTGTGTTAAACTCTCACTATATAATGGTGAGCAAAAACAAAATGGTCTTTGAATTTCTTGAGCTCGAGGTTCAATGGTAGAGACATCAAACACCAAGTAAATAATAAAAAAAACATCAAATTTGCTAAATGCCATGGTGATTACCAAACTTTCTGGTATAAATACTGAGTCAACTTTGACAATGACATTTCCAGAGCAAGAGCATCAAGGAATTGAAAGACCGAACAACTGAAATGGCTATTTCCTATTATAAAGAACTTTTATAGACAAACTCTACAGTAGAGCCCAATATTCATGTAAGTGAGTTGAGGATGCTTTCTCTGATTAGATGTTGTTTCTTTTTCATCTCTTTTTCTTAAGCACATGTGGGTAAGTCTAGTACAAATATAAATTTTACATGACTGGATCAAGAGAAAAATTCTCTGGTCTTCCTTTTAGGCTCCCAATTCCTCAGAAAGTATTTTGCAAACCTGGTACCAAATTGGATTGTGTTGATGGTATGAACTTATTAGAAATGATTTATGGAAGGACTGAGACATAATCTTTCTTGATTATTTTAGCATCATTCCTTTGTGCTAAGTGTGAGCTCATCCACGAAGAAGTGACGCCAGCTGGGTATTCACATGTAACATTTTAAAATACTTAGCAGTCTCAAAATCTCTGGTAAAGGACATTGTGAGAAAAATGTTAGTAGCTCTATATCACAACGATAGCTGACTTAGATCTTTTACTTATTACTTGCTCTGGGGATCTTGATAGTCTATTGTACTCCTATGTAAACACCTGATATCAGGTGATATGAACCCCAGTGGTAGTTCCCTGACTTTATTCTACAGGATTATAAATTACCTAGCTGATGTGGCTGTTGTAAAATCTGTGCATTGCTTCCTGGAAAGTAAACAGGGCAGTAGTGGGAACCGCCACAGCCTACACACGGGTTAGTATATCTAAACTAACCTACGTGTTTTCTGGCCCATAAATATTGTGTCATCTATTGCCACTCTTAGTAAAAGCTCTCTACTTGGTATGAAGGACAGATTTATTTATTTATTTGTTTATTTATTTATATTTTTCATAATTATAATCTATTCTTTCATTTTTTCCCTAGAAAGTCATACAATCTCTAGGTAGGCCACTTTCTTGGCTTGTGTTAATAACAAATTTGTTTTAGACAAGATGTATCCTTAAAGGCAGAAAATAACAAAGAAGTAAGGTCAATAGAGAGAAATATTAAAAATCGGTGACTCTAGGTAAAACGTATACAAATGTTTCATTGTACTATTATTCATTCAAGTTGTGTGTTGCTTTCCAATTTTTCAAAATAAAAAGTTTGTGGGAAAAAAAGTTGTCCTTACTGAACTTCATCATGAACAGCACATGTTGTGAATTTCATGAAAGTTTCACAACTACAGTTTTGAAAAGGATAGTGCAGTTCTGGCATATAAGTAGCGATGATCTCATCCAGCAGTTAGAAACTTAAACCTATGAAGCCACAAGTAATAATGCTAGTGAAAATACATGATCCACATTCACATATGCTCCTCGAGTATCCTTGGGGAAGCGCAGGCTATGAGAGGCCTAATCCCAGCACCACAGATCCTCAGTAACACGGCATACTCGTGTGCAGGAGCCTCTGTTCTGCTTCCAGCAGGATAAATTGAAAGCCTTTCAGCATATGAATTCTAAGCAGCAGACTGACAGCAAACTGTAGGATGCGCCCTAAAGCAGCCACAGTAAAGATTCTTGCTGGTTCCAGAGTAGAGCCTGTATTAAGGTGTTTGTCGTTTTCCAGGACTCCACGGTGGAACCATCCCTTCACCAACCGCCCTCCTTTTCTTCTTTTACCATTACCCATACCACACCCTTGTCACTAAAGCTAATTTATTAATTCATATATTCAACCAATGATTTCAACTTTTTGGCATATGCAAGGCACCAAGGAGGCCTCGCTTACTAAGGTGAGGAAAACACAGCCATTTCCTTGTGGTACCAGGACAGCCCGAAACAGGTAGAGAGGAGACTCCCAGCCCTGGCTGCACATGAAAATCCACTTTTATAGAAATGTGGATGACCAGGCCCTACCCCCACAGATTCTAAGTTAGTAGGTCTAGGGTAGGATATCTATTTTTAAAAGCTCCATTGGTAAATTTGGTGAGTGCCTAGTGATAAGACAGGTGTAAACAGACTCCCAACTCAGGTCTTTTATTGGCACAAAGACTGCTGGAGTCTAACAACACCCTAAATCATTAGAAATGCAGGATTTAGAATCAATCTCTTTAGAGATAGAAAGAATATTAGAGGTCATATATCTAGCTCCCCACCACACACACACACACACACACACGCCCCTAACACTAAATCCTAGATTCCCCAGCATGCCTAACAGACTGGATAGGAGTCTATGCCTTCTCGTTGCTCATGCTCCCTGATTTTGCAGGAATCTCACACTCACCCATGTCCCAAATAAAACTCTTATCTCTCCCCAACAAATCTGCTTTTATCTTACTCTTCCCTATTTCAGTAAAAAACATTTGCATCCATGCAATTCTGTAGGCCAGGAAACTGAGGGTCTAAGTCTCATTACTTCTTGCTCCCAGATCTGTCTCCAATCCACCCACTTCTCTCCAATGCCACCACCCCCATCATCTCTCACCTGGTTTAGAACAAATAGCCACCTGTCTAATGTCCTCACTTCCTCGCCTTCCTCTAATTCATTCTCTACTCAGAAGTTATCTTTTTAGAATGTAAATTAGACTATGTCACTCTTTTACTTAAAACTCTTCAATTGTGTCTCATCACCCACTGAATAAAAGCTATATTTCTAATGTGGACTGCACGACACTTGGTGACCTAACGCCTGCCTATCTCAATTCACCTATTCAATTAATACTCTAATCACACCAAACCATTTTTCATTTCCTCAAATCAGGAAATGATTTCCCATCTCAAAGGCTTAACACACACTGTTCCTACTACCTGGAAATGTTCCTCCCCACCTCTTTATCTGACCAACTCCTTTCTTTTCCTTTAGGTGTCATTTAAAATATCCTTTCCTCAGTGAGGACTTCCCTTATCCCTAATTTAAAGGAGTGCTTCCATGTTACTCTTGCTGGTGGAACCCATCTGTTATGGGTTGCATTGTGTTCTCTTCAAAGTTCACACGTTGAAGTCCTAACACTCAGTGCCTCTGAAAGTGACTTCCTTTGGAAATAGGGCCTTTGCAGAGGTGGTCAAGTTACAGTGAGGTCATTAGGGTGGGCCCTGATCAAAATGACTGGTGTCCTCCTAAGAAGGAGAACTTTGGATACACATGCACATAGAAGAAAGATAATGCGAAGAGACATGGGGAGAAGACAGCCATCTATAGGCCTAGGAGAGAAGCCTGAAACAGAGAGTCTTCCTCACAGACCTCAGAAGGAACCAGCCCTGCTGACATTTTGGTTTTATACTTCCAGCACCAGAATTGCGAGACAATCACTTTATCTTGTTTAAGCCACCCAGTTTGTAGTATTAATACTATGTTACAGCAGCCCTAGCAAACTAATACACCATTCTTTTAGGTCATAATATTTATCACCATTTACTACTGTATGTGTTTATTTGTTTCATGTTTGTCTCTTTCACCAAATGATAGTCTTTAGAATGGTAGGAACTGCATCTCTTTTTATTTATTTAACATTCTCAGCAACTATTGTACTAATGCTGGCTCAAGGGAGGACAAGTGTTCACCAAAAGCAGAAAGGAAATTCTGGTGTTAAGAACAAATGTTGGATGGTCTAAAACAGGTGTAGGAAAACTATAGTCCCGAGGCCAAATTTGGCCCACCTCCTGTTTGCACCAGACTTGAGAACTCAGAAAGGTTTTCACATTTTTAAATGATTGAAGACAATCAAAATAAAATAATATTTCATGACATGTGAACATTATATGAAACTCAAATTCACAAATAAAGTTTCGTTAGAACACAAAGACACTTATTTACGTGTCGTCTAGTGCTGCTTTCATGCTACATAGGGGAGTCAAGTGGTTGTGATGGAGATCGCATTGTCCACAAAGCCTAAGATATTTACTATTAATATCTGGCCATTTACAGAAAAAAGAGGTTTACTGACCCCTGTTCTAGGATGGGCTCCCAGAACTGCCCTGGGGTACACAACTCTTGGGTGACATAATGTTGTGGGTGTACACTGGTGCACATCCAATGTGCTAAAACATCCTCAAGACATACACGAACCAGCACATTCACCTTTTCTCCACCAAAAATTCCACAACAGACTATTGAACAGTTCTTCTCCCAAGGAGAACATAGTTCTAGTTTTATTATTAAGGTTGATAAACAAAAGGGATTTGCTGATTAAAAATTTTCAACTTTCATGAACGTATATATTGTGATAAATGAGGCAGTCTCTAATGAAAGTGGAATGAGTTATGATCATTGCAGGCATATCCAAATTTGTCTATTCAAAATTAACAGTATGCTATCATAGAAGTCAATTCTTCAGTACAAATGTAGCTAGTATTGGCTGATTTAAATAAGGACAAAGGATAGGAGTAGGTGTTATTCAAACAACAGCACCATTTACCTTTGGTGGACGAACAAATTGAACACATTCTAGCCATGGGGTTATAAAGGACTTTTCACATACTGCACATATTTTTTCCTGAGCGATTTTGTTCCTGACATCTGGGTACCATTCTAAGGCATGCATTAGGAGAGGATTCTCTTCTGCTAGCTGATTCATTATAAATCGTAATGTTATTTCCTAAATTGAAAAAGAAGAATATGGTTCCTTAGATTATTTTTTTCTTTTTTTTTTTTTTAGCAGTCACTTTCTGACCAAGTCAGGTTATTTTCAAAATAACTATTTTACATTACACTGATTCCCATTTCAGTAGATCAAATACTTGGTTTATTCCTCAGATATTGTTAAATTAAGACTCTGGAATATAGCTAATGAATTATGTTATAAATGACTGGCATTGCACGTAAATTTGGTTTTCATCAATGTAAGAACAGTAACTTGTATATACTGTAATATTTCTATGTCTCTTACATATAACAATCCAAGTCATAATAAATTAACATTACATATTTTATAAAGTTAGATATAGTTTGGGTCCAAATTTGGTACCTCTCATTACAATAAGCAAAGACAATACAAACTTTGAAACTGGATTCAAAAATTGATTCTGGGCCGGGCGCGGTGGCTCACGCCTGTCGTCCTAGCTTTCTGGGAGGCCGAGGCGGGCGGATAGCTGCTGCTTCAGGGGTTCGACACCAGTCTCACCACAGCCTGAGCGCAGTGAGACCCCGTCTCTAAATCTAAAAAAAAAAAGGAAAAAAGGCAAAAAAAATACACAAAATACAACAAAACAGCCGGGCGCTCTGGCAAGCGCCTGTAGTCCCAGCTCCCTGGGAGGCTGAGGCAGAAGGATCGCTCACAGCCCAGGACCTGGAGCTTGTGGTGACCCATCCTCACTGCACTCTACCCAGGACGCCGAGTGACACTCTGTCTCCACAAAAAAAAAAAAAAAAAAAAAATTGATTCTGTCATCTTCACTAAAGTCTAAATCCTCTACTTAAACTGTGGTTCACAGACTGCATCACCTGGGAGCTGATTAGAAATGCAGACTCTCAGACACACTCCAGACCTACTGAGTAAAACTCTGCACTCTAACATGGTCCTCGGGTAATTGGTATGCACATTAAAGGTTGAGAGGCAATAGTCTAAATTACTTGCTGCATTGAGCACCTGAATAGCGTCATCTTGGTAAAGAGCAATGATTTCTATGAACTAAATCTCTGAATTCAATCTGTGTTAAACCTATCCACACAGATGTGTTCAGAAAACTGATTTTGTGCAATAATAATAATATATTTTTATGGTGCTTTTTTTTAATTTCAGGATATTACAGGGGTACAAACATTATGATTACATAAATTGCTTTTGTACCATTATAGTCAAAGTTATAAGTGTGCCTGTCCCCCAGATAGTCTGCGTTGTACCCATTAGGTGGGAATTTACCCATTCCCTCCAAAGAAGTGGTGAGGAAATGGAAGTTACCTTTCACTAGGCCATCAGTGACATCATCATCCCCAAATAAAAATATATAATACATAAAATTAAATCTTCACTGACCAAGCAAAGAAAACAAATAAACATTTGCCAAAGCTAAATGTTCTCCATTGTTTGTTTATGTCAGTAGCATGGAAGTCCTGTATAAACAGTCTTGTTTGTTACACAAACACTGCTTGAAATTTTTAATAGTGTTTGGGGATGGTATATTTGGGACTTTTTTTTTCTGACCCAAGTGAAAGATTTCCCTGCAGTATCAAAATAGTCCACATCAGGCTCTGATAGGAATCTTTAGAAACACATACATCCATACATAATCTTTCACTCATTCACCCCAGTTCAAATTTTAAAAATAACAACAGAATTCTATAAAATGCTGTGTCCCTGTTTCCTGTTCCCCTGTCCCTCCCAGTTAAAACGAGCACCCAGCAAAGCTGCCATGATACAGCACACAGCCCTGCCTGGCTAGCTTCCTAAACTGCACAACCTCCTACCCACTTAAGCGCATTCGTTCTCCTGGCTGGTCACATGACTGAGGTCCTGCCTTCACACTAACATTACCAGGACTCCTAAATCAGGCGTTTACTGTCACCCTCTCTCCAACTACTTAAGCAGGGCATAACGTGTGATTCTGAATGAAATACTTATTGTACAGGTGGGCTTTCAGCTACACGAATTCAGTGACTAGGTCTCACTATAAAGCTGCAGAAAACTTATGGAGAAGGATTCGCTCCCCAAAATAGGAGATGGTAGAAGAATTTACTGCAGTACATGGGACCTGTGGATAGGTTCATCCAGATCACTTTTTCCATTTATGATTTCTGGACCCAGGCATGTTTGCTGCACTCAGTCTATCACTTGACAACTCTTACATCACCCGTTAATTTATATTCTTCTCCTACTCGCTGCCAATGGGTTACTTTGGAAGAATAACATATACCATTAAAATATAAAGTTATTACTTGGAAATGTGAGGATATATAAAATAAGATATTACTGGCATGACCAATAGTATCTTTTAGGACACATCTTAGAGATACATTCAATGTGGTTTTTGAGAATAGACAATTTAATGATAGTCTGATTCCAGTGTTATTTAAAAGTCAAGAAATCTTTCGTGGCTAAATTGTTCCTTTTGAATACTATATATGTTATTTTGTTAGAATATCTGTAAGCTAACTATATATATTCAAATCCATCATAAATTGAAATGAGGTTGCATGTGTATTCTTTTACTTTTCCTTATGTGTGATTATTTATTTTATTATTAAATAAATATTATTATACACATAAAAATTATAGTTTTATAAGCATAAAAATTATAAAGTATAAAAAGAATGAATCCTTAGAAAGAACAATAAACTTTGGAACTATGATATAATCAATCCTTACTGTGTGTATGATAGGCACTAAAATACTACATCAAGAACAAATATTCTGAGCAGAGTCAAATGTTAGTAGATACATAGGTACAAATCCTGTCTGTATGCCATATTAGCTATGTGACCCTATTTGGACAAGTCCTTAACTTCTTTGATCTTGGATACCTCATCTAAAATAGAGATTTTCCCAATACTATCACATAGAGTTTGGAGAATTAAATTAGATAACAATGGTAAAACACTTAAACTGACATCTATTATAATAATGAAGTATATTGTGGTTAATAATTTATTTTATCTAGTCATTAGCATTAAATTTCAGTTCATAAATCTCTGAGGTGAGGCAAAGTTTGTAAAAATCTTTACCAAGGCATAGCCTGTATCAAAGCCCTATAATTCTTTGACACTCAAAGTAATTTAATCAGTAACATTGATCAATGCCCAGTACAAATGACTTTAAGGACAAATATGAAAAGTATAATCAATTTCTCACCTTTCTAAGAAAAATTCTTACAGATAAGTTCAAAAATACTCAAATCATTTACATACTGCAAGCAAAAATGGTTATTTCTACGAAATATATTTTAAAAACTAATTCTTGTGCTCCTGGACCTTACAATTTTGAAAATTAGAAGAGAGAAATATTGCTCTCTCACCTTGAATCTTGGTTCTAGCCACAGGGCAACATTCTTGCCCTTGAGGGCTCTCTGTCAAACTGCTACCACATTGTGTTAATTGCTCACTCAGCCTTCTCTACCAACCAGAACCTCTTCCAACCCATAACTACCCTGTCTCTATTTCCCTCATCTTCCTGCCTCCCCTATCTAAGCCAATATTGCAGCAAGGGGTCTGGAGCCCAACTGCTTAACTTGTCAACCTTGTCCTAACACTCAGTAGCTCTGTGACCTTGGACAAGTTATCTGACCTCCCTGGATCTCAGTATTTTTTATCTATAAAAAGGGAACAACAATGTACCTATCTTTTCAGGATTATTAGAGAACTAAATTAGTTCATTTCTGCTCAGTGCTTAGAACAGTGCCTTGCCCATAGTAAGTTTAAAATAAGTGTCAGCCACTATTATTATTATTCTGAAATGCTTGATGCAAGAAGAAAAAAAATAGGTTATAAGAGATTTTCAAAAATTAAATACTACAGTTTTTAAAATTGTTTACAATTAAATTTCAAATAAAATTTTTTTTGACACAAGAGTAGAAAATAAAATAGTCTCTGAAAGGGAATATGTTTGAAAAAGAGTTAAACTTTAAAAGACACCAGTTCTTTAGCCCAACAGTGCCTTTCATAGGGATAATATGGGACACGAGCTAGAAATTTGCCACGAGAATGGTCATCGTAGCTTTGTTTATAAAGGCCAAAAATCTAGAAAGTTATTAATAATCTCAAATCCAACAGTTAAAAATATTATGAGGGAGTAGTTAAAAATATTATGATGTCATCATATAACAAATTACCATGTATTCATCAAAAAAGATATCATGGTCTGAGTTTTGGGATTTTTTAAAACTGATTGAAAAGATATTCACAATACTAAAAGTGAAAAAACAAGTCTTTAAATAGTGAGTAGATTTTGAACTCATCTTTAATAAAAAATATATATATATTCTGGATGCATAGAAAGTTTTAAAAGAATAAATGTCAGAGAAAAGAATGGTTATATCTCTGCATACTGGATTTCTTAGGATTTTTATCTTCCAATTTTTAACTTCCAATGGCTTATTTTTTTCTAATATTTCTAAATGAGCTTGTATTAATTTTGTAGTATGAAACTTTTTAAAAATCAGCATATTACAAGTTTTTATTTCCTTCTTTGCTCATCTGTGTTTTCTAGTTTTCTGTAGTAAACATATATGACTTATGCAATAAGGAAAAACAAATTTTAACACAAAGTTGGTTGTTACCTGCAGCCAGGAAAGTTGAGTCCTATACAATTCCTAAAAGTCTTATAACGATCCTGCACATTCAGCTACACACCCAAGTGGATCTGGGAACTCCAAATTCATGATGCAGAATCACAGTCCAATGTGGAAAGATCTGCAACTTTGACTTGTTTATTACCAAAAGAGCCCTTTAATGTGCTTTCCTATTCCTTCTTTTGATGCCATCAACTGATTTTACTAAAGTAAGTGTGATTTCTGGATTATATTCCCTTATCCATTAGGGATGGTGACAAACAGCAAGAGGATGGGAAAGGCAAAAACCTCACTAAGAATAAACCACATACGTAGTGAGACAATATTGAAAAAATACTTGAAGGCTAAAGTTAAAATGAATTTTTCTTTTCTTTTCATCCAACAAAATATTTCCATTTCTCTGAATTAAGTCACTCTGGACATCAGAGAGGGTTACGCTAGATTCTGTAAGCAAGTCGAGAAGATTACGTGTAGAATCACGTAATTGCCAAATGCACTAGGGTTACGTTAATCATTTGCTGGCTTGGCAAGAATGTTTTAACTGAAAACTCTTTAAAACTTAAATCATGGCTTTGGTGTGAAGACTTGTGTGAATGAAGTAAGGCTTCACCTGTAGACTCCAGACATCATCCTCCTTGAGTGCAGCGAAAATTGGCTGCTTCAAGAACAGTGGGTTTCCCTCACAGTAGAGTTCTCTCAGCTTCAGATCCTGAAACTTTTAAAACAAAATAAAAACTTTAT
The DNA here is from genome assembly GCA_008086735.1 of Cheirogaleus medius. Classification (NCBI taxonomy): domain Eukaryota; kingdom Metazoa; phylum Chordata; class Mammalia; order Primates; family Cheirogaleidae; genus Cheirogaleus; species Cheirogaleus medius. Next base: position 36,229,644 of record VBSM01001124.1, on the reverse strand, counting down.
TGCACAACAAAATAACAAACTTTACCTCTGAAGCTACATCTTCAATAAAATAAGATTAAAATAACTTTATTTAGGATTTGTAATTCACATTAGCATTTTTTTTTTTTTTTGAGACAAGGTCTCGTTCTGTTGCCCAGGCTAGAGCACAATGCCATCATCATAGCTCACTGCAAACTTAAACTCGTGGGCTCAAGTGATCCTCCTGCCTCAGCCTCCCCAGTAGCTGGGACTACAGGCACATGCCACCACGCCAGGCTAAATTTTGTAGTTTTTGTAGAAACAGGGTCTCCTTATGTTGCTCAGGCTAGTCTTGAACTCCTGGCCTCAAGCAATCCTCCCCCCTTAACCTCCCAAAGTGCTGGGATTACAGGCATGAGCCAACATGCCCAGCCCTTGGTATTTTGACTGAAGTATACTTTAGTTGTTAGAAGCAAATATTTATATTTGCAAATGTTATATTTGTTAGAAAACCAAGCATAATGAAAAATAACTTTCTAAAATACACCAAACTCCAGATCTCAAAGACTATGTTATGAACCATATATGTTCAACGAGGAAGGTAAAAGAAATATTGGAACATTAGAATGTTCTCATTATAACCTGTTGTACATAGTGAAAATAAAGACAGAAGGAAAATGTATGCTTCAGAAGGATATTTAATCTTCTATGCAGAAAATCTAAAACCAACTGATGTATACCACTTTGGTAGAAAAGTAAGAGATTTCCTTATATTAATACCATGCCTTGCCTCCCAAGAACCCATGTGGCTTCTAAAGTTAAACTAATTTAGGGAGTTACTTTTCTGAGCCTAAATTTCAGCTATAAAATGAAAACAGTAAGACCTAGCTTCAGTGATATGCTGGTAAACCAGTTCCCCGGAAAGAAAAAATTAAAAAGCCCTGATTTGTGGTGTGTGTTGATTGCATGGTGTAAATGCTCCTATAATAGCTGATACAAGTCACTGAACACAGAGTTGCAAAGAGACATGCAAAATCAGCTCTCATGAGCCAGGATGAGCTGGCTTCACACCACTGCATCTCATAATATTTATGGGAGAATTAGGGGTATTTCTGTGATTTCAGCTCAGGATTTGAAACATATAAATCACTCACCAAATTAAACATAATTGATTTAAAACATCTTTCTGGGGCATCATGTCCTTAGGTCTCAAAAGTTACAGGAAAGCTTGTACAACATAGACAAGATTTTAAAATAAAATATAGATCTCAAGGCCATGCTAGTATCACCTTGAGTCCTGGTCTCAAAACAGACATTCTAATTTTCTGAATTCAGTTTCCTGTGTTATCCATCTCAAAGGAAAACCTAAAGAGTTGAATCGAATGGCAGCCCTAAGTGAGTGCTTGGTGTGCTCAAATGAAAAGGGGTATTCCATGTGCTTATTGTTCTATATAAACATCATGTTTTCCTCTCTGTCCTAAAGAATATCATTCGGTAATTTATACCTAAACTCACAGCCCTTTTTTTAAAAAACAAAAACTGGTTCAAACTTGAATACTTTGGTATATCTAAATATCATTTCAAATTTAGCCATGGGTCAAAGGGCATGCATTTCTCTTCTGGGGTCATGTTTTTTTTTCCTTCAAGTCCTGTCACTATTCTTTCATCAAACACAGTAACTCACTGCACATAATCTATCAGAAAGAAGTTATCTTAATGGAAAGAAAATTCAATAGTAGCCTATGCCCTACAGCAGTTAAGTCTCAATAAGCTAAAGTCACACAATCTCTTGATGTCCACTCTGAGTAAGCTGCAGTGTGACATCTTTCATACCCTCTTTCTATATACACTACTTGGTTTCCTGTCAGCCTAGCTTCTTGAGAAAATAACATTCTTTGCTATTATAGTCACTCCAGTAGTAAAATCAGCTACATTCTCTCCTGATAACAAAATGTTGATAGGGCTTCTCAGAGTCTTTCTACATCCCTATTGAAACATCCAATGTTATGAGTTTAATCTCAATTGGGCGCATTTTGCAGGCATTTTTGTTGTCACAGCAAAATGATGGGGAGAGTGCTGCTGGCACCTAGTTGGTGAAGGCCAGGGATGCCGCTGAGCATCCCACAGTACACGGGACAGCCCCTACGGCAAGGGATTATCAGGCCCAAAACGTCAATAGTGCTGAAGTTGAGTAAACTGGTTTAGAGGCACAAGAGCATAAAATGTCACCAAACCCATTGGATCTGGAAAGGAGGTTGGCAGCTGGAGGAAGATGAAGGTTCAAATGAAAGTTTTTATTTTTTTAAGAAGAAGGCTTGAGTATGAGAAGGTATATGCCAAATAGAGAAATTAAGGTAGAGGAGAAAGAAGGAATAACTAAAAGAGAAATGATCAGGTGAAGAACAGAATTCAGGTGAAGAACAGAATGATCTCTGGATATCAATGTCTTTTTTTTTTTTTTTTTACAGAGTCTCACTCTCTTGCCTGGGCTAGAGTGCCGTGGCGTCAGCCTAGCTCACAGCAACCTCAAACTCCTGGTCTCAAGCGATCCTTCTGCCTCAGCCTCCCAAGCAGCTGGGACTACAGACACATGCCACCGTGCCTGGATAATTTTTTTCTATTTTTAGTTGTTTGGATAATTTTTTTCTATTTATAGTAGAGATGAGGTCTCGCTCTTGCTCAGGCTGGTCTCGAACTCCTCAGCTCAAGCAATCCTCCCGCCTTGGTCTCCCAAAGTGCCAGGATTACAAGTGTGAGCTACCGCGCCCGGCCGATATTAATGTCTTTTAATTATCTTCTCCTTTCTGGCCAGAGGGAAAGAAGGGCAAGTGTACCCACGGATAACTTCGAAGGTGCGGTGTTGGATGGTTGAAGGAGTCAGACATGATCCCTTCAATTTTGTCTATGAAATAGAGAGTAAGACCATATGCCAGGTGAGTTTTGAGGCAAGGTGTCAATGTGTACAGAGACAGGAAGAAAGTGGCGAAGGTTTGGAATGTCCTACAATTTTCAGGAAAGGAACCTGGACAGGGGCACACAAAAATATTGTACAGAAGTGCTGAGGGACCATTGTCATCTACATATTAGTGGTGGTGGCCCCTGTCTGCATAAGCATGTGCTTGCCTTTAGCACTCAGCATCCCAGATCCAACATTAAGAATTTGCAGAATGAGTATGTCATAAAATAAGAGAATGAGCATATTTCATGCACTACAAATTAAAGGCCATAACTCATCCTTTATGGTTTAGTATGGATAGAGAAAGAAATAACAATACACAGCTCTAACGGACAGGGAATAAAAGGAGAAGTAGAGGGACATGAAGTCTCGATGACCTAAATGAAAAGATGTGGATATAAAGCAAGAAGAAAACTGAACATAGGATGAACCAATGGTCGTATTGCCACACTGGACTTTAATTTTTCAAATTTAGAGCATGGGAAGGTGATGCCAAGGTCTAGACATAACTGTGCTTGTGTTTGTTGAAGCGAAGACTGGAGAAGCTCATTAAAATCAAGGACTGAAACAGAAAACTTTGAGGCTAAGATGTTTCTATCAACTACTTTCCTGAGAAATGGTTGCAGATGTTAGGCTGTCTACTGGACATCTCCAGCTGGAAGTCCCACAAACACCTGAAATTTGAACACCCCAAGCCTGAACTCACGTTTCCCCCAAATTTTGCCTTTTCCTTTTTCTAATCACTCACATCAAATTTCTCACCATGTGCTGTCAATTCTATCTTCTTAAAACTTTCAGAATCAATCTTCTCTCTCCATCCCCGCATCCCATCCACCTCCTCACCACCCCTCACAATCTCCTCCTACTCCCTGCTCCAGCCACTCCTCCCCTCAGCCTTGACGGAGGCCTTTGTCTTATGTGAACCATTGCAATAACACCCTCATTAGTCGCAGCGCAAACTTTGACTAATGAAATGGTCTTTTAGAATGAAAATCTGGTCATAATACAGCCTTGCTTAAAACTTTTTAAGGCTCCCTTTTGTCCATAAGGATAAATTCAAAAGCCCTCATGTGTCCTACTCGGTTCTCCTTGGCCTACTCTCCAACCATATAGCCTGGTAAGCCCCATCTTCATCCTTCTAAGCCAACCATACTGAGGTACTTAGAGATGTCACAACAGGCCTGTGTCTTATCTCACAGTTATTACCCATGCTGTACCCTTTCACTCACCCCACACCTAGATCATCCCTTCCAGACTGAAATGCCATGCCTCTAAGCTTCTCCAGCCTCTGTCAAATGTTTCCTTATCTCCTCCTTCGGCCCTGTGTATAAATGCATCACACCACCTATAAATACTCTGAGATGATCATTATTGAAAACTCTACCTTCATCTATCAGACTTTGGTCTCTTCAGGAACTATGTCTTAAGTGACTAAATAAAGCAAGCTCAAAATTCAGTATCTAATACACAGCTGATGTTCAATAAATAAATGTGCATCTTCTCAGAAACCCCAGGCACACCCAGCTCCCCTGGGCACCCAAGATTTGCAAAAGCCTTCTTCTCCAGACTTAGTAAATTCTTATAACTGTTCCCACAAAGCCCCAGGCCTCAGGAACAATCATACAAATTCAGCAAGTCATTCTGTAGCCTCAGACTAGCCTAAAGTAATAGGGGAGACTAGTTTTAGCAAGACTATTTTTAATGTAAACAGAGGGAAAGGAGGCTGAGATTTCACATGGAATTAAAAACAGAACCAATAACCTGGCTATGGCAAATTACCCTGCACACTTCAGGCTGTCTCAAGGCTCACAGAGTTACCCCCTTTAGTGGGAAGTGGGATTTCTAAATAGGCTTAAGGTTGAGTTTCGAGGAGGATAACATTTAAATATGGGGGCTATAGCATCCAAAAGATAGATTCAATCAACAAGTCTAAAAAAGGATATGAATACTATTTGTGACCAATGGGAAATTCAAGAAACTGTAAGATGAGCTTGATATCTAATCAGAATTGTGTAATGATTAGACAGATGATATCATCTGAATAGAAGAAAGCCAAAAAATCTATCCTGGGAACCCCCTCTCACACAGCCTGCATGAGTGGGAGGGAAAATAGGCAGAAAGTGACCTAGGGTCATAATCCTTCAGGATCTGCTGGATACTTGTCACAAAAGAAGATCCTCAGAGGAACTTGAAGAGAGGAGGCTAGGAGCCAAGCTAGGAAGGAGGAAGATAAGCCAGGCTATAAACACACTCACACTCACACTCACACACACACACTCTGAGACCTTCCACTTTCTGGCCAGGGAAAAGCAGCTGAACTCCGCCTCCCAAGCCCAGGCCCTTCCCTCCCTCCAATACCCTCGGCCTTAAAGCCAAAGGGACAGTGTCTCCAAAGTCCTCTTCAGGCCTCTCCATTTAAACAGTGCAGAAAGAACTGATCTGGGAGCACTTATTTATGTCACCTCAGTCCTCATCCCAAGTGTGCTTTATTTATTTATTTATATTTTTTTTACTTATTTTTTTAATTTCAGCATATTATGGGGGTACAAATATTACGGTTATGTATATTGCCCAAGCCCCCCTCCCCCCTCGAGGCAGAGCCTCAAGCATGACCATCCCCCATACGTCCCATGTGTGCTTTAAACCCCACTTCTGCCCTTGCACTACCTGAGATCCCGCAGCCTGAAGGGACTTCTGTTTCTACTCTGCCCAGTGTGTGCTCTTCCACCCATGTGATCTCTTTACAACGTAAATCAGATCACATCACCCCCCTGCTCAGAACCATCCGGTGGTTTCTCATCTGACTCAAAATTGCACATTCTTCACCCTGGTTTACAGGACTTTGTTAGACTCAAAACGAATTGTGTTTTCCTCACCCTGGTGTACAGGACTCTGTTATAATTTGTTCCCTGTACAATCTCTGTGGCCTCATCGCTAGTGCTTGCTCTCTCACTTTCTCCATTTCTCTCTCTCTCTCCACTCTGGTAACATTGGCGTTCTTCCCAAGCATTCTCCACTGTGGGGCCTTTGCATTTCCCTGTTCTTGGAACAGTTTGGTCTCAGCTCTGTCCGCACGATTATAAGTCAGAATAAAATGGAATAAGATCTTTAGCAGCTTGAGAGGAGAAGCATTTATGATCCAAAGACTCAATAAGCAGACGTTTTCATCAATGTGCAAAAGCATCATGAAGACTTTCTCATATGTGCATGAGATATGTACCTTAACCAAAGAAAATTACTCATGACACACAGCAGCTGAAGGTGGGTAACAAAAAGCAAGAATGTGGAAAGAATACATTCTTTTTGCCTGTCAAAATGCAAAGAATAAAAATTAGAACACACACTGCCCCAGTGCAAACAAGATTAGGGCGATCTGGAAACACATTGGCGATGTCATTTAAAAGACTGAAAGTTAAAAAATAAATAAATAAATAATAATAATAAAAAAGACTGAAAGTTATTCTTACCCTTTGAGTAATTCTACTTAAAGGAATTTTATTCAAAAGAAATATTTAAAATAGGAACAAATGTTTATTTATAAAATGTATCTCTCAAAATTACTTAAAATTTTTAAAAAAACCTCTTTGTTATATTAAAAAATGCATGGTAAATTATGTTATATACCCAAATCCTCTGAATCCTCAGACTCTCTGACTTTTCCTATGTCTCATAAAACCTAACCTTGGGTCTTTCTTGATATCAGCTTTCCTTGCCTCTGCGCCCAAGCAAACAGGTGCTGTCTGCAGAGTTACACCTCAGGACTCACCATAAATTCATCATCACCAACTTCCAGTGTGCCCTCTGTGGTTGCCGGCAATTCCAATCTAGTTAACATGCTCATCAAACTACATTTTCTTTGCTGGCGCACAGTTCTTTACCCGGTCATGAAATAGTTCTCCCCAGAGCCTAGCACATTCTCTTTTCATTTTATCTTCTTTTTCCCTGTGCAATTTTACCACACTCATGTCTTTGATTAAATCTCTATGGCAATGACTCTGGATCCACATCCTATAGCCAACTGTGCACTCAAAGTTTTCACATGGGTGTCTTAAGTATACACCAAACTCACTGTGTCCAAGACTGAACCCATGATCTGCCCTCAAATCTGACCCACTAGCTTGGGTCCTAATGTTGCCTAGTGAATGACAGGGGGAAACAGGAAGATAAAAACAAAAAGCTACTTCCATGCTTAGCAAAACATTTGACTCGATTTTATATATTAATTGTATAGTCTCAAAATTTAGGAACATATTCCTTTTTGTTAGATTGCCCTGGAATCTCTTCCCTCTATTAGGAAGAAAATTATCTAAGTTAATTACAGAGAATAAAATATTACTCAGATAAAATAAGTTAACAGTTTATCAAGGTGTTATTTTAAGTGGCCCAGGAAGAGGGGCCATATCGATTGTAGCACACAACTTTTCATCTGTTGCAAACAGAAAGGAAATAGGCTTCCAGTCCTGGATTCTTTCCAACCCATTTTACTCTGTCATCCATCATATTTTATCACATTTCATCCATCACAGAAACTTTGTAAACCCATGGCACAAGAGTAGGAGAAGAAAAGCAGAAAACCTTTAGTGTTAGAAGACATTATAATAAACCCTAGGAGGTTTGAAAAGAGACAGAGGTGGAAAGAGAAATCAATACATATTGTTAACCTTACAATTCCACTGCTAGCATCTACAATCCCTTTTTCCTCAAATATTTCATTTGCATTTCTCCTTGTTCCCTTACTTTCTGCTTTTGAAAAGAAAATGTTCCACATTCCAGTTGGACTGGTTATCATTTGTTGAGCACCACACCCAGCAGTGTTTCAGAGCAGTGATCTTGTAAACCTGTATAAAGGTCCAATACTATTGGCATCAAAAAAGCCATTTTTGCTCATTATATTAAAATGAGCTTAACAAAATAAATAATCCTTAAATAATTATCTTGAAGTGTGATTCTTATTAAATGTATTTAGATAAATGTAGTTAGTTCCTGTAAGATTTAATCCAAATAAAATAGAATATGCAATAGAATATTTGCCTGAAATCATGTCTGGGAATCAAGTGAGATGGAAAATAAAAATAATTGTCAGGTCTTCCATATAATACCTTCACAAATAACTTAATAGAAAATACCAAAATTTCCTTTAAAAACCTGTTAACATTTACCCTTTTCAGAACTAAGGCTATTCCTCATATAATACATAAACATGTACATTGTAAGTTTTGAGACTATCCATTCAAAATTGCTATCTATGGTACAGACTGTTCATTCTTTACGTGTTAGTCAATCAGTCCTTGATTAAAAGATATTTCAATTAGAAATAGGGAGGCTGAAGCAGGAGGATGACTTGAGGCCAGGAGTTCTAGATCAGCCTAGTCAACATAGTGAGACCATGTTTCTACCAAAAAAAAAATTAAAAATTAGCCAGGCATGGTAGTCCTAGTTACCTAGGAGGCTGAAGAAGGAATTGGCTTGAGCCCAGGAGTTCAAGGCTATAGTGAGCTATGATTATGCCACTGCACAGCAGTCTAGGAGACAGAGTGAGACCCTGTCTCTAATAAAAATAATAAAAATATTTTTAAAACTTTTAAAAATTAAAAAAGAAATAAAGTGATTCAGATCTGATTTCCATCCCACCAAAAAAGGCTATAATAACCAATTTTTCATAAAATGACCACATAGTTAACTAACTATAAACATAAGTAAATCAATTAAATAGGACAATATTGTAATATTTCAAATATATTTAAACTTATTTACTGTGATGATTAATTTTATGTGTCAACTTCACTGGGCCATGGAGTACCCAAATATTTGGCTAAACATTATTTCTTGGTGTGTCTGTGAGGGAACTTCCAGAGGAAAGTAGGGAAATCAGTGAATTGATGAACTGAGTGAAGCAGACTGCCCTTCCCACTGAGGGGGAGCATCATCCAATCTGTTGAGGGCAGGAATAGAACAAAAGGTGGGGGAAGGGGGAATCTGCTCTGTCCAAGTGAGCTGGGATATGAGTTGTGTCTTGCACTCACCCTGAGCCTTATACCATCAGCTCCCCTGATTCTCAGGCCTTCACGCTAGAACTGGACTAAACGCTGGCTCTCTGGGCCTCCAGCTTGCAGACAGCAGATATGGAGTGTTGTTTCTCAGCCTTCGTGATCACAGAGACAATTTTTTATAATAAATCTCTCTCTGGGGGGCAGAGGATCCCATTGGTTCTGTTTCTTTGGCAAACTCTAACATGTCTATTTAAGAGATATCATGGAGAGGGAAGGTGCCTGAAACCATAAGCCAAAGAAACCATTAAGGAAAGAGGCAATGAAAATGTGACGGCAATTGGCAGATGAAAATGCCATAAAATAAATTTTGTAATAGAGATATTCACAAAACCTTAAGTCATCATATGTGAGAGATAAGAGAAGACTCATAAAAGAGATGTTGTTGCACTGGACAAGAAGGAAATGAACCAAAATGTGAAGAGTGGTCATCTCCAGAGAGGATCTAGAGTGGTCCTTTAAAGTATGTCAGATCATGTCACTCCTCTGTTCAAAGGATTCCAGTAGTGTCACATCCCACTGAGAACTTAGCCCTGGCTCTCAAGATACTTAAAAATTAGTTAAGGATACCATCAGACACATACTAGGGCCACCACACTATCCCTACTCTTCTGGTGCCCTCCCCCTTCTAAGTGCAAACACCCTCCCAGGGACCCTGTCACCTGCACATTTTGTGCCACATGATTCTACTGCTTGGAAACTGAACTGACTCAATAAGGACTAAACCAAAGAAAGCCAGTCATAGCCTGACCACAAACTCTGATTCAATCATCTAGAATCAAAAGCTATGGCCTAATCACATGCTCTTTTGGGAATCTGAACCAAGAACTATGGAAATGATTTGCCATTTAATTCTGAAAGCTGAAATGGAATAGCTGTTGTGTCAGGAGCTGGAGAGTCCACAGTGAGCTATGTACACATTGAAGTTGTAAGGGAGTAGAAAAAGGGGAAAAGTAGATGAAGCATTTGGAATATGGCTACATTATACAAATAGTGTAACAGGTGTGATGACCTATATGTTCATGCAGTGGAAGATTCCAGAACCTCCTTGAACTGAAAACCACATGCTGGCTCCAGAACCTCTGAGCTCTGCCCAGCCTCACCATACTGCCTGCTTCAGTCTCCGTGACATTCTTACTACTCCTCCCTATGTAACTTTAATTACACTCTATATATGTTGCAACCAAAGAACCAAAAGAAAGCACGCACAGCAATTTCAACATGTCATAGACTTTTCTCGCCTCACCCTCAGCAGATAAGTAAGTCTCCCCAATGTCTCTGAATTGCTCCAAACAACCTCGTGGCTGTTTTTTTGTGAATTCTCCTTTGCAAAATGTAAAAATCTACTCCCTTTTCTCAATCTAAGACTCTCAATACTTAGTCATTTACTCTTTAGAAACAGTCTTCTTTTCAGGTTTTTCTGGCCAGTTATATAATTAGTACCTCTCCACTGAACAGGGGAGCCCTACACCTAGAGATGCACTTTCACCCGCATTTGTAATCCTCACAGACCTGTGAGAAAAGCAGGAATGAGCAGTCACCAAACTCTATAATAGGCACTTTCCTTAGGGAATAACAAAGATGTGAAAGTTCCAAATCTCTCTCCTGGGATAGTCTACAATTCAAACTGGAGAATTCCATTTTAAAATTTATTCAGACCAGGCAACAATTCATAGCAGCGAACTAGAAGAAAGATATTCAAAGACTTTGTGAAAGCTGTTCATGGTTTGAAAACTAATTGTGGGATCTTTGGTCTTCCATATTTCTTATCCTGACAGGAAATTAAAACTTGAGTGGCCAAATTCATGATGAGAACCACAAAAAGAATGTCAGTTTGTAGCTTCTGACTTGGTTTCCACACAAAACCCAGTGTGGTTTTAAATAAAGCCTGTCAAAGGCATAGCACCTTTAATTCCACTAGTATGTTTTCATTCTTCTTTATTCAGACTAGATACTTCAAGGGATTCTTGAGTGCTTTTCTTTACCTTAGTTTCAGTCACTATTTTAACCAAAAAACCCTTGATTTTTAGCTTTTCATATAACTATCTCTGTACTTAACAGTAGACTAGATAAAGCACTGGGCTTAAAAGATGAGGACTGGGTTCAATTCATATCTTCCACACAACCTCTGGGTACATGTCATTTATATTAACAGTATCTGAGCCTGTTTCTCACCTATAAATAGAAGTAATAGTATCCATCTCACTGAATTGTGACGATCAAATGAGGGATGTTTAAAGAACTTAGTAAACTTTAAGACAGTGTAGAAAATTAAGGTATTACACCAATGTGTAGTCCATTGGCTAATGTAGGCAAAGCACATTTCTTGCTTTCTTTCGATAGAAAAGGCTCGTTAGGATCAGCCACTATTTTTTCTTTTTCCCTCCCAATCCCCATTACTGTTATGGTCTGAATGTTTGTAACCCTCCAAAATTTATATGTTGAAACAATCCCCAATATGACAGTATTAAGAGGTGGCGCATTCAGGAGGTGATTGGTTCATGAGAACTCCACCCTCAGGAATGGGATTAGTAACCTTAGGAAAAGAGGCCCAAGGAATCCTGTCTACCTTTCCGTCATGTGAGGACACAGCTAGAAGACACCATCTTTGAAGCAGAGAGCAAGCCCTCACCAGATACCAAATCTGCTGGCCACTTAATCTTAGATAGCCTAAATTTATAAATAATTTTTATAGTTCATAAATTACCCAGTCTAAGGTCTTTTTACAGCAACCCAAATAGATTAAGATGATTACTTTGTTCCCATTAATCTCTGCAAGGCAAGGATGAAGGGACTTTAATATCCCACAAGCATATTAGTAAATTGATACAAGTACTTTCGGTTTCAAGATGGTAAAACTAGGCACATTTAGTAGTCCCCCTCTCCCATGCCAAAGCCTGGAAATGATAAGAATATGAACTTTAAAATAATACATAAATGGCCTCTTAAAAACAGGAAGATAAATTCTCCCAGGAACAGAAACCACATGTAGATGGCATCAAATGAAGAAGGAAGCATCAGCCCAGGATGAATATGGAAGTCCAGGGAAGAATTTCCACCAAAAAATAATTGGGGGATTTCAATATGAAGAGGTAGTAGAGACCTTCAGGGAAGAATGGGATCAAGGAACAACAGTCAGAGGGATCACTGTACTCTATCAGGAGAAGGCAGCATGTGGACTCAACCACCCACTCTTTACCCCATAGCCACACTCTACCCCCATCTCGGCCTCCTTCCCCTGCATCCCACACAGCTATGGCCTGGTAGGAGATGTGCTTTGAGTACAGAGAGAAGCTGCGTCCCTGAGTGGATGGCATCACCACGGAGAAATCAGAATACATTGCACCTGCTGGCATATTTCAACAATTTCCACACTCTCACTGATCAACGCAAACTCCTGTCAGAACTTTTTTCTCTCTTATAAAGTGAACTGCAGAAACAGATGCCAGTCTTTCAGGGGATCCTCAAGTGCCCCAAATTAAAAAAAAAAGCTGAAAGTTTAAAATGAAATGACCTGATAATCATTGAGTGCCAATGCCATTAGAGATAATAGATGGGAGAATTTATACCAAAGGAAAGAGAGCTAATAGGATAAGACTATAAAATAATTAGTATAATTAATACATTCAGAGAGATGTGTGAAATATTGCTTACATAAAGAAAGAAGAAGTAATAAAAAAGAACCAGTTTGAAAACTTGGAAATGTTGACTTACAGAAGCTTTCTGAAGCAAAATTTGACATTTATCAAATCAGAAAAGGTGTCGCAATTTTTGATCCAGAAATTACATTTCTAGAAATTTTTCCTAAGGGAAGAACTAATGGTAAATACAAAGAGTAGCTATGCTTGCATTTATGGAAGCATTTTTATTGTGCTAAGAAGTCTTAAAATTCCTATCAAAAATATAAAAGACTGTTTAATTATACATATATCAGTGCTAAATAGCCATTAGAGACAATTATGTAGGAAAATACTTTAAACCATGGAAAAATGTTTACAATAAAAAATAAAACAGTATGTTATAAGACATGTACCGGTATGTATAAATAATACACTAATATGTACAAATAACACTAATTTTATTAACACATTAACATGTGTGCATATTCTATCTTTTGAAAAAAATTATATGTGCATGTGTTTATATGTGCTCACACACATATTTTAAAAAAAACATAAAAATAGTAAGAAATAAGTCAATATGTTGATATGATTCCCACCCCTCCTTGGTCAGATCATGAGTAATTTTGCTTTTCTTTTTTATTCATACCTATATATATTTTCCAAATAATCCACAATGAAAAGAAATTTTTAAAAGATTGTCCATTAATCATTATATTTCCATCCCCCTTATTGAGACCACCAACCTGTAAACCTTCAGAAAACACATTTGGGAATGAGAGCATTAAGAGATGGACTCCTCCTATACTGGGTTGAAAGACTGAAAATATAGCTTCCCAACATGGATAGAATTTTCCCAGGGCTAAAAATATTTCAAGAGTTTCAAGAAAACTATATCAACATCTGTGCTTATTCTAAGATTTTCTCAGAAGTTTGAGAACTCTCCCACATGTCTGGCAGATGAGGTAAAAAAAAAAAAAAAAAAGTAAGAAATGCTTTTTTCAAGTTCTGTACTGGTTCAGCTTATACATTTCAATTGAGGGGCATGATATCATTGCCAAATGGTAAAAATTGGTTTTGAGGGGAGGTGAAAAAAAATCTTAGATATTAAAATAGTTTATGGCCATCTAAAGCTCAATCTTACCTGACAATATAAACTTTTATACAGAATAACTCTGATATTAACATTTCAGGATGAGGGGGTAGTTTCAAGGGGAAAAATGTCTTGTAAGTCTCCTGGGTGAGGGCAAAGAATAATGAAAAAAAATGTTGACATACCCAGGAGAGGGGGGCCAAGATGGCTGACTAGAGACATGGCTTGCTGGACCATCCCAGAGGGAAGGAAGGGTTTCAGATAAAGGAGAGGGGAGAAAAGACACAGCTCAGGTATAGGTCAGAGAGAAGTGCCAGAGCCTGCTGAGGACCTCATGGAGGAAAACTGAGAAGCACAGAAGGAAGAAGATAAAAGAAAAAAGGCAAGGAACAAACCCAGAGAGGCTCAGAGCCCAGTGAAGAGGTATAAGGGGGGAATCCCTTTCTCCTTCCCATACTCCTTTGGTGATCAGTGGGCTACCATGTTACTTGGAAGCCCCCATCATCCCAAGCACTGCAGTGACTTTGGAATTATGGGGAGAACTTACATGATCCCAGAGCTTGGACATTTCGTGTGGTCTTCCCCTCTAGGGAGAGAGCAACCAGGAGAACTGTTGGAGCCAAGAATTTGGTAGCCTCTCTCCAGCTGGTGTGTCCTCCAGTCTGAGGTTTCCACAGAAAGTGGAGCTCCACACCTTTCTTCTTGAGGACCTTCAGTGGACCTGGGGAGCCCAATCTTGGAGCTCCCTACCCACCAGCATTTCTCAGAGACACACACCAGCGGGTCAGACATGCAGAGCAGATTCTGTGCCCCCCTGGATTCTGAAGGTTGCTGAGGGACATGGGGGAAGGTTTGGGAGTTGGACTCAGGAGGCAAGGGAGCTGACGTGAGTAGAACTGATGGGGGAATACAGTGGGGGTGGGGGGAGTCCCAGACATGGCAATCTGTGGAAGTGAAAGCTACCTTGTCGGACTAGGGTGAGACCTATGGCAGGGAAGATTCCAGCCCATGGCACTGTAGCAACCAAGTGTGGCATGTTCAGGTGTGCTCATTTGCAACCAGACACCAGAGGGCAAGGGTAACATAAGAGGGACGGAGATAACTCCCAACAGCCATTTGGGGATTTGCGGCTCCTCCCTCATGAGCATCCTTCCTGGTCTAGAGAGCCTGCCTTGACCCTCCACCCAGCAGCTCCCCCTAATAGCTGGGAAAATGACTGAGCCATGCGGAGGCTTTGCAAAGCCTTCCAGGCTGGCACAAATTAACCATGCCCAGTCTCCCTCTTCCACCTACCTCTGCTGCGGTGGAGATCAAGCAACCTCCAAGAGCTACAAGGCTCCTCCCAAAGCCTGGGGCATTCAAGTGCTCCACCTGAAGGACTAGAGCTTACCACAGGCACAAAAGAACATCTCTGCAGTTGGCTCTTTCCTGCAAGCATCGACCACTGACAGGGAGAACAACTGCATAGCTCATTATAGCATCTACCAACTCAATCAAATAGGACATGGCTGATTCTTACAAGCATCGCCTACCAACACAGAGATTAAGCTGGGAGTCTCAAAACAATTCACACTGCTGGGAAGAGGTGAAGACAGCAGGATAGAAGCAACCTGGGGGGACACTGCTTTTTAGAAGAGAGACAAAAGTTACAGGCAGCTCAATCTGTGTTGAGTCTTTCTTGTCCACTGTAAAGTTCTGAGCTGACTGGGGAGCTGCTCAGTGTCTGTGCAGAGACACTGAACCAGAAAGCAGGTGCAGCCGAGATCTGGTGCCTGCCAATCACAAGTTTCTGCAACCAATGCCATCCTGATCACTCTAGCGCATGGAGCCAGGTCCACATGGGACCCAGTCTTCTGGCAGTAGCCTTTGCATCACCCCACCAGGCCAGGGAGGGAAGAGATGCTCCCTCATGTTGTGCCCTGTGACTAGGGGCTGAGCACACCTCCTCCCCAGAGTATGAACTAAACAGAGGAGGAGCCCCAAACACAACAGGCGCCACTTGGGAATCCTGGGGCAACTGCCCCAGTGGGTCCTAGATATAGGGGAGAACCTTGGCTGACCAGCAGTTCTGGCCTTCCTACATGGATCCTGGACCACTGAGACAAACCCCTGCCTGCATGACTGGGTAACTACAGTCCCCACGCTGGTAGAACAGCCCCCTATATAGGCAGCTCTGCCCACAAAATCTCCACAGCCAGCTCTGAAGCTCTTGCTGTGCCCAAGTATGAGGGTCTGCCCCTGTAGCTCCAGTGCTCCTGCCAGGCCTGAGACTCCAACCCTGAGACTCCAGAGTTGTGCCGAGAACCCACGACCCCACTCCTGAGTCTCCACCACTACCACTGAGCCAGCAGAACCTCCCTGAGGTCCAATACTTTACTCAGGACCCCCTAGCTCTGAGTTGCTGTGACTCCTGGACTTGGTTTGAGAGAGTTCCCAGCAAAGTAGAACAGGTTTCCTACAATCCTATTAACCCAGAGCTGACAGAAGAGGAGCCAGATGAGAAGAAACCAGCAAAAGAACCATGGCAGCATGAAAAAAACAAAACAAAATAGTTTCACACAACCAAGGGAATAAAATGTAGCTACAGTATTGGACTCTACCCACAAGGAAATTGCCAAAATGACAGAAATGGAATTCAAAATATGTATGGCAAATAAGATGAATGGAATTGAAGAGAAAGTTGAAAACCAACAAAAAGAAGCCAAAAAAATATTTCAGGAAATCAATGAAAAAGTAACTAGAGAGCTAGACAACATAAGAAAGGATATAATAGAACTTAAAGAAATGAAAGAGTCATTTAGGAAATTTTCAAAACACAGCAGAAAGCTTTAACGACAGGCTAAATGAAAGAGAAGAAAGAATCTCAGAGCCTTAAGAAAAGGCTCACGAGATAACCCAGTCATTCAAAGAGGCAGAGCAGAGTATTAAAAAGTACAAGCAATCACTGAGAGAGTTGTGGGACTAGGTGAAGCAAACTAACATTCAAATTATAGGTATCCCTAAGGGAGCAGAAGAAAGAGCTAAAAGCATGGAAAACCTATTTGAAGAAATTATTGAGGAAAATTTCCCTGGTAACACCAGAAATTCAGATATACAGATACAAGATGGACATTGAACACTGGGAAAATTCATAGCAAATAGCTCATCTCCAAGCCACACAGGAATTAACCTGGGAAAGTCAAAATGAAGAAGAAAAGTCTGCAAGCAGCAAGACGAAAGCATCAAATAACCTTCAAAGGAAAATAACCATCAGGCTAACTGCAGACTTCTCAGTGGAAACCTTAAACACAAGAAGGCATCGGGGCCCCATTTTCAATTGACTTAAACAGAACAACTGCCAGCCTAGAATTTTGTATCCTGGAAAAATAAGTTTCACAATTGATAGAGAAATTAAGGTTTTTCCAGATAAGCAAACACTGAGGGAATTTGCCATGACCAGACCTGCCCTACATGAAATACTCAGAACAGCACTATACATAAATCAGTACAACAAATATCCACCAGTGTAAATTCACCTATAAAAAACAAACAAACAAACAAAAAAAGCCCAAAACTTACAACTCTTATAAAACAATAGAACAAGAGGTAAAATAAACCAATAACAGACTATTCAACAGGATAAATAGACCAACATCCCATATATTGGTGTTATCAATTAATGTTAACGGATTGAATGCTCCTCTCAAAAGACACAGGCTGTCTGAATGAATGAAAAAACACAATCCAAGTATCTTCTGTCTCTGAGAAACACATCTAAATAACAAAGATGTACACAGACTCAATGTGAAAGGATGGAAAAAAATAGTCCATGCAAATGGAAATCAAAAGAGAGCAGGTGTAGACATTCTCATATCTGATAAAATTGACTTGAAGCCAACAAAGGTAAAGAAAGACAAAAAGGGTCATTATATAATGGTAAAGTGAGCAATTCAACAAGAAGACATAACAATCCTAAATATTTATGCACCTAACACGGGAGCTCCCAGGTACACGAAGCAAATTTTACTAGAACTAAGCAAAGAAATTCATAACACCATCATAATTGCTGGGTTTCTATATTTGGTTTGGCATGTATTTTAACATGTATTCTATTATCTTCTAAGAACTTTAAGTGGTTTATAATAGAAGACATAAAAATTGTGGCCAATAAAATTAGAAATCAAAATATAGGAAAGGATGATTCTAAAAGTGTAGTCTCTTAATTTCTTTTTTCTGAACTTCTTGGCAGTCATGGCAAAAGGAATATTAAAGGGTTTATATAATTTTAATTATATGATAAAGTTAAAAATACATAACTATAACAGAAATGTAATGTAGCTATTAAGCAGAGATTTACCTTAAAGTGGTCTTGGAAGGATGAAGAAAGCACAGTCCTCTAATGGACAAGTGGAACAGAAAAGCAAGATACAACCAAGCAAAGTGGAAGTTGGGGGAGGTGGGATCAAGATGTAGCTAAAATTCTCACATAAAGGTCTAAGAAGACTCCTGAGACTCTCAATGTTTGTGATTTGTGGGCATTAGATAAAAAGCAGGGAAACGGCCATGATCAGGCCATCCAGTCATTCATTCATTCAACAGATATATACTGCATGCTTATTATTTGCCAAGCACTGCTCTAGGCAATAAGAATACAGCAGTGAACAAAGAGGCGAAGACCCTGTTCTCACAGAAACTTGCATTCTATTGGGTGTAAAAGAATGGAGGGTGAATAGATAGAAACAGTAAGTAAGGAAACAAATAAATAAGTATATATTTATTACAGTGGTAAGTGCCATAAAGAAAATTTTAAATTTTGATGGCTATATTGATTGGGTAGTCAGGAAAAGCTTCTCTGAGGAGTCGATATCTGAGCTGAGACCTATATGATACAAAAGAGCGAACCACAGGAAGATCAGATGGGAGACTATTCCTCCAGAAAGGCAGGAAACAAGAACATCATCATACCACTTAAACAGAGAGCCAGATCTTATACCTATACATCAGCAAAAAGACAGTTTGAGTCAAAGTTAGAGAGCTTTGCTACTCCCACTTTTTTTTTTTTTTTTTTTTTTTTTTTTTTTTTTTGAGACAGAGTCGTACTCTCTTGCCTGGGCTAGAGTGCCATGGCACCAGCCTAGCTCACAGCAACCTCAAACTCCTGGGCTCAAGCAATCCTCCTGCCTCAGCCTCTGGGTAGCTGGGACTACAGGCACGCACCACCGTGCCCGGCTAATTTTTTCTATTTTTAGTTGTTTGGCTAATTTATTTCTATTTATAGTAGAGACAGGGTCTCCCTCTTGCTCAGGCTGGTCTCGAACTCCTGAGCTCAGGCAATCCTCCCACCTCGGCCTCCCAGAGTGCTAGGATTACAGGCATGAGCCACCGCACCCAGCCGCTACTCCCACTTTTGATGCCTGTAGAAGACTCCTAGAAATGATCAGAGGTGAATGTTCACTAGAGAAAAGGAAAATAAATGTATTGGTTGTTGAGGAAGGCAAATGGATTTTTCAGAATGAAGTCACTCAAGTTTCCCTAGTCTCTTAATGAAATCTATCAAAAACTTTCAATTCTATAATCTGAAGAAAAACCAGAGTATAAAATAAAAACTTTCAATTTTTGTAATAAAAAATAAGGTGACTCAGGCAAACTTTTCAATGAACATGAGTAACAAATATAAAAATATATATATAAGGGCATTAAAGAGCTTAAAATAACATCAGGAATAACCAAGATCTAGGAGCAGACAGATATCCAGAGAAATAAGTGCTACATTTGGAATCACTTTTGCTGTCCTGAGACCATAAAGGTATTCATCCAGGAATAAGAATACATCAGAAATTATCCAGGCCCACATAGATATCAGTCCAGCTTTGGATTTTCTATGTGATACTTAAGAATGGAAACTGCCTTAAAGTGGTATGATATTATTACTGTCTCCGTTGAATTAAAGTGATGTCATATTGTTTTTTCATGCAAAAGCAAATGAAAATTTTATCTAAGAATTTATCTCATCTAAGCCTTCAAGTTATTTTCAAAAATAATTTTTCAAATATAATGTCCAAATCATAATCAAAAATAAAAAACTATATTAGAGGAAATGATGGTACACTAGGTTGAAGAGTGTTTCTCTGGAGAAATCTGACTGATACGAATGAATGAATCTGCACAAACAATGAATAACAGAAATCTCCCCAAAAGTACTCCCCAATATTGGATTTTCAGCCTCAAGCATTAAAACAGCTATACTTAACATGTTCTGGGAAATAAAAGCCAACTTTAAAATTTTCAGGAGATAACTGAAAAATATAAAACACTAATATAGTGTATTTGAAAAAGAACCAACCAAAAATTGTACCAATAAATAAAATTTAAAATAATAACCTAAACGATGGGTTTAACAACATACAGATATAGCTCAAGAGTAAATTATTAAATTATAAAATATATCAGGAGAACGTATTTAGAATGAAGCACAAAAAACAAAAGAATAGAAACAGGGATAAAGTGCTCTATAATCATGCTTGTGAATAGCCACTGCACTCCAGCCTGGGCAACATAGCAAGACCCAATTTCTAAAAAAAATATATTTTGAGACTTTCAAGAACTTCAAAAATAAACTTCAAAAAAGAAGACAGAATAATGGCCAACAAACATATGAAAAAATGCTCAACATCTCTAATCATCAGGGAAATGCAAATCAAAACCACAATGAGATATCACTTATCTCCAGTGAGAATGGCCTTCATTAACAAGTCCCAAATAATAAATAATAAATGTTGGCGTGGATGTGAAGAGATAGGAACACTCCTACATTGAGACTGCAAACTAGTTCAACCTCTGTGGAATGCAATACGGAGATACCTTAAAGCAATACAAGTGGATCTACCATTTGATCCAGCA
>VBSM01001124.1:36163751-36201435 GCA_008086735.1 Cheirogaleus medius | reverse complement strand
GTTAGAGGTATGCCCTTCCCCTCCACAATGCTCACCACATCCCTAAGATGTGGAGCTACCCCCACTACCCCCAAATCCCTGGTGAACACCACCATCATTTGAGCACCATAGTTTTAGTCAGTCAGTACCAATTTGATGGCGAGTACAAGTGGAGCCCATTTTCCTGATCTTGTGTCGCCTCACTTTGGATAATGGGCTTAAGCTTAAAATACAAATTCCAGAGTTTCCACAGAGCAACACCCATATTTGTCCACTTGCCTACCCAGAGTTAGGAACTAGTGTGGCCTCAGAGGAGGAACTTAATGTTTGTTGAATTGAATTGTCATATAAGCCTCACATAGGAGAGATTACGTCTATTGCACAGACAGATGCTAGATAGAGTGCTAAAGTTCAGTGTTCTACCAAAGTATAATGCTTGAAGAGTATCCCCCCCAAAATCCATGTCCACCGGCAACCTCAGATGTGGCCTTATTTGGAAACAGTCTTTGCAGATATAATTAGTTAAGATGAGGTTATACTGGATTAGGGTGGGCCACAGTTCAAAAACTGATACTCTTCTAAGAAGTGAAAACAAAGGCATGTTACTTTAAGCCCCAGTTTGTGATACTTTGTTATGGCAGCCCTAGGGAACTAACACACCAAGCAAGCATCACTGTTTCCTACACTAACTTAACAACTGGCAGTGTTTCCATAGATTGTCCACTGTCCACTACAGGCCATATTTCAGCAATGTTACTCTCCCACAGAGAGACACAAATAAAAGACATTTTATTTCAGATCATCCTTTTCCTCAAAGGCTTGTTCACTCAAAATACGATTCCAATTCCAGCAATAAATTAAAATGTAAGAAAAAGTGATCATATGATAAAGAAAAGGTACAAGAACACCCAATCATTAAAAAGTGCATATTTGAAGAATATTCATTTACAGAAAGTGCTCAATATACAATGTTAATTGAAAATGAAAAAGTAAGACACACACTTATTTATGTAGTATAATTTCAATTTTAATTTTTTAAAGTGAGCATATAAAAATGAGATGTTTGAAGAAAATAATGAACAGTGTTATCTCTGGGAGATAAATGTAAAAGTACCTTACAGCTTCTTCTTCCTGTACTTATTTATTTTCTACATTTTCTACAATGATTGAGTTATTTCTATAACTAGAAAAATGCTACTTACAAAAGGAAAAATGAAGACAAGAGAACTAAATGGGTAGAAAAAACAATTATCTTAAAATAAATCTTAAAACCTATTCATTCAAGAAGCAGAGGACACTTTGAAAATGACTTAAATGAAAAATTTGATATGTCTTAAATAGGAATTAGATATCAAACAACTTTACTTGAGAACCTGGGAATGTACTGAAATTGGGCAATAATATATCAAATCATATCAGCCTCCACATTTTGCTTTCTCTCTACTGATCTTTCTACTATTAATGATACTTTTTGAATACCTGGATGGCACTTTTTGAAAAAGAAAAATCATATTGAGAAATGAAATATAATTAAACAAATCTAGACATAGTACAGTGTGAAAAAAACGTTTTAACAAACTTTACTAAAAACACACGCATGGAGAGGTTCTGGAATTGAGACTTTCATTTTATTCTATATTTGTGTATTGCTTGAAATTTTAAGAAAAATGCATAATTTGTACAATTTTTAAAATTAAAAAGTTTAAATAAAGGAAAAAAAGAGATAAGCAAAAAGAAAATAAAGTCTCTTTGATTTAGATCTGACTACACGATAATAAAAGAACCAATATATTTCTAAAACAACTATTTCATATGTGAGCATGACAGCATTTTTCTTAATAATTAAATAATCCAGAAACTCTTATTTCAACACATATGAACAAATATTTATAATAGTCCCATTTTTTATTATAGATTTTCATTTAATGTACATTCTTTTACAAAAGTCCTGGTAAAAATTCAATTTTAAATATTCAGGAGCTATGTAAATAAAAAAGTACTGCTGTGAAATAATTGCATTCTCCAAACAACACACTAAATTTTAAATCATAAAATAGCAAAACACTCTTAAATGAAAGCCTTTTTTTTAAAAAAAAAGAGTAGTTACAGAGCACTAAAATATACTACTTAAAGATGCTTCTACAGAATATAGTTTCAAATATTTGAGTTGAGAGTATACTTAAAGGTAATGGAATTTTATTTTGCTCTTCTGTCAGCTTTTATATATGTTTGAATATTCTCATAGTTAAAAAAAGTTTTTAAAGCATGCACTTGACAGGTTAATGGTTCCTGTTATCACCAGTAGACAGTGGATGATTGCTGTAATTATATATTACTCATTAGTATTTCACTATTGGTATATATTTTATATATAATAATAATAACTCCATTTCTTGAAACCAACTATGGTATAATACAATATGTTTCATAATCATTATTTCACTTAACAACCTTATAAGGTTACTGGTTTTAATATATCCATTTTATAGATAAGGAAACAGCAACTCTGAGAAGTTAAGCAACTTGTTTGAAATTACAAATTTAGTAAATGGGAAATTAGGACTTTAAACATATGTGTATATGACTCTGAAGTTCATGTTCTTCATTTCTACACTATTCTGCTTCATATAAGGCATGACCTAATTGTTCTTCAAGGTCACTACCATTACTTTGAAACTTACTCTTTCACTGATAATCATCAACTAGATTTAGTCATCTATCCTCTATGTCCATCACTTGTCCCAACACTTACCTCATCTACTAAATGTGTAGAACTTTGATTTTGAACCATTTGGACCAAAATAATTTGACACAGTTGGACCAAAGCTAAGATAAATGCACAGATTATCTTATTTTAGAGTGTTTGCAGAAATTTCTGAACTAGGTGTTACAAAGATGGAATCAACTCAGATACTGTCAAAATTACTTTAAATCAATGAGACCTAAGTAATGGTGTTTTATCAAAATTAGAAGTAAAAAGTAGAACAGAGGATAGTAGCGGCTGGGAAAGGTAGGGGGAAGGGAGGCATAAGGAGAGATGTGTTAAATGATACAAAATTAAAGCTAGACAGGAGGAATAAGTTCTAGCATTCTATATCACTATAAGATGACTATAGTTAACAATAATATATTACATAGTTTCAAATAGCTAGACGAAGCATACTGAATGTCCCCAACACAAAGAAACGATAAATGTTTGACATAGTGGATATACTGATTACCCTGATCTGATCACTATACATTATATGTATTGAAACATCACTATGTACCCCATGAATATATGCAATTATTATTTGTCAATTTAAAAAAGGTAAACACAGAATCACTTTGTAGAAGAAACAGTAAATTAAGAGCACTACTAAGGTAAATACTAAATACAGTTTAAGAATATTTTTTAGATTTATTCATTTAACAAATATTTGAGTTGAAATCCAAGACACTGCAGGTACAGAGGTGAGAGTATTCCTTCTCTTTGGAAGCTTACAGTCTAAAAGCGAGGCAGACTTAAGAAGTCAGACAGGTATCACAGAACATGGAGAGTTGAATTAAGACCCCCAGGATGAATAAAATCATGTAGCATTTTTTAGTTCAATAGTAACAATATCCAATTCTTACTAAACATTCAATCCTGTATTTTTAGAAACAGTGTGGTGATTCCTTTAAAAATGGAATTACCATATACTTCAGGAAGTATACTTCTGAGTATATTCACAGAGAAACTGAAAGCAGAGACTAGAACAAATCTGTATGTCCATGTTCATAGCAACATTATACACAATAGCCAAAAGGTGGAAATAACGCAAGTATTATTCCACAGATGAGTGGATAGACAAAATGTGGTATATACATGTAACTGAACGTTATTTAGCCTTAAAAAAGGAAGGATACTCTGATCCATGTGGTCAGATAGATGAATTTTAAAGACATTATACTAAGTGAAATAAGCCAGCCACAAAAGGACAAATATTGTATGATTCCACTTATATGAGGTACTTAGAGTAGTCAAATTCATAGAGACAGAAAGTAGATTTGTGGTTGCAAAGGAGGGGGAAAACATCCTATTTCAGAATATTTACATTATAGAAACTTCTTAAAATAGGTGCTACAAAGGGAGTGGGGAGTTAGTGTTTAATGAATACAGAGTTTCATTTGGAGAAGGTGAAAAAGTTCTGGAGATGTTTGATGGCGATACTTGAACAACAATGTGAAAGTTCTTAATACCACAAACTGTACACTTAAAATGGTTAACATGGTAAATTTTGTTATGAATATTTTACCACAATAAAAAGCCTGTATTTTTTTCTAAAACATAAACTTACACTCATTTTTTCATATTTAAATGACCCTCAGTCTAAAATATTACTTTAGGGGGTGAAGGGACTGATACCTCAATTTGGAGTAGATCAATCAGAAAAACAATTAATGTATCAACAACTATTTATTGAAGACCTTCTGGATTGGTGGGCTTCTAACTATTACCTTGAATACTCAAGATGCTCACTTGGATATAAAAATGCAATATGAAAAACTGTCATTTCTTTTCCAAAAGTTAGAATTTGCCAAGATGAATGGTTTTTCAGTTAGTTGAAATAAAACAAGGTCAAAATTCATTCCCAAATGGAAAATGATGCATTTTTCATTGTTTATGGCTTAAAAACAACTAACAAAAGTGTCACCTTTGGATTAATTACAAGGGATAAAAATTTATGCTCTGGAAGTAATATTTTCAAAAGTCTGAGGTGACCAAAAGCAGTGTGTAATAACCAAAAAATTTAATCATAACTGATACATTAAAATATTTATGATAGCAATCAGAGTTCATTCAGTTCAAACAAGTTCAGCAGGCACAGAACACAAAGAAAAGAATGGGAGAGAACAGGTTTTGAAATTCTAAAACAAAGCAAAACTTTGAGTCATTTGTATAATTTAAGCTTCCAGTTACTACAGGTTTTACTGTCTGCTCATACTTTTCTATTAGAAATGGCATAAACAAAATTATTTTTCAATTATAATAGAATTTGACTTTACTTACTCCTAATGGAAATATTTGAATAAGATTTCCAGCTATGTCTAGGATTCTTAGTTTTTTCAGTTCACAAATTTCCTGTGTCAGAAAACAAAAGAGAGAGAAAGGTATTTTAAAATCTAACATTTAAAATCATTAGTGTTTTTTTTTATGAAGTCATAGTTTCTTTTTTTTTAATTTTTTTTTATTTCAGCATATTATGGGGGTACAAATATTATGGTTACGTATATTGCCCATGCCCCCCTCCCCCCTGGAGGCAGAGCTTTAAGCGTGACCATCCCCCAAACATTGCACATCTCACTCATTATGTTTGTATATACCCATCCCCTCCTCCCCCCTCCCACCTACCTGACACCCAATAAATGTTATTCCTATATGTCCACTTAGGTGTTGATCCGTGTTTTTTTAAGCTCGAACTTGATGGAGGTGACCAACCATCTTTTCTAATTGCCTACTCAATTACTCAATTCTTCAGCACATCTTTCCCAAGGAGATCCCTATGTTCTAGATTGCTAGACATCTTTGGGTTCTGCATTTCCTCTGAGCACTCCAGGGCAACATAACATGGTAGCTATGAGTTAGACTACTTTCAAATCTCACTTCTGGCAGTTATTAACTATAACTAACTATGGGCAAATTTCTTAATTTTTTTGTACTTCAGTTTCCCCGTATCATTCCATTTGTAAAACGTAAATGTTAATAGAAGCCCCAACTTCCTATGGTTGTTGAATGGATTAAATGAGTCACTAATCTGAAGGTGCTTACTAAAGGACCTAATATGTGCACTCAATAGATATTTTCTATATTAATATAGAAAAAATCCTTGAGAAACAAAAAACAGATGTCATCCTGGAATATCGTCTCTTGACAATTCCACCAGGATTTATTAAGCATCTACCTCTTGCTCAGCACTGTGCTATCACAACCCTTTCCTTATAAAGGAAATAAAATCTGTCACTGTCTCTATCTACATGGCCAATGCGACTCTGCATTACCAAAGTAACCATCTAGTTGTTATGGTGCATCTGGATTCTGGTATTCCTACTAGCAAGCAAAGAATAAGTACTTTTCAAAACCAGAAACATCAAAACATTTCACAAATTGAAAACTACTGGTATAACTTACTAAATGGTCCCAACCACTTGTAGAGGTATTTCTGAAATGTCACTCATATTATTTTGATGGCCAAACCTCTCTGTAGGGAGATGGAATGTCTCTTTAGTCAGAGCCACTGTCTTCCTCTTCAGTCTTATCACATCTTATCATAGGTTGCATTCTCTGGAAGCAGATGCTGAGATGGAATTTGAGAAACTAGAGGTTTATTAGGGATCCACTCTGTAAGAGACAGGGTCAGGAAGCAGGACTGGGCAGATGGGAAGTCGAGGTGGGATCCAGACTCAATAGAACCTTGTTCAACTGAGTGGGGAGCTCTAGAGTGGATATTGCCCATCCAAGTTGCTCTCCAACAGGCAGAAATGGCCAAGCCTTTATATCCCTTCCTTGCTCAGTTACAGAATGTGGTATGCTCTAGAAAAGCATGACCTTTTCCTTGAGATCAAGAAAAGAGCTCTCTGCAGCAAAGGCAGACCCTGAAAGACATCCCCAGCTGACAACTGGAGGCTGTCTGCCATCACCACTCCCTACAGCTAGGCAGCAAGTCCTTGAAGGGGTATCTGCCGTGTACCACACATGTACTCCTCTTCTTAAGCCTTACATAGTTTTCCATCGCCATCATATGCTCCTTAGTATTGTATTAGCCACAGAGTGTTCAGACTCCCAATTTGTTCTCTCAGTATCCACATGTTAAGATATAAGGACTTCCCACCCTCCTTGAAAACACTTGGTAGCATTCCTTCTGTTGCTGTTGGCTCTTTCTTTTTCATGTGTTTGTTACTGTTGCCCTGACTGCTGCTGTCACTGCTGTTGATGTTTTTGTTATTGTCTTTTTTTTCTCTTTGCATCTGTACATTCCCCACAAGTCTTTAATGAAGGATTAAAAAATTACAAATAGGCCATCATGAAGTTATTGCTGAGAATAAGTGTTATGAAGGGTTAAGAATACAGATTTATGGGGAAAACAATAGGACATTTGGTATTAGAAGGTCAGAAAAGGCTTCCTGGAAACAAACGAAATTCAAGCTGAGATTCTTTGAGATCTTTGGAGCATATAGTGGTCCATTGAGAGGAAACAGTTGTTTGGAATAAAGTATAAGAAGTTTGGTGTAATGGTTAATTTTAGGTGGCTATTTGACTATATCAGGGAAGTATCGAGAGAACTGGCCACGCATTACTTCTGGATGTGTCTGTGAGGGTGTTTCCAGAGGAGACTGGTGTGTGTAAGTCGGTGGACTGAGTGGGGAAGATCTGCACTCAAAGTATTTGGGCGCCGTCCAACAGGGCAGGGACTTGGACAGAAAAAATAAACAGCAGAGGAAAGGTGATTTCCTCCCTCTCTCCTGGGGCTAGGACACTATTCTTCTCCTGCCCTTGGACATCAGAGCTCCAGGCTCTCCAGCCTTTGGACTTCAGTGCCCACACGCCTCCCCACCTACCCCTACCACCCACCACCCAGGTTCTTAGGCCTCTGGCCTCCAACTGAGAATTACACCATCGGCTTCCCTAGTTCTGGGGCTTTCAGACTTGGCCTGAGCTACACTATCAGCACCCCAGCATCTCCAGCTTGCAGACAGCCTGTTGTGGGACTTCTCAGTGTCCATAATCATGTGTGCCAATTCCCTTAGAAATCCCTTCTTGTATATCCATTGATCGATGTAAATGTCTTATGGTTATGTCTCTCTGGAGAACTCTGACTAATACATCTAGTATGGCTAAATCACAGGGTGAACAAAAAGCACTGAGGAAGGAGGAGGTCAGGTTCTGAAGGGCCTTTTATGAATGCCATGTATATTAATTAATCATGAATGCCATGTGTATTAGTTAGGATTCTTTAGGTCGCAAATGAACAGAAACTCAACCCAAATTGACAAATAGGTAAATTGACTGAGGTAACAGGGAAATTAAACAAAAAATGCTGACATTGTATATGGCTGGTTCCAGGTACTCTAAAAGGTCATCATTTCTTTCTATTGTGATAACATCATTAAAGTTAGTCCTTCCCAAAGAGTGGCAAGATAGACACCAGCAGATCTGGACTTACATTCTTCCAAGTTAGCAATCCCAGCACAAAAAATAATACATTTATTTCTGTCATTTCAGCAAAGTTCCATCTCATTGGCCTAGCTTAAGTCATATGCCTATCTTCAAACAAATCATTATGTCCAGTGTGATGGAAAATTCTAACTGGGCAGGTCTGGCCTGACCAGTGAGTCACATCAGCACTACGCAAACCTTATAGATTAGGAAAGGGAAGATTTCACAACATCAAATCATGATACCATCGTGGGAAGAAGCAGAAATGGATGCTAGGTAGACAAAAACAACAGATGTCTGCTATGCTGTGTTGAAGAGTTTAGATTTTATATAAAGCAACCATATATTTAATGTCAACTATATACTAGGCACTGAGTTAGAGGCTAGTATTCACTACAAAAAAGAGTTTTCACTTAAATTTAGGAAACTCTTTGTTAACAAAGTCAAGCAGCTTTAGTGCAAGACTTCTCAGTACTTTAAATATGCTAATATATCTTGTGAACCTCCAAGAGGGAGTTATAGCACCTTAGTCAGTTTGGGCTGCTATAACAAAGTACTGCAGACTGACCGGTTTACAAACAATCGAAATGTATTTCTCGCAGTTCTGGAGGCTGGAAAATCAAGTGGCAGCATAGTCAGGTTCTGGGGAGAGCCCTCTTCCAGGTGGCAGGGTGCTGACTTTTTATTGTGTCCTCACATGGCAGAAAGAAAGCTAGAGATCTCTCTGGGATACCTTTTATAAGGGCACTAATCCCATTCATCAGAGTTCCACCCTCATGATTTCATTACCTCCCAAAGGCCCCACCTCGTAATATCATCACATTGGGAGTTAGGATGATATTAGGAGGTAGAGTCTTTTTTCTTTTCTTTGAGACAGAGGCTCACCCTTGTTGCCCCAGCTAGAGTGCCATGGCACCAGCCTAGCTCACAGCAACCTCAAACTCCTGGGCTCAAGCGATCCTCCTGCCTTAGCCTCTGGAGTAACTGGGACTACAGGCATGTGCCACCATGCCTGGCTAATTTTTTCTATCTATTTTTGGTTGACCAAGTAATTTCTTTCCATTTTTAGTAGAGACAGGGTCTTGCTCTTGCGCAGGCTGGTTTCAAACTCCTGACCTTGAGCGATCCTCCCGCGTTGGCCTTCCAGAGTGCTAAGATTACAGGCGTGAGCCACCGCACTGGCCTAGCCTTTAACAACAATAAATTGTTGGAGGACACAAATATTCAGTCCATAACAGCGTCTTTTACCACATATTTTCTCAGAGGAATATGCAGGATTCATGTTTTTTGGAGAATACTTTGGGAAATGATGCATTAGACCATATGTTGATCATTCTTATTTTAGCTCCTAATTACCTACCCTTGTTTATGATATCTGAAATTCTTTGCTGGTATTTTCAAACACTGCTGCCATTATGACCAGCCCACAAATCTAGCTACCTTATTTCTACAGCAGCAAGAAGTAGAAGTTTACATTTCAGTAGTGTGATTCAAATGTACACCCTAAATTATGATTTTTCTAATACCCAGTTTCACCTGTTGAATTACAATTTCATGAATGTCAGCTCTTAAAATTAAATAGAACCCTTCTTTATAAAAATTAAAGTTTTAATATACTGTCTCTTTTAATTCTTCTACTTACCAATACATATCCTCAAATCCAAAGAGATTAGCCTTCCATGACCTCACCTACCATAAAAGTGTAAAAGTTTTGTCTGAAGAACACATTGTATCAGTCCCAGGTTCATGTTTTTCTCAATGGGTTATTTGTCTATACTCCATACCACGTTAGAGAAATGAATGAAGTGCATGACCTACTAGGAGTGGGATATAAAATATGAACACAAAATGCACATTCATTCAGACATACACATAATGTGTAATGTGCTAGCAAATGGTTCATAATTTGTTCTTTATCAAAACAAACGAGCATTTTCCATAATGCCTCATAATTTATAATGCAGATCAAAAATAATAATGATAGACTGAATCATATTAAATGTCTAAGGATATAAATGATCATAGGTATTATTTACATGAAAGTTTAAGATAGAACTGGTTAGCATTTAAATTTTTAAAATCTTAAACTTCTTGGGACTTATAAAATTATAGTAAGAGTAATGATTTGCAGGACAGACTTTTAAGTCAGACAGACATGGGTTTGGGCGCCTTTCTTGTCCTTTATAAACTGTGTCCAACTTATACAACCTCTCCATTCCTTTTTCTAAAATAGGGATAATAAGAAGATCTGTGACATAGAGTTGTTATGAAAAATAAATGATAAAATGCTTCGTTGATGATGCTGATGCTGTTGCTGCTGTTATTATTTTTCCCTCAAACAAAGAAGTTATACTTTTAATAGATTTATTTTGTAATTTCAAGATATTTTCTTGCCTATAGAAATTGGGATGTTAAGGAACTTAAGAATAAAATTTTGAAATATACTGATTTATAGCCTCCCACTTTGGCATAGTTTCACAGGTCACATTATAGTATATACAGATTTTTTTTTTTTTTTGAGAGTCTCACTCTGTCACACAGGCTGGAGTGCAGTGGTGCAACCATAGCTCACTACAACCTCGAATTCCTGGGCTCAAGGGATCCTCCTGCCTCACCTCTCAAGTAACTAGAACTTCAAGTGTCCACCAGCATGCCCAGTTAATTTTTTTTCTTAATTTTTGTTTTTGTAGAGACAGGGTCTCACTATGCCCAGGCTGGTCTCAAACCCCTGACCTCAAGTGATCCTCCTGCCTCAGCCTCCCAAAGTACTGGGATTACAGATAGAAGCCACTACAGCAAGTCAGGATTTTAAAATGAATATCCTCTTGAGAGAAAAAATGAAACTATAGGGATTTTCCATTTATATGTGTACTCTATTGATTTGCTACTTTTTATTCCTCAATTTCCTATACAACATGTATTATATATCAAATTAATTCTAATTTGCATAAGGAAGGAAGATAAATCCATTGACAGGTTCCTAATAGGAAAGTACTCTCAAACTGGGAAATTTAAGGAGAGTTTAATAAAGGTTTGGCCAGGTTTAGGGAATGAGGTTCAGACTCTCCGGCACAGAGCAGGAGGGAGAAGGATGGAGAATGGATATGGAGGGAAAATGGAAGAACAGAATGAACTTGTATTTTGTCCTGTATATAGAGTTTCCAGATAGAATATATGATGTTCACTTAAATTTAAATCTCAGAAACAATGAATAATTTTTGTATATGTATATCTTACATAATACTTGGGGCCTACTCATACCAAAAAACAATTATTCATTGTTTATCTGAGATTAAATTTAAGTGAGCATCCTGAATTTTTATTTACTAAATCTGGAAGCCCTAGCTATGTGAAACAATCCAATTAGAACCTTCCTCTGTCATAGAGATTTGGGAATTGACTACATCTAATCTGAGGGAAGGCAAGTGATGGCTGCATTTAGATAACCAAACCTAATCTAAAACCACCTCTCCCCCATGTTAAAATGAGTTCTCCCCCAACAAGAAAAAAATGTGACCCCAGGTTTTGCTTACCTCTGGCAAAGTTTCAATGTCGTTACAGGCCACAAAAAGCTTCCGGAGCTTCTTTAAAGACCCAATCTCTCCAGGTATGCAAATGAGCTTATTGTAGTTAAGTTGAATTTCGGAAAGCTTTCCAAGGAAACAAAGTTCTCTAGGAATGCTGGCTAGCTGGTTATAATTTACACTCAAATACTTAAGACGTTTTAATCTAAAAAAAAAGTATATGAATGAAATTCACAAGAATAAGGAAGTCCATTGTATAGGCACAACTTATCAGAAGTGAGGTGTCTATTTATTTTTTGTAACTTAGATGAACCTTACTTCAATCAAGTGTTTACAACTACTGTAAATCATTTGAGCATAGAAAGTCTTTGCTGAAATTTAATTTTTAAACATATTTTGTAATCAGGTGGTTTATGTTCAAAATACGCTATATAACCAAAACCTAGATTTTAAACAAAGAAAATTCTATTTTTCATTCTTTATACAAACACATTGGCCATGAGGAAGCTAAGGGACAGAGAAGGACATAAACATACATATGCATACGTACACATGGATATAGATAGATATAAGTATAGAGAGATATAGATACAGATGCATCCAGTACCAAATAGATGTGAGTACTGTTTAATTGCCATGGAAGTTGCAAAGATGGACGAGCCAAAATTTTCTCTATTTTGGATGTCATGGTTTAGAAGGAAATGCCATAAGGTGAGAACAGAAAATGCCATTGGATAGGGAGGAAAAGATTAAGGAAATTTGAGTCTGTAATTACAGATATGGTACCTGAGGTAAATCACAAGTTATTTGAAAGAACTGTCATTTTGAATTTGGCCTTGAATAACAGAACTTGCAAAACAGAGCAACCAGAGGGAATAGTAAGCTAGGAAAATGTTACGAATAAAGAAACAGAAGGGAATTAACACTACTAAGCACCAACTATGTACCTGTACATTAGATTTAATCATCACCATAACCCTGAGGTTGGAATTCTTACCCTTATTTTATTTTATTTTATTTATTTATTTATTGAGACAGTCTCAATCTGTTGCCCTGAGTAGAGTGCTGTAGCGTCAGCCTAGCTCATGACAACCTCAAACTCCTGGGCTCAAGTGATCCTCCTGCCTCAGCCTCCCAAGTAGCTGGGACTACAGGTGGACACCACCACGCCCGGCTAAGTTTTCTATATTTAGTAGAGACAGGGTCTCGCTCTTGTGCTCAGGCTGGTCACGAACTCCTGACTTCAAGTGATCCTCCTGCCTCGGCCTCCCAGAGTGCTAGGATTATAGGCGTGAGCCACCATGCCCGGCCATTACCCTTATTTTAGAAATGAGGAAAATAAAGGATCAGAGGTAGTTAATAGCTTGTCCAAATTACCTATCTAGTAGGTAACAGTGTCAACATTCACATGCAGATGTGTCTAATTGCAAAGCTAAAAGTGAAGACACATAATGACCTCAAGTTTGAAGTGTGTTGAGATTGAAGTGATAACCAAATGGGGGTCGAAATTTTTAGGCAGTTGAAAATGGGAGACTGGAAGGTAGATGAGCGATCAGTGCTAGTGAGGGGAATTTAGGGTAAGACTCTACTGACACAATAGTAGAAGCCACTTGAATAGTGAAGACTGACAGGAAGGACGACAGAAAAAAAAGGGCAGGGGACAGAGAGAGGAAGCCAGGGGAAAGATTCTTGAGAGATATGAATACCTGACCATTAAAAATTAAAAGCACCCAGAGAAGTCATGAGCAGAGTAATAGAAAAAGAACCAGGGTAACAAGGAATTTCTAAAGATGTGGGAGAAGAATATTTCAAAATTAAAGAGATGGTCAAAAGTTTAAGTGTTAAAGAGAGGTAATTCAAATTAAACAAAACTATCAGAGTTAAAAGCAGAGTCACAAACTACAAAGTCAAAAGCTCCATGAAATTAATAAAAGACATGAGGCACCTTCACAATGAAAACTATAAATCATGACTGAGAAATTTAAAGGGGCTCTACATAAAAGTAGAGATATATTATGTTCATCTACAGAAAGAAAAACAATATTGCTAAGATGCCAATTTTTCCAATATTGATCTATAGATTCAGTGAGATCCAAATGAAAATCTTAACACTATCTTCTGTATAAAAGTTGACAAATCATTTTAAAATTTATATGGAAATCTGAAGGACCCAGAATAGCTAAAACAGTTATAAAGAAGAATATGAACAACCCAGAATTATAATATTAACAACTATAAAACAGCATGGACCTATTATGTACTTTGCAATCCCGCTTTTTTCAGTGAAAGCTTTCATTTACCTTTCTAACATATTGCCTCAGATTTATATGATTCTTTGAATATTATATTTTGTACTCCAAACAGAGCTAAGCTTACTAAATTGTGAAATCATAATATGTTATAGCTGCAAGGACCTTGAAGTTCATCTACTCAAAATTCTTCCTTTAAAACTAAGGTCCAAGATCATTAAATTATTTGCCTAAAGTCACAAGATTCGTTGCACAAAGATATGGCCTGAAGCTCATTCACCAGATCTTCCAAGATATTTTTTTTCACTATATCATCATCAATACATATATCAATTGATAAGCTGAATAAGTGAAAAAGTAAGTAGACAACTATTGGCATTTTCATTGTCGTAAATACTTCTCTTCTACAGAAATTACATCGATTCAAATTTTTTCTAGTTGCTCTGACTTAAAATATTACTTTTCCTGTAAAAATCTATTTGGGAAAAATAACGTGTTGGCTAGAGGTATAGACTAGTGAATTGGTATAGACTTTAGGTGGGGCAGAAAGCCGTGTGTTGAGGACTGTTCATAGTTTTGTATTCTCCGTTAAAACTCTGGATGTTCTTACTCAGTAATACATCTGTTTCTGTACAACAGGCAATAAAGAAAGTCTCCAAAGTAAACCTGAGCAGAGTTCTCTCTCCATCTGTCGGAGGAAAAGCCCGAGAGGGCGTTTTGCCTACAGAAGCACAAGGCCCTCAGCTGGCTACAGAAAGGCACTGTAATGGCAGCCTATCTGTGCAGATGTGCAAGTTAAGGGAAAACAGCATTTTTTTTTTTTTTTGGTTAATGTCAATAAAATGTGGGGTTTTGTTTTATGAAAATGACATCGTAGTTTTCAACCCCTTGCTTTTATATTACCTTTTCCATCAAGCTCAAAAGAGACTTTATAACTCTCCTGTGAAATAAAATTTAACATTTCCAGTTCTGTAGCTGAACAAACTCCAAGAACCCCAGAGTTGGGAAATCAATAAGACCGCCAACTTTAGAACTTGATGTTTCAAACCCTCATGTTGACACTTAGACTACCTAGTCATGCTGTATCTCATTTCTCTGAAGTGTTTAAGGAATCATCTGCTTAAAATTAGTGGCTTGCCCCAGTCCCTCAGATCCCTCTTTGCTAAGCACAAATCCCACCAGGACTAGATGCCAGGCACAACGCTTTCAGATGACCCGGGTGGAGATTGGGGGAGGCATGATGTTTTAGCCAAGTCTCACTATAAACAAAATTACCTGCTGACTTCTTGAGGAAGCCACGTAAGCTGATTTTTGTTCAGATTAAGCAGGATCAAATTTTGTAAGCCATCTGTTAGAAAATAATTTGAGTCACTTTAGCCACCTGTTAGATAATTTTTAGTCACTTTTCTTTTTAGTCACTTTTAGTCACTTTGTTTTTCTTCTGGTTTCTTGCCTTGGCCAAGAGTCATTTGGTTGCTGGGAACAGATACCTTCTCAAACTAGGTCAAGCAAAAAGGGAGAATTTTTTCCCCCAGCCTCCAGAACTATGAGAAAAAAGAGGGAATTTATCACATAGTTAAAAAGCTCAGTCATGGTGCCTGAGGACAGAGGGTACAACCAGACTCACCACAAACCGGAACCAGAAACTAAAAGGCACCCAAAACCCAAGAACGTACTCTCTGGGTATCTTTGCAGAATATATCATTTAGTTTCTCATTACAGTTTCTCTCAGTTTCATATTTATATCTTCTCCCTACTCCCCCATTTTTTCTCTTTTTAACATATTTGCTCTATTTTTCTATGTATCATAACCATCCCACAATTCCTGAGTTTGAATGTTCCAGACAGCAGAGAGAGTTCTCAAACTCAAATGCCTACAGGCATCAAGAAGATAACACCAAGTCTGTTGCCACATAGGAATGTGATTGTAGTGTTCCCTAATCTTTCTTTTTTAAAACGGACCCAAAAAGCCAGAGATCCAGACTTTTATGTGAACTCTCCTGATTTGAAAATCTGGACACTTAATTCAAAGTTTTTAAAAGGCTGAAAAAACAGAACCAACCTGTTTCTGAACCAGATTCAGCCCATTGGCCACCAGTTTGCAACCTCTGTCTCAGGTCATGTGATTATCTCATACCTATTAAACTGTTTTAGACTGTATCACAATCCCCAAGGAAGAAAAAATATGACTGCCTCAGCTTGGGACCCATATATATAGCCCTGTCAATCTGCTCTGGTCAGGGGACAGGGACATGTCATACTACATGGCTGTACAAATCCATGGTGGTCAGCATTCAACTCCCCAGCATCAAACTACGTCTGCCCTTGGATAATCAGGACCTGACATAAAACATTATTTATGCCAATCGCATGTGATTTTCAAAGTTCAAAAATCAAAAAATATAGAAATTAAAGATATTCAAGGGCATTGTGCACAGATTTTATATACTCATATAAATATATCTGTAGATAAAGATGTAAATCTAAATATAGGTATAGAGATACATATACCTAAACTGCTATCTCAAATTTAAGGGCAACATGAGGAAAACAATTCCTTTAGAGCCTTAAATTAGCATAAATGGTACTAGAATGTGTTTGTGCTATTTGCCAACTATAACCCCTAATTTAATGCTGTATATGATAATTCACTTATTAAATTCTGCTTGAAGATGACAATGATTATATATAGCACTCATGCCTCAAAAGCTCACAGAAATTTATAAATTTTAAAATATATCTCTAGTTGTACCATTGGGGACCCACACATGAAGTGGTAAAGTGCCTTATGTGAGCTAATAAAGCTATGAAAATCATCTGGATCTCTTTATCCTGCATCTGTTCTTAAACCCACTTTACCTGGATTGAACAAGAAGAGTGTTATATTGAATGAAGAAATTATTAGTTTACAGAAACACAAAGAAAAGAATGCTACTTATTGGATCTCATATCTTCTCTTCAAAATTCTCCCCAAATTGATTTAAATTTAGCCTCTTGATCAAAGATTGTGACAGTATCGGAGACAGAATAAAAAGTGAAAAGAACAAGGAGAGCTGTGGAGAGTTTTCCTTGATTTGATTTTCAAAAACAATTCTCTCTGGCTCAGAAAAGGGGTCCCAGATTCCAGAGTCTGATTGCACACTGATTCTGCAAAGGGGAAAACAGTTAACACTAATGCTTACTTATTTTTTTAGGTCTACATATAAATAAATATATGATAAAATAATTGGAAAAAAGGGTTGCCTTCAAAATTCCTTAATTTCAAAAGTAGTATGTAAATATCTCCAACAACAAAAAAAGGTTAAAACATGTAAAATTCTTTTTCATGTCAGTCACCCTCCCTCCTTTTTTTTTCAGGCAGCGTCTTGCTCTGTTGCCCAGGCTGGAGTGCAGTGGTGTCATCATAGCTCACTGCAACCTCAAACTCCTGGACTCAAGTGATCCTCCTGCCTCAGCCTCCCTACAGCTGAACTACATGAGTGTGCCACCACACCAGCCTTATTTTTTATTATTATTATTTTATAGAGACAAGGTCTCACTATGTTGCCCAGGCTGACCTCAAACTCCTGGCCTCAAGCTATCCTTCTGTGTCAGCCTCCCAAAGTGCTGGGATTATAGGTGTGAGCCACCGAGCCTGGCCAAGGATTACAGCAGATTAATAAATATCTTTTTTTTTTAGAGATTGGATCTCCCTCTGTCACCTGGGTTGGAGTGCAGTAGTGCAATCATAGCTCACTG
The DNA here is from genome assembly GCA_008086735.1 of Cheirogaleus medius. Lineage (NCBI taxonomy): Eukaryota > Metazoa > Chordata > Mammalia > Primates > Cheirogaleidae > Cheirogaleus > Cheirogaleus medius. The sequence goes on along the minus strand of VBSM01001124.1, from coordinate 36,183,769 downwards.
CAGCCTCGAGCTCCTAGGCTCAAGCAATCCTCCCACCTCAGCTTCCCACCTACAGGCATGCACCACCATGTCAGTCCCATATCATTAAATACAAGGAATTAAATTTGACACTATAATGTTGCTCTTCTTTGACTAACTTACCACATGCTCCAGGTGCAAATCTACGGATCTTGTTTCCAAATAAATGGAGCTTCTTCAGGGTTGTAAGATATTTCATCTCTTCCGGAACTTCTTCTAAGAGATTGTTTCCCAGATTTAGTGCTGTCAACTGCAAACACATAGAGATTTAATGCATTCATACATTATCCACCTTCAGATGAAAAAAATAAATAATTTAAGCTCCTTTGCTCAGAACTATGTAACCTAAGAAAACTTCAAAATAATCTTAAAACAATGATTTCATTTATTTAACTTATACCTAAAATTATCTTTATAAATAAAGTTCATTTGATCTTCACGCTCACTTTATGTTAATTAAAGCATGATTTAATTTTTAAATAGAGCGCTTAACTTCATTAAAATTGTATTATAAACTATTCCACAGGTATTTAAAAACACAACTGATGATCCATTCATAACTCACTTGAGCAACACAAGAGTATCCTAACATTGTGACCCATAAAATCAAACCACTAAAAACTCAGCAATGGAACTAATTTCCTGAAATCAGAAACAGAGCCAAAGATCGGAGGTCCTCCTGGCATACTGCTCCCAAATGAGCTATCTCATTTAGGCTAAGACTACTCTATAATGGGGATGGGCAGGGGTGGGGACATTAATTTGGAAGTCACTCTGTGTGGTCACAAAGTTTACAAAGGCAACTATGGAAATGGTCTAAGTAGGAAAGAAAAGATCTGCCCTATGTGTACCTGTCCTACAAATGGCAGATTGGTCAGATGTAGGAAGAACTGCACAACATAAGGAGTTAGAAAGTTCATCCTTGCTGTTGAAATCCAATAAATCAGTGATACAGGATTGTTCTCTAAAACACAGTAATTTTCTTTGATGTGAAATATAATTGTAATTTCCAAGATACAAAAAGAGTCTTCTCTTTCACCCTCAAACATATTTTGTCATTCAAATTTAATTACCAACTGCATACTTCAGAATTTTAATATTAAGTGTAAAAGAAAAGAAATCATGGGAGTTTTAACAAACTAAAGAATTTATATAAGACAAGAAAAGTAATGAAGGAGAAAATTTAGGCAATTTACAATTTCTATTTAAATGTCACCTAGTACTTGTTACAGATGTATGACAGTGATTTAAATTAATATAAAGAAGTAGACATAGATATATTTACAATAAAATTTCTTATCCTATGAATTCATGGTAAAGGTTTTATTTCCATATATGCTTTTGTCTGAAAATTACCATTATTCTATTTTTAAAAAGTACAATACATCTACCATCTTGGAGGCCTTATTCCATTGTAAAGATGAACTTAAAATACATTCCTGTAGCTATTTGAATGAAAAGACTTAATCCAGAGGCTGTGACTGTATTAGTGTCCTATCACTGCTGTAACAAATTACCACAGACTTTGTGGCTTAAAACAACACAAATTGATCTTATAGTTCTGGAGATCAGAAATCAGAAATGGGTCTCACTGACCTAAAATCAAGGTGTTGGTAGTGCTGTGCTCCTTTCTGGAAACTCCAGGGGATGATCTGTTTTCTCGCCTTTTCCAGCTTTCAGAGCCTGCCTGCATTCCTTGGCTTGTAGTCCCCTTTCATCTTTAAAGCCAGCAGTGTCTGGTTGAGATTTTCTCAAAGCACATCATACTGATGCTGACTCTTCCACATTTAAAGACCCTCATAATTACACTGGGTCCACCCAGATATTCTAGGGTCATCTCCCCATTTCCAGGTCAGCTGACTGTCAACTTTAATTCCCCTTTGCCACGTAACCTCACATATTCACAGGATGTGGGCATCTTTGGAAGTCCATCCATTATTTGCCTACCACAGCGACTATTTGAAGTTTCCTTTCTCAAAAGGTGGTAGATTTCAGTTTTTGGTCTAAATTTAGTGAATAGTACATAGCAGTCAACCAGTGCTGAGAGCCCAGAACAATCTCTGTGAGGACGGGTGAGATATGCAAGAGTGTCAGGTATTGTGAAATGTCCCAGATTTTACCCAACTTGCAAGCTGACGAGTGAACATGCCATAGTTTCATGAATACTGGTAGAAAATATGAGATCCATGGGAAAGAAACAAAAGACAGTTTATTAATTAGAGTAATAGCAGTGTTCAGAATATCACTATTTTTCACAGGCAATACAAAGGAAGCAAAGAGATACTGAGATGTGAAGTGGATTATGTTACAGAAGAGGAATTGTGAGCTTAGGGACCCTGAATCTTTTATAATGGGTAGTAACCAAGCCTGCCCTTTGCTCCACAGGGAGACACTGCCTCTAACTTCCAAGGCTGTCTGCTATGTAAACATCCTTGAAAAGTTAGTCCAGAACAAAGGCGGCCAGTGCTTCTCCTTACGTGATGTACAGAAGTGTGAGAGACTCATGGTGAATTGTCTCCCAAAAAAGAGATAGCAACATATATTTTTTAAGTAAATAGGTAAAATTAAACAAGAAACAGCTTGTGATTCCCACATTATTAATGCTTTTCCATGTATTCTGAGGGCACAGAATGTATAGTGTTCATTTTGCATATTACTGTAAGTTCTCATCTATGAGTTAGATATATTTTTGTCATTGTGCTTTATAGAATCTAAGGATATGGCCCACATACAGGAAGGTAACACAGTAACTTAATTTCATAGTATATCAGAGGGAAATCACAGGATATAATCAAGTTTGACTATAAAGTGGGGTGGGTTTTGGTTTTCATTTGGTTTTGGGTTTTTGTGGGTTTTTTGATGCTTAGAAATACATCCATAAACAAAGAATGAAAAAAAATGCAGTCTAATCTGCCCATTCCCTAAGTGAGCATATAATCATCTTTAAGGAAGTAGGTGGGTCACCATTTACTCGCTAAAAAACATTCATTGTATAGATAAGACGTGTAACATCTTTGCCTTCAAGGTACTTCTACAGTAACAGTAAGAAATTAATGAATGACTAAGCAGATTAATAATAACAATAACAGACACTAATTAGGGCTATACAGGTAATTGAAAGAGTGAGGAGTGTAGTGACTGGTTGATCAGGAGAGCCTGTCTTAGAAGCTGATATTTAAGCTGAGATCCAAGTGACAACAAGGAAGAAGAAACAGCCAAAATAAAGAGCCCAAAGCAAGAACATTCTTGGTGTGTCTTGAGAGGTGGCTGATGTGGCTAAGCTAGTGGGTAGAGGGACACTCAGCAAAAGTGAGGTTGGACTACATACTTGGACTAGATTATGCATGGCTTTGTAAACCAGGGTAGGGGTTGGGGTTTTACTTTAAGTGCAGTGAGAAATGACTGCAGAGTTTTAGGCAGAAGTGTAACATTATTTGACATGAGTTTTAGCAGGACCACCCTGGCAGCTGTATGAATTAGAGTCTGCAGGGAGAGCAAGAGGTGCAGCGCAGAGAGCACGGAGGCATCACTGGTTCAGGTGAGAGGCTACGGCATGGGCTAGGAAGAAGGGCATGGAGGTGGACAGAGAGGTGGATGGGTTGGGGATATGCTTTGGATAAAGAGCCAGAAGGTTGTGAGATGTAGGAGAAATAGAAGAATCATGGATAACACTTAGCTTTGGGACTTGCATACCTGAGATGGGGAAAACTGAAACAAAGGCAGATTTGGAGGAGGGATGAGGAATCAAGAGTTTTGTTTTATCCATGTTAAAATCAAGACGCCTGTTAGATCTTTAAATGGAAATGCCAATGCAGTTGTAAATGCAATTCTAGGGTTCTCTGAAGTAGTTAAGATCACAGGACAAATTCATGAGCCTTCAATAAGTAAAAGGCACCATGTGGGATTGCAAGAAATTGCCGAGGATGAGAGTGTGGGGAGAGGATTGAGCCTAGAAGAGGTAGAGACTGAGAAGGAGTGGCCAGGAAAGGAGAAGGGAAGGACAGGACACCGAAGCCTCTGGCAAACCAATGCCTTTTATTGAGCCACTGCTCAATCGTCAGCTATTGTACATTTTTCTCATTGAGGACTTTCTCCTGCATTCTTCTCAGAATTTCCCTTGACTGCAAAGAGGAGCTTACCTGGATGTGCACAGGAGGTTATGCCTCTACTTCATCCTCCCAGACAGCCTCTAGCCCTGGACAGATGCAGGATATAACAGCCCAGGCCCCCCGCCCCTGTGGTGCCAGGCAGGCTCCAGAGCTCTGACAGGATACGGCAGAGGCTCAATTTCTCCTGAAACCAAGTCTTTGCCTCAAGTCTTTCCCCACCCTGTCTGGATTCCCTTACTCCCTTACAGGTTTCTCCTGAGAGTACCTAGAGCACAAAAATCTGCTTCAGGATTTCCAAGAAATATAATGTAACAGAATCCAAAGGGAAAGAAAAGGAAAAGTATTTTAAGAAGGAAGATGTGGGTCAAATCCCAGGGGAAGGTTAAGTAAAATTAAAGCATAGAAATAACCACTGGATTTAGCAACAGGAAAGTCATTAGTGACCTTGAAAACAGGGGTGAAGGGTTGGGGAGGAAAGTCTGATTGAAGTGGGCTGTGAAGAAAATGTGAGAAAGCAAAGACAATGACTAATAGACGATTCTTGTAAGAGCTTTTGCTATGAAGGGAAACTAGAAAATGAGGAAGAAGCTGGAGTTTTTTTTCCCCTAAGATAAAAGATAGTATAGTTTATTTATATGCTGATGAAAATCATCCCACAGAGAATCAGAAACTAATGGGATAAATACAGGGATACTTGCAGAATGAAAATCCTTTAGATGAGAGGAGAGAGGATCCAAAGTGCAAGTGGGGACTGGCCTTAGCTAAGATCAGGAGCTTCATTAAGGGTAGCGGGAAGGAAGGTAGAGAAGGTGAGTAAAAGTCAGGTCAGTGGATTGATTTGGTGATGGCAGGATAAGGGAGGTCCTGATAGCATCTGTTTTCTTGGCAAAATATGAAACAGTCATCTGCTGAGTGGAGGAGATTAAGAGGTGTGAGGAAAGAGAAAAAAATCACTTTGAAAAGCAATCTAGGGGAATGCAGTAGAGTGGCTGGCAGCCACAGTTGGTTATCTGATCCAACTTAGCTCCCAAGATGTCATAAAATGGATAGATGACCCAGGGAAAGACACTTCATCTGGCCGATGCAGTAACCACACGGTCCTTTGGCTAGGAAAGAATACCATGTGAAATTCTGAGCTCCACACCCAAGAATGTGGCCTGTGGAAGATTAAGAGGGTTCATCTAAATACCTCAAATTGTAAAGAATTTCAAAGTCAAAACTAAGATGAAGTGAAAGGAGCTGAAATTATTCTTCATAGAACAGAATAACCAAAGGAAGATTCACTGCTAGCTTTTAAGTTCATAAAGGTCTCTTAAAGACCAGGTAGTAGCAGTGATACTCTGTTGCCATGGCAAATATGTCAGAGCTTCAGCATAGATTACTTAAATTACACAGAAAGGTCCAGAGACATCGTAGCAAGGATTGAGATACCTCTGAGAAGTACCTCAAAACCCAACCTAGATGTTTCATTAATTTAATTATTGTTATATGTCAATTATATTTTTGTATGTCATATTATATTGATGTGTCTATATTTTTATTTTAGTACCATGCCTGGTACTATTCTGAATAACAAAGAAATGACAGTGAACAAGACACACAAAATCCCTGTCTCTAATGCTTACCTGTTGGAAAGTGCGACAGACAATATATAAGTAAATAAATAAGTAATTTGTTAGTGGTTAGTGCTAAATATGAAAGAAAGAAAACAGGATAATGGGATGAAAAGTTATATTGGGTCATTATGGAAGCTCTCTCTGAGGAGATGGCGCTTGATGTAAAATATTTGGGATACTTTGTTGTTCCAAATGGTGCTTTCCTAACAAAGAGTTGCAGAAATGGCAGGCACCCAGAAAGGCATATGCAGTGTTGCATTAGCAACAGTGTCTATGGTTACAGGTAGTTCCTGAAGGAGGGCTTTAGTCATATAACAAATAACTACATGGTAAGTTTGAAAACTTACATCTTTTCAATAATTATCTATAGAATGAAGTTCTATTGGCATTTTCAGAGAGTAACTGTCCCTTGGAAACTGTCATGTTGCTATAGATTGAAGGACACCATTGCCACTAACTGATTTCTAATGGACCCATGACCCAGGGAATTACAGCATCTTACAATTAGAAGGAAATTTTATAAGTCACCTATAGTCTAACATACAGAATACAGGTGAGCAATTATAGACCTTCCTCATGATAACACCCAGTAATGGGGTAGTGCTTTTATCTTGGTAGAAGTTCTATCTATCTATCTATCTTAGTTTTTTTTATGTTTAGTCTCTCTGAAACTTCTACACAATTCTTCTAACAGCAATCATAAAAAATATTTGTATTCCCTCTCCTCTCTCCCACATAACAATCTTTCAAATTTTTGGAGATTGCTATCATTTTTCCTCTGAATTTGCTCCATTGTCCCCTTAACCATTTCCCTGAGGGCGTAATTTCCAGACCCCTGACCATCCTGGCCACTCTCTAATTTTTGTGAGTACTCCACTCCGCACACATGGAGCCTGGGGTGAGACAGGAAATGAGATCTCATAGCACAGATGCTTGTGGAACCACTGGGTCTCCCTCAAGCAGATGACTACACTCCTATTAATCCAGCCTAACATGGCATGCACTCTTTCGGCAACAGGGCCCATTATTGATGCATAATTAATTTTGTCTGTGGCCAAAAAAACCCCTAAGTTCACTGTCAAGCAGATATCCCACATCCTGGACTTGTGCAATTGAATTCTTTTCTTAACCTAAATGTAGGAATTTACATTTATCCCTGTAAAAAAAAATGTATCCTGTTGGTTTTGGCCCTTAAGATATCTCTAGTGGATCACTCTAAATTCAAAGTCTCAAACTGGACAATGTCCATGGACACATTAGATCTGTTTTTCCTGTCCTCACTTTGGTTAATAAACCCTCCATTCTCATAATCCTATGGTGACCAAACATTGGAACTAACTAGAACTTCTTTCTCTCTCTCCATCTAAATTCAATCTGTCACTTAGTTCTAGTCTCAGAATCCTTTTTAGATATACCTTTTTCAGCTCTACTCCATTGCAATAACCCTAGCACTAGTACCCATCACTGCCTATAGCATTACACAGCTACAGAATACAAAGAATGGAATGTATTATCACTTAAATACTCTTAATCCAATCCTATTAGATTGCATCTAAACAGCTGCACAAATGATCAATCCATAAGGAATTTCCCTACCCACAACATCCTAAATGTTTCCAACCTCTATGTAGCCTTTTCTGTGTCTCTGTAAACTTGCCCCAAATAGTGTCTGTCTATCCTAACTCTTCGTAAATTTGATTTGATTTCTTTGATTGTATCATCCCACTCATACCTCAAAGTTATAACCTATCTGTGGCCTGCCTTAAAATAGATGTGTGTTTCCTCTTACATCTTGGATATGAGATAAACATCTCGATGACCATTGATGCCTTTGGATTATCTAGAATGTAAGTTCAATGTATAGGAATCATTTTCTGGGTAGGAGAAAAGAAGATAAGAAATGGAAGAAGAAAAAGTACTGAATAATTTATTAATAACAATACTAATGGCTAACATTTGAATAGAATTAATATGTTCCAAACACTATGCCAAGCAATCCTGAACATTGCCTAATGTGGGCCTCACAATAACCCTGATTTTATAGAAAAGAGATTTGAGGTGCAGGCTATATTTATGGTGAAATGACATAGCTTTATTCTGTGGCTCATACTCCTAACTTCTACCCTACACTGTCTTCAGTAGTATGCTGCCTATTTTTAAAAAGAGTTTACTATTGCTCAGAATGATCATACACATGCATATGGTAGAATTATGTGTATGCATATACCCGTACATGTTCACACACACAATGGAATTATATACAACACATGGAATTCTCATGTTAAATATTCTTGTCCTATCGATGTGCATGCTCTTTGGTCAGTTTTGTGCAGCAGGCAAAGCACAGGCTTCGTAGACCATCTGCTATACAGCATACTAGATATGTGATCTCAGGCAAGTCACTCAAATTCCTAAGCCTCCCTTTCTTTTTTACAATGGGGATACTAGCGTTTACTTCTTAGGGCTGCCTTAAGGATTAGAGACATTTTAATAAAGTGTCTGGAAAATAGCAGATATCAAAATATTAAATGCTAACTATAATCTTTTAGGCCCAGGAGAAGACTGTGAAGCAAAATGTTAGACATACATGGCACTGGAAACACAGTAGGTACGTAATATATATGTTAACACTTCTATCAGTTTTCAAATTTTAAGCCTGCTTGTTTTCGTAATGATTTCTAACTCATTTTAAAAAAAGATTACTAAATTCTCAGCCACATTTTTTATAAGGTATGGGACATTAAATTTAATAGCTTACAAACCATGATTAAATTACAAACATATATTCATTACCCAGTTCATGGTGAAGAACCACACATGTCAGGTTTAGCTGCAGGAACAATACCTGTAAACATGCAATAGGATCAGAAGGCTCTCCATGTTCAAGGTCATCCATGGGCACAGGAGCCTGAAGCAGCCTCGCTGGCAGTGCCAATGCACAACTCCACGGTCAGCTTTGTTTCACCCTTGGAACTCTCTAACCATAGCGTGGGGCACAGTTACTAAGAGCAATCCTATTTTCCCCTCTTATGATATTTGACTGCATTTAGAAAATCACTTTGTTTTATAAATCCCAAAAGGGGAATATCTGATGGAAACTAAGAGACTGATATATCTTTCCAGACATTTGGGCAAAAATTTAAGGAACATTTTTAGACTGAAATAGTTTAAAGAACCATCCCTGCATACATCAGAATTTATAGAGCAATGAATTCCATCCACTGAATTAAGTCTAAACTCATAGCTTGAAATCTGGATATGACTAAAAAATACAGTTCAAAAAAAATAATGTTGATTTCAACAGAACTTTTAAATACACAATTCTGATGTGACAATGATCCACTAGAGATGGTTACTGGCTGGACCAACCAGTTCACCAGTTTCTTCCTGGTCCCCTTTTCTCATACATGTTACCCACTGGAGGCATGTGAGTTTTCAACCTCTCAGTGAAATAGATGGCCCACAAAAGAAAATTCCATCCTATTATTTAATAACTTTCACCACCCATTACTTCAAATAATTTCTTGTAACTTCTTTTTTGTTCCTGTGTATGTGTGTGGTGAGAACACTTAGCAAATTTCAAGTATAGAGTATAATATTAACCACAGTCACATTATTGCACATTAGATCTCCCAAATTTATCTGTCTTCCATAACTAAAACTTTGTACCCTTTGACCACATCTCCCCTTATCTCTCTCCCTTCAAACCCTTGTAACTACCACCCTACTCTCTGTTTCTATGAGTTTGACATTTTTAGATTACACATATAAGTAATATCACATAGTATTTGTCTTTCTACATCTGGTTTATTTCACTTAGCATAATGTCTTCTAGGTTCAACCATGTTATTGCAAATGACAGAATTTTCTTCTTTTCTAAGACTGAATGATATTCCACTGTATATACAGTCAAGCATTGCCTAACGATGGGGATCCCGAAAAATGAATTGATAGGCAATTTTGTCATTGTGCAAACATCCTAGAGTGCCCTTACACAAACCTAAATGGTATAGCCTACCACACGCCTAGGCTATACGGTATGGCCTATGGCTCCTAGTCTACAGACCTACACAGTATGTTACTGTACTGAATACAGTAAGCAGCTGTAACACAGTGGTAAATATCTGTGTATTTAAACATCTAAATATAGACAAGGTATGGTAAAAATAGTTATTATAGTTTCATAGAACCGCCGTCTAATATGTGGTTCATTGTTGACTGAAACAGCTATTATACATCATATGATTGTATATACATATATATGGTATATATCTATAAATACACACATACCACATTTTCTTGATACATTCAACCATTGATGAACATTTTGGTTAAGTTTATTACTAAGCATTTTATTCTTTTTGTTGCTATTGTAAATGGGATTGTTCTCTTGATTTCCTTTTCAGGTAGTTTATGGTTTGTGTATAGAATTATGATTGACTTTTGTATATTGATTTTGTAGCCTGCAACTTTACTGAATTCATTTATTAGTTCTAACAGGTTTTTGGTTGAGTCTTTAGGATTTTCTAGATATATGATTATGCCATCTGCAAACAGAGATAACATTACTTCCTTTCCAATTTGGTCGTCCTTTTCTTATTGAATTGTTCTAACTAGGACTGAGTACTGGAAAAGAAATGATGAGCGTGGTTATCTTTGCCTTATACTGGATCTTAAAGGAAAAGCTTTCAGTTTTTCCCCCACTGATTATGATGTTAGCTGTGGGGGTTTCATGCATGGGCTTTACTATGTTAAGTTCCTTCTATACTTATTTTATTGAGAGTTTTAATCATGAATGAATGTTAAACTTTGTTAAATGCTTTTCCTGCATCTATTGAGATGATGGTGTGGTTTTTTTCTTTCATTTTGTTAATGCATTAGATCACATTGACTGATGTGTACATGTTGGGGTCCTCAGTGGTGAAGGCTACTGGGGTCCACCTGATCTCTTTCCCTCTGTATGTTAGTGATTCATGTACATATTTTATCTCTACTAATAAGTTGTAAATTGCAGTGACAGAGTCTCTATGTGTTTCATCTAGCATTCAAAGAACAGTGTCAAGAATGTAATAGCTGCTCAATAAATATTAGTTGGATGCTGTCTGCTTAGATCATTTCTGTAAGCTAATGGTTCAAACTGTAGAAAACTCATTATGACTCCACATAATTTTTTTTTCAAAATCAAATATCTTTTGAGCTCAGTCTGCTCCAGTCTGCCCAGCTTGATTCATTTCCTTCTAATGGGCTCTGTGTTTTCTTTATTCTAGTCATCTGCTCATTATCACTAACCCCTGTATTCAGTTCAATGTAGTGCCTATCATGCATAGGCCTAGAACCGGGACTAGGCAACCTCTCTTACATTTAATTATTATATGCTTGTAGCTATTAATTACCACTAGAAACCCTATACTATTTATGTCTTTCAATTACTTATTTTTTAATGATATTCATGACTAACTTGAATAAAAACTTTTATAAACATATATATATATATATATATATAAAAGCTCAAGTGTTCATCTTTATCTGGAAGGCTGTCTTCCTAAAGTAAATCATAGCTTGGTGATACCATTTTGGAACAAACTATTACGTCACTTGTCTATAACTTAATATTTCACATAGTAGCTACTGTGAAGGTTCTGAAGGGATGTTAGCCACTATGTGAAATGTTAATCTTTAAATTCCTTAAGGAGAGTGAATACTCACATTCACTATAACCAAATAGTAGATAATAGAGTGTCAGGCTCTATAAACTATTTTGTAAAAATAACTGATTTAAATTAATGAGAGAAGAATAACATGGATTTTACATTTTTGAATTAATATGTATATGGCCAAGGTATGTGAGAGTGGAGAGCATTATGGTTCACTCTCCAAACTTTTAGAAATGCCTCTTTTTAGAAATCTGTGGCATCTTTAAAACCATTGTTCAATACAACTGCCAAAATGCTGCTTCTTAAATCAGCAGTTCCTGAAGGAATTTGTTTACGTGAATAACTGCCAATTTCAAAACTATCATTTAATTTTGCAGTAACTTTCTAACATATAAAGTCAGATTTCTCAAAACAGTTATAATTTCATTAGAAACTGAGGGAAGTTTACAAGGGCCACCATGATATATAATCTCTAGATACTTCTAGAGACCTCTACAACCTCTTAGTTCTGGCCCCTTAAAGACCAAAGTTAAGCCCAGTGTCATGGAATTGGCACATCTCACTCACTAAATGTAGGAAGGGATCTCTGCTGGCATTCATAGTAAAAGTATTAACAAGGCATTACCTTTTAACACCCTGTCAGAAGCTTTGTAAGGGAAGAATAAATAAGGAAGGACAAGAGTTCCAAATTATCAGAAAAGGGAATTACAACACAAAAATGACCTTCGATTAAAATGTAAAATCCTAAGTGTTTGGAAGAACTAAGCATTTGGAAATCTGAATGAGAGCAGGGGTAAAATTTCTTAAGTAACCGGTATGGATAAGGCATTCTATATGAGGTAGATAATGTTGACCACAACTTCAGGAACTAGGAATGATGAGGCTTATTTTACAGATGACTCCAGTGAGGCATGGAGGAATTTTATCAGTTGTTCTATATCACCCAGCTGGAAAGTGAGGAGAGGGTCAACTGTGTCTCTTCCAGGTGCCTGCCTGCCTGCCAGCTAGAGGGAGAAGCTGGAATTCCAGTAGAGTCCGGGATGCTTAATGCAGGCCTGGGCTTGGAAGCAGAGACACAGGAGGAATGAAAGGAGCTTGGGGCAGATAAATTCACTAGGTGCCTCTGCACCAGGACCGGATACAATAAACCAGGATAATGCATCCCTGTTTTGATAGCCAGGCTTAGAAAATAGGAGGCATTACCTACTTGGTGGAGGAAGAAAAGATTTCCACTGGATGAGACGGGAGAAAGGAAAGGCCTGATCCTGACCAATGGTATAAATTATATCAGATCCTTTCTGTTCTGCTAGGGCTAGAGAGAAAGACCAGAATACCCAAGGAAGAAGAGATAGGGGAAGTCTTTGCATGTGGTCATCTCTCTCCTGTTCCTCTGTGTAACTCTTACCCTTCAGGTGTTATCTCAGTTGTTCTTCCTCAGAATCACCTTCTCCAACTCCTGAGCAGAGACTCTCATAGCACAATACAATTCTCCTTCACAGCACTTTTCACAACTATAATTTTGTATTTATTTGTATGTTTGATTACCTTTTCCCACTAAACCTGAGAATAGGGACACATGAATGATTTTGTTCCTTTTTATATTGTCACCACCTAGCAGAGTCTACTACAGGCACACATAGCTAGCTATTAAATATAAGAATGAATGAATGACGTTGATTGGGTTAGGGGTCATTAAGGACAATAAACACATAAAAAGGACACAACAGCAAATTTGCAAACTACTCAATTCTGCTTGGAGTTGGCCTTATTTACTGTCAGTTGTTTACGGTCAAATAACAAGTTTTGGCAGACCATATCTTTGTCCTGGGCAGCTGCACATGCCACATTGCCACACTGCCATTAGACTTTACGATGCATGGCCACAAAGCTGCACACACTTAGAGATGATGGCTGTGTGTTTCTTTGGGGATTTTAAAATTATGGATAATTTACCTATGAGAGACCTTTATTCCTACGTGATCCCATAATCATGATGGTACTGTGTTTGGTTAAGCTGGACTTTGAAAATTGTTTCCATTCTATTCCATTGAAGTTGAGATTATATGACTTACTAGGTGCCAAGTAATAAAGACAACACAAGGTCTTTGCCCTCAAAATTCATAAAGTGCTCCTTTGAAAATGGTTGACATCTCAGCACTTCAACAGTCACAGGCCAAATGCATTCACTATAAATTATAAGACATTAACCCATTTTTTTCTTACCGTTAGAAATGATTGGAATTTTGCAAAGCCTTAACTAATCAAGTTAGCAAAGTAAAAAGAAGAGGTAGGATCTGTGTTCTCTAAAGAACTCCCTCCCTCCCATTTAATCATTATTGCTACTTATATCATAATGTTAATACTAATCATAATAACAACTAAAATTTATTGAAAAGTTCTATGTGCCAGCCATGGAATTTTATATATGTTAACATTTAATTTAATCTCCAAACATGAAGTCAGGGACCATATTTTGTGCACGCCTGTATCCTCAAGAAACGAATGGTAAATATTTGTTAAAAGAACAATGTGCAAAAGTGGGAGGTGGGGACAATCCATGTAGTGTTCAAATCCATGCAGGCAACTCAGTTTTTGTTTTTAAGAGCTATAAATTGAACACTACACCCTGGTAAATTTTACTCTAAACAAATAGAACAATTAAACAATAGAGCTGAAAGCAACCTCCAAAGAGACCTCATTTTATAGATGTATATACTGGTTGGGTGACCTTTGACAAGTAACCTCTTCTTGAACCATACATTTTATTAACAGTATGAGGGTCATAACTTCCTTACAAGATTACAGAAAATGAATAATGAATTCCTAGCATTGTGCCTGGCTCTCAATAAATGGTTGATGTTATTCTAGTTGATTTCATTATGTGAGTGCAGAAATTTTAAAGTATTATTTTTAAGAACTTCAACAAAATCAAGACTTTTTTTAATACTTTTCATTCTGTGGAAGATATGACCCAAAAATCAGTATACTGGGGCAAACTGGACTTCTTACGATGACAAAAGGATAGTAGTCCAAAAGACAAGCATAGGACAGGCAAAAAAAAGTGAAGCAAAAGTAGTAGGTGGATGGATAGTTTCAATCATTATTGATAAAGAGTATGACCTATAGCAACACAAGAAAGAGTTAAAACTAACTTATGAAAAGTACATTTGGGAACTTTATAGAAAACTGATAAATAATAATTATGATCATTGAACTCTCACATACATGTTGCCAAGTTATGAAGCACAGGAGGACACTATGGGGACACATGTGGCCTCTGACATGTCAGCTGACAGCCACAACATGCCCTGCCCCTTCTACCTGCCTTATTTTTCTTCTTAGTGCTAATCACTACCTCACATCCTATTTTGCTTATTTGTGTTTTACATCTCTTCTGACTAGAACGTAAACTCTGTGAGGGCAGGGATTTCCACCTATTTCACTCATTATTGAATCACTAGTTCCCAGTGCCTGAGACACAGATGGGTACTCAACACTTATTTGTAGACTGAATAAATGAAGGCAGAAATTGGGGCCCAGAGAGATTAAGTGCCTCATATTTAGCTGGTAAGTAGCTGAACCAGTCAGGTGTAATAATGTTAAATAATAACCATGGAGAAACTAAACATATTAATATAACTTTATTTGGGTGATGAAGAAGAATGATGTCTAAAATAGACAAATCAAAAAAAGATGAGTTAAAAGTGGTTACATATGGAGATCAAGATTGAGGGTGAGGGAAAGTGGACAGAAGATAGCTTCCTATTATCATAAACTTTTTGTAGTATTCAATTTTCTTAAAACAATGTGCAGTAATGGAAATAAAATTCAAGCAGAGGAAGAGAATGGGTTTGTGGCTCAGTTAAGTCCTACATTTCATTTGCACAGAAACTTCTCTGTCCCATTAGAAAAATCCAAGTTCTTGTATTATAACTGCAAGTGCACTCTTTGAAGTTACTGCTGAAGAGGAAATTTGTGGATATTACCCCATTTCTTATAAACATACAATTGTTGATTACAAGTTCAAATAAATTTTTAAACCTAAAAGGAAATAATGAAAGGTGAAGGTAAGAAAATAGAGATTTATTTTTTTGGAATTCTGATCTCAAAATTAGCGAGCTACAATCCCTTAGCCGTGTATAGGTTCTTTTACTGTTGATGACAGTTCACAAGTGAACAGAAAGAAAATTACAAAGGTAAGATCCCTTGCCTTCTCTCAACCTCAAGATTTTAGAATCTTGAGTTTCACACTGTTAGGCAGAAATGTTTTACACAAACATCTGGGATTCATTCATGTCAACTGTTGCTCTTTAAGAAGGGTATTCTTTATATAAAATATCAACCTTCTTTTAAAGACTATTTCAGAAAAAATGAACTTCTTTTCTATTCCCTGCCAACACTCCATTTCAAAGTTTCAGCCTTCTCTAGGAAACTAAAAAGGAACCCCCTTTTCCTAAATCCTAAATGTCTCTTCGCTCCACATGGAAAAGCTTCAGAATGGTCCCTATGGTGAACAGCATCTCCAGTATCCTCAAACCTACTTGCAGATGTGAGCCCCCATGGGAGATGAGCAGATCCAGGCTTCCAACCCCTTTCCAGATGACAGCCTCCAGAAAGATGAGTGTTGCAGAGACCTAATCCTCTGATTCCAGATGTGGGCCAAAGAGCACATGAATAAATTGCAACATCTTCTCTCCCTAGCACATGTAATTCCCTAAACCAGAAAGCCTTCTGATGTCTCTCCAACAACACACTGCATTATCTCTAGAGAGCTCAGTCTCCTCACATCAAAGTCTTATTATTCTGTCTCTCATCTCTTTTCTCTCTTCCTATTTTCCATCCTCAATCCAAAAAGATAGGCTGTTCCTCACCTGGGTCAAGCTGCTTATCTCTGGGCACACTTTGGGAATTAGGTTATTCTGAAGGTGTAGAATCTTCAGGCCGGGCAGTTTTTCTAATGTTGAAGGCATCTTTTTCATCTTCTTCCCATTCAAAGTAATAATCTTAGTGTTTTTACCACCATACAATGCCTTTATTAACAATCTCTCAGTCATGATCTTGGAAGTAGAAAATGAAGAAGGTAACCATTAGGGATTAGAGTTCTTTATTATGCAGCTTTAGAACCTCTAATTGCAGAATTGCTGTGTCATGGAAACAAAAACATTCTGAGATCTCAATATTGAAGGTGGAAGGCACTAAATGATTTTCTATGTAAAAGGTAGGGAGAAGAAACAGCTGGTCCAGGTTTGGGGCAGGAAATGTACAAGATAAGCCTACGATATCTTATGCCAGAGACATGGAATTTATCAAAGACTAATAAAATCACATCAAAAAGACACAGAAGCCAATTTCTAGGAGCTCCCAATAGTCTAAGATGGAAAATATTAGGGATCAGAAAAAATAATCCAGAGTGGACTGAAACATAACACATATTAAAATCTAAGAGTTCACAATGGCATTTTTTTAAAAAGGGAATTTATTAATCCCTCTGGGAGTTGCTAGGGCACCAACTCAATCTCAAAATTGATAAAGAAAAAAAAATCAAGCATTTACTCTGCTCTTCCAATACAAACTGCATGTCAGTATAACCTAATAGTTAATAAAGTTCTTACTCACAGAGGAACTGAAGTTAATAAATGAGGGAGGAAAACAGCTTTGGAAAAATCACTATTTTTGCAAATTCCAATAAAATAATGAATCTATGCAAAAGTCATAATTGGATGCTAAAAGTATTAGACGAAAGGTTGATGAGAAATTTTATAAGTAAGTGATCGGGCTAATAACTTAACCCACTAATCAATTTTAGCATCATTAAAATTGAGACAATCACATATTATAAGCCTTATGAAGTGATGCAATAAAGAGTACATAGCACCACCTATGAAATGTTCTCGCCCCCAAATTAAACCTGAATCTAATCATGGCTTCAAGATTTAACTGCCATTTACAAAAAATAAGAGGACTAGAGAAGAAGTTAAATTTGTCTCAGGGAAGTACTCAGCCAAATCTATAACACGGAAAATTCTACATGGCAAATGACACAAAGTTTCACCAACAAATCAATGACATTAATAAAAAGGAGGGGAAACTGTTATGGAGTAAACTTAAGACAAATAACCGCCAAATGCAATGTCTGTACTGTATTTGAATCCTTACTTGAATAAAAATATCTGGGAGTCAATCAGGGAAACTTGTTCATGGGATGGGTATTAGGTGACAGGAAATATTCTCTTACATGAGAAAATGGTGCGATGGTAGCTTTTATTTTTAAATGAGCTTAACATTTAGAAATGCATACTGAAATTTTCAGGTGAAATATAATGATGTCTTCAAGTTTCTTTAAAATAATTCAGGGGATGGGGGAAAGTGGGGGGAAGAAAACAGATTAAACAAGATTGAAAGAATGTTGATAATTATTAATGCTGAGTAATAGGTACACAAGAGTTCATTATACTAGTCTTATTATTTTTGTGTATGTTTAAGAAGTTCCAAGCAAAAGATTAAAACAAAGACAAAAAGGGGAGGAAGGAAGACGAGCTGTAGCCAGAGATATTTGATTATTATCACAACCCTGTTTGCACCCAGATATGATGAGGCCTGGAGGCATTTGGGTTACATATATATATGCCACATTTAGATTGCTGAACTTGAACACTGTAACTTGAACTTTATAAAATACATTCTGTACTAAAAGCACTCTGTACACAAATCAATTCTTCCTTTGGAATTCAGACTTCATTTGTTTATTCAACTAATATTTACTGAGCACATACTACACGCCCGACACTGCAGGCACTGGAAATAGAGGAATGAATGAAAAGAAAAAAACAAAAATCTGCTCTCAGGGAAATTACATTCTATTATAGTAGGAGAAGAAAGGCAATCAAGATGAATAAGCAACTCTAGTATGTTAGATGGTGATCAGTACCAAGGAAAAATAATAAAGCAAGAAAGGGAAACAGGGAGTATAGGAAGTGAGAAGTTTACAAGTTTAAATAGGATGACCAGGGAAGGGTACAGGGAGAATGCTGTTAGAGACAAGACCTTTTCCAGTAAGAAGGTAAAGCAAGTGCCAAAGTTATAAAAAAAAAAAGGATCACTAAATTTATAAAGGTATTATAATGAACATCTCTATCATCACAACTGTAAAACAAGAGGTGCTGATTAATGGTGACATTCAGTTGCTAAAATGATAAAATAATTTTTCAGCTTCTTAATCACTGCTCTTTGACTTATCTCTTCCAAACCTATCTTTCAACTACTTGACTCTGATATTAGTTTACTTTCCTAAGAATAATAAAGTTATTACTATCTAAACAAACTGATGATAAGGCTTTTTTTAAATCTCATGATAATTATCTCTAAAGTAATTATTGTGTGGCTATAACACAGCTGACACTGTTCAAACACTGGCAATTTATTAACAGGCCACTAGAATCTAACACTGCTTTCTGTTAATTTGCTGAACTTACAAAACATTCTACATTCAAACAAAAAATGGTAAACATTCTTGATTTCCTCTTCTCCCTTCCTTCCAATATGCAATCAATCCTGTTAATACCACCTGTTCCAATTATCTATCATTGGGAAACAAATCATCATACAACTTAATTGCTTAAAACAAGATTTATTTACAAATTTAATTTGAGCAGAGCTTCCCTATGCTTCTCTTGGTGACAGCTCAAGGGCTAGGGCATAATTCATCTAAAAGCTCATTTACCTATATCTGGTGGTAGATGCTGGTTGTTAGCTAGGATCTCAGGGTGGTCAGCCTATACATGTAGCCTCTTCAATGTGGCTTGGTTCTACGGGCAAGCATCCCAAGAGAAAGTGGAATGGAAGCTGTATCACTTTCATGGCCTTGCTTCAGAAGTCATGCAGCATCACTTCTGCCACATCCGTTTCATTAGAAGCAAGTCACTGAGGCCAGCTCATATTCAAAAGAAGACAAATTAGACTCTGCCTCCTGATGGCAAGTGACCAAAAATTTGTGGACATGTTCTAAAATCTATCACAGCCCACCCTGTGGTCATGAGCTATTTACACTCCTCTCATATGCAAAATAGAGAAACTCTTTCCCAAGAACCCTTTTCCCCAAAAGTTTCATCCATTTAGAGCATCAGGTCCAAAGATCTTGTCATCTAAATTAGGTCCAAAGGTGGATACAGCTCCTCGGGGACAGTTCCTTCAGTTCAGTTTGAGTACAATTCATTGACTTGGTGACCTATGAACTAAAGACACAAGTTATCTGTCCCCACATTACTAGAGAATACAATAATGGGTGAAACACAGGGCAGGCAATAGATAGGAAAATTCAATAGATAGTTCCATTCAAAAAACGAGGAAAATTCAGAGAGACAAAGCAGCCACTGGTTCATAGCAATCCTGAAATCTAACTAGGCACATGTTGTCAGTTCCTTGATTAGAGCTCAATCCTACTGCCTGGGTTCCCTGCTCTCGGTTCCCTTCTTTGGGCTCTTGATTCCACTCTCTGAATTTCTTTTCTTTTCCATAAAAGGTAACCCATGTTTGCCAAGTAGTTTTCTCAAACTGCTTTCTCTCCATAAAAGTTCAAGGTTCCAAAAGCCTCTCTTCATTTTTTTCTTCCTTTTTTTTTTGGC
>VBSM01001124.1:36135631-36156440 GCA_008086735.1 Cheirogaleus medius | reverse complement strand
GACAACTCTAATAGCTTGGGTCCTAGAGTGTAGAAATGTGGAGAAGATCCCACAGCCAACTTGCAAAATGTGGCACATACAAGAAACGCTCCTTTCTTGCTAATGAGATATTAAGATTTTGGAGTTGTTACCACAGCATAACCTAAGCTTATCGTGAATGCTACCCCCAGTGATCTCAAAAGTCAAATAAACACATTTCAGTGGGTCAGGGTATGAAACGAAAAGAAAAAAAAAAAGGTAAGGTCCATTGAGCCTTTCAAAAGGGATTCATGTAAAGTCTGGTATTAGGCAGTTGCCAAAATCATGAAAAGCAGATGAATAGCTGCCTAATGTGCCCAATTTTTTATCTAAAATATTTTCCTTACAACTTTCCAGATTCTTTAGCAATAAAACTTATGATTTAGTAAGTGGTTCTCAACTGGGGGCGATTTTGTCTCTATGGAGATTTTTGTTCTCACAACTCTCAAATGGGTACTACTGGCACTTAGTGAGGAAAGGATGCTGCTAAACTTACAAAGCTTAGAAAAGCCCCCACAATGAGGTATTATCAACTCAAAATGTAACAGTGCCACTGCTGAACAACTCTGATCTAGGTGTATAAAGCCTTTCCAATCTCAGTGTGGGAGTACAGGGAAAATGCCTGCTTCAAAAATAACAATTTACTTTTTAAAGTGAGGTCATTATTTTTGCTCATCAAACTCATGCATCGGAGTTCTTATTAATCCCCACGTTGGTGCTGTATGGGCTAAAATTATAAACAACAAATGTCTTTCCTTCTGTCAATACAAGGGTGATACAGAGAAGAATAGCAGGTGATAGAATACAAATCAGCTCTATTCAGAGAATTGAAAATTCAGCAACCTTATAGAAAGGCAGTGATTTGGTTTCAGTAAGTCATACTTGTTTGTCATACTGATTATACTGAAATAAGACAACTATAAACTTCTTCATGTTCAATACATTAACAAAGCTTTTAATATTTTTTTGATCTGTACACTTATTTTATAGGATCCTTATATTTTATGTAGATTAACTAAAATCAGACATTGTCCTAATTGGTACATGATGATAAATTAACTATAGCATGTTATTAGAAGCTAAGAAAAAAGAAAGCTCTCTTGGGTTCCCTTCCTCCCTTCAACTGACTAAAAGACTTAAAGAATTCATCCAGGGGCAGGGTAAATGAGGAAGCAGACCTTTTGTGAGTAAGCACAATTCTAAATCATTTCCATCTCTCTAATCCCAGATCTATTAGCCTAATGCTGGCTACTCCTCAGTCATATCCTATCTTCTCAATTGATATGCTAACACTATTAACAGTTATTAGGCACCTAATATATAGATAGGCCAGGCAAAGTGCTAGATATCTTAACAGTAGTCAACAAGAAGTTTTTGTTTCTAAGCACTTAACAGACTAGGGAAAAAAACAGATTGAAAAACAATTGAATACAAGTAAATAATTACAAGTGTGCAGGCACTAGAAAGAAATGTGCATTAGCTGGACCTAACCTAGCACAGGTGGGAGGAGTCAGAGAGGCTTGCCAAGGTAGATAATATGTAAGCTGAGAGCAAGAGGACAAATAAGCTAGGTAAAGCATTCAACTCTTGAAAGGTAGTTCAAAGGCCCTTGAGTAGAACAATGTGGGTAAAGGAGAGGAACTGATGGTTCCTAAAACTTATGTTAAAAAAAGAATTAGAAACCCCATGAATTCTAAACTAGATATTAGAATGATTTAAGTTAGGAGAGAAGAATCAATGTATGTGAAAACATAGGAGACAGGGAGAAAAACTCTCACGTACTCAATAAACGTAAAAACAGTATGAAATCACTACATACATTCTCAGAAAATCAACTGATTCGCTCCTTTAGCTAGGTTCATGACAAGAAGATGCTATGTTAATAATTGTGTGAAAATGTTAATTTGCACAAACTTTTTTCTTACTGTCCCACATTCTTGCACATAAATGTTTACTCTTTTTTTAATACCCATGAGTCTTAAAATATTCTTCAAATTCATTTACTCTAAATAAACCTTCATTATTCTAAACGGTTCTGATCTTCTAACTGATTTCTAAGAGCAATGGCTTAAATGACTACTACTTTATTACCTCCCTCTACTCTGGGGCATAAGGCTGCGCTCATATATTACCCAAATCCCTTCAATGCAAGAATCTAGGATTGTATTATTCTCGATTACATATGAAGACAAAATAAAGGCTGGATAAAATTCTAAAGCAAAATGAGTTTTCTCTATTTCTAAAATTGTTAAAGAATGAGAATTTGAACAAACGTTGATTTAATTCATTCATTTTTTATTCTTTTTTTGGCAACCATCAGATAATATGAGCAAAACTATATTGCTCACTATAGTTACACACATTCTTTTTTGCCTTATACAATTTGTAAACATATTTAAGTGGATAAAATTGTTGCTAAAGACACATTCCAGAATTCTGACATATACTTTTCCGAGTTAGGACAAAAGAAAGCTTATGTAATTTCCATTAGACCATCATCATACAGCAAACAAAATTAGTATATGTTGCTTTTAAATTAATATCTGCCATTCTTTTAAAGACTTTTTTAGGTTATGGCTAAAATGATTATTTATCTGAAGTTTTATGAAGGAACAGAAACTGACCATACAAAACTTGTTCATAAAAATGAAAAATAAACATATAATAAAGAAATTTCTAACTCTTGTCAGGAAAAAAGTTACCAATAAGTTATTTTATTTTAGAATACTTTAAATGTAAATAGAATTTATAATACTAGGTTCAATGATATCTTGCTTTATTACTTTTTAATGCTGACATTTTAAAGTAACAGATTACTTCAAAATAAACCCAAAGTGTTTAGTATTTTATAATTTCATTCTTTTATAAATTTCAGATCCACAAAAATTCAGATCAAGGGTTATAAAGCAGGCAGCCTTTCGAATATATTTTGTTTGGCAGGCAGAATGGTTTTGAATCTCATGAATGGAATGTCTTCAGGAAGTAGAAAATTCTTCCTGCTCTCATTGGCCACAGTCTCTACCAGTGCCCCACACTGTCACCTGCTGGGCATGTGAGACTGACAGCCCATTTTTAATATTATAAAGATTTACTTATAAAAATTAGTTGTATTCATGGAGCAAAAATTCAAATGTTATGAACTTGATGCTAAATCTTACTAGTTATATAACTAATTTGGGAAAAATAGATCAAGCCAAAAAAGTCTCATTTGCATAATACTTCACATTTGTACATATAGGTACAATCTTCTTAGAAAGAATACTGTTACGAGTAAACTGAAGTCTGAGCTGAATAAATCATTCACACAGAAAAATACTGTGTACTGATTTTACTAGGCAGGTCTTAACTTCCAAACAGTGGCTTTCAACTTTATCCACACATGCAACATAAAAATTCTCAAATATTTGCATTGAAGGAAAAGTAACATTAATCAGGCTAATAAAATAACAAGTAACGAAGGTTTTCTTCTAATCTTAGATAGTGAAGCAAAAAAAAAAAAAAAAATCCTAGAGAATGAAGATGTCTAAGATGTAAGACAAATCACAAAAGAAGAAAAATTTTAAGTAAATGTGGCCTTGGACATTTTACACTGCCACTCCCTCAACTTGTACAAGCTAAAGAATAAAAGAGGCCACAAAACGTTTCTTGGTGAAAAAGGCTGTAAGGAAAGCAAAGCAGCTGAGTGGTGATGGAAAGAACACAGCAGAAAATATAAAAACGTGGAGTTATGAAAGAAATCAAGAGATGATGGTACTAACTCCAGTACGAAGTTTAAGAAACACCAAAGTATAACAAATAAATTAGAAAGACAGTAATCTATTAGGCCTTTTTTACACCCAAATAAAACACTAATCCCTAATTCTTTAGAGTTTTAAATCTGACAGAGAACACCTATTTACCTTTGAATTTGTCTCATTTCTTTAAACTTAACAACTGATTCCTATCTGAATAAATATTTAAAAATTCTTAATTATTAAAGCAAGTTTCTTAGCTGCACTTCGATGAGTGCTATATAAAAAGCTTCACTGCATTAATCCCATCAATACCAAGGTTACTTCAACCAAGTTCATTTTATAAGTATTAATTAAATTTAACACAATACATTATTGCAATAACAAAAAGACTGAGTCATTCCACTTCTTCAAGAATAATTACATCGAAATGGTTATTCTGAAAGCTTTTAGTAACCAGGGGGAAGAATTAAAAATATTTAAATATTCCAACAAAGAACAGAATATCCAAGATCCAACATAAATAAAAAGTATCAGAGAATAGGGTACCATCTTGGTCTATGAATGATGTTTTCCACAATGGGCTTACAAGTTTTTAAAATTCCACTAAAAGGACACTGGTTAAAGTTCATCTTTGATATATTTCTAAAAAGCCTATTAGTAAGTAGCTTTGCCATAAAACTGATTTAAGGTAGTTGTGTTTTTCAGTAGCATTCAGAACAATTCAGCACTTGGTAGGAATACTTAGATCGGCACACTGTAAGCTAAAACATAATTGTGCAACATTCTGTAAACTAGCTGCAATTTTCAGTAGCTGTGTTTACCAACGGTGTAACAGAATTATAATGTTCTCCTAAGCCATATGCATGTCTCATATATCTGAAATGAAAAGAGAAGAAATGAGTAGTTTTGATGAAGTAATTTACTGTATATAAATGCTTAGTATGTATATATAAACCAAACACTCTGAATGACTCAGGTCACAGGGGTATCATTCAATAGACTATATGGATGTATTAATTAACACCTTAAGGACCGCTCACGAGTTTTCTCCTGTTTCGCGCGTCATCTGTTAAGGACCACTCACGAGTTTTCTCATTTTTCACTGTAGTCACTTATGACGATTTAAATAATCGTGTAGTTTGCCCAGAAACGCGGTCCCTGGCGTATGTCTTAGAGATTTCTATGCAGTATGAAAGGTGTTAAAAGCTCAACATTATCTGAAAAGTATCAGCAGTCAGGAAGACCAGGTTCAATCACTTAGGGGAAAATGGAAAGGCTGAGATGCTGAGTGCCGCCCACTAACCTTAAATTTTCACGTAAACTGTAGCCATTAATGACTGACTACCTTAGTGGTTTAGTTAATAAACACTAGAGCCAATAGCAAACCCTCTATGCTATGTTTCAGAAGAGATTTCTCAATCATGTAAAATATTTTCATGATGTGATGAAAAAATCTCTAAGGAATAAACAGGCAACATGAATATATCTCAGCTTTAACACTTGTTGAAACTTTCAGCATGATTAGATGTCAAACCAGGACAATACACAAAACAGTCTTAAAATTTTGTAACCTTTAGAAATGACTTTATTCTTAACTCATACACAATAATAAATCACTAGGGCTTACAAAATTATATAAATCACGTATTTTGACAATGCTATATAGTTCTATAACTGTCTTTAACATAAAAAAGAATTAACTCAGCTGAAGATAGTTATTTTGATTAATCAACAGATACAACCTAAAATCTTTTATATTTCTTTTTGTTCTAATTACGAAAAATAAAACAGTGAAAATTTCTAGGTACTTACACAAGTATTAATGGTTTTTTTGGATATTCTTCACCAACTACAATAGGAGGAGAATCTGCCTGTATTATCTCTATTGGTGTTTGTAAAATGTGAGACAGAGCTCTTAACTATAGGGAAAAAAAAAGGATTAGTAAGGAAAATAAAAATGTAATGACATTCAATTTATAAACTACTGAAGTACATACAAACAAGGTAACCAGTCAGAGCAGGGATGTGCTCTGATCAACTACACTGAGAGCCTGGCATATAGTGGGCACTTAATAAACACTTGTTGAATAAACAAATAAATATAATACAGGTTGTGTTATCACTTATCCAAAATGCTTGGGACCACAAGTGTTTCAGATTTTGGATTTTTTCAGATTTTGAAATATTTGCATATACTACATAATGAGATATCTTAGGGATGGGACCCAAGTCTAAACACGAAATTCATTTATGTTTCAAATACACCTTATACATATAGCCTAAAAGTAATTTTATATAATATTTTTGATAATTTTGTACAAGAAACAAAGTTTTGACTGCATTTTTACTACAACCTGTCACATGAGGTCAGGTGTGGAATTTTTCACTTGTGGCACAATACTGGGACTCAGAAAGTCTTGGATTTTAGACAGTTTGGGATTTCAAATTTTTGGATTAGGGATGCTCAACTTATTAAATCAAATGCAGAGGTTTCTCAACAGCTTTGTAAAAATATCAGTGCTGTACTTAATGAAGTGGATTGGGTTTATTATACTTATCTCTACTTTTGAACATGTTTGAAAATTTACACAACAAAAAGATTTTTAAGATAACCACTGTCCAAGCACTAGATCAAATCAATTACAATGTGGGAGGGGAAAGAGCAGGGCAGAACAGGAGGTTTATTTTTTTAAAAGTTTCAGAAGATTCTAATGTACAACCAGTGTTGAGAATCACTGTTCTGTAATTTTTGAGACATTAATAAAATGACTATGTATATGAACTGTACTGCCTTCTCAAGGAATTTCCATATGATTAACATATATAATTTTAAGTAGTATTATAACATGTAATATAAAATTAGAGCCTAAAGTGAGATGAATAATAGTTAATAATGAATATTAATGCTAACATTTTTTAAGACTTACTGTAGTGAAGTACTCTAAGCACTTTATGTATATTAATTCATTCAATCCTAACAATAATATTATGGGATAGGTATTATGGGATAGGTGTTATTTTAAAGACCTAAAATCTGAGGCAGAGAAAGGTTGAGAGACTTGTCAAAGTCAACCATTAGGAAATTAAATGACCGGCACTTAACTGAGAAAGTCTGATTCTAGATCCCAAGTTCATAAACAAATTAATCATTAACAGTCTTCAGTTACAGTGTCCTGATCTTTGTATTTACAAGAATACCCCATCAAGAACAGAGTCCTTTTGGGGGTCTTGAAAGAATGTAAGAAATTACTTCACAAATACGGCAAGGGTTCTATGTCGCATGGTAGCAACTTCCCATACTCTATTTTATAAGTAAAATGTTCCTATAAAGCACATTTTTCTTACAATAATTAAAATTTACCCCACCATAAAAAGAGCAACTTTATTTCAAATGAATTCACAGACAATTTATGAGTAAATGTCCTTCAAAGGATGTTTTAAAAGGCTTTTCTTAAATAGAATTGATTAGGTTTCTAATACTTTTATGAATTTGTGATCCTCATAAGAAAGTTCAAGCATCTTTAATTATTCCTAATATAGTCACAAAGCTAGTATGAAAATTTCCTGAGTTTTAGAGACCCAGGAGAAGCATAGAAAACTAATGGATACAGTTCCCTCTGGTGGAGAGGTACAAATACAGCACTGTTTAAAAAAAGATTTTGGAGAAACACATCTTCAAGCAACACAGTTCTTGAAGTGAATTATTTAGAGCCACAGACTATTCAAGATGTTTAGTCATATAATCATCATTATACAGCACTATTAATAATACTACTGTTAGATTCATCCACCTAGCACTTTGGCTTAAAAACACATATGCACGTACTCCCTGCCTTATTTAATGTTCACAAATGCTCGGTACAGGGGTTTTATTAATTATTATTCCTATTCCCTAATAAAGAAACTCAAGCTTGGGAAGTTGGCAGACTCCCCTAAAACAGAGAAGTGGAAGGAAATGCCAGGACTCTAACCTAGGATTTGCCTTTTTATCCTCTCTCTTTCTAATACCTGGGCTGTTTCATTCCCATTTGGTTCACTTAAGTGTTTTGTTTATTTTGTTTTAATGAAACAAAGTTAACAGTACGATTAAAAAAATCAGAGCTAAAAGAAAATCTTGATAACTCCCTATAAGTAATTGAACATAATGTTTTCTTAAATATGAATTTTAATGCATCAACTGCTGCTTTCAAGTAAGTCCTGTCACTATCAACTAGGAATTCAAAACACATTTTAATAGATGTGTTCTGGTAGGATTTGGCCTGTAATTTCACATAAAAACATTTTTTCTATTTCTGATGTAAAGATGTTACTTTTCCATTAGTGACTTTTATCAGCTAAGCCATTAGGGCAAATTTTACTTTACTTTTCAGTAAAATTTTCACTTTTGTAAGTCCAGAAAACCAAATATCTTGCCAGTGGCAGCATCACAAGTGAAAAGACTTACACAGATCTAACACCACCTTCTTCAACACACAGCTCTAGCACTAAGCTAGCTATTTCAAATGAAATAGTGCTTTGTTTCCTTAAGGTACACACTTTAAACAGAGGCCTAACAATGTTAACTCCCTATTTCTTTGTCAATAGACAAACAGCAAATATATAAAGAAAAGGAATCCTCAATGAGAAATTGAGATCAGCTGAAAAATGTTTGCAAACTACAGAAGGAATTTAGAAATTATTTAACAACCCACAATCACTGTGAATAATTACAAACTTACCTCAAGCTGACCTCCCCAAGCAGCTGTGTTTACAATATCATCACAGTACTTTCCAAACTCTTCTGTAGAGAATAGATCAGAATATAGTACTTAATAATATTCATAACTCATGTTAAAAGATCCCTTTAATAGCTTCCATAATCCTTGATGAAAATGCCCAAGTTATGAACATGCTCCCTCACTACAAGTACCTTCCAGAATTTAATCTACTTCCCAGATTCAAACTTAATTCATCCCAAATTATCATCATCTTTCCATCCAAGAGCAAAGCAATTCATTTCTGCTCCTCTCCCTCAGCCTTAGACCCAGGGACTTTATCTATGTAACAAGCCTACTTCCCTCTCATTACCTGAAGCAAATAACCCCCAAATTACCACCATTTAAACTATCTTGACATGTGTTTTGAAGCCCAAACCTGCATCCCAAAGAATAGCATGGAAGACTAAAAAATGTAGCCCCTGTCCAATCAGTTTCACTGTAAGACCCTATGAGAGATGTGTGAAGAGAATCAGGGTAAAAGTACAAATGAGTTGAAATTCCTTCCCCAGAGGAAGGAAATAGTGCCTTCAAATAGTGTCTCCACTTGTTATTTTGGAAGCACCTAATTATTTGCATAAATATCAGTTCTAGCCAAGGGAAAAGGCTTTTCAGATCAGCCCTAAGGGAAGGATTAAAAGACTTAATCACTGAATTTACAAGGGGCATATCTTGTGCATATAACTTAATATACAGCATGTTAAAACGGGAAACAAACATCCTTCCTGTTCAGAGAGTGGGGGTGGGAGGGAATTATGGATTTCTAGAAGAAAAATACATCCCATGTTTTGTCTCATTTACTATTAAATCCTCAGTGTTCAGAACAGGTCTAGAATAGTGCCTGGCACACAGTGGCCTTCAATAAATACTGGTTGAATAAATGAAGATAATTAACTCTTTTGTCTTTTTCTCTGACTCAGCATACAAAGTGTTGCTAGATCTCCAGAATGACTATAGGTATATCTAATTCTGTAGCCAATTAATTTCCCATAGATGTCATATTGGAAATGTTAACATATCTCTTGTTGTTTTAGGCCATTGCTATTTTCTAAATTACCAGAATTTGCTATGGCACACAAAAACACATTTTTCCATTTATCTTGATATATGCAGAGGTAACATCATAAATGGCTCTACTGTAATTTATCTCCAAAATGATTACTAAATCACTGAAACTCCCCAGCTCTGTTAGTTGTAGGGGCATTTGAGAAGAGGTGGCAGTTTGTATGCTGACTTTGCTCTACTTCCTTCCAAGGAGGGCAGACTACATTAAAGGAAAATCAACCTTAACCTTCCCCTCTTCAACTCATCCTGGCCATAAGACTTGCTCCCAGTGGATACTGCCAAACCTGCCTTCTCTCAAGTACTAACTTTCCTCTATTCCATTCTTTACTCCCCTGAAACTCTTTCCTATTTTTACTTCTTCTCTTCCTCATTTGCTAGTTGTGCATTTTTTACCTCCCCATAAATATTTTAATGGTAATTATCAAAAGTACACAGAATAAAGGGAGTTATTAACTCATTTCTGGTTTTGCAAAGTCAAATTTTACTTGAATATTGATCTTCCTAATTACAAAGCTTATTGAGAATAAAATTTAATCTCCCCAAAGTATAGGATAAAAGGAGAAATTAGTTTTCCTAATCATTCTCTGCTTATGGTCTTCAGGACCTATATATACTTCTAGAGCCTGGTTAAAGCTTACCTTCCTGTATTCTTAACTTTGTTAAATATGAATTTAACATATTTTTTCATTAATCCTGTTTCTATTTTTATCTTATATAAAACAATATATTTTAACTACAAAATGGTTAAGTACTTAAGAGATCTTAATAAAGCAAAATGTACCAGGATGTATTAAAATTGTAGAAAATAATTCTGCCTAAATTTTGTGGTGTTTTCCTCATTAGGGTCTGTATGGGTTCATTTTATGCTCAGTCTCAGGAAGCACTTTATTTGAAAACCACAACCACCAATAGGAACAACAAAACATAGTAAAGAAAAATAAATTACCTGGAGTATACATATCTCCAGTATTGGGATTTGTTAAAAATGGCAGAAAGTCTTCTACATGGCTTTGCATATATCCAGCAGTTTGACATCTTAAGGCAACCACAGTAAGAGTGCCATCCTGTTCTTTCAGTTGATCTTCAATGGCTCTGTACATACAGTGGCCATCAGATGGAATCTGTTTAATTTCCAACTGTCTAGCTGCCAATATTTGAGCAAGTTTTTCACTTTCTACATGTCTGGCTCCAGATAAGTTCTCAATTTCAGCTTCAGCTATCCTTTCTTCTCGCTCCTTTTCCAATGCAGCTTTTTTTTCCTAAAAAGAAGAGAACATAGGAGAATTAATTAGTAATAATAAGGCTAATTCTCATTTATTAAGGGGATAGAGATATAAGAGTCTCAAAACTTTTTGCCATTTTTCTCCCTTCTTCCAAATGTACCACCACATCGATCATTTATAAAAATTATATGCCAAGTTCCTAAAAACTTTACTTACTGATTTCAAAATACTTAACACTGAGTTGTCCTAAACTTTAAAGAACATTATTATTGTATTTAAGTCCATGCTAATCCAAGCTTCTTAACTTACCACTCCACCAGTGAGGTGCTAATCTGCCAAAGTGTTTAGTAGGGTACAGGCAGACAGTCTTTTATCTAGCTTTTTGAAAAAAAGTATGTATATATACATACACATATTTAACAAATAGATAAAAACATTGTTCTTTAAAAAAAATTAAAATATTATAGATAGACTAAAACTCCCCCTAAAAAACACTGCCATCCCAGTGCTTGGTGCAGAGGTTTGGTGTGTATCCTTCTAGATTGCTTTTCTATGCATTTTAATTAACATGGTATACTCATGGAAAACATATAGAAATTTTTTTTAACAAAAGTGGTATTGGGCCTTACATTCTGCAATGTGCTTTCATTATTCAAATGTCTTAAGAGATCCTCCCTCTTACGCATCCATGGCAGTATATGCAAGGTTGGGGTGAGGTGAGGTCAACAGGAGATTTGTGACATGAAGAATAGATAAGAGGTGGGATGGGAAGGTTAGGGAAGGAAGAGAAAAAAAATCCTGATAGCTGGACTAGTAAGGATCACAAGCCAGAAAGCACTATATGTTTCACAGCTAGAAACACTCCAAAGAGCTACAGTACCACACAAAAAGGTCAAGAGATGAGGTTGGGAACAACAAAGAAAGGTAAAGAGTTAATATATATTAAGTCTGTGCTTACATAGTGTTAAAAAACCTAGAAAGATACAAAAAATATTTCTAGTGCTTTTCTCTAGATGACAGAATTCCAAAATAACTTGTATTTTGGTGTGTGTCTGTGTGCTTTTCTGCATCTTTCTAATTCTCTACTGTATGTTTTATTTGTACACTCAGGGAGGAAACTGCTTTTCAATTTAAAAGGATAAAAACAATTAAACTAAATTCTACAAATCTTGATGTTAATAGTAAATTACAGTAAAGGATTTGGTAGACCAAGAGTAGGGAAAGGCTTAAGACTTTCATACTCCTAAGCTCTAACTCCTTAGGGCAAAAGAAATGAAGGGGAAGGCAAATCTCAATTAAACTTACTGCCATATACTTGTACTAACTGCTTCTTATGTGCCATGCTAGATGAACCTGAAGTGATTTCCAAGTTACCTGAATCAAAAGCAGTGTTTTCTTCCTAATAAAACATAAGCCTATTTAGGAATTTTCCTCCCCATTGAAACCATAACAGAAGTAATATGAACCAATTTATATTACTGCATACCTACAACTGTGGATCACAGAGGCATAAATTCTTAAAACACAAGATGGCACTATTACCTTATAAAACACTAAAAAAACAGTTTCAGAAGGGAGAGGAAGAATAAGCACCTTAGATATCATCTAATCCAAAACCCCTCATTTTCCTCTTCTGAGGAAATAGCACGCAGAAAGATTTCCAAAGGCCATACAGCTGGTTAGAGCAGAGAGGGGACCAAGGACAACACAGAGAACTCCTCTATCCAGGTACCTGAATCAGAATAAAAGTTGGACTAGATGGGAGCTGGAATTAATGATGTCATGTACTATTTACTGGAAGAGTGGAACTTTATACTATCTTCAAAACTGTTGAAGACTCTAAAATACTAATTCTAATCATTTTGGTTTTTTTCCTCATGCTTTGCTTCAGTATTACAAAGCAACTGACTTTCCTTCCCAGGACACTAGATAAGAAATCCATTGGATTCTTTTCCCAGCAATGTATAGTTTCCCAATAGTACTAGGCACATTAGTTTCTACAACCATAGTACTAGAGATCGAATAGCACCAATAAGGTCTAATGAAAACATACATAAGATAACAACAGCATGTAAATCATAAATATATTGCTGGTAAAACTAGATATATGTTGAAATATTAATACAGCAAAAACAACTCAAAAAGAATCTTAAGAGCTGGGCACTAGTCCTGGGTTTGTATCCAACTTTCAGTATGCCATTGAGATAACCTGCATCTCAGCTTTCCTGTTTGTAAAACAAGCTCTCAAATTTCATATTTTTGGAACCCAGGTCTTCTAAGTTCTACTTTAGACTCTTTTTTTCTCTCTCTTTTTGAGACAGGTCTCTCTCTGTTGCCATGGCTAGAGTGCAGTGGCGTGATCACAGCTCACAGCAACCTCAAACTCTTGGGCTCAAGTGATCCTCAGCCTCCCTAGTAGCTGTGACTAGAAACACACTCAGCTAATTTTTTTTATTTTTTTGTAGAGGCTTGTCTCCAACTCCTGGCCCAAGAGATCGATCCCCCAGCCTTGGCCTCTCAAAGTGCTGGAATTACAGGCGCTCAGCCTACTTTGGACTCTCTCTACCATAACAAAAAGCTTCTCAGTTCTTTGCATTAAATAAAATACCCTATGTTTTTCTAGATTAAAAATAAGAGATGTGCTCTACAATATTTCAGACAGTCTTACAATAAATCTTCATAAACTTTTATCATGTTTTTCTTCCAGAGTTGTATCTTTCCAAAAAATAAACGCCATTAGTTAACTGGCTTTTCATTCCTTGGTGCCTTTAGCAAAAAGAGAGGTTTCAAATAATCTGATACTCAATTATTCATCCCTGATTTCAGGTTCCATTTTCTTAAGTATTATAAACTTTTAGTGTTTTCTGTTCCAGAATCCCATTAATATAACCAAGTAATAAGAAACTGGGTATTACTTCTAGGGCATCTTCTCTGCCAAGTGTCAAACTGGCTGACTATAAAAGTATAAAAGGCACTAGATTTTTTGAGGGTATATCTGAAAAGATTATTAATATCAGCTGTGCAGTATTTTAGGGAAAAAAGTAACAAAATTTTTGAGACAAGTAAGGGAGTTTTCTTTTTATTTGTTTTGTTGCCTAAGGGTCCAGGTGGGGATGAACAAGTTTTGATAAGGACAGGAGGGAGTTGTGTCCTTATGTTTTCCAGAATTGAATAGGCTATTATAAGATGTTTCAGTTACTAAGTAGAGGTGATTCCAATAAATATTTAGCTATGCTACTGGCACACAAAAATTGTCTTTCATTTTTGATCTATAGAAGCTAGAATACCAGGGGTCTTCAAACTATGGCCCACGGGCCACATCCGGCCCGCCAGGTGTTTTTGCCTGTTTTGTTTTTTTACTTTAAAATAAGATATGTGCAGTGTGCATAGGAATTTGTTCATAGTTTTTTTTTTTTATACTATAGCCCAGCCCTCCAACGGTCTGAAGGACAGTGAACTGGTGCCCTGTTTAAAAAGTTTGAGGACCCCTGATAGATAATTGTGGGATCATCATAAAAACAATGCATGCCATAAGCAGATACCCTCCAAGATACTAGGAGATCTAAATCTCATGATTCTATGAAATTCACAATCATATTTACTCAAAATAAAATTTTATACAAGTATGAGAAATGTTTGACTATTTGCAACTTAATCCACTTTCAAACAAAAAAGACATTCCTCGTAAGTTTAACTTTTTAAGAAGCTTACTATGCAGTACTTAATACAGTAAACAATACTATCACTTGTTGACCCATTAGTTCTCCAAGCCTTGTGTTAAGAGATTTGGAAATAGTATATTATGTAATATTCACAATAACCCTATGAAGTAGGTATTACTTGCCCCCATTTAATAGATGTGAAAATGAGATTTAAAGAAGTTAAGAATCTTATATAAAGTATAATAGTAAATGAACCTTAAAGCTCATCTGTCTGACACTAAACTCCATACTCTACTAAATTATGCACTACTAAATCATAAGATGGAAAGCTAATTTAAAAATATGCGTTTAAATTCCAGAACACATCAAGTGTCAGTAAAATAATTTGGGGACTGAAAAGATTGGATTTAATCCTCTTCTTCTTTTCCAAAGTCAAATGGCCTTACCTAACTGATTTCATTCCTATGTTGATATCATGAACTTGCAACTTCCAAGAAATCAGTTTCCTTACAGCTCTTTGATAATGTACTATTTCATTCTCACATTTGTTTTTGTGTATGATATTTCTCCTATTTGGAATATCCCATGTAAATAATTATATTTCCCTCAAATTCCAACTCATTATTTTAACACTTAGCATAATGAACTTTACCTTCTTTATATATTCATCATAATTAACCACTATATAGACATCTACATAATTATCTGAGAGTTTTGTATACTATATATCTTAACTTCTAGGTTCAAATTCTTGTTTCTCATTCAATACCACAGTTTTTAGCCAAAGTTGTGTATAAGAATCAACTGGGCCCACATTCTGAAGATTCTGAGTAGTAAGGCTGGGATCATCTATTTATTTAAAAAAAAAAAAATCCTTTGCACTCCTGCTTCCCAGCCCTACCCTCCTACAAGAATTGCAAACAGAACATGTTATTTTATATTATCTTATGCCATTTTCCTCTCTATAAAATGGGGATAAGAAATCCTACTTCACAGGATTATTGTCAGTACTAAATCAGATTTCATATAAGCAGCTTAGCATAGTATTTGGTACATAGCAAGTGCTTAATAAATGTTAGTTCAGGTCTCTTGACAACAGAATTCAACTTTTTCTTTTTCAGTTCTGTGCTATACAATACCTACAATAGTATTGAGCACACGGCACTAAATTATATACTTAACAACATGACTTTCATACCCGTCTCTTTTGTGCTTTTGATATCCGAGGTGGTTGATTCTCAAGTACCAAGTTTGAAATGTTAACAGCAACACAATCTATCTGAAGAAAAAAAAAGCAGTAAGTCAATGAAAAACACTTTTAAATTATTACTGAAAGCATTAGGTTATTAAATTATTATTGACAATCACAAATATAGCCAATCCCACATTTCAAATTTGAATAACAGCACTAGATACCATATTAGATAATAAGGTTTCGTCTCCTTTCTCTATTTTTTCCAGGAGAATTTGTCAGATTCCCAAGAAGCTTCCTTATAACTCTTCAAAGATAATGTTCATGCCTGAATGCTTTCCTTCCTTCTTAGAATGCCTACTCCATTAATGTAAATGTAGTACTATATATTTGCTATAAGTGCCAATTCATTCAGCACTCCATTGTTCCTCTCTCTGAATGCTGATAGTACATGTAAGACGCAAGTCCTGTGCTGGCTCATGGCTCAGTTCATTACTACCTTCATAACCTCAAACGTGGCAGCAAGGCCCTTCTCCATCTTTATTAGCCAGACCTGATGAGCACTGATTCTTGACCCTAGTAACAACTTGAAATTTTCCTATCCTTTCCCATCTACAAAATGATAACTGCAGACAGAAAATATATTTAATTTAAAATATTAAATATTACAACCAATCCTAATGAACAAAGATACTAGACTTATAGCTATTAGGATGAGTAGCTAGTATTTTATTACTGCAACTATAAGTTAGGCCAGTTTTCGGTATAATACATACATAGAACAACTGAAGGCCTTTAATACACAGAGACAGAAGTCTCCAAAGGCTATGTTCCAAATGATCAAAATATCAGATAAAGACTGAAAAGGGGGGTTAATCAACTTCAGTGAAATTAGGAATTTTATGATTTTTTGGAAGAATCTGCTAAAATTTACAAATTGCCATACTGACAATAGGCAAGATATAGAGATGCATCTGAAAAACAAAAAAATAGCAATGATATAAAAATTTAAGTAGTGTTCAGAAAAGAAAACAAGTTTAAATTAATAAAAAAGACAATAGTTCAAATAGAATGGGAGTCTGTATTTTAACATTTGGATACTATGTAGCTTAAGAATCAAACATTTTTGTCCTTGGAAACCTAACAAAGAAATCTCAAAATTGAAAGGCCTGAGAGAGTCAAAACTATCTCACAATAGAAAAGATAGAGAAACAATTAAGAATACCAAAATTGTAACAAAACAATTAAACACCTGGAACATCATCCCTTGTTACCTGGAGATGAAGTATATTAAGGGCAAAAAAGACCAGAATTTTTGATGACTGGCTAATAAAGTTAGAAAATTTTAGACTGTATTTAATGTAAGGACATTATAAAGCAATACAGATGAGCTGTTTCCCTTGTCAATAGCACACCAAAAATGAATCAAATATTACAAAATTAATTATGCCAGATAAAATTTGCATAGACATAAGAACTTTCTAACTATTAAAAGTGGAGTGAAGTTATGGTGCCTATGATCCTTCATATCCAAAGCCCATACAATAAACTACCACACTATACAAAGCTATAACAGAATCCAGGATTCACATCCTAGGGCAGGGGTCTTCAAACTTTTTAAACACGGGGCCAGTTCACTGTCCCTCAGACCGTTGGAGAGTGCACTCTGTGGGCCTGGGACTAGTCGGCTGCTAAGCAGGACAGGCAGCGGTGGTAAAAACACCCTGCGGGCCGGATAAATGTCCTAGGCGGGCCGTAGTTTGAGGACGCCTGTCCTAGGGTAAGACAATTCTGATTTTTTTTTTTTTTTGAGACAGAGTCTCACTCCGCTGCCCAGGCTAGAGTGCTGTGGCGTCAGCCTAGCTCACAGCAACCTCAAACTCCTGGGCTCAAGCGATCCTCCTGCCTCAGCCTCCAGAGTGGCTGAGACTACAGGCATGCGCCACCATGCCCGGCTAATTTTTGTTTCATATATATATATATATATTTTAGTTGTCCAGCTAATTTCTTTCTATTTTTTAGTAGAGACAGGGTCTCGCTCTTGCTCAGGCTGGTCTCGGAACTCCTGAGCTCAAACAATCCGCCCGCCTCACCCTCCCATAGTGCTAGGATTACAGGTGTGAGCCACCACGCCCAGCCAACAATTCAGATTTTGAATTCTAGTGTTGGCATGAAATAGGTATTACAACTTCAGGACAAAGTTCTTATTCTAAGTCTGTTTCACACTTGAAAATGGGATTGATTATCTACACTTACTTCATAGGCAATACCTCAGAGTATGTTACTGAGGATTAAATGAGATAATAGGTAATACTTTAAACAAAGTGCTTAGCACACATATATTAACCACAATGATAAAATAAATATTAGTTAAAATGATGAAAGTTAGGATGATCCAATTTACCCAAGAAACATCAGTAAGGTTTCCATTCATTACAACTGGTTCATAAAGCACTCTTATAATTTAAAAATGACTTCTCTTTGTTGTCCCATTTGACTCTTACAAGAACCTGTGATTAGACAGCAGTGATATTTGTATCTTATTGTAAGGTGAGGAAATTTATTCTCAGGAAGATTAAGAAACTTTGCACAGGTTACAATCTTATTCAGTGGCAATTCTGGGACTAGAAGTCTGGTCTTCTAGCTTTCATTTGGTGAAGCTTCATCTTTTGAGAAAGTAAACAGGTAAAGACCTGTAGTCCTTTCTTTCCTGATCTCCCTTATGAAAAAACACTGCCATGTAAACCTGGTTACAAAAATATTAATGAAAGGTGATGCATGAGCATGACTGAGTGACTTCATTTCCCTGCCAATTTTATGATTTTATATAATAAGCAGTATAACAGAAGTGGAAAGTTATTTTTAAATGCTGTAGGCAAAGACAAACATTATTTCATATACCTTATTCTCTTTAGAAGTCAGCTTCAATTGCTCCATTTCTTCTCTATGTTTCTGCTCCATTTCTTTTTCCAACTTAGTAACATCTTCAGTGAGTTGTTTCCTCCTCTTTTTGTCATTCTTGGGAACAGCATTCTTCATACCCTGAATTTTGGCTGAAAAGTCACCAAAATCATTAAGTCAGAAACCCAGGAAAAAGAGGAAATGAGAAACAAGCACCAAGAAGGAGATGGTAAGGGGAGAAAAGTATAGAAAAGTAATTATGGAAGCAAGAAGAGTCATCACATCAGACAGCTACAGAGAAGAGCCCAGATGAGGCTGAGACACTCCCCCTCAACTTTTTTTAAAAACTCTCAGTAACATAACCTTGAATTTGTTCGGGTTGTTTGATGGGACAGGAGGAGGAAAAAGAAAAAAATTGAAGCAAGTTTTAAATCTTTCAAGCATCCCTTCTGGGCCCTCAAAACTAAGATGAGGCCATTTAAAATGTACCTATCCGGGCCAAGTGTCGGTAACCCGGGCAGGACTAGGAAACGGAGGCGTAAGGAGACTGGGAGGAGACCAGTCTGGGTTCAAGGCCCGTGACTTTGAGGTATTCTCAGATATCCGCACCCGGGCTGCAGCGTGGGATAGGGGGTACGCGGCAGGCCTCAGATGAGGAAACCTCCGAAGGCTGGGGGATTAAGGGGCCGCTGGTGCAGGGAAGACGGAAAAGAACAGGCCATTTGCTACTTTGGAAAAGTCTAGGAGGATCCAGATAAATTGCCCCTTATGATTCCGCAGAAGAGACTCGCCACGCGCCCTTCCCTGGGTCTGGGCGGCTTCTAGATTCCCACTTCCTTCCCCATCACCTTGCAACTCCTTCTTCTCTTTGCGATGCCTTCTCACCAGCTGCTCCTCCTCATCAAGCTCTTCGGTCAAGTCAGCCTCCATGTCGACTAGGTAGCCCAGCGCACGAGCTGGAAGAAACTTGCACCACCGGCTAGCCGGTACCTTCCACCCCTCAACCCTCACCCGGAGCGTCATTGGCCCCGACTGGGACCCAGTCCCGCCTTCAAGGCGGCACCACATCTAAGCCGAGCCATTGGAACAAGGGAAAACTTGAATGTGATGCTGCGCGTGCGCACTACCGTGACCCTGCTCTAGATGGGTCGGGGAGACGGGGGAGGAACGAAAGGGCGCGTGGAGGTTGGGGTTGAGCGGGCTGGAGTTTGCAGCTGCGCGATTGGCTAGCGCACCAGAGCCCAAGGCTACGCGCCCTGTCGTAAGGCGCGCAGAGATGACGTCACGGGAACCATTTTTGACGGTTATTTCGTTCGGTGCTTTGGAAGTCCTCCTTTAATCTTCGATTTGGGTCCCTATCACTAAGAAGAGCCACTGAAAAGGTAAGAAAGAAAAATAAAACATTTTAACAAAACCGTCGATAATTATTAATGGGAATCTTTGGGATGCAGGGAATTAAGTTCTGTTTCTTGTTTTTAAGGTCGTAATACCGCAGTTCAGAAGAAAGAACCGCTAAGTAATCGAGAAAATGCCTCCTCTTGAAACGGATATAATGGTGCAAACAGAAGAGATAGAAAGAATCGAGACTCGTATAATACAGAGTCTTAAAGACTTATGCACAATGATAAAGAGAGTAATGTCAGAGCGCTTGGAAAGTATCAGGGAGTTGAGAGAGTTAACAGAAATGTGCAAGCTGGATTGGCCACAAAATCAAATTACTGAAGTAAATGCAGAACAAGACAAAGTCTCAGAGAACGCAGAGAAAAGGGGAAAAGAAATTAAGATAAGAAGAGAGGAGAAAAAGAGAGAGCTAGAGGGTCGGTCCAGGAGATACAATCTACGCATAATAGGACTACCTGAAACAGAGGACAAAGCAAATGGAGCTGAAACAATAATTAAGGAACTAATTGAAGAAAATTTTCCAGAATTGAAGAATGAATTAGATCTACAAGTAGAAACAGCTCATAGGGTGCCTTTAAAATTTAACGAAAAGAAAGCTACACCTAGACATATCCTGGTGACATTTTTAAATTACAAGGATAAAGATAAAATTTTGCAAGCATCCAGACAGAGAAAGCAGGTTACCTATAAAGGGATAAAAGTCAGGCTGACCTCAGATTTTTCTCTTGCAACTCTAAATGCCAGAAGACAATGGAACAATATCTACAGAGTTTTAAGGGAAAATAATTTTGAGCCAAGAATTATGTACCCTGCCAAGTTATCATTTCTGTATGAAGGCAACTGGAAGACATTCTCAGAT
>VBSM01001124.1:36083262-36135531 GCA_008086735.1 Cheirogaleus medius | reverse complement strand
TATGTACATGTTGCATGGGGAAAAACAATAGTTACTGCATCATATAGTAGTTCATATAAGTAAATCTGACATTAAAATAACTGATTCTAAAAATAGAATATATACATTCCAATTTTTTGGATTACAGAGGAAGTGGTAAGAAAACAAAACATAGCAAAAGAAAAACAGAAAGGAAACATTAAAATTGGTATATAATTGACAGGTATATAGATGAGTTATAAACTAGTTAAAAAAATTGAAATTGGGTAAAAAAATCAGACTCTAACCTGGGATACCCACATTTGTATAAAACAAAGGGAAAAAAATTTAAAGATAATAGAAACTATAGGTCATAGAAATAGAAATAGCAACATTTTTCATTGGACAGAATCCATATCACTTATTTTGTATAAAACATACAGTACAGGATGTAACATTTAAGAGACTTTATGTGATAAATAACATGGCATTCATATGTAAAACAAATGTGCCATATCTTGATGTGGGTTGTAGTTTTATGTAAATCAATATACATGTATTTAAAAACATGTACATTTAAAATTAGTAAATTTTATGTACTTAAAATTCATAAAATAATCCTTCAAATAAAGAGAATATGTATAGCAAAAACTGTTGGACTCTGATTTCAACACTTATGGTCTTTGATAAATCAAGTAAGTAGAAAGTTAAGAAATAAAGAGTAGTTAAATAGTTAAGAGTTATGTATGTATAATATATATTACTTTTTTACCTTATTTTCATGCTTTTCAAATTATCCTGAAGCATTTCTAAATGATTTTATACTAGGATGCAGAAAAAACTAATATATTTCTAGAAAGTACAAATGGCCACATTGCAAAAAATCTTAGAAAAATAATGTTTAAACAATGAGAAATTACATACTTGGAATTTCGAAAATGTTCTTAACGTTTGTGTCAAAGCAAACTACAACAAATACTGATGACTTAGGAAATGCAACAATGAAGATCGGTATTGTAGGGAATGGGTGTAGAAAAGGCAAGGAAAAGGGAATTAAAACACTAAGTGAAGAATGAATTATGCACATAGGAAAGACTCAGTAACTGAAGTTTTAAATTTTGCAGTCTTTCAAATGAGGTAGTAGTCTGCCTCATAAGTGGATTTACTCCCAATAAAAGCTGTTCTCAGTGCCACATTTAACTTCTTGGTGATAGAGTTCACCCAATTAGGTTTTAATGTAATGTGATGGATTCTCAAAGAAGGGGAAACCAAAGTCTCCTCTCTTGCCCCTACCCCCCACTGCTTGTTCTCCCCTTCTCAGACCTGAATATATAATAACAATCTTTTGATCTGTAGTCTCTTTATGGAAAAGGATGGCCTTCAAAAGCAGCATCAGCATTGCCTGGGAACTTGTTACAAATGCAGTATCTCAAATC
Source organism: Cheirogaleus medius (assembly GCA_008086735.1). NCBI lineage: Eukaryota > Metazoa > Chordata > Mammalia > Primates > Cheirogaleidae > Cheirogaleus > Cheirogaleus medius. Next base: position 36,134,137 of record VBSM01001124.1, on the reverse strand, counting down.
AATAACAGCATGATATTAGCTCATAAAATAATAGGGCTTGGTAGTATGTTCCTGTAATACTAATTACTTGGGAGGCTGAGGTGAGAGGATCCCTTGAGCTCCAGGAGTTTGAGGCTACAGTGAGCTATGATCTTGCCACTGCACTCTATCCTGAATGACAGAGCAGGACCCCATCTGTGAAAAAAAAATATTAAGCATCTATAAGGCTTCCCAGCACAATGCATTGTACATTGTGAATGCTCAATAAATGTTAATATTATTTAGTCATTTATTTTTTAGAAACGGTCTCACTGTGTTACCCAGGCTGGTCTCAAAGCAATCCTCTTGCCTTAGCCTCCAAAAGTGCTGGGATTCCAGGCAGGCATGAGCCATTGCACCCAACCCTATCTGCAAACTTTTAAAAAATCTATAATGGCACATCCATTGTTTCTTTACAGGTAATTATTTGTAATTCACTATTACACACCTATATATAGTTGCTTTTTGTTACTGGTGGTAGTTCTATAAAATCACTCAGTGAATACTGAATTATTGTTTATAAGAGAAATACAGGATTAGGTTCCTGTGAGTCTCTGGTCACAGGATTTTCATCAACTGATCAATACATAACCTTGTCTCAAGATATTTATTATACATTGTTGATTCATTAACATTGAACTCACTCATGGCCAACAGCACTATAACTCATGCCTTAACAAAGCTTATCTAAATATATTTTCTCTGTAAGGCACATCATAGCCTTCTTTTACTTAGGGACACTAGACAGCACTAGAGCCATTTTAGGCAGCAAAATCACTAAGAAAAAGCACAAAAATACACAAGCTGTACCATGAAAAAGAGGCTTTATGAGAGCTGAACCAAAAAGGCAGCAACTTTTTCCACCTCAGCTAGGAACGTGCGTGTCAGGTAACTCAAATTTTAGGTGGTTTTGCACACTCACATGCCCACGAATGACCATGTAAACGCCATGAGTATTGATTTGGGGGTTACAATAAATTTTAGTAAGCAAATACACAAATACAAAATCTATGAAAAATTAATATTGACTAATTCAACATGTTTTTGTTCAGTTCCTCTCCTATTCAATTTTGGGAAGTTGTATTTCTTCTAAGAAAGCCTAAAAATGCTGGCTTTTCTTGGGAGACAATAACACTGATGGCTCCCACAGAGTTCAGGATCAGTGCAAAGGTTCTGAAGGACTTGTGCACAGTTACTATGAACTACGTTTCCAAAAAAAAAGGAAGAAAACATAATTTTTAATGTAAGTGAAGAACATTCTTTGTATCTAAATATGCAAAAAAGTATGTGTATGTAAAAAAAATGCCATTTAAGATGTGATTATGAAACAACTCCATGTGAGTATTTACTAATATATTTTTGGTCTTAGGAAGGAAGTAGGTTTGTCTTGTGTCTCATTGAATCTCTCGTGCCACATATATTTCTTGAAATACTATGGGTACTAAATAAATATTTACAATATGTAAACATGAAGACTTTTACAAATAAAGGAGAGAGCAGGAACTCTGCTCTAATATTAAGAAGTATCAAATATGTTCACTAAGTGCAATAACTTTTTCTTCTACAATTTTTATTTAAATTGGAAGCAGAAATGCATGTTGCTTCTCTATCAAAATGTCAGCCAGATAATTAGAATCTCTGAGAGTCACAATATGCATTAAGTACAGTCTCATATTTAGATTTTTTTAATTTAGATTTTTAAAAAATTCTCCCTATTCTTTCTTTCCACTGATATTTAATGAGTAACTGCTATGGTCCAGGTAAAGAAACACTACGTAAACATTAGAGAGCTAAAAAGAGATATATTCTTTTTCTTATAAAGACATTATTTACTTGTTTGTAACAAATTTTTAAAAGATGGTTTCTCCTAGAAAGCTATATCAGAAAATTTGCAATTATTTGAGTAGACTTTAATAATTAAAGGAAAATACGAAACATCATTAATACCACCAAGTCAAAAAGCTGTTGTAAGGCAGCAATAACTGAAATTTTAAAGTTTTCTCTAACAACTATTATAATAGCACATGAAATTCTTAGAATTATTGTCTTCCTTTTTAAACTCTATTATCTTAATGTTCCATATGGAAAGACTGGAATACATGATGCAAATAACAGGAAAAACACCTCGAGGAGAAGAGAACAATGAAAGGGAAGGCAGCTAAGATAAAGACCAGATGCAGATAATCTTGGGGAAGGGGAGGAAGAGGAGTGGTAATGTAGAATTGAGGTTGATGGCCAAAGTGAACAGCCTAATTTTCAGATTCAAGAACAGATCATTCTGATAGAACTGAACAAGATAGATTTTGGTAGACCGTGACTAAAAATAATAAGATTAAAGGATTGTAATAGCTACTGCCATCTGTATATGGCTTCATACTTCTCCACATAACCAATCTCTATGTAAGAGAGGCAGTTACAGTTAAAAACAAAGGATTTGGGACCAGATGTCTTGGGTCGGGTTCTAATTCTAACACTTAAGGCTAGTTAGTAATATGATGAGCGAGTTTCAGTGTCTACCTCAATAAAAATGTGTATTCTAGTAGTACCTGCTTCAAGGGTTGCTTTGAGGATAAATTGAGATGATTCAAAAAAGTAGTAAGCCCTCATTAAAAAATGTTAGCTACTGTTATTATCAAAGGTAATCCAATTTATTGTCAGAAATTTTGTCACTTGAGATAGAAATAAAATATAACAATTCCTGGCTTCCTCAATTGGCTCACCTTTTCATCACTACCAGTGCTGACCTGGGCAATAAATAGATCAAAAACTCCATATCCACTAGGGTCATGGTCAGGATATCATCTGGCCTCTGCTTAGCAACTCTGAGCTTATAAACCTGTGTCCTCTAAGCTGCAGCCTTCCCCTGTATTTTCTAAGTCCACATGATGGAGTGTCCACCCCACCCACCCCCAGCTCTTGAGCCTTCTGATTTCTGTTGCTGACACTGCAGCCCCTGATTGAATTTAAGCCTACTTCACTGATACCCAACAACCTGTGGAGCCCACACTAGCTGTTTCACCACAGAGGTGAGACCTGTCCCTCTGATTATTGGCTTGTAACTCTTCATCAGCTAGATCACTGCCCTTCTAATGTGGAATTTTAGTTCTTCCTAGACTCCCTTGCTGCTGCACCTTCACTGCTATATCTGATGCCTCTGGGCACTGATTCCATCTGGAACAAGCTAGTTTTCCCTGACCATTTGGACAGTGCTAACCAATCACTGCAACAGCCCACCCTATGCTCATATCAGTTCTCCTATTTATGCCTGCTTAGTTTTGATATCCCACCTTTCCCTTTGAAAATAATGAATATTTCCTAGGATGCATCAAAACCAAGCCAGTCTGAGTTGTGGTATAGAAAGCATGGAGATGTTTCATGAGATAAGAAATCAGGGATTGGATGTCATATGGTTCAATAGTATTATCTGTCATACTTATTGCACAGGTTTCTGTGAAATGTAAGAGTCTATTTATAAATCGTATTTTAAACTATAAATTGTGTGTATATGTGTGTGTGTTTATATATATATGACTTCTGGCTTTCCCTTCCTCTACTTTCTAGTTACATCTCTGTTTACCTGATGTGACTACCTTATTGTGTTTTTCTCATTCACTTTCTTTTTCCTTTCTCTTCTTTCTTTCTTATCTTCCACTCCCATCCCCCCACTCCTCATGTCCCTTATGCTTTTTCATGCAATAGGCTGCTGTTTCTCTATGGAAGGGCAGCTTGTCTCCAAGTCTTGCTTTCACACTAGCTCCCATCCTCTCCCTGATGCACATGATGGGCCTGGACAAGTCAAGGCTTAGGGCACAGTAGGTGTCTTCATACAATGGAGTAAGTGCAAATCTAAAAAGAATGAAACTGATATTTATATGTTGATATGGAAAGGTCTCCAAAATAGGTTATTAGATGAAAACAAGATACGGACAAATGTATACAGAATTATCCAATTTGTTTAAGTAAAAAAGGTACTCAAGCATCTTGCATTACATTTGTTTTGGGAAAGGCTACAGTAAACAAACTGACATCTTTTCTAGGCCTTTTAAAAGAGCTAGGTATTTTGACCCAGCAATTCCACTATTATTAATAAAAATTTTGTACTGAAGAACCAAATTTTTATAGTTGTATACTTTTTGCAAGATACTTATGGCAACGTTTTTATTACAATAGCAAAGAATTGGAAATAATCTTAGTGTCCAATGGTAAGAAATTATTACAACACTATCTTTCTATCTGTCTGCCTATCATTTATTTTTGCTCTCTTCAGTTTATAAACAAGTTTGTTTTCTCTTCTTTAGTTACTAGCTCTTATGGTAATAAATGACCACTGCCAGGCTTGTACTATAGAATTAGTACGTTCTTCATAGACAGGGTAGATATAACTTTCCATTATTATGATTCCTTACCTCTACAAGAGTAAACTTTATACTGGATTTTGTTTAAACATAGGACCATTTCTAAGTGCTTGTGAATAAAGGTGCATTAAAATGGCAAGCATGCAACTACCTGTATTCAAAGATTCTTTTTCAGATAGGTAGTTCATATTTGTTTAAATTAACATGTAAGTTAAATTCAGCTAGATAAATCCTTAAAGTCTTCCAGATCACTATTAGTAAAAACATTTGGAAAAGAAGATACTTATTGCTCAAAGAAGTAATCTTAACTTCTTCCTAAAAGAGGTAAGACTAGTAATCAAAATTTTGGTACAAATAACAATAATGTTAGTGGAATCTGTGCCCACAAAATTTTTCCCCAAATATTCCATAATTCCATTACTTACTCATTGTTGTTTTGCCTTATAAGTAATAGCATTTTTTGTAAGGTGTGATTGTTTAAGAATTAGATGCTCCCTTAACTGTGTTTCCATGGTGTTTTCTTCATAATATCCATCAGTGTAGAAATATTTTACTTTTCTAAGTATGTGTCACACTGAACTGTAAACTCATCAGGATTAGAAGTCACACTTTATTCATTTTTTATATCCCCATGCTTAAGATAGTGCTTGTACAGAGTAAGCAATCAATAAGTGATGTTTATGATTGAAGGAAAGGGCAGATGATAAGAATATCTGGTAGAAGAAAACAAACAAACAAATAGTGGTCAAACTTGAAACTTTCTAATATTGTTATAATGAAAGAACTTCAAATATTTTAAAATTTTATATTATCTTACTGACTGATCCTGTGAAACATTTTGCATTGATTTATGTTTCTTAGCCTCTGTTTAAATATATATAGGAGAAAAAATAATAGAAATATTTGTTTAGTGCATATATATTTTATTTTAATCAATGTTTCCTAAAAGGAAATTTATTTTATTCTCTTTAAGAGATATTTTTAATTTTAAGAAACTTTTGTAATAAGTCACATATAAGCACAGATCTTTCTTGCTTCCGTCCACCTAAAAGTTACCTATTTATTGATGATTATTACTCTGGGTAGAAGTTAATTATATTTTTATCAAGGGGTTATTGTTTGTGAAATAAAGCGTCTCACTTTTGTTTTTCTATATTTTACTTTCTTCTATGTCTTTTTTTTTTTGCTTTATGTTAACTGACTCATTAAGAAAAAAGAAGTTAAGAAGAATTGAGAATTTTGTCTGAGAAAATTTATATATGGAGTGGTCCATACTAGACAAAATTTAAGAGTAAGGAAAAGACCATGAAGAGGGCTTCCCTTTGTGTTATGGGGTGGAGAAATCCTTCTCTGGTAGTCAGAATAATGGTCCAACAAAAATGTTCACGTACTAAACTCCAGAACCTATGAATATTCTGCCTTACTTGGCATCTGAGTCCATTTGTGCTGCTATAATAAAATACCTGAGACCGGATAATTTATAAACAATAGAAATTTATTTCTTACAATTATGGAGGCTGGCAAGTTCAAGACTGGGCATTGGCACAATTGGTGTCTGATGAGGGCTGTTCTCTACTTGCAAGATGATGCCTTATTGCTGGTCCTCTGGATGGGACAGATGCTATGTCCTCATGTGGCATAAGGGACAGAGGGATAAAGGGGATGAACCCACTTCCTCTAACCCTTTTTAAAGGGCCCTAATCCCCTTCATGAGAACTCTGCTCTCATGATTCAATCACCTAAAAGGTTCACCTGTTAATACTATAACATTGGCAATTAAGTTTTAACATACAAATTTTGGGATGACACTTTTAAACCATTGCACATGGCAAAAGAGACTTTGCAGATGAAATTAAGTTAAGGATATTAAAATGGAAAGATTACCTTGGATTATCCATGTGAATAATCACAAGGGTCATTATAAGTGAACGGAGAAGGCAGGAGAGTCATAGGCAGTGATTTAAAGATGCTGTACTGCTGACTTTTCAGATGGAGGAAGAAGTTGGCCATGAGCTAGGGGATGCTGGCGGTCTCTTAAAGCAGGAAAAAGTAAGAAAATGAATTCTCCTCTAGAGTCTCCACAGAGGAATGCAGCATTGCTGATGGCTTGATTTTAGCCTAGTGAAACCCTTTTAGATTTCTTACCTTCAGAACTGTAAGATATTAATAATAAATTCGCATTGTATTAAGCCACTCAGTTTGTGGTAATTTGTTGTAGCAGCAATAGGTAATTACTGCATCTTCCTAATAGTATGCTACATAAATGATATTATTGGTAAAGAAAAAAAAAAGCCCCTCCTATCCTGCAGGCCAGTGTTGGAGACAGCTGCTTGTGGTCAGTTTAGCTCGTCTGACTAGTCAGTATTAACTTAGTGTGGCCAGGGTGATAGGTGGGAGCAGTGAGAGTATGCGGCAAGTGAGGTTGGTGACAAACCATCCAGGCAGACAAGGCAGGATTCCGCAGAAAGACCGAGTGACCTTAGGCACATCCTTAAGTGTCAGATGACCAAAAAGAGAGAGCAGTCTTGAGCGTGAATGTTCAATAGGTATGAGAGAGACCAGGCAGGAGATGGCACTCTGCTCTCTGTATCATGTACTCTTAACCTGAACTGGGAAAGAATGAGGATAGGAGTTCTATCAGCAAAAGAAGACAGTCTGATGTTTTGTGGACTATAAATTACAGAGAGAAATTATAAAGAAAGATCATATACAGAGACAGCATATAGGCAGATATTAAAAATGTTTTAAAATAGACAAACCATAAAACTAGGAAGAATATTTGCCTTATTTAGTATAAGCAAGCTTATAACTTTCAAAGGTTGTCCGAGACTGAAGGTGATGAGTCCTTTATTCAGGCTGTTGCAACACAAAAGGAGTGTTTTCTGTAAAATGAGAAACAAGAGGGGTTTTACATGTTGAAGAAGCAATGTTGCAAGTTTGGTGGGCTTTGATCAGGTAGGTATTGCAATCTTCCAGAAAAAGTGTATGTGTGTGTGAGGGAGAGAGAGAGAGAGAGAGATATGACCTGTTTGATTCCATTGTGTCTGTTCTTGGAATTGTTAACGCAAAGAGGGAATTTAGAGGATTGAATCAGTCTCTCAGTACCAGGGAGCACAAAAGTCAGTGTCCAGTCAGAGAACATTTTGCATTTCTTCACACAGGCAAAAGATTAATATATTTAATATATGAAGATAAAGAAATTCACTATAACTCTTTTGATAACTTTATTAGTTAGGAAATACACCTCCTGCTGTAACTGATAAACCCTGGAATCTCAGTGGCTTAACACAATAAAGTATATTTCTTGCTCACAAAACACTGCAAAACTGCTGTTCTTGGTGGGCAGCTCTCCTATAAGCAGTCATTTAGTTTGCTGAGACCCTTCCTTCTTGTGCCACTTTCAACATGTGACTCCCATGGGGTTCTCTCTCACCGTCTAGCTTAGAGGAGAAAAGAGCATGGAGGATCACATGAGAGGTTTTCATGGCCAAGTTGCAAGTACTCTACATCACTTCCAGTGACCTTCCACTGGCCAGAATTTGGACATTTACCCCTAAGTGCAAGGATGGATGGAAAATCTAGTTTATCTAGGCTTCCAGGAGGCAAAGAGAATGAATTTTACTGATAGATAAGTAAAATTTTAAATAAGAATTATAATTACATTTTGACCAATAAAAACATTAAATAATATTCAGAATCATTAAAGATAAAACTAAATAAATTATAAAAACCCAAATTTCCCTATTAAACCATTAATATTTTTAAATAAACTGATAATATACCATGTTATTTTCTTAGGCTGTAAGAAATGGGTAGTTTCAGACACCACAAGTGAGGGTAAAAGACGTTTCTCAGGTTTCAGAGAACAATTTGAAAATATATATCCCAAAGATGTGTATAGTCTTTGATCCAGTCTTCCAATTAAAAAAATTTAAGGTGTTCAAAGATTGATTGAAGGCATCCTTGATTTCTGTCATTCATAGTCTACACCAAATCCATCAGCAAATCATATTAGATATATGCTCACTATATATCCAGAGTCTGATCCCTCTTTCCACCTCTACTCCTTCTTTTTCACCTACAATCTAATTTTAACGAAGAAGCTATTGTAATCCTTTTAAAACCCATGTCATAAAAGCAACCAAGAGCTCCGTAGTTTTCTCATTTCAGAGGAAAAGCCCAACTGGCCTCATGTCATCATCTGCCCCACCCTCGCCCATACCAAACAGCTCTGGTCTCATCTCTTACTCCCAACCCTGCCTTCCCAGCTCCCTCGCTAAGGATGCACAGACTTCCTTGCTGTTCCTGCATATACTGAGCATGCTCCCTCCTCAGGGCTTTGCTGTTTACTGTCCACATTTCTGCTTGAGTCAGTGAAGCTGATCCTCATCCCACCATGTAAGAAAGCAATGTAGTCAGGGCGCGGTGGCTCCTGCCTGGAATCCTAGCACTGTGGGAGGCCGAGGCGGGAGGATCGCTCAAGGTCAGGAGTTCGAAACCAGCCTGAGCAAGAGCAAGACCTCGTCTCTACTAAAAGTAGAAAGAAATTAATTGGCCAACTAAAAATATATATAGAAAAAATTAGCCAGGCATGGTGGTGCGTGCCTGTAGTTCCAGCTACTCGGGAGGCTGAAGCAGGAGGATCACTTGAGCCCAGCAGTTTGAGGTTGCTGTGAGCTAGGCTGATGCCATGGCACTCTAGCCAGGGCAACAGAGTGAGACTCTGTCTCAAAAAAAAAAAAAAAGAAAGCAGTGTATGCCCTCCACCCATTTTCCTCCTTCTCTCCACAACATTTAACATTTATCTCCATCTGATATATTATATATCCTTGTTAAACTGAGTGTTGTCCATCTTCTTTTATAATGAGGTCGGGGATTTTGTATCCCTTTAAAACAGTGCCTGGCGCATAGAGGGCACTCAATAAACATTTGCTGAATGAATGACTAGTAAAATACTGCAAAAATTATGAAACATTGAAAAATAGAAAACTGGTTAAATACACTGGGGTGATGCACTTAAGAGTCAGTCAGACAAAATGGAATCAAAAGCAGAAAATAAAACCAGAATGTGATTCTGTATCTCACAGGAGGAAGTGCTGGAAATACCAATTTCTAAAGAGCTAACAGCTATTTTTCTTACCTAATTGGTTTCTAAAACCATAGGAAAAGGAAATTTCTCATCCTAAATTATGTTTTTACATTCATCAACTGATTCTATGGTCTCAAATAGGTTTCTTCTCTGTGAAGTGTGTGTATGTGTGTGTATGTGTTTGTGTGTGTGTGTGTGTGTCTAAGGGCTAAATGGATTTTTCAAAAGTAATCTTATTCTTTGCAGATTGCATTAGTCAGCTTGGGCTGCCATAACATAATACCACAGACTGCATAGTTTAAAGAATGGAAATTTATTTTTTCACAATTCTGGAGGTTCTGAGTCCAAGATCAAGTTCTGGCAGGGTTTGGTTTCTGGTAGGGCCTCCTGACTTGCAGGCAGCTGCTTTCTCATTGTGTCCTAACTTGGCCTTTCCTTGGTACAACTACAGCTACAACAGAGTGAGTAAACAAGCTTTTTGGTTTCTCTTCTTATAAGGGCATTCATGCTATTGAATTAGGGCCCCACCCTTATGGCTTCATTATCCTTAATTACCTCCTAAATGTCTTATCTCCAAACAAAGTCACACTGGGGATTAGGCTTTAACATGTGAATGTGGGAGGAATGGCACAATTCAGTCACAGGTGTATTTACCCTTTTTATAAAAACAGAAAAAGAGTAACTAAATCTATTTTCCAACACAACTAGTATTGAATTTTTCTGGGCTTTCTTTCCAAGATGTTTCTAAAAATCCTGGGAATATAATGAGTTAAACCAATAATCTCTGAGAATATTATTCTAGTTGAGATTGTTAACTTGGAAAGGCTAGCAAAGACACTAAATGGTAAGAATAGTACATCAAAACCAAATTTTGTTGGTAGGAAAAATGCATACTTCAGAAGGTTTAAATGCTTCAATAAAGAATAAAATTACTTTTTAAAAACTCTTTTAACTCTAAGACACACACATGCATACAAATTTCTCAGAGAAACTTGTTTGAGATAGTGAAATGTAGCTGTGGGAGATCCTTCAAGGCAGCAGTTATAATGCTTAATTACATACCAGATCTAGTAGTTTTGGGTCTCGAAACATCATTATAAACTAAGATGATGTTACCATGTTCAGATGATATTCCCCATATATAGGCAAAAGTATTTTTGACCAAAATTATTTGTTACAGTGGTGACTAGTATAACAAGTAGTCACATTTTCAATACATATTGGCAATCTTCCCAACTTCATTACAATTTTGTTTACTTCCATCATAGAAAGGAATAGTTTGTCTTAATATTTTCTCATCTTGTAGCCTCAGTATTTAGTACCAAATAATTATGTTTATTAGTCAAAAATGCTTGAATAAAGGAAAGCATGAATTTGAGGCAACAGCCATATATATTTTTTATATCTATCTATCTATATCTACAGGTTATTAAATAAACTGAACTTGTTGAGGTACAAATAGTAATGTTTATAGTTTTCTTCAAATACTGCCCAAACAGGGCCATTTTAAATTCCTACTTGTCTCTTGTAGCAGATATCTTATCAATTCATCACATCTTTAGTAAATTCTATAATTTCTTTGTCAATTTCAGTGATTAAAAATCCACTCCATCTAAAAATCCAATTTCCTATGCAAATTAAAGATTTCCTCCTTTTGGTCACCTGCCAGCATCGTGGCTTGAGGGACCTGAAATGAGGATGGAGAGTGTGGTCTTCTTTTTACTTCTTTCCTATTTCCTATCTTGGGGACAAGAGCACAGTTTGCCTCTGGGCCTCAGCTTCTTCTTCCTCTGTCTTCTAGATTCTAGCTTCTCCCATGACTGGAACCAAGGAGGAATCAGAGGGTCTAACTGGGCCACTGTTGTAGTCTTCCTTCCTTTGTTTGACACTAATTCTTGAGACAACACTGACTGTTCATTGATAATGCACTCTTGAAAGCAGGCACTAGAATACTAGATTTCTAGAGGAGACACAAATGTGAGTCCTTTTAAGAGTCTTCCCAGTACATCATGGCCTGCTTCACCTTGTCCAACTCTCTGAAGCTCTTGCATTTACTGGTATACTGCATAGGCTCTTGTTGCTGGTTGTTTTTTTTTTTTTCACCCAGAGGTTAGCTTTTTGTGTTAGTGTCAGCATGATGGCACAAGCACAGCTATTTTTTGTGGTGCTCACTTGGCCTACCAGAAACTCACATGTTCTCATGAAAGCAGAAGTGACAGCTAAGCTACACCACTGGCCTCTCTGCCCTGCCATCAATCTCCAGTTCTTTTTCCTGTTCACATAGACTTTGGGAAGATCGACTAGCCTGTGTTCTAATTTTATGTACAACTAAAAAATGAGGTGCTAGTTTTACTTTTTTTGCAGATGCTCCCAGACTTTGTGAGTGACTCCCTTAGACCCCTTCTCCCTTGGCTTTTCGGAGAGGGGCAGGGGAAAGCCACGGCAGCACCTCCTAAGCCAACAAATAGAGACTTAAATAGTTCCTATTTTCCTCCTTCCCATTCTCCTGATTGAGTATATGATTTGGGATAATTGTGGTTAATTAGGGGCCAGATCTGCAGATTTCATATGTAGCATACTTACTGCTTCTTTGTCCTCATCTTTGGATCTTAGCTGTGCTTTGAATAACACGGAAAGTTTCACAACATCACGTTACATGTCCTCTATAGAATTTTGCATTTCAGTCTTTTGTATTCCACTCTTCTTTGGGGGGATGCTTATAGAGCTTTTATTTTATTTTCCTCTTATTAGCGTCCTGTGAGATGTAGAACAGCTACCCCCATTTTGCTGATGAAACTGAGACAATACAAGGGAATCTAGGAATCATTGACTGAGAAAAAAACTTTACTGAGTGCCAACTATGTATGTGGTGCTACCCTAGAGGCTATAAAGGAAACAAGTAGTTTTTGCCCATATATATATATATATATATATATATATGTCAAATAGAATAAAAACTATTTCTAAGTTATGAGATCATGGTGAAAAGTATCATGCAAAAAATTAATTCCAACCCAAACATTTGAATAGGGCTTTGAAGGATTGGCAAGACCACAAAAGGCTGGAGCTCTGGACCACCAGGACAAGAGGCTTGAGCTCTCTGGAGATTTTTTCCTATATTAACACCAGTGCCAGCAGAACTCCCATGATGCCTCTCTCTAAATAACTGCTCAAATAGGAGAGAACCATGTGGTTTATCCTTTCCCCCTAAATGTCTGGATCAGGGAAATGGGATCCCTTCTGGTCCCTACTAGTTCCATTCTTCATCCGTACCTTAGCCTTCCTGCATCACCTGACCAGTCTACACTAGTGCTGTGGTAGGCTGTTGTCTGGCTCTAGCCCTTTGTTCACCTTCCTGGACTCTTCTGTGACCCAGTTAAGCCTTCAACTCTCCTCTATTGTTTCTGCAAAATGTTGTGCCCTTTTCAACTCCTGAACATGGCCTTATTCTCTCAGGATTATTACTCTGTCTGCTGGAAATGGAACTGAAATCCCTTGGAGCTGAAGGTAAAGCTATTTAGTCTGGGCTTGGTAGAGTACCCACCCTTCAAGTTTCTCTAACCTAAGAACCAGCTTCCTGCCCTTCCAGGATATGAATATAATAAAGGGGCATTCATATGTCATCCTTCATGTGATGTCTAAATCCCTGTTTCCTTAACCCTGACAGTGTCCCTCCAGACCCCTTAATAGGCATTTCCAAAAGACCTAGGAACCTCTATGCCTCCATACAACCCCCTTAGGCCTGCCAAGGTATCGTAGAGTTTTTGAATTTAGCACTCAGACTACACATTGAGATCCTACCATATAACTGAAAGGTAAGTATGAATGGATTAATGAGTTAAAAATACAAACATATTTTGGCTCATTGTGCTTCTAGCTTAGTTTAATAATACCTCTCCCCTAGTTTTCCTTCATATAGATATAAAAAGAGAGAGTGGTAGAACAAAGCTTATATTTATGGCAAATCTATGTGCCAAGGACTGGTAGTATGTTCCACACATTTTCTCATTTAATTATTATAAATACCCCACGAGGGAGGTATAATATCATCTCTGTTTTATAGACTAAGACGCATGAGGTGTAGAGAGGTTAAACTAGCTTAACTAAGATCGCCACTCAGAGGTAGTGGATTCAAATATAATCCTATCTGATTTCCAAGCCTGGGCTCCCTCTATCACAGAGAAGAAAGAGAAGTCAGGATTAGAAAGTGGAAGTCATATTTTGATATAATATACTTCTCAGATGGACTTTAGAATCTCATATAAGCCTTTCCAAAAGCATTATGTCTTGTGAAAAACTCTCCTTTGTCATTCTCTATGGTTTTCTTCCATGCAATATTGTTTATAGCTGTGATAGATCACTATATAAGGGCCCCAATGAATGGCACGTCCCTGTACCCCATGCCTCTCTTAACGTGACATTGCCATACCTTCCATCAAAAGACCGAATGTACCCCTCCACCTTCAATATGGGCTGGCCTGTGACTCGCTATGAGCAGTAGAATGCTGCAGATGTAACCTTGCACTTGTTAAGGCCTTGCAGCATCTGCCTTTTCCCTCCAGGGATCCTATACTGAGACAGCCATGCAATGAAGAAACCTGGGATGAAACAGCATTTGGAAAGAGGTGCGGCCAACCAGATTTCTCTGTTAAACTCAGTCCCCAGCTGATCCACCAGCTGAATACATCTGCCTAAGGGGGTGCAGGGGAGACTTGGCAGAAAACTACCTGGTTAACCTTCAAGATTGTAAAAAATATAGTACATCGATATTTTAATCCACTACGTTTTAGGATGGTGGATTCTTACAAAGCAATAGAGAACACAACATGATACTGAAAGTGCAAAGTAACAGATAAAGGCAGCAGAAATTGGTAGTAAAAATACAAAGCAATAGATAAAGGTAGCAAATTGGTATTGCTCTAACAAAACTCCAAATATATGGTGTTATCTTTGGGGCTGGGTGCAGGCCAATGCCGGAAGGGGTAGGAGACTGTTAGTGAGGCTAGAAGAACAGGGAGGAAATTGCAATTGGAGACTAGAGAACAGAAATGGACCAATTAATTGTTGCCTGCAGCAAGTTGGAAGGTAGAAATATGCTTAATGAACTTGTTGATTTCACTAATTTCCATGAATAATATAAAAAGTGACAACTAGCTTCTTCTAGCTGTGTTTGATAAGGTATTGCAAGAAAAAGTTTGCATTTTCTATTGATGCCATAGAAATTACCACAAATTTAGCAGTTTAAATAACACAAATTAATTAATTAACTAATTAATTTATAATTTTGGCTAGTTGATTTGGCAGGTGAGTTGTTACACACTCCATAGTAGATTCAGACAACACAAATTTATTATGTTATAGTTCTGTAAGTCAGAAGTCCAACATGGCTCTCACCAGGCTAAAATCATAGTATCAGCAGGAAGATGTCCCTTCTTAGAGGCTGTAGGGGAAGATCCATTTCGGGTTCTTTGCAGAATCCAGTTCTTTGTGGTATAGAACATGTTTCTTTGCTGCTGTAAACTGAAGGTCATTCCTAGTTGCTAGAGGCCATGCATACTACTTGGTCTCCTTCCTTCACCTTCAAAGCCAGCAATGGTAGTCCTTCTCCTCACATTTTAAATCTTTCCTTCTCTGAATCTCTCTGACCACAGCTGGGAAAGATTCTCAGCTTTTCAAGACTCAGGATTAGGTTTGGACCACTTGGATCATTGAGTATAATCTCCCCAACTGAAGGTCTGCACCCTATGATCATATCTGCAAAATCCCTTTTGCTAAGTAAGGTAAAATATTCTCAGGTTCTGGGGATTAGAGTGTGCACATATTTGGGGAGGCATTATGTTGTTTACTACAGAGGTGAAATAAAGAAGGAGCTTTCAATTTGCAGTAGAATTCAGGTGAAATATAAAGGCCCCAAAACAGTCTTTCATCCAGTAAAAGATTCTCAATCTAAGAAATGGCCTCAGGGTAAAATTCAAATCAAGGATGTGGCTGAAAACCCCTCCTTAAAATCCCTGAGAGACTCCAGCAGTGACTAGGAGACTTCCTTAAATAGATAAAGGGGCTTCTAAGAATATGAAGGGCCTCAACTGTGGCCCAACATAGGGAGATACCTGTCTCAAAAAAAAATTGTTTGTGATTTTTGGTGCATAGGCAAAGCCCAGTCAGATTCACTGGCAATCCACACATTTCTAAGGAAGTTGTATCAATTTGGATTAAAATGGACGGAGCCAGTTCAAAATGGAAAGATGCCTCTGGACTCACAACTTTGGGCAGAAGGCAGGCTGAGAAAGCTACTCACCTGCAAACAGGAGCCACTTCTTATGGAAAAGCATGGGTTCAGTTGGAAGGGCCAAGAGCTGAGGAGAGCAGTAGATGAGGAGAAGGAGTAGCACCCGTCCTATTGGAACTGTGTCCTAGTAAAGGAGGATTCCCTGCCTCTGGGGTCAAGGGAACTGGTGACATGTACTCAACTGGATTTCAGAGTTCTGTGGTCCAGTGTACGCTATGTACCCGCTATTTGAAATGCTACCCACCCCCACTCACTGCTGTTATCCTGTTCCTGTTCCACTGTTAAATGTTGGAGGAGCGGGATGGGGGGAGATAAAGAGG
This sequence comes from Cheirogaleus medius, assembly GCA_008086735.1. Classification (NCBI taxonomy): domain Eukaryota; kingdom Metazoa; phylum Chordata; class Mammalia; order Primates; family Cheirogaleidae; genus Cheirogaleus; species Cheirogaleus medius. Next base: position 36,118,066 of record VBSM01001124.1, on the reverse strand, counting down.
GCACGTACTTTGTAGTTCCCATGTCTCTGGACCAACAGATGCTGTACCCAAGGAGCTGAACCTGTGGAATCATGCCCGAGGAACTTTGTGTGCACCTGGACTAGATTGAGGTGACAAGATACACAAAATTGATGTTGGTGATTAAATGAGATTTGGGGTCTTAGAAGTGAATACTACAGTTTGCCTATGAGAGGGACACGAACCACTTTGACCAGTGGGCAGACTGTGGTAGATTGTTGTATAACAGTGCGCAATGACTCATGCCTTACAATGTGACATTGCTACCCCTCTCATGAAGAGATGGAATCTATACCTCCACTGGCCTTGTGACTTCCTTTGATCATGAAAAGTGGCCTCTGGGTGCTCAATTTTGTTTGGGCAGGAGGCAGGCTGAGAAAGCTACTCATGGTAGAAGAATGTGAAAGAAGTGACACAGAGCCTGGATCTTAGGGGTCCCTTAGCTTCCACCATCACAGTCTTAGAATACTGCTCTGAGACAAGGAGGCATGTGAAGAAGCTGGAATGGAGACTCCATGGAGAGAGCTGCCTGCTATCCCTACTGTTCGGCTGAGCCTAGCTCCCAGCAAACCTGCCAGTTGAATGTAGCTGCCTGAGTAAAGCAGGCAAGTCTGACAGAATCACCACCCAATCAACCTACAGAATCATGAAAAATACCAACTCATGTTGTTCCAAGCCACTGAGTATTGCTGCAGTTTGTTACTCAGTAGCAGGTAACTGGAATAGCAGCTTAAGTACATTTACCTCTCACATGTTGTCGGTTTGTTTTATTTATTCCAACAGACACATTAGCTCATCTCACGAATAGAGATGGCAACGTACCATAATCATAAAAATACCGTGGATTGGTGAGTATTATTTAACAATTATTGAGTAATCATAAACCACAGTATTATCTTTAAACTAGAATAAAGTGACACTCCTCTAGTCAAAGTTTATTGCTTTTCGTGAAAGTTGACATTGCTACAAATATAATCTCAGCATATTCACCACCTTTTATAGTTTAAGAAGAGCAATTGCCATTAGCTTCAAATCAGTTCTGAAATGGATAGAGAAACCATATAAAGAAGTAAAGAAAAAACAAACAAAAAAACCTTTATACTGATTATTACCTGGGTAAAAAAGAAATTTTAGTTGTAGAGATATAATAGAATAATAAAAACATTGGTCAATCAGATGGCCAAACTGTCATCTTTGTCAAATAGTCAAGAAATGCTCTTAATTTTTTGGGCCAATTTGTTTTAGTAAGATTCTAGGACTATGTAGATCTGTTTGTTCACTCATTTGTTTATTTATTTTGCAAATATCGAGTGCTTACCAATGGGCCAAGCATTGTGCTAGATACTGGAGATAAAATCATGAATAAGATAGATATGGTTTCTGACCTCATAAAGTCAGTTGGGGTTGGAGGGTGGGTGGTGGGTGGGTAATGGAAAAGCAAATACACTGTCACAATGAAGTGTGATAGGTCCCATGATAGGATACTATATTAATAAGATTTTATTGACTCGTCTTATAATTTTATTTAACTCAGGGGCCTCCAGGGTGCAAGATAAAAACACCCTGTTCATTTTTAAGTTATAGGCACTTTTGCAGGGAGTGCTCCATCTTGATCCTTCAATTTCCAGGTTCCTGGAGACCTATAAATGCCCTTGGGTTATATCATATGGTAATCCTTGTATTGTATTGTATCCTATTGCTACTGACTCACAAAAGATGCTGCGTAAGAGAAAACATCATTATTTGATTTTCCTTTAGGATTTCTAGCTGGTGCCCAAATGAATTTTTCTGGAAGAAAGAGTATGTCTTCAGAGAGCAAAAACAAAAAACAAAAAAAAAACAAGCACCCTTCTTAATGTAATATGAGAAGTGGTTTCAAATGTCTGAAGTCTGCTTTTCCTCATGCCCATTGAAATCTACAGTTGGAAATACCAGCCTCATTTTCAGTTTGCTTTTGACTATGCTGTTTCTCAGGCATCTTGAGGACTGATATCATGTCCTAGTTATCTTTGTACATCCAGTGAAGGAGTAATAAATGTTTTTTTTGAGTGACTCAAAGAATCACTGCAGGAAAATTATCATTCGAGACCATGACTACTTTCCTATTGCATTTTTATTTGGGCATGTTTGTGACAGACTTTTTTTTTTTTAAGTTGGACTTTTGCTCTGTTGCCTTGGCTGGACTTGAACTCCTGGCCTCCAGGGAGCCTCCTGACTCAGCTTCCCGATTAGCTGGGACTACAGGTGTGCACAACCACATGCCTGGTTATGTTTAAGCTTTGATTTGTTTTTGTTTTCATGTAAACCACTTTAGGATAATATGGTAAACTACCAAAAAAGAAAATGAAAAATAAGCTAAACAATAAAGAAAATAAGGAAAGAACTGTGCTTTAAAAAAAAAGTGTTCAACGATACTTGTTAAAGCACAGTAAGGAAGACTTCACTCAGGACCATCGTGCTAGGTATAGGGACCACTGCAACGGGGTCTTGCCACCGGGGAGAAGAGATTAGGCTTAACTCCAGATGCAGCATGGGCAAGTGGGAATTTATAGCCAAAGAGCAGAGTTGGGTGGGGGCGGGGGCATCAGTGGGTGGAAAATTGAGAGGAAACATCCGGGGTAAGGGGGATTCTGGCTAAAGCCACCTAACAAGATTCTTCCTGGAGACAGGCCAGGGTGATAAATATCACTTGGAGGATGTTGAAGGATAAGGAAGCTGATATCAATATGGAGAATGGGGGACTTCTGCTAAACTAACTTAGTAGAGTTCTTTGCTGAAACTGGATTTTACAAGGAAGTGCACAGATGGACCCAGCAGAAGTATCAGAAGTCTGACTAAAGTTTGGCCAAGCAAAAAATCTTTGTTGGTGCTTAGCTTTTTTTTTTCTTTTGTAACTCTCTTCACAAGTTAAAGATTATTTTAAAACATTATCTCAGGAAAATTGTTTTTAATTGCCTTGTGTTATTCATAAACCTCACTATTGCATGTGTCAGGGACAGTGTAGTACACAAGGGAACTAAAATGGCAACCTATTTTGTAAAATGAAACTTGTAAAAGCTAACGCACTGCATGGTTCCAATAAGGTAGTGTTATCAGAGTGCCCAACAGGTAATGCCAACAGTCATGTCGTTAACAAATCAACGAGGAAACATAGGGAATGCCAACACTCATGCAACAGATGTTGAAAAATAATTTCGTAACAAAAGAACCCCTTAAGCAGGAATTGATAACCCCAGGAGTAAACTTTTCTCATACAATTGCTGCAAAGTTTGATAGCCAAGAATGAGTCCCTCCTCCCTAGAGGAGCTAAACTTGATATCTGTATTTGTTCTAGTTTTCCTGTAATCAAGTCATAGGCCTTTTCTCTGCGCCCCTAGCAGGATGCTCTTTTTTTTTCTTTTTCTTCTTTTCTTTAAAATCCATCTTCTTAGAGAAAAAGACTTGTCACCGCAGCAGCCCAAGTGCCTCCTCCCCCCTTTCGGTTACTTGGCACCTTCCCCTCCTCGCTCTCCCCAGTCAGTCCTAACGTGTCCCTTTTTCCCAGGCTGGCTGGGCTCCCTCCTGCACTCCTTCCCCTCCTCCCGCTCCGGGGCTCGCGCGCTCTCTCTCCTCCCCGCCCCCGCCCTGCCTCCCTGCGCGCTTCCCTTCCCCCGCCCCTCGGTCCCGCACCCTCCACTCCCCCCCGCCTGCAGCCTTGTGACACATCCCGGGCCCTCCCGGAGGCGGCAGCAGCGGCCGCAGAAGCAGCAGCGCGAGCCGCCACCTCGACCGAGGCCGCAGCCCCGGCTCCGCCGCCCCCGGGCCCGCCGCTGCCGCAGTCATGGCTGCTGACGGGGTGGACGAACGCTCGCCTCTGCTGTCAGCATCCCAGTCGGGGAATGTCACTCCCACCGCCCCGCCGTACTTGCAAGAAACCAGCCCCAGAGGTAAGGCCAGCGTAGACCTTTCTCCTTTGCAAGAAAAAGCCTAGAAGGATAAAGACCTGGGAGTTGTAGCCTAGAGATGGAGGCGAGCCTCTCTCACTTGTGCTGGGGGAGAAGGATGCATGCATGCTGGAAAGCTTCACCGCAGGGCTTTTCTGGTGGTGGCGGTGGTGTGTGTGTGTGTGTGTGTGTGTGTATTTCACCACTTCTTATCCAGGGCTACGGGATGTGACATGAATTTCCCAACCTGGGCTTTGCTGTTTTCAGAGCAGCCCCCAAGTGCAGCTGGGAGGTGGTGCAGATTTTTCACAATCATTCAGAAATCCTTTCCCGTTGCTGAGAAACCGGGAGTACTGCTCACCTTGGCATCCGTCCTTGAAAGGGCTTTCTCTGGAAAAATGTGCATCTCCTACTATTCACTCATCAGTGCTCTCTTCTCTCAGGGAATTGCCTTACCAAAACGAATACAGTTGATCAATAGTCCTAACATGTCTGAAATTCCTGCCCTCCGTTATTACTCCTATTTGTAAGGAACATGTGTTAGCTTTAGTTGTGAATGAGAAGGAAGAACCTTACTTCTGATAAAAATGAAGATGGGGTATTTTCAATGCCTATCTGGGTGAGATTGAAATTAACTTTTAAAAAGTAACCCAAGTTAATACTGCATATATTTCTATTTATTTTTCTCCCCAAGTTAGAATCAAAAAAGAATAAATGGTAATGGGGTCTGAAGAAGGAAGAGGAGTGTCTATTTACCAAACTACTTGATTTATTTAAAGATTTATCTTTGTTCTAAGCCTTTTAATTGATTACTATAGTAAAAGAATAAGGAAGAGTCACAAGTTATAGAAAATGGAAGGCAAGACTTTAAAAAACCACTTAGGGTAGTGAAGATGGGTCAAAAATGACACTTGCAAATATACGTAGCATAAGTGCATCTCTCTCTTTTTTGGCTGAATGTAAGTGAAGTTTAAGAACCCAAGGTGACAAAATTAATGCTTTTGAAAATATAGGCTGATCATGTTTCTTGTAATACAACTTTTCTAAGTTCAAGTCTGGAATTGGAGCAGCTGTAGAGCAGATTGAACTTGCCTGGTATTTAAAACTTCCATTCAACACACTGTAACTTGAAAATCAGCTCTCTAGATTCTAATCCATAGTTACCAAGAAGCAGGACAAAGGAAAGATGTTTAACTATAAATAATCTAATGTAATCAGTGGTTTGAGAAATAAGGTGCAAAATGGAATAGACTCACAGAAAACCCAGCATTGGGGGTCATGTTTGTTGGTCAGCATTAAACTTGGGTCATGTTTGTTGGTCAGCATTAAACTTGTATCAGAGGACACCAGGTTGGAAGATTTCCTTTAATGGGCCAATTTGATATTAATATTTTACTGTTATCTAAACTGTATGGTATAGAATAGGCTTAAAAACTTATTAATGAATGTTTCATCTTCATCAAGTCAGCATTTTATGGCAAAATATTTGACAATTGATTAAGAGACAGAGTTTGGACATAAGTAACTATCCTATAACCTGTTTTCATGCCCTCTATCTTGGATCCATGTTTTTGTAGTTTTAGTCAACTAGTGACTAAATTATTCATGAAAAATGGTCACACTCATGAACCAACTTGTAGACTTCTTTATTATTTGCAATGTATTTGTTTAACCTAACAGGACTCCTCAAACTACACGATAAATACAAGTTCCAGTTCAGCCACTGAAAATAAGTAGTTTCATTCTAGAAAACTTTTAACAACCAGAGAAAGTCAATGATTTAGCAAAAAGCTCCTTCTACCATATGGTAGAGTAAATTTTTTCTTAACTGGTGAATGAGTCAGGTTAGATATTAATAATTTGAAACACTAATTTTATATCGCATAATACCTATGAAGCAAGAAGCATAAATGAGAAGTAAAGGCTTTTTTTTTTTTTGCATTTTGACAGAATATCTTTTCTTGATAAATAACAAATAGCATCTTCATAAATATTATGAGTAATACACAAGATCTAATTCTGGAAGACCACCACCATTCATTCATTCATTCGTTTGGCAGCACAATGTCCCTGGCACTGCTGTAGGTGAACAAGACTGATCAAACCCTTGCCCTTGTGGAGCCTCACTATGTCATAGTGAGGAGAAAGAATAAGTAAACACATGATTGAATTATTTCAGATTGTAAAAAAAAATTCTGTCACTAGACCAAATGTTTTTAGTAGTTGAAAACAGAGTTGACAATTAGAATTCAAAAGATCAGAACTAGAATGTACTTTCTGATAATGAACTTTAGTTTATGATATCATTTGTAATTACTCAGACTTTTATTTTTTTAAAAAAGTTAAGAGCCATAACTAGTGAATATTTTCTCCAGTGCAACCCTTTGCTCTTTGTATCACCTTCTAAAGAACAGGAATGTTAGTTACCACTCGCAAGATGACATGTTCCATTTCAGGTTGAAAGTTGGTAGAGTATTTATTTCTAGACAGGTTATTAATAATGTAGTGAGGAGCAGTTAGTATTATGCATCTGGTTTTAGTGGAAGAAAAATCACGTGTGGTCTGTGTAACAATCCTCCAGGGTTACTAAGTGGAATGCTTCTAGTGGTCTCTACTATCAATACTGGATTCCTGCATAGAGTAGAAAATCACCTCACTCCTGATTACAGGGCTTCATTTGGTATACTTGCCAGCTACTGATTAGGTATAGAAATTAAAACTGAAGACAGTTTTAAGATCATTTGAAAGGGGATTGGAAGAAATATCACACGATTTACATAGTTTGAATATATTAATTGATTCCTTTATACCTACATTCCTATAATTTTGTAGGTATGATGTGACAAAAGAATATGACCTTTAAATTTATAAGATTTCCTCTGTGAAAATGGTTTATGTTTTGGGTAGCCTCATTATCTACATATTAAATATGAGAACGTGATTATATACTTCACTGTAATGCATAAAAGGAAAAAATAATTTGATATCCAGAGTCAGACAGTTTGATTGACTTAGTTTATTTCTTTGGTTCATTCAGTAAATAAATATTTGAGTACCAGCCAAGCTCTATGATAGGAGGGGAAAAACAGACATGGCTCCTCTTCCAGTGTAGTGGTAATATTGAGACATAAATTACATAATCACACAAACAAGTGCAAAATACAATGGTGATAAGGACAGTGATGGAAATGAATCCAGTACCTTGAGAGGATAAATTAAGATTTAACCTGTTTAGGGGAGTCAGGGAAGGCTTTCATGAAGCTCGATTGAGATCTGAAAGTTGAGCAGGAATTACCTTGGCAAAGGGGAGATTGGAAGAGCATTCTAGGCAAAGAAAGTGTCATGGGCAAAGCCTTTAGCAGGATGGAGTGTGGCAAATACAAGGAACTTAAGAAAGGCCAATGTGGCTAAAGTGGAAACAGTAGTAGGAAATGTGCTGCAAAATGGGATTGCAGAGGTAACGTGGTTGATGTTCTCCAAAGACTGTCTTACCCCCCTCCAAAGAACTATGTCTTCTGATATTTAAGCCCTCTTGTAACTCCTCTTAAATCTGGGATGGCCCCATGACTTGATTTTGACTTCTAGAATAAGATATAAGATACGCTGGATGACTTTGGAGGCTAGGTCAGAAGAGGTTTTACAGCTTTTGTCTTGGTCTCTTGTAAAGTACACTCTGGGAAAAAGTAACCTGTCATGTAGGAAGTGGAACATATTGAGACTACCAGGCTTTAAGGAACCTGAAACTAGGCTGGCTACATGGAGAGAAAGATGATTGATCAGCCCTCAGACATGTGAGTGAAGATGCCATCTTGGATACCTAGCCCAGTTGAGTCTTCAGATGACTCCAGCCCTAGCCAAATTCTTACTACAACTGCATAAAAGACTCTAGGTGATAACCACCCAACTGAGGCTGAGTAACCACAGAATCATGAATGCTAATATCAAATTGTTGTTTTAAGCTACTAAGATTTTGGGTGATTTGTTCTGCAGCAATAGGTAACCAGAACAATGAATATGAGTCAATCCATCCAGGGCATTGTTTGTCATGTTAAGGAATTTTGCCTTAAGCAAAGGGATGTCTGGATTAGATGTTTGCTTATTTTTTAATCACTCTATGGATTAGAGAATGAATTTGAGGATTGGCTATAGAAGATGCAGATAGATGGCTTCCTTGACGGCTGTAATAATTTCAGGCAAATTTGGTGAACTCTAATGGTAGTTTGGACTCAGGTGGTGGTAGAGGTGGAGAGACAAGGGATGATGTTTAGGAGGTGTATTGAACAGGACTTGATGATGGATTGCACAAAGGAGTGAGAGAGAGTTGGCAAGGATATCTCCTAGAAGTCTGGCTTATACAACTCAATGGTGTGATTACCTACACTGAGACAGAGAACACCAGATGAGGACCAAGTTTTGGGGAACATTGATCATGAGCTTAGTTTTAGGCATATTGCATTTCAGATGCTTTCAAATATCCAAGAACAGATATGACAATCAGATCTATCAGTGTAGGACTAAGAAATGAGGCCTGGGCTGAAAATATAAAATTGTGCATCATTTGCATATTGGTGACAACTAAATACATGGATGTTGTTTCAGAGCTTCCCAGGGCCCCACCAGTGTGCCATGGATGTGCCTCAATGAAATATACACGTGCTAAGATATTGATTACAGCCTTGATTGATTAAGGCCTCCAGCTCAGAGTAACCACACAAATATTGTCGTTTTCTCTGTGTACCTCAATGTGAAAAAGTTTGGGAAGCTCCAAATGAGATCACCTAAGGAGAAAGAGTAAAGTAAGAAGAGGGGAGAGCCTGGACAAAGCTTTGAAAAACTCTCATGTTTAATGGTTAGATAGAGGAAGATGAACCTAACTGCCAGTGAGGTAGGGAGAAAACCAGGAGACGATAATATCACAGAATCAAGGGGCAGAAAATACTTCAAGCAAGAAGGAGTCATCATGTGAAAGATGCAAGAAAGAACAAAAAGATAAGGACAAAAATGTCTTTTGAACTGAGTATGGTGGAGGTCATTAGGGACCTTAGAGAGAGTTGTTTATATTTGTTTATATTCAAGTCCTTTTTAAAGAATTGAAGAATTATTCATTTCTATCTAATGTCATAGTCTAATATACCTTTATTTTAATTGCAAACTTACCTTGAAGCAACTTAATTTCAATAAAGAGATTAATATTCCTTTAGTCTGAAACACATTTAGGTTTTCTGTGAAGCAATAATTGTGTTTTAGAAGGCATTACCATATCCCTGTCACCTTTGTGTCACTTTTTAAAAAAGTATAAATTTGAAATTGCTTAAGGAAATATTTTCAGTGACTAGAAAAAGAAAATAAATTGACTCCTGATTTGAGAGATAAATTATTAATATGTACTCTTGTTCTTTCTTGGAAATCCTACAATACCTAAGGTTTATTTTTAGTGATGCTCTTATGTCCCATACCTGGAAAAGTCTAAGGTTAAATGGTGCCTTAGTTTAATGTGGGGGTAAATCTTAGTTCACCTGTAACTATGCTCTGCACTAGACTAGACTTCTGAGTTAGAGAGCTTGAACATATTTTGGCAAAGTCTTTGCATCCTTGCAGCATTTGAGGCTGCTGTGTATTGGCAGGAAGAGATGATAAAGACCCAGGGACCCATACCACATACAACCCACTGTAAGGTTAGATTAAATTCTCACTTTATTTGTCAAGGATTCTGAAACCCTCTGGAAGCCGGGTTGTTGTAATGAGCCAGAAAAGATGCAGTGTATTTGGGAGCAGTTTCCTAAAGCTACCCCGGGGCCCCAGTAGGGTGTGCACCCACTTCGATACTGAGCAAGCACCGTCTTGCTGAACACGAGAAGCCTGATTTTGTGCTATGTTAATGCTAATGCTCTATTTAAGGAAATTTTTTCAAACTGGTTCTTGAATCAAAATCTACTTCACTGAGGCCACATCCTTTTCAAGTGAAAAAAGAGCCCAAATATTGTTCAATATCTGCTTCTAGCTTTCTAGCATGGTGACAAGCCCATTTCCTATTGTAGTCTTTGTTTTTCTGTAGACATCAGGCTCCAGGAGTTTTTTTTATTCTATTTTATAATGCCCATATTTCCTTCTGTTTCTACCCAGCATCTTTAAAACATTAATCAACAAATGTTTCATTTGTTCAGTCATCCTTTCAAATATTTGAGTGCCTGTTATACTACTCCAGATGCTGGGGAGCTTACATTCCAGTGAGAGATACATACAGTAAGCATTGCAATTTCTGAAAATGGAGAAAATAAAGCAGGATATGAGGATAGAGAGTAACTGTCTGGGTGGGGAGTGTTTCATATGGGTGTTCAGAAAGTTATCCCGGAGATAACAATCGCCCAAACACCTAGAAAGTGAGTTGGAATCAGCCATTGGAAGATTTGGGGAAGAGTGTTCCAGGCAATGGGAACAGCAAGTATAAATAAAATTTGCTATTTTAAAAACAAGGAGGACAGTGGGTTATAGCATGGTGACTTAGAGAAAGTGTGGTGGAAGAGGTCAGAGGTGTAGATGAGGGAAGCCCAGGAGAGTTTTCTATTCCATACTCAGAATTGTTTCCTGGGGACAATAAGAAGCCATGAGGAGTTTGGAGCAAAGGAGAGACAAAAAATATTTTACTTTTTAAGAAGATCATCCTGGTTAGTGTCTGGAGAAAGGATTATTGGGGGGAAAATGAGAAGCAGCTAATAAGAGGTGAGACTAATCAGGAGGCAGCAAGAGTAGAAGCAGCAAGAGGTGATGGTGCCTGAACCAGGGCAGAGGTGAAGGAAACATTGAGGTGTGATTGGAGTCAGGATGTGTTTTAAACATAGAGCAGCAGGATGTGCGGATGGATTGAATCGGTGGAAAGACACAAGTCACAGATCTCCAAAAATGACCTAAGCAACTAGGTAGAAGGTAGTGCTTTTATCTGAGAGATAGGCACACACCAAGAGGAGTTGGCCATGTGTGCGTGAGGGGGAGAAGGACAGTGGAAATCAATATTCTGTTTCAGACATGTTTAGTTTGCAATACCTTTAGTCTTGATTCAGTTGGACATGTTGAGTAGACAGTTGGGCTTACAAGTCTGGAGTCTGAGGAGACATTGGGGTTGGAAAGTAAATTTCATTCAACAATTATTTATTAAATGTATGAAACATATCCCTGTGTAGTGGGAGATGATGCTCTTGAATTCCCGTTTATTTCCAAGGACTATGCAAACTCTTTTCAGAAATGTCTAACTTTTAGGAGAATTCTGTTAAAAATTTTACAAGATTTGCCAGATGGATACAGATGTTAGCCAGATGGATACAGATGTTGGAGAGGAGAGTTAGCCAGATGGATGTTCATAACTATCTTTGAGGGCAATAAGCAAGTCTCTGGGAAGTGATCCAAATGGAAACCCTAATCCTTCCATTTTGGGAAAAAGTAGACAACCCTGCATATAGCTTTGTGCTCAGCTGTTCTGGGTTTCATTTTATAATGACTAAGAGATATTCAATAAACCAGGAATGACATCCCTTTAATAGCTCTTAAAAGGGAGTACATCGCTCCTGCTGTTTTCTATTCTTTTGAGAAGGCTTCTCTGTTTGTTTTTGTTTTTGTTTTTTTTCCAGTAAAGGGAATTTTTTTTTCTGTAAGAAGAAAAATATATATGAAAAAAGCAAAAAGCATGACTCCTTTTCCTAGACTTTGGTGAGTTGTTCAAGCATCGTGGAATTAAATCCTTTCATAGTCTCAGAGAAGATCTACTACCTGCTTTGTTTGACTTGGTAGACCTGAGACTTGAGTTATTTCTTATCTCTTCTTTCCTGCCGGTTTGACTTTAGAATAGTCACTTTACATCTCAGGGCCTCAGTTTTCCACATTTATAAAAGGAGTGGCATATTATGTTCTCTTTGGCTTTTGTGTTTTATGACACAATTATTCTCTGTAAGGAATCTAGATACACCTAAGAAAGTATATCTGTAACTTTAAAATGTAAATGCTTATTATCCTTTTTTACCTCACTCTTTTACTTCCAATGCCCCTGTTACACTTAAATTCCTATTTCTTCTAGTATCTTTTGGAAGTTGGAAAGATAGTATATTGAACATTAAGGAGTGTTACATGGTTCTTTTAGGAATCAGGAGCTCAATTAGCATGCAATGTTTTATTCCTCTGTAGAATGTATTAATATTTGCGTGTGCTACATGACTGGTCAGAGCATTTTATTCTAAGCATTTACTTCTAAAGGTAATAGCAAAATCTTTCTTCCTTTCATATTTTGTCAAGATCCTTAAGCTTGATTATTTTATAATATGGATTTTAAAATAATATACAAGAAAGCCTCACATTGTTCAATGTTTGAACATGTCAGTTCTACAGAGGGAGTATTTGGGGGAAGGCATGTTACAAGATGAAATGTTATGGTTTCAGAGATTAAGTGCTAAGATTCACCATACAGAGGAGAAACAATATATAGAAATGATAGGAAGTAGATTTAAAGTATAAAGATTTTCAAACACCCTTTAGACCATAAGACACTTCCCAAATAAATACTAATTTCCACTGAGCTGTATAGCTTCTGCAAACTAATACAAAATTATTTAAAAATTTTGTAACAAAAGCAGTTTCCAGATTTACAGAACACAGGAGTCCTGTTCTACTTCTCTATACAGAATACTTTGCCAGGCTCAACAAAATGAGTATTTGGATTTGCTGTCAGCTCCTACTGAGGACATAGGTCATTATTAAAACTGTCAGACATGCCTGAATACAAGATGATCTAAGTGAAAGCCATATGGTCTTTTATGACCCAGTCTCAAAAGTCAAATCTAACGTCGTTTCCGCCATGATGTATTGGTCGAAGCAGTAATAAACCACCTGGATTCAAGGTGAAGGCAAAAAGACTTCACCTTTCAATGGGAGGAGTGTCAAAGAAGTTGTGGCTAGGTTATATTAGTAAAACCACCACAATAAGCCATGTCATAACCACAAAATTAAACAATATGTAGCTGGAAAAGAAATGATTCAATTCTATGTACTATTATGAAAAAGATTGCCAGGATATATTGTAAAGTGAAAAAAGCAAGATGAAGAACAGTATATAAGGCATACTCTCTTTTGTGTAAGAAAGATGGAGGAAATGAGAATAGTATATGTGTATATTACTTGTACTAGCTTTAAGAACACTGGAAGGATACATAAGAACAATAACATAAGTGGAAATCTCTGAAGGCAGCCATGGTGGATGGGCACAAGAGTTGGAATAATGATTCTGAGCATACACTTTTTTTACATTGTTTTGATTTTTGAGCCATGCAAATATATTACTAATAAAAATTCAATATATCATAAAAATATATTATACTTTGGCCACATTATATTCTTAATACTTGAACAGTTTATCCTTGATTAGTATCCTGAACATTTTAACAAAAGCCATTTTTTAGACTTTGTCCTCACATCTCTGTACAGGTCCTTGCAGTTGTACCTCTTACATTTCATCATGTATGATTTGGTCTGTTACTCCAGCCTGTCAAGATCTTTTTTTTTTTATTATTATTATTTTTTTATTTCAGCATATTATAGGGGTACAAATATTACGGTTATGTATATTGCCCATGCCCCCCCCACCCTGTCAAGGTCTTAATAGGCAGAGTCCTGTTTTTAATATGAAAAACATCACTATGTACCCACTTTTCCCTAACACCATACTCGTTGCCTCATCTAGTATCATTTATAGCTATTTCTAGTCTTTTCCAGATGGAGATTTACTTTTTACTTCCTGTAGGTAGATGAGTAGGAAAGGCATTCTGAAAACTATAACTTCCAATTCGTACCCATTCATCAAAGCCTTTTACTTTCATGCAGTTTTTTCTAATCTCTTTTGTTGGACTATATATATTCCCAAAGCAATATCTCACAACATTTCTGTTATATATCTTAAAACTTATTTGTATATGGGATCTTATAGGGAGCGACAAGGAGGGAGACAGGATTCCTGTCTCATCTCTGAGCCTCAGCACTGTCCCTTGCATATGATCTTGACATATGACACTTAACCAATACCAGTTGTATGAATGAACGATAGACCGAGAAAACAAGGAAGGATGGCGTGATGGTGATGAAGTCACTTAGGGAGTGAAGGTTTTACAGGGAGCTGGAGTGATGTGAGAACAAAAGACTGAAGTGATCCAGCAGAGCATGTGGTCAGGTCCATTTTCCTCATTAAAAATGTCCACATCTTCCTCCTCCTCTTTGTGTAGAATTTAACAAGAAAAGAAAAAATAAATCAAAATTTAATAATAAAATAAAATTAAAAAAAAATGTCCACATGACAAAGGGAGGAACTCTGTGGCTGTAACCCCTGCTGGCTACAATGGGAACTGCTATCTTCTGCTTAACTTCTTTAACTTTTATATCTCTATAGTAATTTCTATATTTCAAAATGAAAATTAGTTAACCCATGGACTAAAAATATATATACAATAGAATTTAAAGGATTTATGCACTAAATATCTTTCAGCACTTATTAGTATGCTTGCAAAAATATTGATTCTAAGAGGCTCATCAGACCCCCATGTATATATCTGATTTTGCTCAGATTTATGGTGAATATGTCCAAAATTCCAAAATTACTAAACTATTGACTTTTTATCTAAAATATATTAATCCCTAGATTATTTAAAAAGTAAGTGGGGGAAATATTTTAGGTTAGAAAAATATAGATTATAATATAATAGTTTATATATTTTACCACCAAATTTTATTGGACCTTAACATTGTATCATACAGTTTCATATATTATTTAAGCAAATAAAATGTTACAAATCCAGTTTAATGGTCTCCCCCTCCCCCATATACTGAGGTCACCTTTTTCTCTCATATCCTCTTTTATCTAAAATATCTTAAAACAAATTTCGGGTTCAATTATATATAAGTGCATTTTATATCTGTGATTTATGAATACCTGTAACCTGTAAGTTATCATTTAATGTGTACACCTAGTTATGTACAAAGGCGTGCCTTGCTTTCCCTTAGAAAAGACACACAGCATGTAATAGTGAAGTGAGCTGTTTAGGAAGAGTGACAGAATAGAGATTCTTTGCCTCATCATGCCAAAGGAAGAGTTTCTTAATTTCTAGGCTTCTGAATTTTTTTGTACTAGAAGCAATTTATTTTCTGTAATAAAAACCAGTATCCATTTTTCTTGCAACACATGCTTTCTTGGAAGGCAGCTATGCTCACCACTATACCACCAACGCCGCTCAACACATGCTTTCTTGAAAGCAATATTGTAAACAACAAACTAAGAATGGGGCCGTGTGAATACACAATATGATTTCACATAGATCATGCCAGAAAAATTTTATTTTTTGAATTATAAATAAAGTAATTGACAAAGTGAGAGGAGAATATATATAATATATAACTTATAAACTGTCTATACTTGAAGAAAGCACCACTGCCACAGATGAAATGTATTATCAGGATAAGGTAGAGATTGACTTATGAGACTTATAGAAGTCAGAGCAGAAGCTGCTGTTATTCAGGAATTGGTCATTGGTGGGTCTTTGGGCATTTCTTGTCAATGTTTCCAGTTATAAGGCAGTTTTTTGACACAGCCCAAATGCCTGTGTTCTCTAAGGTAAGGAAAGATAATAAATGAATAAGTCATAGTGGGATTCAGTGTTCATTATCACCTGCTATATAAGGATACCTGGTGTGTTGGTTCCAGAGTCTACCTGGGACCCACATATGCTTCTACAAGCAGTGCTGGAGTGCTAGGATGTAGATCAATTTTGCTCCCAAGCTCATGTTACAACTACAGTTAATAAGGCATGGCTGTTTTTCTAGAGCTGCTGTTTGGAGGAAGGTGTTGATGGTAAAAATATACAGGAAGACCAGGCAGAGTGGCATGCCTGTAGTCCTAGCTACTTGGGAGGCTGATGCGGGAGGATCGCTTGAGTCCAGGAGTTCTGGACTGTAGCGCGCTATGCTGATTGGGTGTCTGCACTAAGTTTGGCGTCAATATGGTGACCTCTCAGGACCGGGGACCATCAGGTTGCCTAAGGAGAGGTGAACTGGTCCAGATTGGAAATGGAGCAGGTCAAAACTCTCCTGCTGATTGGTAGTAGGATCATGCCTGTGAATAGCCACTGCATTCCAGCCTGGGCAACATAGTGAGATCCTTGTCTCTTCAAAAATCATATTTTTTTATATATAGAAGGGTTGCAGCACTTGAAGAAATGCTGAATTGTACCAGGATGACTGTACCACCACCCTTCTTCTTTCCTCCCCTCTCCACCCCCAACCCTGCACATACCTTGCCTTAGTCAGCTCTAGATGTCCTCATGCATGCTCCCATAGTCCACTGTGTGCATATCCTTATCAGGGCACTTAACACACCGAATTGTAATTGTAGTTGTACAGACTTTCTGCATTTTTAGAACGTGAGCTCTTTGAGTCATGGATCCTCTTGGAGCCCCAATTCTCCTTGGTATCTCTGACATGCATCTAGCACAATGCATGGTACAGAGCAGATACTTGAGAACTTGGGACCGACTGAATGTTATCTACCTCCTAGGCATCGACTATTAACTGTCTGACTAGCTGCTGCTTTTCACCTGACTTTAGCTCAAGGCCTCTTGATTTTCTCTGTCATCAGAACTCATAGCGGAACCTTACCATACCTCTTCAGTTAAGGAAGTAGGATTGCCCTGGAACAGCAGTCAAATTTAGAATAATAACAAGCAAGTTGGATGAATATGTGATAGGTATCACCACCCCTGCGTCTTTCAGACCTTTCACAGTGGCACTAATCTCTGCAGTTCCCCTATGGATGTGGTGTTGCTTTTGGAATAAGTTCCAGAGACTTCCACTTGGCTCTTTCTATATTAACCTATGGGCCAGAGAACAAAGTTGGCAATTTTGCTGATTGCCAAGAATGTTTGTTCCAGTTATATTTTCAGGAACTGAGAAAATGTAATTCAGGGTGGGTCCTCAGATCTACTGGGATGACTATGAAGTGAACCAAGGTTAAGATTCCATCTGTCACCTGATGGCCACTTTGTGCACCTCTGGAATCAGCATTGTTTAAAGACTAGTTTCTGGTAATAACTAAACATTCTGGGTATTTTCTTTTCCCAGTAAATAGTCTAGGAAATAGCCTCAGGTCTCTGTGCTGAAGGTTTGAAGGGAGATTCACAGTACATATTTTGGCAGTGCTGCTGGATCCTTCCTCAAAGGCACCAGTCACCCCTTCAATAAAGATGCTCTGGGTCTTGAACCTGCTTTTGTTGGAAACTGGTAGAAAGATTATGACTCTCTATTGTGGCTACTCAAGTTCGGTTGCTGGTTAAAACACCTAGAGTTTTTTCTAGTATATACAACCAAATAACATTTTTGCAGATTGCCCATCCATTTCAATCCTAGGCTAATTTCAATTAGCCACTGCTAATAGTTCCTGTGTGTCAAAATATTCTAATATTCACTACTTCCCTTTATAATAAATGCACCCACCTTGTCTTTGGTGTTTAAGTGCTGCTATTTGTCGTGTTACTCTGGGATCCCATCATCCCCATTGAAATCAGGCTGCACATCTCAGTAGGGTCATCTCATTCTGTGATGCCTGGAGAGAACAACCACAGCAGGATGCATGTGCTCCTTTAAATAGTGCATTTATTGATGGCTTCTTGAAGGAAGTATGCTTTGGACCCTCTCAGGGGATGTAGTGAGGTGTGAGTATGCAGGTTTCATATGACAAATCCACTCCAACATTCCTAACTCCCTAAGCCCTTGATTGCTTTTTTTGTACTGTGCTAGGGATATTCTGGCATCTCAACCTCATTAAATGTAAGACCAAGTGTCATCAACTAACAAGTAAACTCTTAGAGCTACTTCTAGCTTTAAAACAAGCATCAAATCCAGAAAATCTGGCTCATTTCAGTATTACGTTCCATCCTCTTTGGTTTAACACCCTTAGGATCCACTCCCACAAATATTCTATAGATTTCTCACAATATATACTACCAAAACCTTGCAATTCTCTTGATGTAGAAGCTGCATCTTACTGAGTTAGACATTGTATTTGCCCTTCTGGAATATGTTGAGGTTTGACTCTAGTTATGAGTCTTGAAACAACAAAGGGTTTTGAGGGTGGATTTTAAGAAGAATGGCCATCCCCTTGTCAGGCAGCTGCCTCAGGTGAGGTCATGACAGAGTTTTCTAGCAAGGGAAGACTTGGCTCCTTAGACACAAGAGGAAAAGATATTTTCTATTTGCAAGAGAGGCTCAGAGTGACTTAGAAATTTAAGATTCTGAGCTCTGTTTTAGCAAAACCATATGTCCCCATTCTAAGTTTCAGAGTTCCACTCCTTTGCAATCAATGTCTTCACTTTCAATGAGAGGCTTCTAAGGCTATGGATTTATCTGATGTTATAATTTTGCACCCTGCACAAGTGAGTTTTGTGTTTGATTTCCAGCAGTATTTTCCCTTTGTTAATTAGAAATGTGATAGTTTTAAGACTGCAATAGAAATTCTCTGGTTCTCTAACCATGACTTGAGCTGAGAATTTAAAGACCTGAACTTCTCATTTTCTGTCTGTAAGGGTCCAGTGCATTTATAAGAATCCATCCACCTCTCAGTCCATATGGTAATTATTACTGCCATAATGATCACGTGATGGAGCCACAAACATCACTATCAACTATAGTAGATAATCTGATTTATCAGGATGGCACCATATGCTATGGATTACTACTATCTCATTTCCTTTTGGTAGTAATGTCAACATGGCATTAAGGCCCTAGTTGACCAACCCACTCCTCCAATTCCATCTTTGAGGGTTTGTTTCCTGGGATCACTTCTAGTATGAGTTTCTGTATCAGTAAGGACTGGTTAGAAGACAGAAACCACACAATAGAATTTAATATAAAGAATTGTTAACCAGGTATAAAGTTATTAACTAGGTAACTGAGAGGTAAACGTATTACTCTAAGGTATCAAGGAGGTAGCAGGAAGCAGCTATTACCACTAGGGCTGAGAGAACAAAGTGAAGAGATTGGAACTATTAAAACTTAGTCATGTAGAGGAGGCGTCCTGCAGAGCTGAAACATGACTTCTGAAGAAGAGACAGTGGCCCGCTGGTGCTGGTGTCTCTGGACTCTGGGGAAAGACCTCACACACCTGGGGAAAGGGCACCGGCTAGCTGGTGCTGGGGTCTTCTCTGAGCAGGGAAACAATGAAGCTGGTTCTGGCAAATGTTGAAAACTGCCAACTGCCTTCAAGGTTCCTATGGGAAAGAACTGCTGCCTCCAGGGTGAAGTAGTACTCCAGGGATGACATTTGGAGAAACAGCAAGCAGGTTGGGAGCAAACAGGTAACAAATAAAAGGAACTAGTCCTTTCCTCCTCCAGCCTAGCAGAGGCTCCTCTATCACCTCCTGTTAACAGAGCATAACCTGGAGCCAGTTGACGAAACCAGATTATAGTTTTGCAAAGTTCCAGCTCCAACATCATAAAGGAGAGTAGAGAAGGGTGAATTGGAGCTGAGGTCAGTAACCTGATTATTAGCACATTTACCTTCTAATCTGACTTTAGCCAGGCAAATCCTTCTGAGAGTATCGTGGCTCTGGGAGAACCCAAGCTCTCCTAGAATAGTTTTATTTCTTTGATTTCAGAGAAGGAGAGGAACAGAAAGTGATCTTCTCTTTCTTTTTGTTGAACTGGACTGGAGAAGTTTGGCAGTAAAAGCAGCTATCCCATAGTGGCCAAGTTTGGTCTGTCCCTACCCACGCTCTCCGCAAAGATCTTAAGGGAAAATGAATCCCTGCAACGAAAATTAGAGAAAATAGCCAGGCTTTCTTCTCAGGCTGCTCCTTTGTACTTTTCTTGCTCCTCTTATAATCATAATATCCTACAATATTTCTCATTTTAATATGATATTATTTTTCAATTTTGATACAACATCTTTGTCAAGGGCCTGAAGGGCTGAATGTAAAGAGTGTGTTAATGCAATAAGTGAATTAAACTGGCAGATATTACCATAAAGGTCAGAGCAATCCAGCAAAACAATTTCAATCTCTAAAATGCTGGAGGATGTATTTGGAAAAAAATGAAGTATGGAGTAATATGCCAGGATGAATTAGCAAGACAGGAGGGCTGTTTGGCATAAAATAGATAAATTAAGTTGATGTTTGTGATGGGAAAATGTAATCTGATCACTTGTGGGTTTACAGAATAATAATGGTTCCTTCTGAGTGTTTCAGAAAGACCATTGTGTATGTCTTGTGATCCACATGCTTTCATTCTGTCCTTTTGATGAGTCACAGATTTTCTATGAAATTTTTATTATCATGAAATGATTCCTTTTTTATACTCTGTCATTTTTCTCCCTGACTCAATCCTTCTCCTCCTCCTCCTAATCCACTTTAACCCAGATCTGATTCTCCAGAAATCTTCATTATCAATCAGATTCTTGCCTCTTTCTATAAAATCTCTTCATTGGTCCTTATATATTTTTTCCCTATATTGTCATTATTTATTAAGGGAGACAGCTATTATTGTGGAGAGATCTCTGGGACAGGAGTCAGCTCTTGGCTTTGGTAAAATTCTATATAACCCTTAAAAAGTCAGAATCTGTGGGCTTTAGTTTTCTCCTTTGTAAAATATAATTCCTAAGATTGTTTGAATTTCTAACATTGTGCTATTCTGGAGCTTTGAGGGAGTTTTTTTTTGTTGTTTTTTTTTTTAGGATTAAGGACTACTGGCCTGACAAATATTGCTTACATGGAGGAAAAAAGCTTAAGGGCAAACCTCTTAGAGAAAATGACCATTAACACATTAACTGCCATGTGAATTGTATTCAACTCAGGCTAGTTTTGAGCCCAGAGCCTCCTGAAGCAAAACCTGGGCAAACCCCTGCAGTTGATTCATGAAAATTATACTTGTTGATGTTCTTATTGTTACAATTAATATTGACAAATTCATTCTAAAAATGTGGATTAAATTAATAAAAGTCAATACATTTCATTTTTCATTAAATTAGAAAGGATCGTTTTGTTTTCAAAGTTTTTATTCTATTTTCTAATAAAACACCGTGGCCCCAAGGAAAACATTTTTTTTTTCTAGTGTGGCAGTCAATGTGTTAAATAACAAGTAAGACTCTTCCAAAATGAGGAATTTTTGTGACTTTCAATATCTAGTGATCTTGAGTTCTGAGATTACAGTGGATTTTTAAATTTATAATAGGTATAATAGTGGTGACCTTTTGTTTTAAAGTGAAAAGACAAAATGAACAAATCAAAGTTGCTAATTATTGTAGGTTCACTAACTGGAATTTCTCAAATTACAAGTCCCTTACAAGAGGAGATAGAGCTACAGGTGAAGGTTTCCTTGGGTAAAATCTGAGTGATAGAGAGAAGCCAAAAGTATAAGAAATATCTCTAAAAGAGTTTAGGGCTGAAGTAATGGACAGAAAATTGAAATCAAAGGCCCGGAAGCAATGATTAGTGAAGCAATTAGGCTGGAACATCTGTCATTCTATTGATCTCTTGGATGGATTCCATTTATCTGGTGGGCCAGGCCAGCATCCCCTGACTATTTCCCCTCTCTCCATGCCTGATTTGGAGAAGATGTTCTTCTATATTTAAGAAGGCCTTGTTTTCAGTCAAGCTGCACTCCCTTGCTAGGACCCTAGCTCCTCTGCAAGGAAAGTAGTGGTAATATACCTTGCGTTATTTTTCCAAGAGAGATAGATGTGTCTGATAAATTTCAGTGATTCTCTCATTCATTGATTCATTCCACCATCTAATAACTACTCAGTCAGCATCTGTCATAGACCAGGCACTGTGACAAGTGCTGGTGAAGCTGTAGTGAACGAGCCAGATGTGCCCCTGGCCACATGGGATTTATAGTCCCTCTCATTTTAGATTTCTAATCCTCACTGGTTGTTGTGTCCTCCTCCTTCCACTTTCCAAGCCTCCAAAGAGTAGAGTCAAGCATATTTTTTTTTTTTTTTTGCCATCGAAAGCTGTCTCTTTTGACAGATTAAAATTTATGTAGTGCAAACCTTAGAGGAACAATTCACAGGTTTTTGTTGGCTCTGATGCACTTTAGGTGATTCTGAAGATCACTTTCTGAATTTTTCTTAGGAGAATCTTTTGAGCAAAGCTTTTGCTTGATGGAATGAATGGGCTTCAATGTCCTTTTGTGTAGTTGCAATGTTTTGCCTCCGCTTCTCACCCCTAATGCACTTGTTTTCCGTATAAAATTGTCTTGATTGTCTTTAATTTTTCTTTCTATCATTCTGTGTGAGATGGAGACCTGGGATTATGGGAGAACTACTTCTTGTTACTTCACAACTCAGGGACAAGGCAAGAGAGGAAACTGACTTTTATTAATAATGCTATTGCAAATAATTATTAAAACAATATTCATTATTATACAATAGTCAGTGTGTCTTGAATTTCTAGTGAAGTACATATTCTTTTCCCGGGAACAATGCCCTCTGTATTGAGATTTGATTAAGCAACCTGAAAATTGTAAGGCTTTAAGTGTATTGTTGACTTATTTTTCCTTTAACCTATTTTAATCTTCTTGATTAATACATTACAGGTCATTCTGGATCAAGCTCAAATTCTTTCAAGGATTTAAAGCTATTTTTAAAATGTAAGACACGTATAGCTTCTTTTGAAGTTCAATGTTTGGCAGTGTTGTGGTATAAGCCTCCCAGAAATGAGAGCATATTGTCATTTCAGACTGGCCCCTTTCAGAGCCTTGGCTGCTGCAGAAATTTGGCTTATGAATCATTTGAATGAATACCACTTGTTGTTAATCCTTAGCAATCTGAAAAAAATCTCTATGATAAACCCAAGGATGCCAGGTGTTAATATGTGGATTTTAAACATAACGTGTTACACTCTAACTCTTTTTGAAATATCACAGAGTTCGGAATCTAATGCAGTAGACGGGAAACCTCTACTTTGAAAATAGCTCTTTTATGATTAGATATTGTGATTATATTTTATAGTGTTACAGAAGCCCCTTGAGATGTCAGTTCTCTCTAATGATGCTTCAATCATGTGTTAGGGTATGGCTTTTATAAATGCCCTAAGACAATATCTTACCTTGAAAGGGCCTTCTATGCCTCTAGTTGAGAAAGCTACAGAAAGGGGTTAGGCAGTCCACTTTAGAAATCCCATTCCAGAGTAGTATATCAAAAGTTTTTTTTTCTGATATTTTTGTAACAGATATACACTTCTGGTATTAATAGATGAACAGTTAATGCTGAAAATGGCCCTCCAACCTTTACTGAGTCAACTTAAGTTGACCCACAAAAAAAACCAGTGTGTGTTTGTGTGTGTCTTTCTTTGTATTATGGGAGTTTTTAAACATACACAAAAGTAGTATGAAACATACATGAAAATAGTGTGATAAGTTTAGTTTTCCCTTCATTTTTGTCTCTTTTTGACTGTTTCTAAAACCTTGATTTATTCTTACTATAGCCAGCAGTCATTGTACTAGTTCTAGTATAGAGAGCATGGCAGCTACACAATTTATGTATCGATACAAGCAATTTTAAAACTTTGCTTTCATCTATCATTTCTGTTTCTTGGTAGTCAGATCACTAGTGTTAGATTTTTACTTTAGGCATAAATCACCACTCTCCTATTGCAGGCTTTATGAATTTACACATAGGAATGGAGTGGATATTTTGAGTATAGATTAATAAAAGGAAACTAGGTTATGGGGGTAGACTAGGCAAACATGATTTGTATTTTATCAGAGTTAAGAATTATTCTGCTTGACAAGATAGTCTTGTGCATGTTTATGCTCTAAAACTAAGATACATTGTGAGCTTTAAAAACATAAATAAAATAATGTGGGAAAATTTTAGTTTTTGACTTTAGTTTCTACTTTACTGCTACTGCTTATATGCTCAAGCCAGCCATAATAGTTTCTCTGAGACTCTGATTCAGTGACTAATTCCTTTTCAGCGGAACTCCCACCTCCATATACCGCCATTGCCAGTCCAGATGCTAGTGGTATTCCAGTAATAAACTGCCGTGTGTGCCAGTCCCTAATCAATTTGGATGGCAAGCTTCACCAGCATGTGGTTAAGTGCACGGTTTGCAATGAAGCTACGGTAAGTGGAGATTTCCATTAATAAAAGTATAAATTGTTATCTGACATCTTATTTTTAAAGGAAGTACTTCAATAATGTTACTTAAAAGTAGTTGTGGGCTGGATACAAATATGGCAATCTTTTGTAGTACTTTCTTCTCTCTTTCATCATAGGAGGCCTCTATGTGTTTAAAGCTAACTCTATTAAGAAAATTTCATGGTGAATTTAAATATAATGCCATTTGGCTTTTTACTTTCTAAAACAAAATTGACCATTGTAGTTATTTATAGATATCTTCAGTATTTATCCACATCACAACTAAATCCATTCTGGTTTTTACTAAAATGAAAATACTGTAAACTAAACTTCACAACAAATGTGTACTTTGTCCTTATTATGCGGAAAATTATTTAAACTTGTTTTATGTCCGTAGGATGTCAGTATTGTTTTCCTGGGCATTGGTGATTATGCATTTATTATCGACATCTGTGCCAAAGGGTTTATAAATAGTTTGATATTTTATTCTATTTATTTAATATTAATTTAGTGAAATGTTAAAAAAATTTGAAGGATTTTTTTTTTAATGAACTTTTGGGAACAACTAAATTTTAAGCAAAAATTTTACAGTTTCAAGTAATAAACTGGTAAAGTATATATAGGTTTAGATGAAATGTTTCTACTATCATAGTTAGGCTTTATTTTTAAAATTTCCCTCTCTTTCAAAATCTACAATTAAATATTAAGTTAATTTTTGGTGTTTATATTTTTTCCTCTTTAGAAATGTTTTTTAAAAGTCAACTAGTGATTACTGTGTCTTGAAAAACGATAAAATATGGATACTAGGCTTTATATGTTTTATAAAAAATTCATAAACAAAACCTTAGGTCATGAAGCAATATATTTCATTGTAATAATTTTTTCTATAAAGAATATCATTTGGAGAAGAACTTTATTGTATAAGTAGATTATACCTACCAAACCAGCTATTTTCATTATAAGCTGAACACTGACTAGTGAATTCAATTAGCATTAATTTCTTTAGTTCTCTTTGCAGAGTTGACAAGCAAATAAGGGTTGTTAGATATAGATAGCAATTACAAAAAACAATGCCTTAAAGGTTTTTTTGAATATGATTTTAGTGTTAATTTCTTCTCCAGTTCTTCCACCCATACCAACTTCTGTTGTTTAATGAGAAGAAAAAAAGAGTTTTAAGTTTTATGTTTACACTTGGAAGCAACACAAAACAGACTAGGCCATTTATGCAAGAATCTCAAAGTCCCCATGGATTTAGCAAACAGCATCAATCTGACTACTTAGAAGGGATGAGTGCATAGAAGATCAATGGGGCTTGGCGATGAGTATACTACTTCTGGACATAAGAGAAATTGTGCTGAAATTTTTACATAATTACTGCTCCTGTGGAGTAAAGAAATATCAATAATTCTAGAAAAAATGAATAGTCTCTAATCAGACTGCCTTGTGTGGAATCAGTAACATTACAGAAGAGGAAAAAAGTGGGAAAAAAAGAAGTCTTTGTGGAGTGCCTTAACATACAACTTGCTAATGTTTCAAATGTAAGTTGATCTTAAATTTATGAATGAAGAAGTGTTAGGCACCTAGGAGCTTCTTTGGAGAAATTCCAGGTTGAAAACAACAGATACAAAGGGCTAAGGTCCAACAGAGAAGTTGGTCCCTTATTCAGTTTTGCTGTGATTCATTTTCCTTAGCTCACCTAAAAGAAAGTATCAATGCATCTCTCCTCCCACGCAGCCACTCTGACAGGAACTTGATATACCAGTGGAGATTAAAAAACAAAACAAACAAAAAAATAAGGTTAATAAAAGTTCTTTTTATTTTAGTAGATAGAATTGGGAAGGAAAGTAAGGATGTGTGTGTTGTGTGTGTTGTATGTGTATGTATGTGTGAGAGAAAAAGAGAGAGACTTGGAGAATGCAGAATTTAAGGTTAAAGGAGAAATGATTTCTAGGACAAGTTAATGGAAAATTTGAGAAGTCCTGGAGAAAGAGTGGCGCACTAGTTGACTGTGTACCTGAGTAGGAGCCAGAGATTTGGCGGCTGACAGGCTAGGGTTTAAATCCTAGCTCTGCTATTTAGTAGCTATTAATACATTTCCAGAGGGACTTCTTTAAACATGTGTATTCTCATATAAAGTGGTATAATTATAATAATAATACCTATCTCATTGGGTTGCTGTTGGGAATATAGAGTTCAAATGCTCAACACAATGGCTGGAACATAAGAATTCATTTTACCAAGTAAAAAGTTTAAAACTTATACATAAGTGCAATGTCCAAGTCCTTTTTTTCCCTCACTTCACTGCAGACCAGACATGACTAGCATGGTCTAGCATCATGGATAGGACCAGTGCTAGTTCAATTGCCTTATTTTTAAAATGAGAGAACTGAAGTGAGTTGAGAATAAATTATAAAAATAAACACTGTCATTTGTCAAGCATACATTTACTTAATTGCAAATTTCAAATAATCAGAAATTAACCCAATTTATGTTTTTCTTGATACTTTAGAAGCTGTAGGTAAATTTTTGAGAGGCTTGTGAATTTTATATATTCATATTTAGTTATCTTTAATGTAGTTTAGTGGTTTATTGCTAACTTTTATGTATTTCTACCAATGTTATTTACCTAAATTTTTAAATATTTTTAAAATTATTGCACACACAGAAAATATACCAAAATAATTGTATATATAGTACAAACAATTCCCATATGCCCTTCCCTCACATTCTCCAAATGTTAACATTTTACTACAGTAGCTTTCTCTAAATGAATAATCTTTTCCCAGAACCTTTTATGATAATTGCAGACATGGTGCTCTTTTACCCCTAAATATCTTAGTGTAAATTTCCTAAAAACAAGGTTATTCACTTATACACAGTACAATTATCAAATGCAGGAAATTAACATTGATACAATACTGTTATCTAATCTGCTAAACTAATTTATGTTTCCCCAATTGTCCCATTAATGTCTTTATGAAAAAAAAAAAATCTGGTCCAGCAGTCAAACCAGAATCACATGTTGCATTTGATTGTCATGCTTCTTTAATGTCCCCTTGTCCGAAACTTTTTCTCTGTGTTTTATTACCTTTGCATTTTCGAAAAGTACTAGTAAGATATATTGTAGAATGTCTCCCAGTTTGAGTTTGTCTAATATTTCCTCATGATTAGCTTCAGGTTACACATTTTTGACAGAAATGCCACAAGAGTGATGGTCTGTTCCTTTCAGTGCATCATAAATTATTTAGTTTAACAAGCTGATGTCCTATTAAGGTTATTAAATACGAAATGTCCTATTTCCTTAAGTACTAAGTTTGACAATTGATATCTCTGACATTTCACTTTGACACTTACTGGTTTATTTTTATTGTGAAGGTACATCCTCAGTCTTTCAAACACATGTTTTGGCTTGTGATTATTTTTCAAAAATTTTTTAAAGCATTTTTTGTGAAACTATGGATAAGTCAAAAATTTGTGTTGTTTTTGAATATGAGTTCCGTCACGGAGCCAATGCAGTGCAGACAGCCGGAAATATCAATGAAGTGTTTGGGAAGGATGTGACTAATGAACACACAGTACATCCATGGTTTGAGAAATTCCGTCCTGGTGATTTTATTATAATCTTGAAAATGAGCCATGTGGGCAACCTGAGACCAAGGTGGACAACCATGAGCTGGAAGCTGTAGTGGAACCGAATCCATCTCAACCTACGTGTAAATTATTAATGGCAGCAAGGTTTGACCTTACTATTCCAACAAAATTGGATCATTTGAAACAAATTAGCAAGATAAAGAAGCTGGATAGATGGATTCCACGTGAGTTAAACGAGTGTCAGAAGAGAAATCGTCTTGAAGCTTGCTTTTCTTTGCTGTCACAATATAAAGGCGAACCATTTCTATACTGTATTGTTACATGTGATGAAAACTGGATTCTTTTTGACAATCACCAAGCATTTGGCACAATAGCTGGATAAAGATGAAGTGCCCAAACACAGTCCAAACTGAATATTCATCAAAAAAAGCTAATGGTGTATGTTTGGTGGTCCAGCACTAGTATTATCCACTACACCTTCATGAAACCTGGTCAGTCGATTACAGCAGATGTCTACTGCACCCAGTTGGATGAAATGATGAGGATGCTTGTGATTAAACAGCCAAGATTGGTCAATAAGGACAGGCCAATCCTCTTGCAAGACAACCACCAACCATATGTCACACAAACAATGCTGCTCAAACTGCAGAGGCTGGACTTGGAAACTCTCTGTCATCCACCATATTCACCAGACCTTGCACCAACTGACTACCACTTCTTCCAAGCTTTGGACCACTTCTTGCAAGGAAAAAACATTCAATTCTCAACAAGCTTTAGAAAATGCCCTTCGCGATTTCATCGCCATTCCCTCTCCAGGCTTCTTCGCTGCTGGCATAAACAAGCTACTGTTAAGATGGCAAAGCTGTGTCAGTAGTTTAGGCGCATACTTTGATTATGTGTACTGCTGCTTGTTTGTGATATAATAAACTACACTTTTGATTCTAAATTGGACGTTTCATATTTACTGACCTAATTTACTGACCTACAAACTACTTTTGAAATATTCCCTTAATAGTATTGCAAGGAGTGCTTTCTTTGGTGTTATTTATTCTTGCTTTTAAATTTACTGTATTTTTTTAAAGAAATACTAGTATGAAAAGCAATTACAAGTCTTTAAGTTAAAGTATGTCATGAAATTAATCACTTCTTATATTCTAATAAGAGTTTAAGAAAACTTCAAGTTCAGCTGGGCGCAGTGTGGCTCACACCTGTAATCCTAGCACTCTGAGAGGCTGAGGCGGGTGGATTGCTTGAGCTCAGGAATTTGAGACCAACCTGAGGAAGAGCAAGACCCTGCCTCTACTATAATAAAAATAGAAAAATTAACTGGGCGTTGTGATGCTCGCCTGTAGTCCCAGTTACTTGGGGAGGCTGAGGCAGGAGGATCCCTTGAGCTCAGGAGTTGGAGGTTGCAGTGAACTATGATGATGCCACTGTGCTCTACCCAGGGTGACAGAGTGAGACTGTCTAAAAAAAAAATTCAAGTTTATCATGTATTCCTGTTTCCCCATTATTCTTCTTACTGAGTTCATTGAGCTCATTCTTTCCGGACAGGTGCATGAATCCTCAGTAGATGTTTACACGTGGCCAGACAGATAGATGACCTTGTGTTGTGAACTTTAAAGAGAAAACATCTCTTGGTGTGCACTAAATATTCCTCCCATATTAAAAGGCCAGTACAAACTAATTTTGAAATATGCCCTTAATAATTAAATCTCTACAGGCCCCCAAAATTTCATAGAATGCTTGCCACATTTGTGCTATTTTGAAATCACTGGCAACGTACTTTTCTTTAAACTGTACCTTGAAAGCACTATAGGGAGCCTTAGTTTTAACAGAATCATTTCCTTTTTAAACACAAACAAACTTTAGCAATCTGTACTTTGGTTAATTTGCTGCGCTTACATTTTCTTCTCTTATCTAGCCAATCAAAAACCCCCCAACAGGGAAGAAATATGTTAGATGCCCTTGTAATTGTCTCCTCATTTGTAAGGACACATCTCGGCGAATAGGATGTCCGAGACCCAACTGGTAAGAGATAAAGATTCATTCATTCATTCATTTGTTCATTCAACAAGTATTTATTAAAGGCTTATTATGTGCCAGGCTTTCTTCTAGACAGTCTTTGTAACAATCTTTGTAATCCTCGAAGTAATTACAGGACCTAGATTTCTTTTTGTTAAAGTAATGATATGTTTAGTTTGAATTTAACGGGCATAGGTATTTTAGGATATGATATTCTTAAATGAGCAATGAATGTTTTCTTTGTTATGTAAGTAATTAATGTGCTATAATAAATCAGTGACTCTTTGAACTTATTTATAAATAACTAGTTATTTTATCTTTGATATAATTAATCTTAACCTGGAAGTGTTTTAGTTGTCATTGTGTATCTCTTTGTATGCTACACTAGTCTTTGCTGAGCATATTATATATAATGAATTCTGGAATTATTTGCCCATGCCAAATGCCATTATAGATGTGCCCAGACACAAGTATATAAAGACCTTAACTGTATTTTTTTCCTGTGATCTCTCTGGGTTTTCAATCAGTACATGAATCATTTACAGCCCCATCTGATGGTAGACTGGAGAATAGAAAGGAAGGGAGGATCCCATTTTGCTTTCTTTTTATCTTTGATTAAATAGGCATCAAGGAATACCAAACTGCTCAGAGAAATTTGGTTTTAAGCCAGGACTTTGGTACCTTACTGGCACACACATTTTAGTTGATCTAGCATATTTTTAACTTATTTAATCCTCTACCAAACTTGGATTGTCTTCCTAGATAGGGAATAAGAACTGTTTTCTGATTTGAACTTATAAAAACTTGGAAATGGCAGTTAGATGGTTCCCAAGGTCATTGATTAGGACCAATGCCATAATATATGGTTTCTCTCCCACTATAAAAAGACTCATTTTTTTTGCTTTTGAAAGACTATTGCTATATTCTGTGATTTTGGCTCTAAAACTTGACACATTAATTTATAAAACAAGTATGACATATTTTCACTGATACATTTCATATTTTTGGCCATATGTTGCAGGTTTTTTTCTCAGTCCATTTTTGGGATAGTGAAGTTGTTTCCTTTCTCTTTCTATAGTAGACGCATAATTAACCTTGGCCCGGTAATGCTTATTTCTGAAGAACAACCAGCTCAACCTGCATTGCCAGTCCAACCAGAAGGTACAAGAGTCGTGTGTGGGCACTGTGGAAACACATTCCTGGTAAGTAACTGGACGTTTGTCATAGGACATCAATCTGTAAATATGGGTCATGATCTTATAGATTTGATCAATGCTCATAGTCTTGTAGTTTTGTCCAAGTGCAAATTGATTAAAAGATTAAAATAGAGTCTTATTTAGGAAAATAGTTAAGCAGAAGTGGAGCTAGGATGTACAACATCTTTTGTGAATTACATAACAGATGCATCCTCTGATTGGCCCAATTCCCAAAAAGATCCTCTCTGTGTAAGCCAATGAAAAACAATGCCCCTTCCTCCAAGCTCAGCTCCATGGGTATTTTGGCTGGTGGGCAGCTGAATCTTAGCCCTACTCCCACCTACTCAGCAGAGCACAAAGTGCACAATCTCATGCAGTGGCCTTGCTTCACGGCTTCTAGATTCAGGAAAAACTCTTAATATACTTCATCAAAAAATTTCTGACTTTTAAGAATTATTTTTGGTGTGAAGAGACTTAACACCGATACTCAGAAAAACCATTAGATAAAAAAAGAAAATATAGGTAATTTGATATGAACAAAAGTTATAGAAGTTGTTGCTTTACTATTTCTAACTTAAACCCAAAGTTTGACTTCAAAAAAAATTAATTTCATATTGACTTACCCTTCTAGAAAGGGTAAAAACAGTTTTTCTTTTGTTGTTTAGCCTATATAGGAGACAGAGGATTTTGTTTAGAACTTGATTATTAAAGATACCTTCTAGAGTGTAGTCATGGGCGTCTATAAACAAGACCTGCTGTCACTAGGGAATGAATAAGCTTAATAAAGTGTAGGTGATTTGCTTTATTTATTCCTAATTTTTACTTTTATTAAAGTAATGCATGTTTATAATTCTAAATTTCATATAGAACTGCAGTCTCCTCCTCTAGCTGACCAACAGTTACCATCCCTCAGATACTTGCAACTCTTTCAGCTGCTCTGCTGATATTCACTTCCATGTGTTTAAATTGTTTGCTTATCCTTTTGTTTTTTGATTAAGCAGTTTTAGACATAACCCAATACCTTGTAAAATGCAAGGATTTAGCACTCATATACTTTCTCACTCATATTCTTTTCCCCACTTCCATATTCTCAGTAGAGTTATAACATTTTATTCAATTAATAATTAGAATTTACATTTTTTCTTTTTCTTTTTTGTTTTTGTTTTTGAGACAAGGTCTCGTTTTGTCACCCAGGCTAGAGTACAGTGGTATGATCATAGCTCACTGCATCTTCCAACTTCTGAGTTCAAGCTACCTTCCATGTGCCACCATGCCTGGCTAATTGTTTTTTAAATTTTTTATAGAGATGAGGTCTTGCTATGTTGCCCAGGCTGGTCTCAAACTCCTGGCCTCAAGTGATCCTCCCATCTCAGCCTCCCAAAGTGCTGGTATTACAGGCATGAGCCACCGTACCTGGCCTACATATTTTATGATTAGGTAAATTATGTTCACAGCTGAGACAAGTAATATGGTACATTTTTCTCCTGTATGGCTTTTAACATTTGCTTGGATTTGTAAATAATTACCCCTCTTCTCTGGATTTTAAAAATTTTCTATGTAGAAATTATTAATTCTTCACATATTCTTTTATAGAACTATAAGATTCCTGTCGATATAGTCAAACGCACAAGAGAATCTATTGTTTAGGCTTCCTGCTACACAGCTATCATCCCGGGACTTCCCTTTGCCATCATCCTGCAAATTCTTTTTACTACTTTCCTGTGTTGGATCCTGTGCCATTCTCAGTTATTGGTTTATTCCTTTATTTTGGTGGAGCGCATCTTCTCCTTGCTTTCTGGAAATATGCAGGGAAATAAATCGGAGCCCTTTTATTTCTTAAGTGGTTTTTAATCTCATCTCACATTCACTTCATAATTTATCCAGATGTACAGTTCTAGGTTGCCAGTTGTTTCCTCTCAGAAATTTGAAAGCTTTGCTCCATTGTTAATGAGATCAGTTGCAATTCTGACTCCTGATCCTTTTGATATGACATATTTTTTTCCTCTTTCTCTTTCCTCATTGATTTTCTCCAGTGTTCTGAAATTTCATGAAGATATGTCTTAGTGAGGGTCTTTATGAGCTCATCGTCGGGATACTCATTGGGTGTCTTATAGTCCACTCTATTTTCTCTGTTCCCTCTTTCTAGAGCTCCTTATGTTAGATCACCTGAACTGACTCTCTTTTTTTACATTTTCTTTTAAATTTTGGCTTTTTGTTTTACTTGGAAACTTCTTCTACTCTGTCTTCTAAAAGTAATCGAAATTTTTAATTTTAGATGATCTAAGTTAGTTTTCAATTTCCAAGAGCCTTTGTTTGTTCTGATTATTTTTTTTCTTTTTTTTAAGGCATTCCCTTCTTTATGGCATCTTTCTGAAGCTATTCATTATATTTGTTTCTGAGGTACTGTTCTTCTCTATGCCTTGTCTTTGTTTTCTCCCCACTCTTTTGATTTTTGTTAAATTTCTTTTTTTGTATTTTTCAAAAAGATGGAATCTTGCAGTGTTCCCCAAGCTGGTCTGGTTTTGAACCCCTAGACTCATGTGATCCTACTGCCTCAGCATTTGTTTTTCCTTTATGAAAGACGTTTTATTCAAAATTTCATGTATATTTGAGAGTAAGTGACTGATTAAGATCTCAATGCATGCCAGTAGGAGCTAATGATGATGACTTCTCTTCCTCCTCCTCTTATTCTTCCTCTTGCCTCCTCTCCTATCCTTCCTCCTCTTTCTTTGAAAGTCTGTCAACTGTTAGTATCAATTGGTCTTTTTTTAGGGCAAGTTTCTCTGGGGAAGGACCCTCCAGTCTCTTGTGAGTGATATGCCTGAGAGACATCGTTCTAGGGGCTAAGAGAGATAATAGGGGTGAAGATCTTATCGACCGGTCAGGCTACAGACTTTAATTTCTTTGTTTTTAGAATGCGTTTTATTCTTGCCTTCTGTGCCTGGTGTTCCTAAGTCCATAGGCTCTCTAGTCAATTTTATCTTCAGAATAAATCACTCTTTACTTATGTGTGTTGGGAAGGAGTAGTTTCTGGTTTTGTGATATGGAGGAAGAATTTACAAGCAATACTTCTTGTTGTTTTTCCCAGCTTTATTGGGGTATGATTGACAAACAAATTATATATATATATTTAAGGCATACAACTTGATGTTTTGATATACATAAATTGTGAAATGATTACCATAATCAAGGTAATTAAACTTTTTGATGACCTCATATAGTTACCTTTTATATGTGTGTGGTGAGAACACTTAAGATCTACCTGTTTAGTAAATTTCAAGTATATAATACAGTATTGTAAACTAAAGTCACTATGCTGTCCATTAGATCTGTAGAACTTATTCATCCTGCCTAACTGAAACTTTGTACTCTTTGACTAACATGTCCCCATTCCCCACCTGCCCCCCAGCCCCTGGCAACTATCACTATGATCATGTAGCATTTGTCTTTCTGTGTCTAGCTTATTTCACTTAACATAACATCCTCCAGGTTCATTCATGTTGTCACAAATGGCAATATTTCCTTCTTTTTAAAGGCTGAATAATATTTTATTGTATGTATATACCACAATTTCTTTATCCATTCATCTGCTGACAGACATTTGGGTTGTTTCCATATCTTATTGTGAATAATGCTGCAATGAACTTGGTAGTGTGATCCTCCTGCTTTTATTCCTGCTGTTAATTCTACCTTTGAAAATACCTGGTAGGTCTACTACCTGACTTATTCTGGGTTCTTCAGTGTGAGCCAGCCTGCTGTCATTGGCGTATCTTTCTATAGGCAGTCAAGTTTCAACATCCCTTACACTAAGTGAGTTGCCAAGTACCCATCTGCTTTCTGTTGTCCAAAAATTTTTTTTTTTTTTGAGACAGAGTCTCACTCTGTTGCCCGGGCTAGAG
>VBSM01001124.1:36044492-36083162 GCA_008086735.1 Cheirogaleus medius | reverse complement strand
TTTTTGTCCTTATGGAATTATATAATTTTAAATTGATTTACTATTATTTTAGTCAGGTTTGGAAAAAGAAGTAGAAATACATGCATTTATTCAATTTACTGCATTTAATCAGAATTGTTAGGATTTTTCTGATCTGGTAGGACAAAATAAGTTTTTTCCTTGCATTTATATTTCATTGCTTGAATCAGTGACTAAGTACATAAATTAGAAAATATACTTGGTAGGGACAGGTAACAATCTTTTTTTAAATCACTATATATTGACTTAATACAGGTCAATATACTCTGTAGATACCAATACATATTAAGTGAATTGACTAAATTAAATATATATTAAACATATTTTTTTCCTTTTCTTTTCTATGTGTGAACAAATTATATTTTGAAAGTAATGCAATTTAAAAATCTTCAAAATAGATTTTTTCAACTTACTTCAGGAATCTCCCTTCCACAAATATATTGCATTCATCCCTGTTATGTTTTATATTTCAAATCCTTGCCTTGAATACTCCTTGTAGTCACATTACAAATGAGCTGATTTCATTTATTCAATAATATATATTGAGTGTGTACCAGACACTGGGCTAGGTACTAGGGAAACAGTGGTGAACTAGAAGTACAGTCTTTGTTTTCGTGGAGTCTTATAATCTAACAGGAGGGAAAAGACATTTATTATAAAACTAGAATTATATGAAATGTGTTTGGACTAGATAGGGAGATACAGTGTTCTTAGTGCACACACAGAAGCACCTAACCTAGAGTAAGTGACATTATCCTAAGAATAATGGAAAGCTACAAAAGGGCTTTTATGCTTAATTTTGTATATGTGGATGCTGTGTATAGAATGGATTGCATAGGAGCAAGTCTGAAGATGCACAAGACTAGATGCTTAGCTTTTACTATTCAGCAAAGTGATGATGATGATAATCAGGAATAGCATAAAGAATCTGAGAGAGATAATTGACTGTACTATTAATAGGATGGAAAAGGAAATGAGAAAAAAAGGAAAATCAAAGACAACTGTTAAAAAGGCTTATATTTAATTTTTTGGAATTATCTGGCAGTGAATTCTAGAAAAGGATCCAAATTGAGAGTTTAGATGGGTATGTATAGGCTATGGTTTTTCATATTTTTAAATATAACTTATACATTTTAATATTTTTCCTCCAGAAGAAAATTACTAAAGTAATATGCAAGCCTGACACTAACTTCTAAAAACTGTCTCTTTCTTATTTAATATTCGGTGCAGGCAAGTGAATCATATTATTATAATAACACAGTAATTATTATTGAAAACTTTAATTCTTTAGCAAGAAAGGATGTTTTGGATTAAAATATAGTATTTAAAGATGATTTCAAAATTTCTGGAAAACAAAATTTTTTGGCAATTAGGGGAACACTGGTCATAACCATAGGGTGGGTATTTCTCTTGAAAGTTTCAGATTAATGAGAGATGCTCAGTGTTATGAAGAGTACATCACCTACAAAGCTCTTAATTCTGACTTGCAGCCATATCATTATCATGCTGATCATGAATAATCTTATATCCTTTGTAGTATGTTCTTTGCCCTTCAAACTTTTAACCATTGGGATAATTCATTTACTTATTCCCTACTTTGTTTCAGCCTTGGCTTGCAAGGCCCAAAAGCATTTGAAACAAGTTACAAAAACATTAAGTTCAATAAGATTGAGAATAAAATATGAGAAAAAATCAAGAAGAATAAAAAATAGGGAAGAAAAATAACATGAAATCATGCATAAGAATACAAGTATGTATAGTATTTAGTCCTGTACAGTTGATAAAATTAGGCTGAATCTTAGCAGAGTTTCTATAGTCAATGAAAAGAGGAAAACATGATCTGTTACAAGATATTTATAATATTTTAACAAAAAGATCACATGGGAAAACTTTTGATGAACTACTGAGACCTAAGAGAGAATTCTCCCATGTATTAAGATAAAAGAACTATTGTATGTGACATGGTTTTTATTCTTCAAAAAAATTTATAATAATTTAGTTTTTCTTCCACCAAAAGAAAATTACTAAAGTAATATGCAAGCCAGAGACTAACTTCTCTACGTTCTCATAGCATCCTTCTTTTTATAATAACATCTTTTTATATATCAGTATTATTATAATGCTAAATTAAATTTGCTAGGAATTCACACTATTCATTTCACAGCCTAACTGGAACCCTGGATAAAGTTGAGAAAAGCTAGATTTGTGTTTTCCAAAGTGTATTAAATGGCGCATTAATTTTATAGGTTAATAACAGACATTATATGAGTAAAGAGTTGCATGATCATTGGGAATTGCTGGGATAAAAAGAAAATAAACAGATATTTTTTACAGGAGTATTCTGTAGCACTTTTATTAATAGCATGCATCACTGATAATATTCAAGAGAGATTTTTCACATTGCATGTCCAAAGATTTTTTATCCTATAAACAATTTCGAGTGGATCATCTACCCAGAGTAGTGTTTTGAGGGACAGTGTTTGAAAAATAGTTTCTCAGAAGAATAAAGTGAATATTTAACCTTCAGCTAGTCCTCCATGAATGTAAAGAAATGTCTTAATATAAGTGAACAGCAGAGTTTAATACTGCATTTTAGGGGGGCCTGTGTTCTCTGCTGATGAAAGGCACATGGAGATGTTTTTGTTAATCAGTGTCTGACTGAGAGGTTATTATTCTTTAATAAATACTAACACAGCTCACAATATGTGACTGAATTATAGATAATGGTTCAAACTTTGCCCTGAAGCGGGCCAATTGTATTCACTTGGACACGGGGACAGATGGTTTGGTACTATAGCAGAGAAGGACAGCAGTTTTTTGGGGTTTTTTTCCGACACAGAGTCTCACTCTGTTGCCCAGGCTACAGTGCCGTGGTGTCAGACTAGCTCACAGCAACTTCAAACTCCTGGGCTCAAGTGATCCTTCTGCCTCGGCCTCCCAAGTAGCTGGGACTACAGGCATGTGCCACCATGCCCAGCTAATTTTTTTTATATTTTTAGTTGGCCAATTAATTTCTTTCTATATTTTTAGAGATGAGGGTCTTGCTCTTGCTCAGGCTGGTTACGAATTCCTGACCTTGAGCGATCTTCCT
This sequence comes from Cheirogaleus medius, assembly GCA_008086735.1. NCBI lineage: Eukaryota > Metazoa > Chordata > Mammalia > Primates > Cheirogaleidae > Cheirogaleus > Cheirogaleus medius. Next base: position 36,080,053 of record VBSM01001124.1, on the reverse strand, counting down.
GCCTCAGCCTCCCAGAGTGCTAGGATTGCGGGCATGAGCCACTACACCTGGACAGGACAGTGGTTTTGAATATACTTCAAAGTGTTACCAGTTGCCTATTATATCCATTAAAATATATATATATATATTTCCATCAGGGTGTTATTAAAATTACTAGTGTAGTATAAATTTTTATGAGTTTTCTAATATTAGTTGCAAAATAGATCTTGTGGAAATTAAGTTCATTTGTTATATAAAATAGTTAGCAATCAAATATTGGAAGACCTGTTCTAAAAATCATTGAGTTTTAGAGAAATTACTTTTAATTTTTCTGATAGACATAATAAGATTTTTTATCTATCAAGACGTCAAAGTCTGGCAATAAAATTTCATGAGTTCAGGGGTAGGATTTTAGATAAGAGAACAGTAGTAAGTTAACTTATTTTCAAAAGCATAGGTATTTGCATTCATTTGAATAGATTATGACAAATTTATTTCTAATAATAGATGGCTTTTCTACTCTTAGTTTGCTGCATGTAAGGGAGTACTTGGAGATAACAACAAAACCAGATGTGTTAGGTTGCTGGCTGTGTAATTTACTAATTACACAATAAAATCTCAGCCGTTTATCAGCTATAATTTATTTTACCACGCATAATTTGTGCTAAAATGAAGAACACTATAAAATGATAATACTAGACTAATCTCCTTAGGTTGGTTGTCTAAAATTCTAGAATTTCTATGCCAATGTGTTAACCTTAAGTCTTGGATTTTGGGTTACTCTTGACTCAAAGTTTTTGTAATTGCTTTCTCACATCATTTTGTTTCTTTTAGCTATGAAACACTGAAATGTGTTATTTATAAATAACATTTGAAATGATATTATGAAGTTTAGCAACTATCTTAAACCTATTAAATAAACATAAAAAAGCGCTTAATATTATTTCTTAATGTTACTTAATATTCTGTACCAATTTCTATAGAAATATAAATCTCTGCTCAGCACATGAAATAACAATTATAGAATTTTCACTATTAAGAGTAACTTTGAAATATATCAACTTGTTAAAAAGTATAAGTAATAAGAGAAATATTTGCTGCTGCTTGAACAAAAATGTGCTTTTGGGTTGACATTCGCAGATGTTGAAATAGAATCATTTTTGAGAGTGAACAGTCCTGTAAAGTTTCATTTCTATTTTATCTCGGGACTATCTGTTCCTACTGTGACTGAGAGAGATCATATCAAGGTTAACTAAATTTCATGAGGTTTAACATAAAAATGAAGAGAAAGGAGTCCAGGAAACCTAAATCTGTTTGTTCTTTTCTTAAATATAATTATAAAACAAAAAGTAAAAAAGAAAGAAGCATGCATCAGATATTTTCAAAAAATTAAAACATTCAAGGATGCATAAATTATTGATACCTCACTGTACCTAGAATCTGAGCCTTCTGAAAGGAAAAGGTGGTGAACTAGTGTCCCAAACAAAGTTAATTTTAATAAAGGATTTGTTTTGACGATAGAACTGCTGAAGTACTTAAAGAAATTCCCCTAAAACTATACAGAAAATATCCTTATGAGAAGGCATTTACAAAAATAAGATAGAAGGTTGTTGGAAAGCCATTTTTCAAGTATATTTTATGGAATAAAGGTTTACTTTAAATTTATATTGCACATTCTGTCAAAGACTACCTACTACCCATAAGCCATTTCAGATATCTGAAATCATTTCCTGTGGGGAAGGTGGCACATTCTCCTACTTACACTTACAGTGAAGAAAATTTAAAGAGAAAATTGTACCCTAGAAGTAGTGTGTTTTTGTTACGTCATGTGAGCAACGACAGAACAGGAGTAGTTCCATGACTTTAGTTCTACCTATATCTAATTTGTTTAGTTTATGTACTTGGTGCCTCCACATAAGTAGAATAAATAGTTGCATTTTAGTAATGAATCTAAATATTCAAGTATTTAAAAGGCTAGCCCTGAAGACTTAAATGAAAAATGACTTTGAAGATACGTAAAATATGTTTTTATTCCCTGGAGGTGAACTGAGACTTACGGTCATAAGAGATGACCTTAATCATGGCATTACATTCAGTTTTCATTGTAAAAGCAACCTAGATTGCGTCAGAACCTTGGAAAAGTCATGGGAACTGTTTCTGAGGGAGATCACAAACTGTATTTTTATTTTAAGAGAGGAGGAGGGAAGTGTTGGAGGGAAAAGCTTACGTAACTATGAGAGGGTGATTACTTCTGTTGTGATCCCTGATGACGTTTAAACTAAAAGAAACATTTTATCAGATTGGATAGTTTTCAGTTGTTTTTCTTTTCAATTCCTCTCTTTATTTATTTTACAGTGGATGGAACTGAGGTTCAACACTCTGGCAAAATGCCCACACTGCAAAAAAATGTAAGTTCCCTATCATTGGAAATACTATTAAGTACTCGAGAACTATTTAGAGTTCAGAATACCCAAGTAGATTTTGATTTTAAGACATGCTATGGAATGAATGCATGCTTAATATATTTATGTTTTATAAGACTAAAAATCATCCTTAAACTAATTGATATATTCCATTTTGAAATTAAAATGATTTCTTTGATTATCATTCTCTAAAGGGAAATCAGTTTCTAAGAAAGTGAAATTGCTAACATCATCAGTAACTTGGTGAGGATTTTCAAATGTTCTAAGAGGTTACAATCTATCACAAATAATCTAAAATTTATTTTTATAAAATGGGCTGTAATCTAGGGGAAAATCGAAATTGTTTTAGAGTTCATAATTAGGTGGTTATTAGCCTTTTACATCTCTTGTCTAATAAAATTATCACTCTCAGCAAAGTTTGTATAATTATTTGTCTATCTTAATGATTCAGTCTTCTTCTCTCTATTCCCAAATGGTGTACCTAAGGAAAATAACATGAGGAAATATAAAAATGGGAAATAATATAAGACATTTTGATTAAAGACATTTTATGGCATCTGTGTTGGGGGTCCCAAGATTCCTTGATTTTCTAGGAGGACTTACAGGAATTTGTATATAGTTGTATTCACAGACATGATTTATTACAGCAAAAGTATTATAAAGCAAAATGAGCCAAGGGAAAAGGCACATGGGGCAAAGTCTGGAGGAAACCAGGACAAACTCCCATAGTCCTTTCCTACTGGAATACTCCAGCAATGAGTTGTTAGCACATGTGTAAAATGTTATCTATCAGAGAAGCTCTTTAGAGTCTTAGTGTCCACAGTTTCTATTGGAGTTGGTCACCTACTACCTAGCACATACCACATTTCCCAGAAGGAAAGCAGGTGTTTAGCATAAACCGTATTGTTTACACAAACAATTGACACTTAATAAACTACTCTTAGCAGTTAGGGCATAGTGGGAACTCTCCCAAAATCTAAGTTCTCAGATGCCAGCTGAGGTCTAACCTTACAAACAGGGCTTTCTAAGGATAGCATTCCCAGGCTTGTTACGTTCTTTCCTACACAGTATCTATTTGGATAACATCCTTTTAATTAAAAAATTCTTCTGTTTGCCACTTATATTTGTGAATTATAACGTAACCAAGGGAAATTAAACTGAATGTTTTGACAATTCAATTTTTATAATTGAAAATATGGGATCATACTTTAATTTGTGTGACCTTAGTATGATATAAATACCTTATCTACTTTGAGAGTCAAGAGACTCCAAGCATGGTTTCTAGGAGAAAATAATTAAAAAGTGTTTGAAAGGTAGAGTATGTGTAACAAAATATCTCTATCTCTGCTAGATCTCATTCCAACTACATATAGCCTTATGAGAATAGCTTCTTTACAGCAAATTTTAGCTTCTAAAGAACAGATATTTTCTTTTTCATTTGTGAAATTAATCATTCAAATTCTTAAATTTAGTGAATCTAGTAGAAGTGTGTACATGGAGAAACAAAGAGGCTAACCCTAAATAAGAGGAAAATATATGTGTTTGAGGGACATACCCACACTCCTCCCTCAATGTATGTGACTATGCATGCGAATGATAAGTATTTCAGTCTATTATCTGTTTTCACAAAAAATGGACAAAATTAAATTGCAGATATTTTTACTGAGAACATTAAATTGGATTGAACAAACTTATAGAAAATAAAAAGCAGAGACTTCTTGTGGTTAGCAGACTGTGTGCTAAGCACAGTGATAATTGCTTTATATACGCATATGCACTAGCTATAATCTTTAGAGCAATCCTGGAATACAGGGATTATTATCCTCATTTTACAGATGAGAAACTGTTAAGAGAGGTTAAAGATTTTTGCTCAAGGGACTTGCTTATTTTAGTACAATGGCAATACTTTTGCTAATAATAAAGAAGTATTGAATGTCTAGATACTCTGTGATTTGTTAAAACATCACAAGGCCGTGTATTAATATGAAGAAGAATTTGTCTCAACTACTTAGGGAACAACTTACATAGAAATCCACATGGACTAAATCAGCTTAAGCATTATTCTGAGAGGAAGGTTTGTAGAACTGCAGTCACATGCTAAACATGGGAGGACTCGGGACTTTCATTACTTACTTGAGTGCAGACACTGTTGTCACATGAACACTCCTAATTGCTATCTAGATTTCTTTTTTTTTTTTTTGATTTTTTTTCATAACAAAATGATTGGTCATCTGTTGGATTAAGATTCTGAGACTGAGTTTTATTTCTTTAAGCACAAATATCCTAAAATTATTTTTAAGTCACAGGAGTTACTAAATTATTACTGTGAGACAAATGTATCATGTGCTTATTTCACAAAATATATGGGGAAAGTTTCCCCAGAATTCCAAAGACCAAGGGAGCATTTTCTCTCATCCAGCACTGTTTCTTACCCTTGCAGTAGCTGGGACTATTGTGGCTGAAGGCAATGTTTTCTTTTAACTGGGCAGCTTGTGGCCACCCCTGGACTAGAGATATATTAAATAGTTCTAGTGTTCTCAAATATAGCTTGGACTATATTTCCATGCAAATGTTAGAAGGGACCTAACACTAGTAGAGACACTGATTTAATCCAAGATAATTATCATTGAATATCATTTCTTTTACATCACTGTACTCCTTTGTGAATCACCTCTTACCCTTTTAAACAATAGACTCTTACTCTCAAATGTTGTCCTTTTATTTTGCTGTTTAGTGCTATGTTTTATAATTATTTATCAATTCGACAAACAGTTTTGTGCTGGGTATGGGGTACTTGAAATAAAAGATGTAGTCTTGCCTTCAAGGAACTTAGTCTTGTGGGCACTGGAAGGAGAATAGACAACTACAAAAAAGTTTTTAGTGCTTTGTAAGAGGTATGGCCAGCATTCTCTGCTGTGTAGAGTACCTAATGCAGGTTGTGGGGAAAGGGAGGATGAGAGAGGGTTTTCAGGAGGGAGTGATATATGAACTAAGTAATGAACGATGAGTTGGAATTATGTGAAAAAGAGGGTGGGATGGTTCACAGGTGCTACCTGTGTAGATGTACTACTAAGAAAATGGAATAGAGAGGATTGAATGTGAAGGTATAAGAGAGAGAGATTGGGGTCAAGGATGACTTTATTTCTGAGAGGCTGTAGAATCATTTACTAAGATAGGGAATGCAGTATTTAGAAAAAATGTGTCTGGCTGAGGATGATATTCATTTTGAACATATTAAATATAAGGAGAGTCCCTGGTTTGCTAGATTGGCTGAGTCTTCATCCTATCCATCTGCTTTTCCAGTCAGCAATCTTGGACCAATATGGCCATGGCTTCTCCTTTCCTTTACCAAGACAACTGAGAGCTGAAAAAATTCTATATTGATTAGCTCTTTACAAATGTATAGCTTTACACTTTAGCTAAACCGTTATTCTATATTCCTCTTTTATATCTTTGATTAACTGCCTCCTCCATTCCTCCAAACAGCTGTTTCTAGATATTTACTGTTCTTCTTAAACACCATCCCCTCAGTATCCCCAACTCTCCCAGTCTCAGCCCATGAGTTGCTTCCTATCTCTCTAAGACAATTGAGGCTGTCTGTGAACTCCTTTACTTTTACACTCCCCACCCATAAACCTGTCTATGTCTATGCTCACTCATTTCCTCTTCTCAGAGGGATGTAGTTCTCTTCTTTCCAAGACTTATGTCTCCATTTGATTATGGCACCCCATTCCATCTGGAGTAAAGCACAATTAGCTATCAGTCCCCATTAGGCCACTGAATTTTCTCTGACAAAATCCATATCCCAATTACAAATTCTGATAGTTTGGTCCTCATCTTGCTTGTTTTCTCTGTAACATTTGGTTCTGTTGATTATCCTGGGTGTGTGGTGGTTAATTTTAGGTGTTAACTTGACTAGATTAAGGAATACCTAGAGAACTCGTAAAACATTACTTCTAGATATGTCTTTGAGGGTGTTTCTAGAGGAGACTGGCGTGTGAGTTGGTGGACTGAGTGGGGAGGACCTGCCCTTGATATGGGTGCACACCATCCAATTGGTTGGGGTCCTGGATGGGAAAAAAGAAAGGCAGAGGAATGATGATTTCCTCTCCTTTTCTCCTGGAGCTTAGATTCTCTTCTCCTGCTCTGGGACAGCAGAACTTTAGTTCTGTTTGGCTTTTGGACTTCAGGACTTATACCAGCAGTCCTCCACGTCCTCAAGCCTTCAACCTCAGACTGAGAATTACACCAGCACCTTCCTTGATTCTGAGGCTTTTGGACTTGGACTGAACCATGTACCTGCATCCTAGGGTTTCCAGTTTACAGACAGCCTGTCATGGGACTTCTCCATAATCACATGAGCCAATTCCCCTAATAAATTGCCTCTCATCTATCTATCTATCTATCTATCTATCTACCTACCTAACTATCTCCTATTGGTTCGACCTCTCTGGAGAACCCTGACTAATACACTAGGGTTTTTCCTTAAAATTTGTTCTTTTCCTGGTTTCCAGATACCACTTTCTCTTGGGTTTCTCCCACTTCTCAGAACATTCCTTTGTTGGCTTCATTTCCTTTTCCAAGTTGTTAAATATTGCTGTATTTAACAACTGTATATTTGTGTTTCTCTTATGCTCCTATGTTATTTATATGACATTAAATCACCCCAGATCTTTCTTTGGAGCTTCAGAAATAAATATACAATCTCTATTCACTATCTTGCCAGTTACTTCAACCTGATATCTCATGAGCATTTCAAACACAACCTGGCCAACTTCCCCACTTCACTCTATAAACTAATCTTTCTTGTATGTTGATTAATATACAGCATTATTATACATTATGTATGTTATATATTACATAATAATTTTATTATGTGTTATATATTACATATAATAATGTTATTATATGTTATATATATTAGTGTTATCCCATCTGCCCAACTGACCAAGCCAGAAATCTAAGTGTATGTTTTCATCATTCTCCATCTTCAGATGGTAATGTCCTATCTATTCTGTCTCTTGACATTTCAATTCTATGCTCTTATTTTCACTATTCTTACTTTAGTTCATGTTTTCAGCATCCCTCTGAAGACCACTGCAATGGTTTCTAATTCATCTCTTGGCCTTCAACTTTGCGGTTCTTTATCCATTTACTAGAATAATAGTCCCTAAATGCATATATCATTTTAAACTCTCTGGCTTTAGATCTTTTAGTAGTTCCAAAATTCATGGTCATGGCATGCAGTTAGGCAGGTTGTTTATTGCATCACCCAAGAAGGTGCCATTTCTATTGTTATCTTAGGTTTGTCAATTTAGTGACATATAAAGTATTCTGAGGAAGGACTCAGAATAAAACCAAAAGAATTTACTTGCCATAAATGTACCATGTGGTTTACTATAGGGCCACTGCCTAAAATCTAAAATCAAACTATAGGCAAAGTATATACAGCCCCCCAGTTTTAAATCTTTGCCTAACTTTTCTGGTAGTATCTTTGTTTTCCTTCACCTCTACAAACAACCCACTATCTCTCAGCCTCAACAAATTCTTCTACTTCCATAAACATATTATACAGTTTCTTGCTTCTGTCCCTGAATCTTATCCTGCTAGGCCTAAAATGGCCTTGCTAGTCCCTTCTTCATCCTCATCTACCTGGAAAATACCTATTTAACCTCACAAATTAAATTAGCTGAAACATCCCTTGCTTTTACTACTTATCTGCAGAAACTTTCTCTGACAGCAAGTTTATTTTGCTGTTTGTTCATTGAATAATTCTTTTTCTTACCTGAAGAATGCTATTGTTATCAGCTCAAATGACTTACTCCCTCATCTATTCACATCTTATTCTATCCTTGAAGCCCCACCTACTAAATCCTTTCCTGGCTAACTCCTCTGAAAATTATAATGTCAAGAACATTGCTTGGCACCTTTTTCCCTTACGAATTTGCATAGCACTAGCTATCTAGGTGTCTGTCATGATCCTAGTATTTCATAGAGTATTTTTGTAAAGGAAAGGTTGATAATTTGAAGAGTGAATAATTAGATGTTTGACAACATTGAATCATCTTTTCCTCTTGGAGATTCATTGTCAACATCTTTGTATATGCCCTTGACTTTCACATCATTGTAAATGCATAGTCCAACTCACATGAAAGTTAAGAAAATCCTTAGGGACCCAAAAATGAAAATGAAATGACAACCAGGGATATACTGAGGATATTTGCAAATACTAGGAACCTGAACATTGGGTTTTAGTACTTAGGTAAAGAATGAGAGGGAAAGCATTGGCCTTGCAGGAGGTGCAGGGGTTGGAATACCACTCCCTCCCAATAAAGTCCTGAAAGTACTATTCTCCAAGAAAAGAGTAGGACAGGAAAAAAAATCCACCAGAAAAGGAAGATTACAGAGTGAATTTATAAGAACAGTGAATTTAGATTTATATTTTATGTCATTTATAAGATCTAGAAAAACCTAGTCCCAGAAATCTATTTAAAGTGGTTTATGTTGGTATCACTCTAGGGAACCTGCGGAAAGCAAATAAAAATTCTCTGTGGATAAAGGTGCCCCTGATCTATGCACAGAAGGATTTCTTATATTAAGATCTGCCAAAATAAGTTTTCCACAAAAATTGCAAACCATATGAGGAAACAAGGTACCATAAACATAATAAGCATTGATAAAGAAACAACAAAATTAGATTCCTAAAGATTTCAGAGTTATAATTATTTGATACAGAATACCTTATAATCATGTTTAAGATATTTAAAAAATAAAAATAAGAGAATCCAAATAAGAGACCATTAAAAAATGACCAAATACTCACAATACTCACAAAAGCCTGTACATGAGTGTTTGTAGCAAGTTTAACATATGCAACAGCTTGGATGGATTGAATTTGTACTGAGTGAAAAAAGCCAGTCATACAAGGTTACCAACAATAAGATTTCATGTATGTAACATTTTTCGAATGATAAAATTTTTGAAATGGCAGAGGTAATGGTGGTGTAATAGGCACAAAGTGTAGGGTGGGCAGAAAGGAGGGTGTGCTTATAAAAGGATCCTTACAGTGATAGACTGTTCTGTATCTTGACTATGGTGAGGGGTGCGTGAACCTACACATGTGATAAAATTGTATAAAATTAAAAACATACATATACACATGAATGTAAATAAAATGAGAAATCTGAATATTGGTAGATTGTATGAGCATTAATATCCTATTAATAATATTGTATTTTAGTTTTGTAAGATGTTACCATTGGGAAAATTGGGTAGAAGGTACATGAGGTCTCTCTGTATTATTTATTACAACTGCTTGTGGATCTATAATTGTCTCAAATATTTTAAAAAACTAGATGTATTTAAAAAGAAACAATAGGACTTCTAAAAGTTAAATTTTATAGAAATTAAGATGTAATAGACAGATTAAAGAGCAGATCAGATAAAGCTGAAGACTAAAGTTGTGGATTGGAAGATAGAGGTAAGCAAACTATCCAGAATCCAGCATAGAGTGACAAAGATGAAAGTAAGATTAAGAGAACATATATTCTAGGGTGTATAATATATATATGATCTAGAAAGAAAAAAATAGAGAATGGGATAGGTGCATTTTGAAGAGATAATCTCTAAGAATTTTCAAATCTATGAAAGATAATTGTGAAAATGAATGAACTAGATCTTCACATATCCATGTAGAGTATTATGCAAATAAAAAGGGCAAGTCACAGAAGCATACAGTTAACACAAACACATATAAAGTTTTAACATATGCAAAATAATACTGTATGTTACATATAGACATTACATATGTATTAAATATGTAAGAAATTTTATTAATGCAGTAAGTGCTTGTTGGTCATTGCCTTATCTCTGTGATGAGATGGCACTTGAGTTGTAGAGTAGCAGTAGGTTATTTCTTTTTTGGGAAGACTTCTCAGAAGTAGTTATTATTTCAGTTGAGTGATTAAAAAAGGGCATGAATTTTCTAAGCAGAATTCATGCATTGAAATTAATATTCTGAAGTGTATTCTCTTGGCTCACAGAAAAACTGCTCTAATATTCACTTAGAAACTTTGATTTATTCAATACGTGATTCTAATAAGCTTAGTTGGCTTCTAATGCGTGATAGATTAGAGACTAACAGAGGCAGACACACAGGTAATAATAAGAAACAGCAACCAGCTGTGAGGTCTAAGGCAGGAAAATCCACCAAATGGATGTATAGGAATTAAAGCCAAAAATAGTCTAAGGCTAAATGTAACATAAAGGCAATGAATCCTACATGCCCTAGTAATTCCAGTTAGCAAGCTGTACAGTACAGTCATTAATGATGGCCCAGGTTATCCAGATATTTATGTTTAGGTTCAAGTACTCAGGAAACTTCATGATATATTTTTGTAGGAGATGTCATCAATTTTTAAAAATATTTGAGAATTAAAAGATATAATTTTTATGCACAACTAACCTCTTTGGAATAGCACATTTCTAAATTATGCCTGTATTTTACTTATTCAGCAGCCATTCCTTGAGAGAATACTGTGTTAGGCATGATATTGACACTGGCCACAAAAAGGTGAATCAGAGACTTCATTATGTCATTCACTAACACAGTACCTGGCATATGGTATGCGTTAATAAATACTTGTATATTTAGACAGAGAAGAAAGTACTAATTTGGCTGTTTGATCTCTGCTATACTTGTATCATTTTGAAAATTATTAAAATTAGAAGTAGAAACAGCTAAATACTATTGGATTTTGGAATTTCATTTGAGAAGGATGATAGCAAATATGCTTTTATAAATTTTGTAGAGGCTTTTTGGCAGTATGTATTAAAAGACTTTAAAAAGTTTAACCTGATTAACTTTGTAATCCTAATTCTAAGAAAAAAAAGCCTTAAGGAAATGACGGAAAAAAGCACAATGCTTTTAAATGATGCTTTTCTGGCATTATTTATAATAATGAAAACACTTTTAAGTGTAGAATAGGAGAAAATTGGTTAATTATGTTATATCCATCCATCAGAATTCCAGTTTGAGAGTACTTCATGATATAGGAAAATTCATGGTATATCACAAAAAATGGCTGGAGGAAAATATGCCAAAATGTTGAGTGACTATTTTATGGTAGTGGGATTATAGGTAATTTTCCTTTCCCTTTTTATTCTTTACTCTATTTTCCAAATTTTCTACACTAAACACATATCATTATAACTGTGAAAAAAATCAAATGCTATTTGTAAGATAGCCCTGATTTTCCATTCTAGGATAGATTTTTTTTGGAAATAGACTTTTATCTTGGAAGATTATTAGGGATCACAATGGATTTTTGTGGATATTATTGATGAGCAAGGCTTGAGCTTTGTGTAAAGCCACAATATCATAAATTCACCATTTATGATTTTTGTCACTCATTAAAACTGACATTTTTATGCAAGTTCTTATCTATAAAGTTGAAGAATTGAATAAAAGTATATAAAATAATGAATGTTATTATCCATGGATAAGAATTCACAAAGATGAAATGGAGAATCTTTATTTAAATATTTAATGTTCTCTTTTGCTTTCATGAATTTGCAGCTCCTCAGTGGGTAGTGCACTTCCGCGAAGACGCTGCTGTGCATATATTACCATTGGAATGATATGTATTTTCATTGGAGTTGGATTAACTGTGAGTATTACTTTGTTATTAGAAATCTTTCCACTCGACTTTATCAATAGTCAGTGATGAGGCCTGGGACAACATTCAATGATCCCTGAAGAGGCTGCCTCTTTGGCATGCCAGGCCCCAAAACTTCTGAAGGAATATGGGCAATCAGAAACCCAATCCATTGACCTGGGTTTTTGCTTTTGTTTTGCTTTGTTTTTGTTTTTGAGGCAGGGTTTTGCTCTGTCACCCAGGCTGGAGTGCAGTGGTGTCACAGTAGTTCACTGCAACCTCAAATTCCTGGGCTCAAGCAATTCTCCTGCCTCAGCCTCTCTAGTAGCTGGGGCTATAGGCGCATGCCACTACATCCAGCCAGTTTTTCTATTTTTTATAGACAGGGTCTCACTCTTGCTCAGGGTGGTCTTGAACTCCTGGCCTCAAGCAATCCTCCTACCTCAGCCTACCAAAGTGCTAGGATTACAGGCCTGAGCCACCACGCCCAGCCCATGGACCTGTTTTTAATGGAACTTCCCCATCCAGGTGAAATGTCTTTAGACACCTCTGAAAGTCCTTGCCATTCGGGACTTTATCATCCATTTAACAAAAACCTATTTGTTTTTATTTAGTTCTAGAACAAATTTTGCTTGGCCACAGGGTATCTTATATTCAGAACAACATTCTTTCAACTGTGGAGAGATCTAAAAATGTATTCTTCTGTTTATCCAAGTCAAGCAGAGATTTACTACCAATAAGAAGATGGCTGGCTTATTTTGAGAGGAGACTGAAGCTAAGCAGTTAGCATTGATATTATGCCAGAAGAGGAAGGAACTGATCTGTTTTGCTGCCATGTACTTTCCATGCTCCTTTGTTCCTCAGTTAGTATACCTGGTTCCATATTATTAGCAATGCCCAACTGTGTCCCATGGGAACAAGAAGTTACATAGATTAAACTCCTTTTAGAGATAACATATTTTAATGCACTTTTTTGTTTACTTCATAAAATTTATACTTAATATAAGTAGCAATATTGTCTGCCAGTTATAGTCAACAGATCCACCTACTCTCATTTTATTATGTAAAGACTTTGTGGCTTTAAAATGGGGATATATTTCATAAAAACATAGGTTCTCTAAGCAAATTTTTTTAAAGTTTCTAATATTTTGTTTTTATATTGCTTTTTGTTTTAGGTTGGCACCCAAGATTTTGCAAGGAGATTTCATGCAACCTATGTTTCTTGGGCAATAGCTTATCTCTTAGGTTTGATCTGCCTTATCCGAGCTTGTTACTGGGGAGCCATAAGAGTCAGTTATCCAGAACACAGTTTTGCATAAGCTTGCTTATGATTCAGTGATGCAGGTGAGAGTGTCTAGCAGTTCTTGATAAGCTACTCTGGACATCTTTAAATTATTTATCCTAATGGATTCCATTCTGATTTATGTATAATCGTTTCAAGACTTTGAGAGTCTTTTATGAACAAATGCTCATTGCACTACATTATATGCAAATAGTTTGTTTTGCTGCTAGGATTTCAAATTGGAACAATAAAGCTGTGTTTTCATGTTCGTTTACATCTCTTAAAGATATTTTTGGATTTGTTACCAAACATTACATATAATAGCAGCCTTTCATTATTTTTAAATCAGTTATTTCATTACTTGCTGATCTGTGAGTATTCCCAAGAAGTGTTTATAAATGTTTCTACAATAGTTTCACATTTATACTTACATTTTAATTAAACAATATCAAAATTGCTTGCTTAAAATCTAAGCAATATGCATTTTGCTTGAACTGCTTACAGTAACTTTAACCTAAGATTATAGTGACCTTATTCAGGAAAAATAATTTAGTGTACCTTCAAATACTTGACATTCTTGTCAGAGAAAAAAAAACATTTCTAGATACTGTATGCTTGTTTTTTGTTGTTTGTAGAAAGATGCAATATTTTGGTAGTAATTTAAAATACAAGAATGAAAATATTTATTTGTCCACAGTTGGAAATGTTGGATAAATGTCTTCTCTCAAAGATCACAGGACTTTTTGTCTTTCATTTTTGTCATTTACCAGTTATAAAAGATCTGGTTTGGATTTATGGAATTTAATGTTAATCAGCTGTATGTATTTCTTTATAGGGACTGGAGGAAGTATTTCACGTAACATCTTTTGTAAAACTTAACCGATTTAATCAACAATATATTTACATTGGGTTGTGCTCCTTTTCATTAGATCACGGTAAATTTTTCTTATTGGGATAATTATGTACTACTTGTATATGAAGGGAGCCTATGACATTTTACACTAGCAAAAATGTTATGTTAGAGGTACTCTTACCATTCTTCTCAAAAATAACTGATCAGATAATTATACAAATTATTCAAGAAAATAGATCACAAAGAGCAACATTGTTTTCTAAGAATTCACTAGGATTTATGGAATCAGCTCTCGCACTGCCCATCTTTGCAGTTTTGAAAAATAAATTGCTTATTGAGAAGTAATATTCTAAAGTCTTTAATGTAATAGAATTAGCTGAATAAGTTAATTGGTGATTCCAAGGATAAGACTAATATTTTAAATTATTTATGTTCCTGAATAGTTTAAAAATGTATTCATCAGAGAATTTGGAGCAAAATATACATGTAAACTTCACAGAGTAAATGATAAATGTATCAATGCAGTAGCTCAGGATTATATGTACCTTTGAAAATACACTAATAAAGATTATTGTTCAAAAATTACCTTGTTCTATTCCATTAAAAAATAATGTCATTTTCAAAATTTCCTTGAGGTCTTTCTCTTAAGTTTTCATGTTTTAGGATATGTATGGTTCTTTATATAATATTCATTAATGTTTTATACTATTTTCATGATTTTATTTTTAAAATATAGGTTTTAAGTCCATTTGTAATATACTCGAAGTGAGTATGGAATTTCTTTTCCTAATGGTTAGCAGCATTGTATATTGAATAATCCATTCTTTCCCACATTGATTTGAAATCCCACACTAAATTATATGCTACGTGATTGTATTCCTTCTAAAATATAAATCTATGAGAGCAAGAGCCCTGGCAGTCTTGTTCACTGTTTTATTCCCGCTTAGAACAGTTCCTAATGTACAGCCTAGCGTATATGTATTCAATATACATGAATGAATATGCATGAATGAATAAATGAATGAATTGGTATTTTAAATTCTTATATATAGTTGGGACTGTACTTTATATTTTGAACAGGAATGTATAGGTAGATATTTGTATAATATTTTTCTTGGGTTAAGTAAAGACTTTTCAAGTAGAATGTAAAAGCAGAAGTCATATAGGAAAGGATAGATAGAATGGATAATTAAGACAAAACAAACAAAAATCATAAGTGAAGGCAAAAGACAAACTTATGAAGATTTAACAAAATAGTAGAAAGATTTAATCTTTGTTAGAAGGGACTAAACACATGAAAAAGCAATTCAAAAATAAAGAAATACAGTAGGAAATAAATACTATTTTTTTCAATTTATTAATAATCAAAGAATGTAAGTTAAAACAAAGGGATACTATTTTTCACTTATCATATTATCAAAGAATTAATAATATCCCTGTAATGTTGAGGATGTAGGGAAACACACACACACACACACACACACACATTCATATTCTTTGACTTGAATTCATATTCTTTGACTTAAATTCTATCCCTAAGAATTTATCCTAAAGGTAT
The DNA here is from genome assembly GCA_008086735.1 of Cheirogaleus medius. Lineage (NCBI taxonomy): Eukaryota > Metazoa > Chordata > Mammalia > Primates > Cheirogaleidae > Cheirogaleus > Cheirogaleus medius. The sequence goes on along the minus strand of VBSM01001124.1, from coordinate 36,064,302 downwards.
GATGAATAAAGGAACAGATATATATGCATAATGATGCTTATCACACTTCTGTTTATAATAGGGATTAAAAACAAGAAATAGTCCAAAAATCAAATAACATGGAATTGATGTAATAAATTATGTCACATCTATGCTATGTAATAACAGGCAGTCATTATGAATATAATGACATTTTTCATCTATTGAATTGGAAATGGTTCACAAAATATTATGTGATACATAGAGTATGATCTACTTTTGGAAAAAAATTATTTTATGTGTATGTATTAAAAAACCTAAGGAAAATTAAACTCTAGAAGGTTAAGAGTGGTTATCTCTGGGTGATGAGAGAGTAATGGATGAGCAAATAGTGATTTTTATTTTATTTTTGAAATAGATTAATAAAGAGTAAATTTTACTGTTGGTAAATAGGTAAGAATTGTATGTGCTTACATACAAATGCTTACATCAGCATTTGTACATTTTTATTTTGATTCTTGAAGGATTTTAAAATAAATTTACTAAAATCCAAACCAATGAATTTCACTGATAAAACAAATTTTAACATCAAGAAATATATATTTAAGCTTAGTCCTATATGAATTACCTAAAATTTTTAATTAATTAAATTCAAATTTTTGAAATTTTATACTCAGGTTTTTCTTTGTTTGTTTAGTTTAAGTAGAACATGTCTTCTAGTGCCTAGGGAACATAGAAAGTGCTGGGAAAAGGTTATTTGAAAGAATACACCAGAGCCACTAATTAGAAAACGAAGGATTTACTTGTCCTTTGCTGTCCAAAGTACTAAAAATTGCCTTAGTTCTTCTTAGAAAAGAGGAGAAAAATGGCACCATGATCAGGTATCCTTGAACATGTCATTTATGAGTGTGTGTGTGTATAAAATATAGATATATTTCATTTTAGAACAAAAGAAAGGAACCTAATAATCGCATGTGTCAGGTACAGTGCTAGCCTCACAATATGTGCTGTTTAAATATTCACAGGAATCTAGGAAGCAAGTATGGTATTCTTGTTTCTGTTTTATCACAAGAAATTGAGGTGCTACTCCTATAGATCTGAAGAAGTAGATTTTGAGTAGGATAGGAATCTGCATTAAAAACAATCACTCCCAGATGATTCTGTTGTAGGTTTTTCCTGGATCACACCCTGAGAAACACTGTACTACATTATGCTGAAAATATACTCACACATTTATATCCACTTTCTCTGGAATCCATATTTTCACATATAGAAAAAGCTATGATTGTATTTAAGTATAAATAATGCCATTTCTTTTGTTTAGCTTTTGTTTTGTTTAGTTTTGATATGGCTATACTTGCACTCATATGCTGATAAAACTCTACAGCCTTTTCCGTGTTCATGATCTGCATAAATTGCTATAAAATCTAAATTTTCATTTATTCAATGTTTCTGGTATGTACATACACATATATGTAATAAGCTATGAAAAAAAAGCTCTAGTGTTTGAATCGCCTTACATGTTTAATCTCCATGTCACAGTTATGATTCTACCATCGAAGAAGCTAAGAAAGGTTAAATAATTAAAGGTCATTCAGCTTATATGTGATGAAGCCAGCTGGAATAAAACAGCCTGTCTGCCTCCAAAATTGATCTGCTTTCCACTACATGAAATTTTACTGTGCTTTACTTTGTAGTGAATAACTTTTGAGTTTTGTGCCCCCTGCTGTTCATTGTCTGTAGCTCAGCTATGGAAGAAAATAGAAAATGTTTGCCCAAAATACTCATTTCGAAAGAATAGAATACTCCAGTTTAAAAAATCTTTTCATGATTTGATATTATATCCAATAACATCAATTTTAGAGCATTATAATTTATGCAGCAAAATATTATCCCATATATTTATCTTCTTTTAAATAAATAATTAACATAAAATTATGGGAAGGCTGAGTAGAAATATTTTCTATTAACTATGAGGAAATTGACATACAATGAGCTTTAAATAAATAACTTCATTTCCTTTTTCTTGTACTAGCAATATTTGTTAAAATGATTGTTAAATAGCACAAAATACTAATAAAAAGATTTATAAAGACTTTTAATTTTTTAATTCATTTTACATGCTCAGTTACAAATTTAAATAAATATTATGATCTTGATAGTTTGCTAAACTTGCATGTGTTTGCCTTGAGGTGGAATACTACATGAAAAGCATAAAAATAAAGAGCCTACATTCTTTTGAGTACTGCCCCACAGAGTAAGGTATCAGGAAAAGCTAAAGATTTAAGAAGTGGGTATAGTTTGTAATTTAGCAGATAAGAGTCTTTAACACAGTATTTTCAGTTTTGTAACTAAAAGCTATTTAAGGTAACTTACTAAGTAGGAAGTGATCACACACATTGCTCTGAACAAATTTTTTGAATGTCCTTAGTGGCCCTATTCATATGCGTAGGTACTAATGGTAGGATATAGCACTGTGTAAAAGTTACCAGTATTCCAGTACACTTTTCTGAAAAACCTTGCCACAGTGTCTGATATTTCCACATCAAATATACATTTGGCTTAAGTTTGGACATTTAAATAATCTTGGAGAAATTGCATTACATTTTTATTAGTTATTATGGTTTTCATAAGAGTTTAGGAGATGTGTGGAAAATATATAATGCCATGCTTTCTCTGGGTCTCTTCCTACATACTTGCCTTACTCCTTCCTTCATAACTTCCTCTGCATACCATCTGCCATCCATAGGTCTTTTTTTATTACCTCCTAATCAACGTAGACTTCAGTACCTGGTTTTCATTCTTACCATATGCCACTGATTTAGATGTCAATTGAATGGTGTATCTATTACTGTGGTCTGGACTCACAGTTCTTTGATTCTGTCAAGTCTAATGACCTTTATCTTCATTTCACTTCTGTTCACCTTTGTAGCTGCATGCTGAGTGGTTACACTCCATCTCTGAACTTCTACCCTCAGTTATCCTACTCTCTTAACATACATCTTTTCTGTCTTTATAAAATTCTCACTCTCTCTGTACCATTGTTCCTGAGTATCAGTTCCTTGAAGACTTCAGGTTTACTATTATTTTATCATCCCCTCTTGTATTTACCAATGAATCCCACAACTACACAGATTAATGCCATTAAAAAGTCCTGATCTTTACCTTCCACTGACTTCTCAACAATATTTATATGTCTTCAGCTCTTTCTGCAAATTCCCCACAAATGCTATTTCAAAACTTCCAAGTCCTACTGCTTTCCACAGTAGAACTCCTTCAGCTTTTACTGGATAATGTCTTTATTTCACCTATTTTTGCTTTTGTCCCTTACTTCCACCTACAATGTAGATCTCATTCCCTTGTGCCTCCTCAGGGAAGTCACAATATCTTTTTACTGTTTCCTATATCCCTCTGGGTGCCCAAGTCAATAATGGCATCATCGTTTTCACTTATTCTCACTTTTTACACTCTATCAATTCTCACTTTCTCAGCTACATGCACTTTTTATTCTTCATATTCACTACATGCCTTACTTATGGATCTCATAATAGTTGCCTGGATTACTGTAGAAACCTCTGAACTGACCTCCCTGCCTTCTTGCCTTGCCTGCTGTCTACTCCTCTTCCCAATCCATTTTCCACATTGTTTTTTAAGTAATTATTTTCCAAATGGGCATGTAATATTACTGCACACAACCTAAAATCCTTCAATGTCTCTATATATCCTTAGAAAGGAGATAAAGACCCTTTATCTTTCTTTAGCCTAATATTGAGCCACTACCAAGCAGTCTCTTGTGTTTTGTGTTTCTGCAGTACTGAATTACTGGTATTTTCTTATATTAACTATTGTTTCAGTCCTATGTATCTTTGGGCTTGTCCTTGCACCTGCAAGGAATAACGTTTTCTAAGTGGGTAAACTTTTTAATCCTTGAAAATCCTGCTCAGGCATTACTTCCCTTATGAACACTTTCACAATCTCTCTTCTCTCTCCTATCCTTCAAGAGCTTTTCTTTCCACTCTTGCTTTTTCTCAATCCATTCTCCAATCTTTTTTTTGTGTGTGTGGGGGAGAATAAAAGTAAATATTCACTTAGAATAAGAAAACCAATGATGACGAATTACAAATTTTAAAAAGATGACAAATACCACAAACTTAAAATGATCCAAAAAAATATTTTAAATTAACTGCCCAAACCACCACTATGTTTATCCTATATTTCTAGTTTTATATTTTTTGATTGTCATTTGACAGCCAAGTTTGTAATGTATCTTCTCTGGTAAGAATCAATAATTTGGTATTTCTTTCTAGCATAAACATTTATTTTTTATTGAAAGTTTAGAAAAGTTAATTTCAGTTTCACAACTTGTTATTGGTAATAACACATCAATTTTTAGTACTGCTACATTTGGGGAAAACTGTCATAAGATTTTTATGTGTGCTCTGTGATTTCAGGGCACCTCAAGTTTTCTTACACCAGTGACTAAACTTAAATACTCTTTACTAAAATTACTAAAAGTCATTAACCTGTTTGTTGTCAAAGTTCTTGTTGTAAATGTGTTATGAGTTCTAGATTATCCTCACAGATGCCAACATTTCATGCCTAATCAACAAGAAATTTTTAAAAGTCTCAATGTGTTTATGTGGTTCGTTTGTTTCATCAATTATCAAAAATCTAGGAGTCTATGTATTATATTTCTATTTAAAATTACTTTTCCCCTCAAAAAATTACTAATTTTGGTTTGATCTGAAAAAAATTCTTCCAATTCACATTTTTGTCACAATAATTTCTATTGATTTCATACAGTAATATGTACAAAATAATTTTACTGTAAGATGTATATAAAGTTATATATGTTGTATTATTAAGTATATTTGTAAAGAAGAAAACTTCTGTTTTGACTAGATTGATGAGAACTGAATCCAGCACTTACAATTTTCTACATCTAAGGGTTGGAAGGATATACTGACCCTACTGTCCACAAATTTCTGGTGCCTCATCCCATAGGACACATTTTTATCATGACACATCAACTGATCCTGCACTTTAGTCTCTGATGCCAGCCAAGTGAGTTGTCTTAGTGAATGATAGGAATGTTCCTGGAAGACATTTCTACTCAGAGACAACTAGCAATAACTTGACTATACTTGGAAGTGCTTGTGAAACTATGTACCTTTTGAAATGATAAATCCTATCATATTACTGCCCCACTAGAAACGTCAGTGCTTCCCAATGCTCTTGTAATAAAATTCAACCTCCTTACTAGAGTCTACAAAACACTGTAATTTTGGCTTTTCCCATTTCTCTAACTCATCTTCAACATTCTATTTTGCTTTCTAAAGCCCGGCCATACTAGTCTTATATTAGTTTCTAGAATATGCCAAACTTCATTTGTTCTCACCCCAGGCCATTAATACCTACTATTCCCTTTACTTAAACATTTTTTTCTATCCTACATCTACCTTGAGACCTAGATTAGATGATCCCTTTTCAGAGGCCTGCCTTCTTCAACTACTCAGTTCTAGTCAAGTTTCTTTGCCCTTACATATCTTCCTGGTTTCCAGCCTCCTTTGGAGGTTACTTGCCTTTTGAGTTCTCTACCTGCTTCTTTGTGGAATGTTTTCTTGAAGTAATCAGCATCCCTTTCCTAATGTTACAATTTATAATATGCCTATGACATATATATGTGCTATGTATAAGCTATATATGGGTATATATTTTGTGTGTATATATAACATAGCTTTTTTGATATCTCAACTTAAATGTCTCATTATAATCTCATATACACAAGTCCCAATCTGAACTCATCATTTCCCTCTCCAAACCTTTTCTGACTCTTGTACTCCCTATTTTGTGTCACCACTGACTCAACTCACTTGTTTGCCCAAATCAGGAATCCAAGAGCCACCCTGTATTTTCTCATTTGCCTCTCCCATTCAATCTGTCACTAAACTACTGATTTAACCTCATAGACATCTCCCAGATTTACCCCTTCCTCTTCACTACTTAGCTGAGGTATCTTATTTCTTACTGGAGTTATTATAGACACCTCCAAGGAAGCCTTCCTGTGGCTGTATGATTTTGCTATATCTTCTACTCCCCCAAACATGTGACCTCCACACTACGGTCGGAATGACCTTTCAAATATTCAATTGTGATCAAAATCTGGTTCATGTTCACCTCTCCTGTTTCATTTCCCCCCACTAATTTTCCCCAACTCCATTTACTCCATACTTGACAGGTTTTCTTTTCCCTCTACACTTCCTCCTCCTGTTTTCCTGACTTCTTCCCCCAGGCAACTGCAACAAAAGCAGCATCAGCTGCTCTGGAAACTCTGCCTTCTAGGCCTAAGGGTCAATGTAAGCGTTCCTTGTGCCGGGCTCCTAACCCAGAACTCCTGTTTCTGCATCGCAGTCTTTGTACTCGTTCACTAGCCCTTGCGCCCCGCTGGACCCGACTGTCCTTTTTACCTGTGGCCGCCCCATGTCCCCCAGCACAGACAGACGGGTGTCACCAGAGGGGACACTCAAAGATAATGAAAAATGAGCCAATGAATTAAAGGTAAAAGTTGGGAAAAAAAAAAAAGGATTGAGATTCTGATAGAGTTACTTCAACTCATTTTGTTCCTTTCAGGATGGCCATCTCTGTGAGGTAACATACTCCTGCCTGGTGTAAACCATTTCTCAAACACCCTTCTCCCCGCCAGCCCGCATCCCGGCACCCATTAGACTGCGGGGCCCGCCGGCCGCTGTGACTGCGGACAGCCTCAGTCGTCAGCGCGCGGGCGGCCTCCCTCACAGAGGCGGCCTCCCTCACAGACGCTGCCTGGAGCCCGCCGCCCGGCCCCGCGCAGGAGGCCCGCCTCGCGCCTCCCGGTCCTCGGGCACACAGGGCGGCGGACTGGGGTCTCGAAGGCTGTTCATGCGGGCGCGCGCCCCGTCCAGAGCCAGCCTGTCAGCACCTCGGAGAGGCCACTCGCCGCCTCCCGCGCTCGACGCGCGGCTCCTAGCGGCCCCGCCCGCCAGGGAAGCACGCGCCGACAGTTGAACGGTTCTGGCCTTGCGGGGGTGCGACCGCCCTTGGGGCCCAGCGCCCGAGGCCACGCCCCGCTCCCTTCCCGGGCCCGCCTCGCGCCCCTCGGAGCCGCCCTCGACCCCGCCCCCCGCCGCCACAACCCCGGAGTCGTTCCCCGACGGGCAGCGGGGCGCTCGGCCGCCACGTCTAGGCTGAGCGCGGCGACGCTGCTGCCCCGAAATCCTCCTGGATCTTGAGGCGGTAGGTAGCCGGGGAGGATGAGCGACACCCGGGGACAAAAGTTGGGCCCCGCGGTATGAGGAGACGGGTGGGCGCCGTCTCTGAGGCGAGGGAGAGAAGCTCTGGGGTGGGTCGGGACAGGTCACCGAGGACCCCCACAGGGCCCACAGGTGGGCTACAGAGTCGGGTGGGAGCGAGCAGTCGCACCGGGGGAAGGGACGCCTCGAAGGATCGGGAAACCCCGAGGAGGGGCAAGTGGCAGTGGGAGAGTTACCCTGCTGAGGGGATGTGGACAACAAACCACCACCAGAAAAGCAAACACATAGAGCCTTCTGTCTCTGTCCCAGGATCTGGGTCGGGGTGGCAGGATGGTTTGGAGACTTTTCGTCCCTCATAACCTGTGGTAAAAGGCTTTCATTGCTGGTATTTTAGGCAGAGCTACAGAAAAGGACAGTTACGTTAGTTAGGGGAGCCCCAAACACCTGTCACCTGGACAGTTTTATCCCATCTAAATGTTAAATGGTGTTTGTATTGAAAAATACCTCAAATAGAGGGGGAAGAAAACCCATTTTTTGATTAGTTATAAAGAGAAGGCATGAAATGGAAAATATGATGAAACTCTCTTCGTTTATAGCTTTTTGTTGTTTTAGTTTTAAGTTTTCTGAATAGTGCAACCAGATTTGTGGAATATAAAATGTCTTTCACCACCTGTCATATTGCTTTATTTCTTACTCCTTGAATAGTTCCTTTGTGTTACTTTTCATCATTTCATCAGTATGGTCACTTTACTTACAAGCAGCATTTGGTTTCAAGGAATCTTAACTTTGTAAAAGTAATGTTTTGAATTTGGGAACTGAGATTAAATCCTATCTTGTTTTATGGGAAATAAACACAAGGTAAATGAGAATTTGGGCCTGTCATCTCATTATTTTATTTTATTTTTTATTTTAAAATTTCAGAATATTATGGGGGTACAAACATTTTGGTTACATATATTGCCTTTGCACTCCCCAAGCCAGAGCCCATCCCCCAGACAGTGCCCTGCGCAGCCATTAGGTGTGAATTTACCCATCCCCTCCTGCCCCCTCCCACCTGCCCAGCACCCTAGGAATATTACTTCCACGTGTGCTCATTTAAGTGTTGATCAGTTAGTACCAATTGAATGGTGAGTACATGTGGTGCTTGTTTTTCCATTCTTGTGATACTTCACTTAGTAGAAGGGGTTCCAGCTCTATCTAGGATAATATAAGAGGTGCTAGATCACTTGTTTCTTATGGCTGAGTAGAACTCTATGGTATACATATACCACATTTTATTAATCCACTTATGTATTAATGGACACTTGGGTTGTTTCCACATCTTTGCAATTGTGAATTGTGCTGCTGTAAACATTGGAGTGCAGATGTCTTTATTATAGAATGACTTTTTTTCCTTTGGGTAGATGCCCAGTTCATCATTTTATTTTATATGATTTTACTCATTAATGGCAGCAGAACCATCAGCACTTTACAAAGAAGTCTTGAATTTAAATTGGAGATTTTCAGTATAGTACCTGGCTTCTAAAAACAGTATATAGGATATTTCTTATGTTGTGACCTATGATTAGTATGGCAGTATACTGTGTCTGTAGCATAGTAATCCCTAATTTATTTAGTATTTTAAGAAAAATTTTAAATTGAGGAAATGGAAATTATTAGAACATGCCAATTTATTCAGCATGACTTTATAAAGAAATATTACTTCTCATAGTTAACATTTTTATCCATACATGCAGTGCCCAGATAGAATAGCGGACAGTCAGATGTCTTTCTTTTTCTTACCAAACAGGCAATTTTAGAAATAAGGACATGGGCTTTGTAGTCAAATCCTCACTTCTAGCATTTATTGGTTGTGTGAACTTGGGTATGTCTCTTATTTTTATGAGCCTCAGATTTCTCATCTATGAAGTGGGGCTAATAATAATTTTCTCCACAGTTAAAGTATGGCTCAAAATTAAATGAGATAATATATTTAAAGTATTTAGCATATAGTAGAATCTAATAATGGTATTTTAATTTAAAAAAGAATATTATATGCTGGTTAATAAGATTGTGTTTAAATTGGGAAGTGTGCTTATTCTCCCATTGTACTCACTATATTTTAGAAAACTCTACATTGATTTGTAAAATTTCAGAATTAGTGGTGCCTGAGGATTCATATTTAGTTCAATTTTTTTTTAAATAGAAAAGGAACCTAAGATGTAGTTAGTATTGCCAGATGTGGAATAGAAACTACAACTTAGGTTTCTTGACTTATAGATTGATATTCTATTCATGCAACTTGGCCTTTTAAGCTAATTTGTTAAGTATGTATGAACTTGAAAAAAATTACTTTATTCAAGAACTATTTATCAGCATGTATTAATAGAAAGAATATTTTTGAGACATTGGACCAAAATGTCCTTTAAAAACACTTATGCCACAAAACTATATATTTACATTTTAAAAGACAACCTTATGATAGGCCCACTATCGTAAGGTTGTCCTTTATAATAGTTGATATCATAAATGTCTACTCTCGGTAGTACCAGTAGCTTCAAGGGAAACTTTTTGAACACTACATTCCTATGGGTGAAGCAGGTATTAGAGTTTAAGATGGAAGTTATTTTGTGTACTGAGTTTGTAGTTCAGGCAAGTGTTTATTATTTTTAACTAAACTGAGAATTAGGTTTTGGTTTGTGGAGTGCTATCTTGATTATAATCCCATTAATTAGTTTTGCAATAAAATCACTACGTGTAAATACTTAACTTTTTTCATTAATAACATCATGGTGGTATGTAGTATGCCTTGTAATCTCAAACTAATTCCCGATAATGTCAATGTTTCTATGCAGGCATAGTTTACTTTTTTTTTAACATTAATATTAGAGTACTGCATGGCACCATCTTTTCTAATTTCCTTGACTGATATGTGGATTTACATATGGGAGCCCTCACTGTTAACTTTCTTACTATAAATTGAAGGATAGGTGGTATTAAAGGAGCTTACATTTTTTGTTTACTTGTGTTGCAAAGTCATATAATAGAGTTCTGTAACTCCCCAACTCTTGAAAATCCCTAGTTTTAATACTGTGGATTTGCCTTGCTCAGCAACTGGAAAAGACTTTACAACCTACAACTCAATTTCAGCTGAGCAATGAAAAACAAGGAAGTGTGTGCCAAAGTACTCTATTCTATTGTATTCTGATTCAATAGTTTATGTGGGAAACAGGATGGAAAGTTACTACCTACTAGTATTAGGGGTAGTAAATTAAAATTAAAATGGCTAGGATAAACATTAAAGAAGACAATGTATATTAGATTGCTTTCTGGTCCTCATTTTAAATATACCCTTTCACATAAAAATCAATAAATATTTGTTTGAAGTCTTTTTTTTCTACTTGTTCTTATAGCTTTTTTGTTTCTTGTTATATCAAAGTTATATTGCCAAGAAGTACAGATAGCATTAGTTTTGTTTAGAAGATTGTTAATAGTCATGTTGAAATACTGGTTAACAAATACATTACAAACTAGGTAGGTATTAACTGGAGTACTGACTGGCTTATCTCCTAATTTCAAAAAATCAACTTTTTTGAGCTTAGTTATCATTGCTAACATGCTCGAATGTTTGAGAGATTTTTAAGTTTATGATTTTAACATTAAAATTATATATGCTCAAATACATTTTTAAATAGGATAAAGCATTTCTTGGAACTAAAAGGGAGTTACCCTATATTATACTTGGGAAAACAGTTACTTAGACTTATGATTTCCATGAGATCACATGCCTACAATTATTTCTAGGTGAGGAGGTGCAAATCAAGTGGGCTTTTATTTTTGCCTATGTTTTGATGGGCATAAAAATTTGGAAAGCTTGTGTCCCATGCAGTTATCAGAAAATTTTAGTTATAATGAAGAAGTACTTAAAATTTATAGTTTATTTAGTAAAACTAAACTAGGATACAAAGATAAAGTCTAATTTTTGTGGCCTCAACTCATAGATTAATCAAATATATTTACTATGATATATTTTAATAAAACTGATAGAATACAGTAGGGACCCATGGAGGAGAAAGGTAAAGAAAGAGGAATTATTGTTGTTATTATTTTACTATTAACTATTAGGAACTAGGGAACATAATGTAAACTATTTTATTTAATATTACCTGTTGAGACATGAGGATATTTTCAAAGGAGGTGGCAAGAGCTTGACTTTGCTCTTGACAGAGTAATAGCTATTTGGGAGAAAAGCAGCAAGAGAGTGAGGAAACTCCAGATAGAGCAAGTGAATGTCTAGATATGTGGTGAAAGAAAATAACATTAAAATAACAATTTATCGAACATCTACTGTGTACCAGACACTGTGGTAGACACTAGAAATATACCGGTACTTGACTTATAGAAATGTAATTTAATAGTCACATAATAGGTAATTGCAGCTAGTGCAATAAGACCATGTTGGAAGAAGAGATGCCTGCTTTGTAAACATATAAAAAGTTTACTTAACCAAAAGTTGGGCAATTCTCCCTAGCTGTGAGATGGGAAGAGAGGTTGAGACTAGCTAGATTGTAGAGTGTTGACCACAAGTATGGGTATGGGCTATGACTTCCTACTAGACTCTTGACCTTGGGTACATTACCTTATTTCTCTAAGCCTTATCTGTAAAATGGGAATGATAATAAGATTAGCTAATATTTTCTGAACTCTTACTATGTATTGTGCTCTTACCGGGTATTGTGCTAAGTGCTTTATGTAGATTATTTAGTCTTCATATCTTGCCTAGGAGGTAGAGGCTACTGATAGACATACAGTTATATAACTAGATGGTAGAGCCATGATATGAACCCAGGCAGGCTGATTCTGACTATTATTAGTGCCAAATTTATAGAGTTGTTTTGAATAATATAGTGTAGGCAAGTGGTTTAGTATGAATGACATGGATGCTGGCACCTGCTTCTGTTATTATAATCCAAGAGATGATGGGTAACTGAAGTTTTTAAATCAAAAGTATGTATAAAGAGATCATAGTTTGGAGAGAAAAGACCCTATATATTCATCCATTGGTTCAGGGAATTCTTATTTTATACCTACTTTGGATTCAGTCCAAGTACTGTATTAGTTGCAGGGGACACAGGGTAAATAAAGACATTGATTGTTCCTTGCTTTAAGACGAATCTGTTCCTCTTTTTTGTCTAGCATGGAAGATAAACAATTATAGTACCGTGTTCTCGATATGTCATAATGTAGATAAATTCTTGGTATCCCAAGGACATAGAGGGGGAACATTTGAATCTATTTAAAAGGTGATCAAAGAAATGAAATATGAAATAAGAGCTACTGTGGAATTAAAGAGAGTAGAGGTGAGAATGAAGAAAATAGATTTGAGATATATTTTGGAAGTAGTATGGACAGGAATTAGAGACTAATTATGGGGTGGGAGGCTCTAATTTAGACCATCAAATTAAAGGTATCTTTTACCAAGTGTGGTCCAAGAGAGTTGGTGATGACTTTAAGGAATACAGGAGGAGGGACATCTTTGGGATCAAAGTCATTAATTTGATTTTGGATATGTTGAATTTGAGGTACTTGTGATAACATGTAAATTGAAATATCAAGCAATTGGAAAAATAGAACTGGAATTTAAAAGAGAGGTGGATGCCGGAAATATAAATTACGGCATGTTTATTATATAGGTAGTTGCAATCATGAGAATAGATGAGGTTAGCTAAGAATACCAAAGCCACATTTGGAAGAATCCCTACATTTAATTAGAGAAAAGAATATGAATCAGCTAGGGAAGTTAGAAGAGACAAAGAAATAGGAAACAAACCAAAAGAAAATAGAGTCATGGAAGTTAAGAGAGGGAAATGTTTTAAAGAGGGGGATGTTCAACTGTGACAAATACTATAAAAAGGTCTAAGGTTATTGCATATTATTTTAAATGCTTTTTTGTGTTTGTGTTTTACACCTTATAACATAAGAATCTTCAAATGAGTGTTGTGGTTATTTGTATATATGTAAAGCACCTTGATTATCTTGTCCAAAAGATAAAAATGTATCTTTCCCTCTTAAAGTATGGAACCTCAAGGTCTTCATGACAATGGAAACCAAAAAATTGATTGGTAAATCGCTTCAACCAGCAAGACCTGTTCGTCATCTGACTTCTCCCCCAGGTGAGTAATATAATGTACAGATCTTTAAATATTAATTTGTTAATAGCTAGTTAGTATTTGAAAGACTAACCAATATATAAAGTAGTTATTTCAAGTGATATTTAGAGAAATAATGAAAACCAAGAGTTTAAAGTTTTACCAAAAGAACAATATTTTTAATGATCTACCAGTCTGTAGTCAACCAGACCAATAAAAGTGGGAAGAATAGTCCTTGACTGAAAGTAACTTTGTGTGTTTTTTTTCATATCTAATTTCCCTAGTTAACTGGCTTCTGATCAAGAGCGATAATCCCAATGCAAATTGTGCCCTATGATTATGATCACTGCAGGGCAATAATGCTGGAGAGAGAATTAACCTTTTAAAAGATCTTGAAGGATATACCTAAATGCAAACTAACAAAAAAGATTAGCACAAAACAGCACTTCTACATACTATAGTGGTTATGTCATACTGGTACTCTGGTAGAGGTTAGGGCTGTGTTGGTCTGGAACATATCTAATTTTGCAAAATCTAAACAAAATTCTAAAATTAAATATTTTTCTTTTGCCCATAGAACTATTCTTTTGGACAAATTCTTGAAATACTTGGTATTTAACTCCTAAATTAGAATATTAACCTTTTTATTCTATTCATTACTTGTTTCCAGAATAGCTTCTGTGGTCTAACTTAGGTGATAAACACACACACACACACACATACATATATATATATATACTATTTAAATTTTCTATAGTCCATGTGTTCAACTGAATTAATTTGCTACTTAGAAAATAAAGACTTTTATTGGGTACAGAGATGAAACAGAAAAGGTAGAAATGGCACTAATTCCTGTCCCCTGTTCGTTTTTTCATCCTTAGTTCCTACCAGGCAGATTGTTTCCCCTTTGGTCATGTTTGCTCCCCAGATGGCTATGACTTAGGACAGACAATTGAAATTAATGGCTCATTCTAGAGTTTAGCAATGCTGATGATCCCATATTCTTCTGGTGCACTAGATGCAGTTGTGTAGGGTCAAATCTCAGATTTTATCCTAAAGTGAAGAATAAAAAGCCATTGGCAGCAGCTCTTTTCTGTGACCAGCCTTTTGTCAGCACCCCTCCCTTCATCTCTTCAGATCCAGTTTTTCACTGATCCCTTCTCTCCAAGGCTGTTACATAGGTGAATGGGAGGGGACACAAGGTGGGCAGGTAGCCTTGATCCCTCATTTGCTTATATCCTCTTAAAATCCAAACAGCAGAGTAGGGATTGATTAGGCAGAAAAGTTTAGTAAATTAGAAATTAACTTGAGCCTTTGTCAACACACTTCCATCTTCCCTGGTCAACTCAAGTCCTCAAAGGAATCTTCTACATTTTCTTCAAGACTCAGATTGAATTACTTCCTCTTCTGAAGCCTTCCTGATACCCCCAAACCTATTCTGCTCTCCCTAGTACCTTCTCTAAATCTCTGAAATTACTTACTGTATATCAAATTGTATTATAGTCATTATTTATGAGCTTGTCTTTTAAAGTAGACTATGAACTCTTCTATCTCTGAACTCTTCTCATGTTTGTATACTCATTCTCATCCCCTCATCCCCTAACACTGCTGCTGACATTTCATAGCGTTGGATAAATGTTGAATAAATGCAGTATGAGAAAACATTTTAAAACAGTGCCAATAATATCCTGGACCCTCAAGCTTTTTACGTGATGTTAAATTATTTATTAAAGTCATGGATATTTTAAATAGTTTTTTCTCTCCTAACAGGAACAGTGTTCCCTTTCAACTTTCAAAATGAATATCCATGCAACACTCAGTGCTTACAAAGTGGAGTTAGCAGAGTAAGTCTTAGAAATTATAAAATGAAACATTAGATTGGAAAGTAACATTTGTTAGATGGCTGTTGTGTGCCACATGCTATGCTAAGTGCTTTATATACTTTCTCATAATTTATATTTTAAGCATATATTAAATAGAATATAACACCCATGTACTGTTGCCCAGCATTTTCAAATCTAAATATTTTGCTTTATTTGTTTTTAAAAATTTTAAAGAAAAAACCTAACGGATATAGTTAAAAATCCTATTATATTCCTCCACCATCTCATTTCCTTCCCACCTTTCCCAGAGATAACTATCCTCAATTTGTTAGTTTTTCTATGAATGTATTTGTACTTTTGTTGCAATAAATAGAATTGTTTTATAATTTTATATAAATAATATTATACCTATATATGTGTTTGCCATTTTTATTTCACATTAAGGTTTATATTAAAAATTTAGTTTTTTGACTAAGTAAAATAGTCACAAAGTTTAAAATTCAAAATATGCAGAAAGGCATTTAGTGGAAAGTTTCCCTCTAATCTTTATCCCCCAGTTACCTATTTCCTCTGACCAGAAGTAACCCTTGTACCATTTTCTTATCCAGATACTTCCAGAAATAGACTATGCATGTGTAAGCATATTTATAAATGGAATACTAGGCAACTTTATAATGAATAAAGCAGTTGTATATGCACTGACACAGAAAAATCTTTTAATATATATGAATATACCATATTTTTTGTTCCATTTTCTATTGATGGGCACTTGTTTTTATTTTATAATAAATGCTACAATGACCGTTGTCTGTATGTTTCATTCTACATGTTTGAGACATTCTCTGTGGTATAAAATTGGAGTAGAATTACTATGTTAAAAGGTATTTTTACTTTCAACTTTATTAGATAACTGTCAAATTACTTCCCAAAGTGATTTGTATGAACAATGCATGAGGCCTCTAATTTTTCCACATCCTTACCTTGTTATTGTCAGACTTGAACTTTTTTTTTTCATTTTAAAATTTATTTCAGTCATTTAAAAATGATTGTTTTAGTAATATTCAGAGGCTAGAGGTACCTCCGCTGAATCACTAACTGCACAGAACAGTATTACCCCTTTTATTATTAAAGTATCTTCTGTCCCCATTTTTTTCTTGCCCAGTGGGTACAAAATCATATCTTTTGGTTGGTTTTAATTTTTAATTCTCTGTTACTTGTGAAGTGGAACATCTTTTCATATATTTAGTTTGACCATTTGGATTTCCTCTTTTGTGAATTGCCAATTCATATCATTTGCCCATTTTTCTTGAGTTTTCTTCTTCTTGCTTTATGTGCCTTTAAAATATATTATGGATTCTAATTATTGCTCTTATGAGCATAGCAAATGTTTTCTTTCCTAGGAATATGGTCTGCAAGAGAGTCATTTTATTTTTTGTTGTGTTTTTCAAAAGTTTTAAGTATTAATGTAGTTATATTATCAATGTTTTTCTTTATAATTTCAATTTTTGTTTAAGACATCTTTTGTCAAAAGATATTTTCCTATATATTCTTCCAAAAGCTTTAAAGTTTTGCTTTCATATTTAGTTGTATAGTCTACCTATACAAATCGATTTTTTTTGTATGATATAAGATAGAAATCTAATTTTTTAATATAGGCAGCCAATTGTAAAAGCATAACCTACTGACTAATTCATCCTTTCCACACTTATTGATTATAGGGTCATTATTACATAATAAGTTTTCATATAGATATATCTGTTTCTGGACTGTTTATTTTGTTCCATTGATCTTTTTGTGTATCTCTCTATCGATACCATGTTATTTTAACTACTTTTGCTTTATAATGAGTTTTCTATAAGTCACTAAAATGTTTTGTTTTATTGTTCTAACAGCTAGCATTTCCCTAAATAATATAACAGTAATATTCATAACTTTCGGGAACCATTGACCTTCTTTTAGAAACTTTATATGTAAAAAAAGGAATATATTAAACATTGAGACTTTATAAAGTAAAATCAAATAATGCAATTAAATTACTTCTAAACCTACAATTTTGTCTGCTGCTTCAATTATATTGCAAAAGCTACCAGGACCTATGTCAGAGATACATCATATATTTTTTAAACCACCTTTTTTGAGGTATAATTTACATTCAGTTAAATGAACTCATTTATTCAATAAGTTTTGACAAATATTTACCCTATTAACCCTCAGATGAAGATAAAGAACAATTCCATCTTCCCCCAGTGTGACCTTATAACCCTTTGCAATCATTCACCACTCCTACTTCCACTAACCCTTAACCCTCTTTCCTGCCCCACATATCCACTGTCTACTTCCTTTAACTACAGTTTAGTTTTGACTGTTCTAGAATTTCATATAAATGGAATCTCATATATTATTTGGTGCTGGATTCTTTTGCTCTTTATAATGTTTTTGAGATTTTTTTCATGTTGTATATATCAGTAGTTTTATTTTTAATGTGGGATAGTATCCTACTATATAAATATACAACAATTTGTTAATTCATCAGTTGATGGATATTGGATTGTATCTAGTTTTTGGATATTATGAATAATGGACTGTTATGTACAAGTATTTACGTAGATGTATACATAATACCCAGGAGTGGAATTGATAGGTCATAAAAGTTTGTTTAGCTTTATAAAGTACTGTAAAAATGTTTTCCAAAGGGGTTATAACATTTTACATTCTCACCAGTTAGTGTGTGAGAGTTTCAGTTGCTTCACACCCTTGCCAACATTAGTGTGGTCAATCTTTTTATTTTTAGCCATCTTAGTGTGTAAGTAGTGGTATTTCATTGTGTTTTAAATTTGTGTTTTACTAATGATCAACGAGATTGAACGTCTTATCATAAACTTATTTTTCTTTTTTTTAATTATTTTTATTTTATTTTTGGTGAAGTACCTGTTCAAATCTTTTGCCTATTTCTTTTAATTGGGTTTTTTTTTATTATTGAACCATAACAAGTTTGTTAAAAATCAGCATATCATACATGTATGAATTTATTTCTAAACTCTCTATCATGTTTTACTGATTTATGTTTACCTTTATGTCAACATTACACTTTATAGTCTACTGTAGCTTTATAAGTCTCGAAATCAGGTAGCGAAAGTTCACTAACTTTGTTCTTTTTAAAATTTGTCTTGGCCATTCTAGGTCATTTGCATTTGCATTCAAATTTTAAATGAGCTTGTCAATTTTTATAAAAAAAAAGCCTATGGGCATTTTCATTGAATCTATAAATTTGGGAATAATTGACATCTTAATAATATTGAGTCTTTATGATCTATGAACAAGGCATATCTCTTTATGCTTTGTATTTTCTAACATAGAGATCTTGAACATCTTTTGCCAAATTTATAAGTATTTTATATATTTTCATACTATTATAAATAGTATCTTTTATAAATTTTAAATTTCACTTGTTGGTTGCTAGGATTTGGAAATACAATTGATTTTTGTATGTCGACCTTGTTAAACTCAATTATTAGATCTAGAAGCTTTTTTGTAGAGTCCTTCCTCCCATTCTTGTGCTATTATAGTAATAATTTTACTTTTGTTTGGTCTATAAACACACAATACATGACTACTATTTTTGCTTTTATTCATTTTTTAAATTAGTTTTTAAAAATGAATTAATTCTATTTTACCTTTATTTATTCCATTTCAAGCATTCTTCATTTCTTTGTGTAAGTCCATGTTTCTGTCTGCATTTATCTTCCTTCTGCATGAACAACTTCCTTTAACATATTTATTTTTTATTATTCATAACAAAGTACTTAAAAACTTGGCTTAAGACAAAAACTTATTATTTTTCATGGCCCTGTGGTATGACTGGGCTCAGGTGGCCATTTCTCACCTTAGTTCAGTCATGTGGTTGCAGTCAGATAGTATCTAGGACTAGGAATCATTCAGTAAGACTTAACTGGATTGGATGATCAAAATGGCTCACTCACATGGCTGGCAGTTGATACTGGCCATTGGCTTGGAGCTCAACTGTTGTTATGGACTTGAGAAAGGACCTACAAATGACCTTTTCAAGTGGCTTGGGTTTCTTACAGCACTACGTCTGGGTTCCAAGACTAATATTCCAAGAGACAGGAGGTAGAAGCTCCCAGTCTCTTAGGGCCTGGGACTGGAAACCAGCACATTGTCACTTCTGCTGTCTTAGATTGGTAGGAACAGTCAGATTGCCAGTTTCAGGGGGAGGAGATATAGAATTTACCTCTTGATGGGAGGAGTATCAAAACTTTGTGGCCATCTTTGATCTTTTTAAGTGTCATTTGGATTTCCCTTCATCTGTATTACCAATTCTTGTCCTTTGCCCATTCTTTTTTTAAATTTTTTTTTATTTCAGTATATTACGGGGGTACAAATGTTTAGGTTACATATATTGCCTTTGCCCTGCCCAAGTCAGAGCTTCAAGTGTGTCCATCCCCAGACAGTGCACACTGCACCTATTAGGTGTAAATATATACCCATCTCCTCCTCCCACTTCCCACCTGCCCAATACCAGATGAATGTTACTACTGTGTGTGCACATAAATGTTGATCAGTTAATACCAATTTGATGGTAAGTACATGTGGT
>VBSM01001124.1:36034212-36044392 GCA_008086735.1 Cheirogaleus medius | reverse complement strand
GCCTCAAGTGATCCTCCTGCCTCAACCTCTCAAAGTGCTGGGATTATGGGCTGATATTATTTATAAATCTCACATTTAAAATTTTTATTCCAGAAATGGAGATTGATATGTATTTGTTTCTTCCTATTCTCTTTCCTGATCTCAGTGGTATACATTTGTTTAAGATGAGTGACAGAGACTGGGAACATTTTTTGCTATAGAATATAAAAAAGCTAAATAGAGTATCTTGGAATGCATACTGGGGATTGTACCGTATATTGTGAAGAGCACTTGACTTGAAATTTAAAAAATAAAAATCTCGGTGCTTCTCATGTTTTACTCAAGCCTATTTAACTTTTTCCATTTCCTGAACTTGCCATATTATCCCATGCTCCCCTGCATGTGGCTACTCTTTTACTCCATAAACATCCATTTTTCACCAATTAGCCTGGCTAACTCCTACTAATTCTTCAAGTGTAAATCTAAGCATCATCTCCTGTGTAAAGCCTTTTCCTGACATTTCTAAGCCAAGTGTGACACCCTTACTCAGTCTTATTGCACTTCTGCATATCTTTATTATAGAACTTCACAAATTTTATTGTGATTTGGTATTTTATTTTTCTGTCTGCCTTTTAGTTTGTGAGTCTCTGAGAACAGATACTGGAATGTCATGTTTATCTTTGTATTTCTGATACAAAGCACAGTGCTTGTCATGTCATAGGCATTCTGTGTTTGTTAAATGATTGAGTTCAACAGGGCTGCTGCTACCCATTTGGCATCTTTGCAAAATTAGAAGAGAAACAAAAATTATAGAAAAACACAGGTTTTGTTAGAATAAGATACTTTGCTTCCACCTGCTAGAAAATGCACATCTATGTTGTAAATGGCACTCCTTAAGATGCACAACCTTCATAACTACATGTGGTAGCCCTGAGTTTCAAAAACTAGCTCAACTGTTTCTTATCTGTATACTTTTGGGTTGGTCACCAAATCCTTCTGGACCTGTCTTTCCTTGCCTGTAACACAGTGATCATAATACTTGCTTTATTTTCTTCTATGACCATGGTAATTAAATGAGATAACATATAATCACTTTATGAAACTTTTTATAGGTGTACTTTTTTACATGCTATGAAGATTTAAAATAATCAGTATTTTCAGTTTTTAATGTATGCAGACATGATAAAGTACAATTTTACCTGTGAGTTTGATTTTAGATCTTGCATTTAAGTAGGTGTTACCACGTTAGTGAAGTGTGTGTCTGCTAAAATTTTTCTTAGAAAATTTTTTATTCTTAGAATACTATATTATAGTTAATTCAATCTAATAGGAAGAATTTTGGAAAACCAAAATCTTTGACATTCTCCATTTTTTTCCTATCTCTACTTAAAAAACTCTACTAAAACTTGATGTTTTTCTGATGAAACATAAGATGTCTCAATAGTGTAGAATTATCTCCTTAGTCTTTATTGTGTCATAAGGCTAAATAATGAGTCATTCTGCCTTTAGGCAGTGTTACATTGGTAGCATTTGCAGAAATTTAAGGAATATCTTACAACTTGCCAACTCCATGATTGATGGAGCAGAGATATTCATTTTCTAGGATGGATATCTTCAAAGAACTCTACCATAGTGAATTACATTGGTCTGAGGACTGTTTGCAAACTGATTTTTCTCAGCATAAAAGGAGATCATTTCTTGGGGGTTGATGAAATCTTGCTATTTTGTGTTCTGGGTTTCTCTTATTGGTATAACTGGTGTGTTGTCTGCTTCTAGGGAGATTTATGGAAAGCTAAATTGTTATTGGAATATTTCTTGGTGAGCTTGGAATCAGAAGAAAAGGATTTAGTTAAAACATGGATTTTTAAAATGTGATTAGATTAGTTTAGCCAATCTTACAATAAAGATGGTCTTGCAAATGGGACAAGAAAACCTCTGGGCCAAGGCCTCTCTCTGTTCAGGACATTAAATTCTGCCAATGTTTCTGATTTTCTTTGCTTCATTAGATAAATTAATTTTTTCTTATTTCCTCTATTAATACAAGATGTTGGGCGAAACAGTCCATATGCTTATAAAGTGACATCAGGATTTATTTTACATGAGATTAAAAAAGTAAATACTTTGTTATTGCAGACTGAATAAAAATGTGTTGTTTTCATGAATTAAAAATATTTTTAATGACTTTGGAATTATTTATCTTTAAGACCATATAATTATCTTTAGTTTTATGTTCCCTTTCAAAAATAATTATAATAATGGCAAAAAATACTTATAGATATATGTGAATATATTTTGAAAGATGTTTTTGTTGCTCATTTTTAATAAGCAGACTTGTAATGAGTATTTATCATTTAGCCCCCAAATATGCCTTGACTAATATTTTGATTAGTAGGAAAGTAGTTTTGGGTGGTTAAAAAAAGGTTATATTAAATTTCTAAACCTGAGTTTAAAAATATTTTTTCCTGTTCAACAGTGTAAGACGAATGGAATGCAAACCTTTTCTCAAGGTCTTAATGAACAACAGCAACATCAGTCTCCAGTTAAAAAAGGTAAAATTTTACCATAGTTCCCAATTTCATCACACAATGTCTTAGCAGTCACATAAAGGTAATATTACTTTGTTGCTTAGCTGCAAACCTATGTACATAAGAACTTTTATTATATATTTTTAGGTTGATTTCTGTCTATGTTAGTCAGGCTGTCAGTTTTACTGCTCTAAAAGAGAAACCAGAGTAAATAACAAGGTCTTAAACAACTGTGGTCCTCACCCCCTGGGCCACAGACTGGTATTGGTCCATGGCCTGTTGGGAAGTGGACTGAACAGCAGGAGGTGCGTGGCAGGTGAGCAAGAGTGAGTGTATTTACAGCTACTTCCCATGGCTCCTATCACTGCCTAGCTCCACTGCCTGTCAGACCAGTAGTGGCATTAGATTCTCATAGGAGCGCGAACCCTACTGTAAACTGCATGTACGAGGGATTTAGGTTATGTGCTCCTTATGAGAATCAATGCCTGATGATCTGAGGTGAAGCCAAGGCAGTGGGGAACAGCTGCAAATACAGATTATCAGTAGAGAGGTTTGCACAATAAATGTAATGCACTTGAATCATCCCCAAACCATTCTCTCTCCTGGTCTGTGGAAAAATTGTCTTCCATGAAACTGGTCCCTGGTGCCAAAAAGGTTGGGGCCCACTATTAAACAAGATAGAAGTTTATTCCTAGATTTTCTATATTATGTAAAATTCTGAGCTGCCGTACTGGTTTTGCTCTATGAAGTTTCTCTTTCCCCAGTGTTCTCTATCTTATTGCTGTGCCATCCTCAACACATGGTTTCCATCTCATGGTGCAAGATAACTGCCTCTGCTCCTACCATCACGTCCTCTATCTCACTATTAGTAAGGAGGAAAGGGGAAAGGAAGTTCTCCTTAGGATTGTGACTCAGAAGTTGCATATATTATTTCCATTTACATCACATTGCCAGCTGTACACAGTGACAGGGTAGATTGGGAAATGTAGTCTTTAGCTGTGTAGCAAGCTAATTCTATTACTGAAACAGAAGGAAAGAACTGCTCTTGGGGGAGAACCAACAGTCTCTCCTGTACTAGCTACTTTTGAGATAAAATAAAAATGATTTAATTTAGTTTCCAAATTTTTATCATTCAATCTATGTATGTAGTTTAAAAGTTAAAACGTTCAAAAAGACTTTATTAGCTTTTTATTTTAGTATATACTCCCATATTTCTAAATAAATATTTAAATATTATTTACAAATTTCTCAATTTTTGATATTATATATTGATGTCCTGTCTTGGTAAATGAGAACTCAAGTCTTCCACATCAGTCCTCACTTCTTCACCCTTCCATCTCCCTTTCCTACCACATGGTTATTTCACAAGTTTCAGTTAAAGTTTTAATTATTCTTTAGATTTTTGTGACTGTGTAAATACAGCTGCTTAGCCAAGAGGTGCATATCTCCTTTTTCATGCAACCCATTATTTTTTCAAGATAATGTTTGTGTTTTTCTGTGTTAACTCTTTGCCTACAATGCTCTAACAACTCTGTCACATTTATCTATATGTAATATCTATGCTCAAGTATACTAGTTCTTTTTTTTTCCCTAGAAGGGACTTTCCCTTCACTATCTTCCATTACCCTGTCCCAACATGGACTAGTTCTTTAGTACTGCTGTGCAGCCATTGTCCTGGAATGGATTTTTGCTGTCATCTTAGAATATCCCCTTAGAATCCTTTGATTTCTTTCTTTTTTTTTTTATTAAGTAAAATTCACCATTCACCATTTTAACCATTCTGTTAACCATTTTAATAATAAAATGTACAATCCAGTGGCTTTTAGTACATTCACAGTGTTGTGCAAACATCACTATTATCTAATTCTGGAACATTTTTATCACCCCAAAAAGAAACCTCATACCCGTCAAGCAGTTACTCTCCATTGTCCCCTCTGCCTAGGCACTGGTAAACACTAATCCATTTCTGTCTATATGGATTTAACCTATTCTGGACATTTCATATAAATTGAGTTATACAATATGTGACCTTTTAAAAATCTTTTAAAATATGTAACAGTCACACATATTTTGGGGGTACATGTGATATTTTAATACCTATATACTATGTATAATGATCAAATCAGGGTAATTGGGATATCCATCACCTCAAACATTTATCTTTTCTTTGTGTTGGGAATAATACGTGATCTTTTGTGTCTGGCTTCTTTCACTTATCGTAAGGTTTTCAAGGTTCTTGATGTTGTAGCACTATCAGTACTTCGTTTCTTTTTATGACTAAATAATATTGCATTGCATGGATTATGCCACATTTAGTTTATCCATTTCTCAGTTAGTGCATATTTGGATTTTCACTTTTGGCTATTATGAATAATGCTGCTATGGACATTGGTGTATAAGTTTGAATACCTGTTTTCATTTCTGTCGGGTGTATACCTAGGAACAGACTTGCTGGATCATATGGTAATACTGTTTAACTTTTTGAGGAACTGCCCAATTATATTTCAAAGCAGTTATACCCTTTTACATTCCCAGTAGCAATGTACTAGGATTTCAGTTTCTCAATATCCTTGTTATTCTCTTTTACTATTATAAGCCATCGTAGCTGGTGAGAAGTAGTATCTCATTGTGATTTTTGATTTGCATTTTTCTTATGACTAAAGATGTTGAGTATCTTTTCATGTGTTTGTTGGCCATTTGTGTTTCTTTGGAGAAATGGTCTATTCAAGTCCTTTGACAATATTTTAATTGGGTTGTCTTTTTGTTACTGAGTCGTAAGAGTTCTGGCTACTGTAGTCTTATCTATTATCTATTCTCCTTCTCCTTCTCCCTGCAACCCCTCTCCCTCACCTTTCTCCTCTTTTCTTCTCTCTCTCTCTTTCTCTGTGTGTGTGTATGCGCATGTGTATACATTTATGCTTTCTGGATAAGCGTGTGTGTGTGTGTATGCTTTCTGGATACTAGGTCCTTATCAGATATATAATTTGCACATGTTTTCTTCTCTACTGGAGCTTGTCTTTTCATTTTCTTGATAGTATCTTTTAATGCACAAAGTTTTTACATTTGATGAAGTTTAAGTTATCTATTTTTCCCTTTGTTGCCCATGCTTTTGGTGTCATATCTAAGAAATAATTGCCAAATCTAAGGTTATAAAGATTTACCCTTGTTTCTTTTTGAGAGTTTTATAGTTTTGGCTCTTACATATAGGTCTTGGATCCATTTTGAGTTAATTTTTATGTATGATATAAGATAAAAGTTGAATTTCATTCTTTTTTATGTGCATATCCAGTTGTCCCATTATCATTTGTTAAAAAGACTATTCTTTTTTCACTGAATGGTCTTGGCATCTTTGTTGAAATCAGTTGACCATAGTTGTACATGTTTTTCTTGGACTCTCAATTCTATTCCCGGACTCTCAGTTGTATTCCCTTGTTCTATATGCCTCTCTTCATGTCAGTACCACACTTTTTTGATTACTGTATCTTTGTAGTAAATTTTGAAATTAGGAAGTATAAGTACTCCAACTTTGCTCTTTTTCAAGATTGTTTTGGCTATTTGGGGGTTCTTTGCAATTCCATGTTATTTTTAGGATCAACATTTCCATTTCTGCAAAAGAAGCCATTAGTATTTTGATAGGGATGGCATTGAATCTGTAGATCACTTTGAGGAAATATTGCCATCTTAAGTATTAAATCTTCCAATCCATGATCGTAGGATATCTTCCCATTTAGGTTTTCTTTAACTTCTTCTAGCAATGTTTTTTTTGTTTTGTTTTTTTTTTAGAGACGGGGTCTCGCTCTTGGTCAGGCTGGTTTCGAACTCCTGACCTTGAGCTATCCACCCGCCTCGGCCTCCCAGAGTGCTAGGATTACAGGCGTGAGCCACCGCGCCCGGCCTCTAGCAATGTTTTATAGTTTTCAGTGTACAAGTCTTGCACCTCCTTGGTTACATATATTCCAAAGCATTATATTCTTTTTGATATTATTATAAATTGAATTTTTTGGATCGTTCATTAATAATATACAAAATAAACTTATTTTATGTGGGGACATTACTATGAATTTATGCAAATAAAAAATTCTAAGTGAATATTACAAACAGTTAGTTGTATGCCGAAGGGTTAAATAACCTAGATACAATAGAAAAATTATTAGAAACACAGAATTTACCCAAACTGACTCGAGAAGTAATACAAAATTTGAATAAACCTATAGTAAGCAAGAAGATTGAATCAATAATTAAAAACCTCCCAACAAAGGAAAGTTCAGGACTAGATAGATGGCTTCTCACTTTTGTAAATTCTACTAAACATTTACAGAAGAATTAATACTAATCCTTCTCAAACAATTCTGAAAAATTGAAGAGAAGGAAACACTTCCCAACTGTTGTAAGGCCAGTATTACTATGATAACAAAGCCAAAGATATCATAAGAAAAGAAAACTACAGCCAATATCCCTTTGAATATAGATACAAAAGTCTTCAACAAAATACCAGCAACTTTTTACTATCAACATAGTAAAAAGATTATACACCATGACCAAGTGGTATTAATCTCAGGAATGCAAGGGTAGGTCAACATATGAAAACTAGTAATAATATACCACATTAACAGAATTCAGGAGAAAGAACACATGATCATCTCAATTGATACAGAAAAAGCATTTGACAAAATCCAGTGCTCTTTCCTGATAAAAACTCTTAGCAAGAGAGAAATAGAAGAGAATTCCCTCAACATGATAAAGGGCATATATGAAAAAGCTACAGCTAACATCATATGCAATAATGGAAGACTGAAAGCTTTCCCCCTAATATCAAGAACAAGATAAGAATCCTCACTTTAACTATTTTTATTCAATATTATATTGGAAATTCTAGCCAGAGCCATTAGGCAGTAAAAAGAAATAAAAGGTATTCAAATTGGGAAGGGCAAAGTAAAATTATGTCTGTTCACAGATAACATAATCCTATACAAATGGTCCCCAGCTTACGATGGTTGAACTTACGATTTTTTGATTTTACGATGGTGTGAAAGCAATACATATTTAGTACTTTTCTCGTTATGCTGGGCAGCAGCAGCAAGCTGCAGCTCCCAATCAGCCGTGCATTTTTGACTTACGCTATTTTTAACTTATGATGGGTTTATGGGGATGTAACTCCATCGTAAGTCAAGTAGCCTCTGTGCATAGAAAATCCTAAGAAGTTCACATAAACTATTAGAGCTAATAAATGAATTCAGCAAAGTCGCAGGATACAAGATCATTGTTTATGATTTTAGTAATTTGAGTCTTCTCTCTTTTTTCTTAGTCTAGGTAAAAGTTTGTCAGTTTTTATCTTTTCTAATAGCAAACTTTTGGTTTTGTTGTTTTTTCATTTATCTCCACTCTGATCTTTATTACTTATTTCATTTGTCTAGCATTTTATTTAATTGTTTTTCTAGTTCCTTAAAATGTAATGTTAAATATTGATTTGAGCTATTTCTTCTTTTTTGATGTAGGCATTCATAGCTATAAACTTTGAGCACTGTTTTTGCTGCATCCCTTAAGTTTTGGTATGTTGTGACTTTGTTTTCATTTGTCTCACTTATTTTCTAAGTTCTTTGTTATTTATTCTTTGATACTTTGGATGTTTAAGAGTGTGGTTAATTTCCATATACTTGTGAATTTTCCAGTTTTATTTTGGTTATTGCTTTCTAGTTTTATTCCATTGTGGTCATAGAGAATACTTTGTATTATGAGAATGTTTTAAAATGTACCTGAGACTGTTTTGTGTCCCAACATATAGTCTATCTTGGAGAATGTTCCATGTGTACTTCAGAAGAATGTACGTTCTGCTGTTTTGGGGTGGTATATATATGTCTGTTAGGTTAGTTGACTAATAGTGTTATTCACATCCTCTGTTTCCTTGTTGATCTGTCTAGTTTTTCTTTCTATTACTGAGAATAGGATATTGAAGTCTTCAGTTATTACTGATAAGACGTCTGTTTCTCTGTTAAATTATGTCAGATTTTCTTTCTGTTGTTAGGTACATATATGCCTATGATTGTTAATCTTGATGAATTGATCCTTTTATCATTCTATAATGTCCTTCTTTGTCTCTTATAGCAATTTTTGTTTTAAAAGCTATATAGTTAGATCATGTTTTGTTATCCATTCTACCAGTCTCTACCTTTTAATTGAAGAGTTTAGTACATTTATATTTAATATAATTAACTGACAAGGAAGGACTTACTCCTCCCATTTTACTGTTTGTCATCTATATGTCTTATATCTTTTTTCTTCTTTAATTCCTCCGTTACTTTTTTCTTTTGTGCTTAATGGATATTTTCTATTATACCATATTTCTTTCCTTTTATTTGCCCATATATATGTGTGTGTGTATATATTCCTAGTGGTTGCCCTGAAAATTAATTTATAACACTCTAGTTTGAAGTAATATCAGCGTACTTTTAATATTATGCAAAATGCTCCTCTGTATCTCCATCCTCACCATTATGTTGTTATTATCATGAATTCTAACTTTATTCATTGTATAATCTATCAACATATAGATTTATAATCAACTTAGATTTATAGTTATACATTTTAATGCACTTGTCTTTTAAATCACATAGATGAAAAAGTTGAATTTCATGCTGAAAATTTGTTGACACTGACTTTTATATTTACCTACATAATTACATTTACTAGTGTTCTTTATTTCGTCATACGAATTTTAGTTATTGTGTACTGTCCTTTCATTTCAGCCTGAAGAACTCCCTTTAGCATTTCTTGTAAGGCAGGTTTACAAGCAACAAACTCTCTCAGTATTTAGTTATCTGCAAACCTCTCAATTTCTCTTTCATTTTTGAAGGAAATTTTGTCAGATACAGATTTCTTGGTTGACAGTTTTTTGCTTTCAGCACTTTGAATATGTTATCCCCATGCCTTCTGGCATTCATGGTGCCAGATGAGAAATCAGTTGTTTATCTGACTGAGAATCCCCTTAGAAGTGATGAATTGCTACTGTTTTGCTAACTTAAGGATTTTCTTTGTCTTTTGACAGTTTGATTGTGATGTATCTCAATATGAATCTCTTCGAGTGTATAGATGCTTCTTGACTTATGACAAGGTTACTTCACAATAAACCCATTGTAAGTTGAAAACATCATTAGTTGAAAGGCAGCCCAGAATCTTTGGTCAGAGAATCACCAGAGAATCACAAAGTCTAAAACTTTGTGGTTAGAAATCACTTTCACACCATGATAAAGTAAAAAAATTGTAAGTCAAACCATTGTAAGCTGGGAACTATTTGTATTCTAGTCATAGTTTGTTGAATTTCTTGTATGTATAGATTCATGTCTTTAGTTTTGGAAATTTTTCTTTCATTATTTCTTCAAATATTATTTCTTCCTCCTTCTCCCTCTCTTCTCCTGGGACTCCCATTATGTATTTGTTAGTGTGCTTTATGGTATTCCACAGGTATCTTAGTCTCTGTTCATTTTCTTATTTGTTTTTCTTTCTGCTACTCAAACTGAATAATGTCAATTGAAATTTCTTTAAATTTGCTGATTCTTTCTTCTGCCTGCTCAAATCTTCTGTTGAACCTCTGTAGTAAATTTTTCATTTCAGTTATTGTGCTTCTCAAGAATTTCTGTCTGGGTTTTTAAAAACAATTTTTCTCTCTTTATTCATACTTT
>VBSM01001124.1:35846982-36034112 GCA_008086735.1 Cheirogaleus medius | reverse complement strand
ATGTTATAATGTGCTCTGGAAATCAGATTTTCTTCCTTTGCCAAGGTTTGTTATTGGTCCTTATCGTGTATTAGTTGTTGGTTTAGTAACTTCTCTGAACTAATATTATAAAGTCTGTGTCCTTTATCATGTATGATCATGAAAGTTTCTGTTCTATTACCTTAGTGATCAGCTAGTGATTTGACAGAGATTTCCTTTAATGCTTAGAACTAAAACAAAACAAAGCAAAAAACAAACTCCTCTTCCAGTCTTTTAATATGGCCTTAGTGTATGGCCTTCTATTCTCAGCCAGGCATTTTACAACTCTGCCCTTTGCCTTTACTTCCTGCTTGCAAAGAATCTAAAGATCAGCAAGAGGTGAGTGCTTAGGATCTTTTCAAGTCTTTCTGTGAGTATGAGCCTACCTTTGGCAAGCTTGTGGTTTCCTAAATGCTCAGGAATATCTGGGATTATTTTTAGTGCCCTTCCTCAAAGCATTGTGTTTTCTAGCTTCTCCTCCCAAGCTTTTCAATATGCCTAATATTTGCTCCAGCTGCCCCTTGCCCCAGGTGGAAGCTGCTAATATATTTCCCTCTAAATGTTTGACAAATTGATTCTAAGTAGCAGCCTCAATTCTAAGAAGGTTCTTTCTTAGATTAAATACTGGCAAGCTTCCTAATATGGTTCTTCAGGGAGCCACCAGAAAGGTCAAAACAAATAACCATAATTCTTTGAGAATAAAGTCTGTACTGTTCAATCTAATTCTGGAAACCTATATAAGTAATGAGGGCTATTATCTGCAAGGCCATGGCTGAGCTGGGTAGTGGGGGATTGTTTCAGGTAAAATAAAATGCCATAAAACTTTTTGTAAATTCAGCTGTTTTTTCTTCACTAAGTATTCTCATTTTTTAATAAGCTTTGGTTAGATTCCAGAGTTTGAGAAAGCTGATTCTGACAGTTTTTATGAGCTTATTTGTTGCTTTTGTAGAGGGACAGACTTAAACATCCATATTTGGCCTTTTTCACTGACATCACTCAAATGTTTCCGGATTCCTGTGTTTTATTCTTTATTAGCTTACCTCCTCATTTTGCTCCAGTGCATTCTCCAGGAGTTTCATAAAAAAGGGTACTGGATTAGTGAATTCTTTGAGTTTGTATTAGAAAATATCTTTATTTTACTCTCACACTTCATTGATAGGTTGGCTAAATAGAAAATTTCAGGTTAAGGATGAACCTTAAAATTGTTACGTCAAGTGAAAGAAGCCAGACCCCAAAATTCAGATATTGTAAGCTTCCTTTTATATGAAATGTCTCGAAAGGGGAACTCTATAGAAATATAAAGTAGCTTAATGGTAGAATTCTTCAATCTCAAAACTTTGGGTCTTCCAATGTGAAGTTTTTTGTGTATTTCTTTGATAATTTTTCTCCTCTCCATTTCTTTGTGTTCTCTTTCAAAAACTCCTATTATTGTCAGATATAAGTGAGATTAGCCCACTGGAATTGACTCTCTCATGTTCTCATATTTACTTTTTTATTTTACATCTTTTCATCTTTTTGTTTTACTTCCTAAGAGCTTTCCTCAGTTTCTTCCTGTGACAGCACAGTCCAGAGAACACTTTGAAATTGAGTATTAAACATTAGTGGTTTTACAAGCTACTAGTTGTTCCCATCACTGGAAAATTCTCTTTGTCTGCTTCCATATAGCATTGTGTTTTCTAGCTTCTCCTCCCAAGCTTTTCAATATGCCTAATATTTGCTCCAGCTGCCAAAAACTGCCAATTCTTTCGCTCTCTATCTTTCTTATTGTCCAAATGCAGAATCCTCTGGCCCCCAACTTCTATTCCTTTTTTAAAAGAGTTTTATTGAGGTATAATTTATATACCATAAATATCACCACTTTAAGTGTATACCTCTTTGTCTTTTTAGTATATTTACATAGTTGTGCAACCATCACCACAATTCAGTGTTAGAATATTTCCATCACTACAAAGGGAACCAAGTACATAATTCCCACACAACTAATACTAATCTGATTACTATCTCTCTATTGATATACCATTTGTGCACACTTAATATAAATGTAATAATCATACAATATGTAATATTTTACATATGGCATCTTTTAATGTTTTTAAGACTCATTCATATTGTAGCATGTATTAGTTTCTGTTTTTTATTGGTGGATATGCATTCCATTGTATGGTTACACACATTTTGTTTATCCATGTACCAGCTGATGAATATTTATATTGTTTTCAGTTTTTTACTATTGTGAATAATGCTCCTATGAACATTCCTAAAGAAATTTTTATGTGGACATTTGTTTAATTTCTTTGGGTAGAAGTGGAATTACTAGGTCTTATGATACATGTATGTATCACCTCATGAAAAAGTTTCAGAGTAACTGTATCACCAGCAATATCTGCATATTTGAGTTGCTGTGAGTCCTTGCCAGCACTTGGTATTGACAGTTCATTATTACTATTTTTTCTTAGTTTTAGCAATTCTAATAGGTCCTGATTTCCACATAAAAGGGAATGAAAACATATTTCAACACAAAAAACTTGTGGTCTATACATTTCATAAAGGTTGCTAAATGTTGGCATAAAGTTATGCATAGTATCTCTTATTGTCTATTTACTGTCTTATAGGATCTGTGGTGATAACCTCATCATCATTCTTGGTATTGGTCATTTGTGCTTTTTTTTATCATTCTATGTAGAGATTTGTCAATTTTGTTTCTCTTCAACGAACCAGGTTTTGGCTTTTTAATTTTATATATTTTCTATTTTGGTGATTTTTCTTCTTCTTTTTATAAATACTTTTCTTCTACTTTGGGTTTAGTTTGCTTTTCTTTTTCTAGTATTTTAAGGTAGATTGTTAGGTCATTTGTTGTAGATTTTTTTTTACCTTATTATAAGAATTTATGTTTCCATTGAAATACTGCTTTAGCTGCATGCACTCCACAGATTTTGACATGTTGTATTTGAAATTGGTGTTCAGTTTAAAATATTTTTAATTTCCTTATTTTATATTGGTTCATGAATTTTTTGAAGTGAATTTTTTTTATTTGGCTTCCAAAATATTTTTTGTAGATATATTATTATTATGAATTGTGCCTAATTTAATTTTGTTGTCAGAGTATACAATCTGTATGATTTTAAGCCTCTTAAATTTGTTTAGGCTTGTTTTATGGCCCAGCATTTGGTCCATCTTGGTGAAGATACTTGAAAAGAATTTGTATTTTGCAGTTATTACTTAAATCAAGGTGGCTGATTTAGATAAGATTTATGTCTTTACTGCTTTTTTGGTGTCTAGTTCTATCAATTGATGGAGGGTTTTTACATTATCTGACTATTGTGGAATTGTCTGTTTCCCATTTTATTTCTGTTAATTTTTGCTTCATGTATTTCAAAACTCTGTATTAGGCACAACATATTGATAATTGTTATCTCTTTGGTATTAAGATAACCAGCCTTCTTACTCCTAGTTTTTGCATGTATATCTTTTTATATCCATTTACTTTCAACCTATATGTGCCATATTTAATGCATGTCTCTTGCAGACAGCAGATAGTAGGGTCTTCCTTTTTTATCCATTCTGTCAACTCACAGCCTTTAATTTAGTGTTTAACCTGGGGCATCAGAAAACTATGGTCCACAGGCCAGTGCCACACCTTCATCCATATATTTTTGCCTGCTTTTATGCTGTAAGACTGAATTGAGTAGTTGTGATGGTGGTTGTATGGTCCCCATATTCTCAAATATTTACTATCTAGCCTTTTAGAGAAAAATTTTACTGATCCCTGTCATAAATCACATAAGTTAACATTTAATGTTTGTCAATATGGTTGGATTTAGGTCTATTACTTTATTATCTGTTTTCACTTTGTCTTCTCTGTTTTTTGTTTGTTTGGTTGTTTTTCCTTTTCCCCTTTACTGCCTTCTTTTGAGTGTTTTAGATTTTTGTTAGTATTTCATTTTAATTTATCCATTGGATTTTTGGCTATATTTCTTTGTATTTTTTTTGTATTCTTTAAATGGTTGTTCTAGGAATTATATTATCTAAACTTTCTCAATTATAATCTAGGGATTTATAATATATAACCTTTCTACTTGTTAATATTTTACTACTTCATACATAATGGTGATGGTAAAACCTTGCAACCATATGCAAGTCCCTTCCCTTCACCTCACTGCACTGACCTTGTTACTATAGTTATGTAGATTATATCTCCATACCTTGAAAACTACACCAGTGTTAGAATTTTAGCTTTCCAACAGTATTGTATATTTTTTATAAAACTTGGAAAAAAAGAATCTGTTATACTTATCCAGCTATTTACCATCTTTTTTGTTCTTTATTTCTGAAGAGTAAAGTTTCCATCTGGTATAATTTCCCTTCAGCCTGAAGAACTTCCTTTAGCATTAAGTGTAGATCATGTCTGCTAGAGATGAATTCTTGTAGTTTTCCTTTATCTGAAAATGCCTTTACTTCACATGCATTTCTGAGGGATTTTTTTTAAAATTGAATATGGAATTCTGGGTTACTGTTCTTTTGTTTTTGCACTTTAAAAATATTTTTCCACTGTCTTCTGGCCCAGCATGTGGTCTATCTTGGTGATAGTTTCTGGTGATCATTTCTGATGAGAAATGTGCAGATATTTGAATCATTATTCCCCTTGAAGATAGGGGCCCTATCTTGGGGCTTATTCACCATTACCTAGCATAATCCCTGGTACACAGTAGGTATACAGTAAGTATTTCTTGAATTGAATTTATTTTTATTATGTTTAGTTTATAGTATTGATTAAGACTAGATAGGCTCATTAAGTTTCCATTTTAGCAGGATCTAAATTGCCCAACAGGTGTTACTGCTGTTATATTTTATAATACCAGATCATTTTATTAGACCTGAATAACCAGATGAAAAAGCCATGCCTTACCTACCCATTTTCTCAAACAGTTGTTTGCCATTTTCCCTTGGTTACTTGGCTTCCTTGCCATGTTAAAGGAAAATTGGAGGCAGTAGATGTTTTTCAAAGCTTTTGTTCTTCCCCCCTCTTTTGCATAGATACTACTCATCATTTTATAAAATAATGAAGTTAAGATACATCCAGAAAGAACTGAGCCAAAAGTGATCTAGACAGTTCTGTGTTTTATAACATTACATTTGATGTTTAATATCTACAGAGAGAATTAAATACAGCAGAGATTTCCTGTTGAAGCTCTCAAGTGTTTCCATCTGCAGAAAAAAACCAGACTTTCTGCCTGATCATCCCATTGTACTTCAAAAGCCAGTAGGTAGTTTTCTAATTTTGTATTGTAACATTGTATTCCAAAATATTTGTCTTTAACATTTTCATTTGACTCTACTTCTAGATTTATAACCTTTCTTACTGCAAAATATAATTCAGAAAAGTACAAAAATCTAAAGGCATATAACTAATTATTATAAAGTAATTACCATTCAAGAAATAGAATGGAATAGTTGTATTTTTTTCAGAAATATTTTTCTGTTGAGAGGTCATGAAAATATTATGCCATATTCTAAAAGTTCTATTTTGTTTTTCAATTAAGTTCTATAATCCACCTGGAATTGATTTTACTGTATGTTGTGAGATAGGAGTCAAGTTTTGCTTTTTTCTACATGGTTATCTTAGTCATTTTAGTAATGTTTATTTAAAAGGATAGTCCTCTGACAACTTTGTGGCAATATAGGCATGGTCTGTTTGTGGGCTCTCTATTCTGTTCGATTAGGCTTTTTGTACAGTAAAACAAGTCATTTATTTTTCTTCAACATGTCTTTGCTATTTTTAGCTCTTTATATTTCTATGTTATCCTGTTAAATTCTATCTATATGAATATACACAATACATACATACATACATACATATATATTTTCAGATATTTATTAGAAAGGACATGGGTTTTGGCATCAGACCTTGTGTTCAATTTGTAAGTCCATTCTGTGTACTGATAATTCAAACTTGGACAAGTCACTTAACCTCATTGAGCCACGGTTTTGCAATTACAGATAAGGATGGTAATCTCCTCTGGTTGTTAGGATTAAATAAAATAATGCATGAGAGTGTTTAGGATAGTACCTATCTCTCATTATGTACTTAGTAAATGATTTCTATCCTTTATGGTCTCTATTTAAATTTAACTGGAATTTGACTTTAATCTGTTAGGGTTTTCATAAATACTTTTATATAGGTAAAGGCAACTAAGATACTATTGAGATAAGAATAGAATGTGAGATATAGACTACTACCTTCTGTCTCCATTTCTGGGAGTCTAACCCTTTGGAATCCATAGTATTTTTTCTCAATTACAATTTTAAAATATTTTATATTCTTTATAGTTTATATCAATATTTCTTAATTTAAACTCCCTAACTTACCTCAGCCAATTCTTCTTTTAAAATTAATTAAAGCATATATTAAAACTTTTTTGACTAGCCTTAAAAAGACCAACTTTTAAAATAATACTTCTCAAATAGGCATATTTAGTGAGGAAAAATGTACTTGATAATGTTTGAATTTTCCCACCTGTTCAAAGATCTTTGGGATAGGTAATCCTTGGTCCATAAGAATAAATATAAACTTCAGTGTTATATAAAATATAGTCACTTTTTCATTTGCAGACTTTCCATCTTTAATATTTTATTTTGTAAATAAAAGTTTGACATACACTTTATTTGGAACAAACCTACACATTAGAATTAAGTTTACTTTTGATTTATGCATTAATACATTTTTTAAAGCTAGATACCACAGAAACAGACAACAGTTTAGAATACAATTAAATATATTTAAAAATGAATTACATGTATTTTTTAAACACAGAAGAACTGTTTTGTTATTTGACAATTCCAGTTACTTTAATAGATTCTATAGTAACATGCATTTAGATCTGTAAACACTTAGTAGGCTCACAGTATTTTGGTTTGATAAACTAATTAGAAAAAATGTATTCAATCAACTGATAAATCTTTCTTTTATATTACAGGAAAACAACCAAAGTTTTAAGTAGCATTTTAAGAACAGATGAATTTGAAGATAAAGAATTATTTGTTTTATATTTTGGACACCTGCAAATGAAGTGGATCTATAACAATAACTGTAAAGGACTGTGACAATTCAATTTATTTTTAATTTTGATGGTTGGCTATTTGGTTTCTCTTAAAATGAGAAAGAGATATTTTAAACTATAAAGAATTTTCTAATCAGTTTCAGCTTTGCAGGCAGTTTCCTGCATAAATTGGGAAGTAACACTGGAAAGTAGGAATTTGGTTAGTGAAGTGGGAAGACTGTGTAATTACAATTTGCATGCTACTTGCAATTTTTTGCTTTTCATCACTTGTAATAATGGAATGGAAATGTAAGCTGTAAAGATTCTCAAATATAAAGTATTTGCTACAAGGTATATATGGTACATAATTTCTTAAAATTGCTTTTGTTTTGTTTCCCACTGATTTCAGACCAGTGTGTGAATGGATCATTACAATCTCTCCAGAGGCTTAGAACAAGAGTGATTCAGGATGTTCAATTCATGGTTCTCAATTTTTTCATAGACGTTTCTTTTCAAATATATGATTGGTCTCTAGGTGTTTGATAACATTGCCTAAATTCATAATAGCAGAAATTGACAATTTAGAAACAATAATAGTAATGAAACTAAAGTTGAAAAATAATTTCTACTTATGTCATTAATCAGACTATATGAACAGAGTTGCACAATTGCAAAATAAAACCGGTATCTTTATTTCCAAAAGAGGAAAAATTTAGGCATTTTCAAATAATTGAGTTGTGTTAAGTTTCTATTCTATAATTTTTTTTATAACAACATGTATGGATGAAGAATTTTGGGGTTTAAACTTTTAATTCTAGAAATTTTATACAATAAATCTGCAATTTGTCACTGTGGATGTTACTGTTAAAAAAAAAAAGGGGTTTCTTCCAGCATAGTGTCCAAAAAAATTGCTGATACAAAGGTAAGTGTAAATTCTGCCTTCTTCTCTCAGATCCCTGGGTCTATTGGCAAGGCATTTCAAGGCCATCATTTGGCAGAAAGTTTTGTTTCACTGAATTGTGAACTCCTAAAACCCCTACCTTTTTCTTCATTAGTTGTTGGGCTTGTTACCCAGATTCAAGCTTTTAGCCCTTGGTATGTTTCCTCCTATCTTGGTCTTCCAGTACCCTCTTTTTTAGTACTTTGTTCCCCAGGAAAATGGGTTGTTTTTTAAATAGGAAAAAAAAAAACCACTGCATTAACCATAAATGTATTGCTTACTTTAAAATGAGATATATACATTTAGGGACAGGTGTTTTCATTTGTTTTTTACCCTATTATTTTCCTTTTCTACTCTAAGTTCCAGTAGTATATATGTATATGAATAGTCACACAGCTCTCACAAACATACACAAAAATATATAATTTGTAGAAGAGCTGGAGTCAAAATTATCATCTAATTAAATTGGTTTACTTTATTGTTTGCCTATTCTTAAGTCTTTTTAATTCTAATTTAAGAAATATGATAGAACTTATTCCAGTTTGGAATCTAAAGAGACCTTCCATTTAGCACTGTTACTGAGGACAGAACCCCTTTAAAGTCATAAATACCATGCTACTTTGGAAACTGCCTAGTACTCAAAAACTTTGATATGCTTTTTGAATTGGATACTGAAATGAACCAACCAAAGCAATGTTTTGATTGGCTATAATTTGTATTTTTGAAACCATTTATAACCACTGTTTAAAGAAGAGTTTGTATATCAAAAGACGAGTAGGTTTCAAAGTCTTTTGATCCTTTCTTATTATCTACAATCAGAGTAAGACCACAAAGACGGTTTTGTTATCTATTTGCCTTTTTACATGTGTATAGCTTGTTTGAATAATCATTGTACATCTCCATTAATGTTGTTCTTTGCTTTGTATATAAATTAAAAGAGTTGAGCCAGGTGTTGTTTCATAGTGCTTATCATCCTCCGAGTTGACCAGAGACACATATATATGCACACACATGTGCATATGTACAATATGTCACAATTTACTAATTTCTAATAGAAACTATGAACATGTACTTATTTAGATTGAATGAGCACTGAGTATACAAAGGTATTGGTCAGAGTTGATATTTCGTAAATTAGATTGAGAGAACATTTTAGGTCAAATTTTATATTTGAGAAATAAAATTTTAATTCAACCTTCCTTTTTTCCTGAGTTTCTAACAGTGAAAAATCAGGAAAATTTTACCATTTAGTTTTTTCCCTGAAGACTTGTGGTTTCAAAGAAACTTGGGCTGGAGAATAACATGATAACATATTTTTACATGTATTATATTTCATTAGCAGGGTTTATAATCAGATTATTTTTAAAAATATTTAATTTCTGAGCTTGTAGAGCAGTATATATAAGGTACATAGTTTTAGTCATTCTAAATGTGTTGAAACTGGAAAACAGATGTCTTCTGTCCAGTACTTTCTCTACTATCATGACTTCCCTAAAGTTTTTGTTTTATATTTCCTCTTTATTCATTTTGGTTAAATGAATAAAGTATTCATTTTATTTTTAAAGTATTTTGAAATCCTTATTTAAATGCAAATATCTATTTTTATAAGAAAAATTAGCTCTTTGGATAACATACCAAAATCATATGCCATAAAATTTTAATGAGATTTCCCCCAAATAAAACTTTTTTTCTTGATATGTTTAACTTACAGGGAATTAAGATGCTAATAAATGATACAGTGGTGATATATCACCATTATATAGTAAATGATATATTATTAAATGGTACTCTAACATCACAGAATTGTTCACTTTTGAAAAACCAGTATATAATCTGACAGATGGACAAAGATACTATAGGTTATAGCCAAGGTTGTTTTATGCCTATGTACTAACTTTTTAGGTAATGTAAAGAAACTAGTCACAGGACCATGAGTTGGGGATGGAGTAGACATTATTGAAGAATAAGCTTCACTCACAGGAAATCTGTTACTTAAAAATCACAAAATGCTGATTTAACCCTTTGTATAGTATATAACAGTCTACAAAATCTGTCCTATGAAGTAATGCTCTAAAAGTTCCCAAAGACTTGATATGCTTTTTCACAATATCATTCCTTTATGCATATGCTTTTTTCCCACATATTAGGATTTTGTCACTAAATGGTTTAAGTTGGTTACAATGTAGCAAAGCATTTAGCATCAAATATTGAGAATACTGAACTTTTAAAATTTAGCTAAAATTCACATGAATGATAAAGTTATAGAATACATTTTAAAAGAGTGCACTTAGAGCTAACATATTAAATAAAAGTATACAGTAAATTAACAACCACAGAGAATTTTCTAATTAACATTTTAGGTAGGAACACTTGTTTTATACTTGGAACCATA
The DNA here is from genome assembly GCA_008086735.1 of Cheirogaleus medius. Classification (NCBI taxonomy): domain Eukaryota; kingdom Metazoa; phylum Chordata; class Mammalia; order Primates; family Cheirogaleidae; genus Cheirogaleus; species Cheirogaleus medius. The sequence goes on along the minus strand of VBSM01001124.1, from coordinate 36,023,725 downwards.
AAGAAAATGTCTAGTAACATCTAGTTGTTGTTCAGGATCCACCATGAAGCTGAAAAGAGAGAAACATTTTTTAAAATAATGAAAATAACTTTTAGAGCAAAGAAATTTCAAGGTACAAATCATTCTTAAAGAGATCATTCCCCTCACACCTTTAGTCTGCATAATTCCTTATCTTTCTAGTCACTGTTTCCTGACTATTTGAGCCAATATTGAATAGAACTATGCAATTGTTATTTATACCATATTTTTTGGCACTTTGTCATAGTCTAAAATTTTTTGTTATTTACGAATAGAGCTTTATTTGGCAACAAGATTATAAATACCCTGAAGATAAAATCATGTTGTTGTTGCTTTAATGTACCCAACCCTGGTAGTAGTAAAGAAATATATAAGATACTTCTACATATAGATTTCAGAAAGATTGAGTGTAAGCATTTGTGTTATAAACAATATTTTCAGTATATCTATATTGTAAAATTGGAAATTTTTACCCCAATGAATATAAATATCCCAAAGACAAACCTATGACAAAGAAGTATGATTGGTAAATGCTGTGAGAAAAACACATAAATGGAAAGGATTAAAATTTGCTTTCAAAGATGCTTAAAGTAATTTGCTGGCAGTAGTATCTTTCTTACTGTGTATCCTCTTTTTTTATAACCATAGGCCTTTCTCTTATGCCAAGGGATGTTCTGCCCCACAGACCAAGTTCTTATATTTTTTTGGTCTGGGTGGTTTTGATGGCTAATGGACCTGGGCTTCCGTATTCCAGTTTGCCTCATTTGAATATTTGTATTTGAGAGTTCATAAGAATATATTTTAGTTTGTATTTTCATATCTGGATACAGTCTGGTTTAGTTGCTTTATTTCTTGAAATGCATCTTAGATAAACCACCTATTAACAAAAAAGCAATCTTATTAAAAATCATAATTTATCATTTAAATTAGAAAAACCTACTCATCCTGTGTTTCTAAATGTAATAGCTCTTTTTTTCTTTCAGATTTTAATTTTAGGTCTAAATATGTGAAACTCTAATACATTTTTAATTGTTTTTATTTTTAATCTTCACAGTCATTATAATATACAAAATGCACAAAACTGGTTATTAAAAATATTAGAAGTCATATGGCCATTAAAACCCATAAATAATATTTATATACTAATTTCAGCTTGCTGGAATGTGTCTGCTGTTGCAACTGTAAATCTTTGACTTTAAAATAGAATGGGATGCACAAATAAATGTTAAAATTTTGTTTGATGTAGGTTTAAAAATTGTGTTAGAAATCAAGCCTACCTTGTCTTTTTGTTTTATCAAATTCCAGTGATCATTGTTAAGATTAAATGTGATATGAAAATTAATGCAAAATAGGGCAGCAATGAAAAGGCATTAAATTGTATTAAATCTGGGCTAAGAAAACAAGAATTTCTCCAGTTTTATTTGTGCTCATCTTTTCTCTCTAAATTGGAAAATGAGTAATGTAGTGCATATACCAATGACACTAACAGTGCATAGAAAGTTAGTCCAAGATAATGATGAAGTTTGACAAGAAAACTCTATCAAGTTACTTTACATTTTCAGTTCTTACTATAGCATTTTTTCCCCACTGATAACTCATTAGCCTCTCTTTCTATCCTCCCTTTCTACTCTAATTTTATTCAGGGGTTTTCTTTCCTGAAAGGACTCAAGACACCAATAAAAGCAAGCTTGTTCCTTTCTTTCTACATTGTTGACCCAGTGGTTTCAGGATGGAGAGAGTTGAAAACGGGTATGTTAGCAGACACAAAAATTATAAATGTCAGGACTTCTTGGAAATGTTCATGACCAAAGACCAATGTATTTATGATGACATCAAAATCCTTATTCATTCCTTAAGAAATATTTGTTGCTGTATGCCATATACCAGCAGTCCCCAGCCTTTTTGGCACCAGGGACCGGTTTCATGGAAGACTATTTTTTCATGGACCAGGTGGACAGGGGATGGTTTTGGGATGATTCAAGCGCATTACATTTATTGTGCAGTCAAACCTCTCTAATGATCATCTGTATTTGCAGCTGCTCCACAACACTAGCATCACCGCCTCAGCTCCACCTCAGATCATCAGGCATTAGATTCTCATAAGTAGCATGCAACCTAGCTCCCTCACATGTGCCGTTTTACAGTAGGGTTCGTGCTCCTATGAGAATCTAATGCCACCGCTGATCTGACAGGAGGTGGCGCTCAGGCTGTCATGTAATGGATGGGGAGTGGCTATGAATACAGATGAAACTCTTGCTGGCTTGCCTGCCACTCCCCTCCTGCTGTGTGGCTTGATTTTTAACAGGCCACAGACCAGTACCAGTCTGCAGGCCGGGTGTGTGTGTGTGTTAGGGACTGTAGCCATACACTGTACCTATATTGCATTAGGATAGGGAATATCAAGGTAAATAAGATGTGGATCATACTTTCCTGCATGTATGTACAAAGGCTATAGCAGTCATATTTACAGAAATTGAGTTCTAGGACTTTTATCCCCATTTATAACATATTGTTCAAGCCTGGTACAATAGTTAAAACTTTCTTGGATAATTTGAAGACAGTCACTGAAGTCTGTTCCTTAATAACCTGTGCTACCATGCTGTCTGCACCTGTGCTGTACCTTTCCTCAAGCTATGATGCATCCTAATTTAAACTGCCTGAGTCAAATTGTGAATCATGAGAAATTTCAACCATATTCATGGCTTTCCTATTTGAGGATTAAATTTGAGCTATACATCAAGAGAAATTCTACAAGTCTACCATTCTCTAGGCCAAAGCTTTCCTTAAGATCTAGACTCTAGAGAAAACACATAACTAGAGTTCAGCCTGAGACTGTGAGTCAGCCAACTTGAAAGCATTCACACCTGATTTCCTTCATTTCCTCACCTACCTTTAATTCCAGAATTTACTTTTCACCTTCCATTTGTCCCCCAATCCATCAAAATCTATCCGAATTTTAAATTCCTACCACTCTATTAAAACTGTTCTCTTGAACAGTGACCTTGTCAAATCCAATTTCCAATCCCATTCTCTTCATTCTCTACTATACATCCTTCCCTCCCACCCCCTGGAACACTGTATCCTTGCATTTTACTCCTCTTTTGGTTTCCTTGATCCTCCAGTACTCTGATTCTCCTACCTCTGATTGGTTCCCCTGTCTCCTTAATAAAGAAGGCTTTTCTCCATCTACCAACTTTTTTAAAGAAAGGCATCTCCCCAGGCTTCTGCTACATATTTTGTTCTTATCTTCATACTTTCTAACCAATCCCAGGCTTCAGCAATCATCTTGTGCTTAACTCCTGAAAATTGCATCTGCAAATGGAGTCTTAAACTCTTTGGCTAGCTTCTGGTTCAGGTGCTTTTCTTCCCTGGCCTAGATTATTGTCCTGCCTGGTTAATCTGTCTTCTCCATGACATCCACATCTTTCTCTCCTGTCAGTTATTACCGATTACAGTATGTCACCATCCCTCTCAGAAACCTTAAATGACTCCAGATTACTTTTCAGACTCCTCACTGTGACATTGTCAACATCATTTATCACTCTCTCCCCACATGTGCCATATATAAACCTTATGCCTTAGTCATACCTTTGCACCAAGAAGCCAATCACATTCATATTTCTTGCATTTCTTCATGTCTAGAATTTACCAAAGTACCCTTCCTCTCCACCTTTACTTGTCCAAATCTCTTAAGATCTAGCTCAAGTCATTTTCTAAAAACTATTAAGTTAAAGAAGTAATCACTTCTCCAAGTCCAGAAAGCACATACTACCTTTAATAGTAACTACTATTTTATACCCTGAGCTGTTTTTTTTTTCCTGCAAACACTTGTCTTTGCAAAATTTCTGTCAAACTGGACAGAAAGCACTTTATGGGTAGGATTGTGTTTTTACTTTTTACCCTTTTTACCCCCAACACAGTGCTTGTTCAGAACTGGTGCTCAAATCAGTGCCAGTAAATAGACAAAGGACCTCAGCAAGCCCAGTGCCTAGCACATATTCATACTCAGTACATATATGTTTAATCGGTACTTGAATGGATGAGTAGATGAACAAATGAATTCTGATTCTCAGTTATCTCAAATGAGCTTTAGCTAGGCCAAGAACCTGCTGTCTTGGGGCCACATGTGGCCTTCTGGATCTTTGAGTGTGGCCTTTTGACTGAATCCAAATTTTACAGAATGAATCCTTTTAATAAAGCGATTTGTTCTGTGAAGTTTGGATTTGGTCGAGGGGCCACACGTGGGGATCTGGAGGGCCACATGTAGTCTTGAGGCTGCAGGTTCCCCACCCCTGCATCATTGTAACAGCTGTTGTAATAAAAATATTTCTAATAGAATTCTAATCTCCAGTCTATGGATCATTTATTTGAAATTGTTTTAATACACTAAATTACAATATGGTAATGAATTTGAATAATATTTTGATGTATCATGATTTGACTTGTACTTCAAGTTTGTTACAATGATGATCAGCAAATGATTAATAGTAGGTTCAGTATAGCCAGGAATACAAATAGGTTCAACCAAAAGCTAACGACAATCGAACAAATATATGGATCTCATATTTCTTGCGCCATCTTTAAATTGTAAGATATATGAAGAAATAATAAAGAAAGCACCACTGATAAAGTGTGGGGGGAAAGAATATGCTATGTTTTAAGAAACAAAAGACAATACAAAAGCACATAGAAGCACTGTGAACCCAGGATAATTACCAGGAACTAGCATGGTAGATGTGAGTTCTGGAGTTTCCAAGAAATCCACGTTACTTCTTTGGAATGTCTTGCTATAATTTGTCTGAAGGTGGCTGTATAAATAATTATAGGTTAAGGCTGTGCATTTTTATTTACAGTCTTTCTAAATAGAGTGCAGCAGAGTTCAATCAAGATGGAAAGGTTTGAGATGATTTGGATTAAGTAAATGCCTAGATATGGACTTTTTAAATGGTTTTTTAGCCTTAAAAAAGACTCAGGAGTAATTTAATAATTGTAATCAGAAACCTAAAAAATGGTTTTTAAAATAGGGGAACATTAATTCTCTACAGAAGATAAAACACTAGGAGGTAGACTTTAGTTGCAACAAGAAGTTTAAACAGAAGAGAGAATATTTTGGCTGTCAGGATGTTTAAAAAACAGGATAGCTAAGAAGAGGAACTATAAATTTTCCACTCCTAGGGAATGAAAAGAAAGAAAAAATATCATCTAAAAGTGTAAGCCTTGAAGCATGGAGTTGAATAAGTTGCCTTTGAGGCTCCCTTCTATGCCTGAAATACTGCTGGTTTCATTTTGCCTTCATTATAGCACAAAGTGCCTTCAAAATAGCCACAAATATAAAACTTCCAGATGAAATATGTTATCAACTGAATTTCTAGGTATTCAATTACTTCCATTATCATATTTAACACCTTACACATGGACTTATTAGAGAGCTATAGTCTCTGTATTTTTTAAAACCACCTGGAACTATTTATATAATCTCAAGATAGCAAAATTTCCTTCATACCATTTTAAAATTATATATTTGTTATTTATTAGTAATCATTTTAATTTCAAAGAAGTTGACTTGTTTTTAATATTTGCCAAACAGTCACTTGAATTTCCCCTTTATCTGTAGTGTTTAAAGACATTTAGAAGGTGTTAGGCTATGATGATCTTAACCATTAAAAGTAGTTTTATTGTAAAATAAAATAATCACAGAGCTTACCTTATGAAAAGGAGGTAAGGATTTTTATTCTCTTCCCCTTTCTGCATCCTTAGTCTCCACTCCCACCACTATCCTCACCTGCCTTAGATACCCATTACCCCGATTTAAATCTTCTTATCTGAAAGCATCAGTAAGATGATAAGACTCAAAGTGGGACCATTACCAAAAGTATTTGTTTCAAGAGAGAAATGGTTTCTAATCCATAAAATAAAATTTTAAAAGTGTAGGATCCAAAATAATGGGAAAATGGGACAGGTCTTAAGGTGAGGTAAATGGACTGGAGCTTTCCTACAAATACTAAAATTATATCATGGATATTGCCACCTCCCTAGCTTCACAGAAAATCAACCTTGTTCACAACTTACCTATTCCACACACTACTATTCTCCCAGAACTCATAAATCATGTAGCGAGATTCATTTGAAAGCTTCTGTATAGAAATACTGAAATAGAAAAGAAAAGGTATAATTAGCCATTGGAAATTAAAGAAGAAAACTAATTTTTATAATCATCTATATCATCTAATCTAATCATCTATGTGGTATAAAACAATCATATCCATTCATATAGGAAACAGTCAAGCAAGTTTGTCAAGAAGTGATATGTTCAATATGTCTGGCATAAAACTTTTTTAGTTTTCTGGTTTGGTATCATGAAAATAGTCACAATGTATTACAGACATCATAAATATAACTTTTGCAATTTTTCATTCATTCATTCAAGAAGATTTGTTGAGCATCTGTTGTGCCGGAGTTCAGAAAAATATGAGTGCATGTTACCTGCCCTTGCCCTCAGATGTGGTTCTTTAGATTGGCCCTACCAACCACCGTAACTCTGTCAAATTCTTAGCCTTACCCCATCCCTGTAGTGACAGCTTTTGTTTGCTCTATGTCATTTGAGTCACTTGAGCTACACTGCTGACTTCTAATTTGCCAGTGCCTAATGATTCTTTCTCTTTCTCTTTTTCACACACACATGCCCCTCAACTTTGTCTCTGGATGAAAGTTTGAGAATTCACATTCTGGTCATAATTGCAGATTTTTGAAAAAATTGCTTTTCCAGTTTGGGGAAGACACAATTTGTTCCTTCCAGCCCTTAGCTGAAGGACCTTAGCCTGAGGGTGACTAAAAAGTCTATATAATATGTTTTGGAGAAGTGAAAAGAGGAGGCTGGCTGAAATGACAGGTTGAGATGACTGTGGATTTAATCCTGTAGCAACAAGGAGCCACTGAAAGATTTAAACCCAGGGAGAGTAACATGCTAGAACTGTATTTTAAAACATCCTTCTGATGGCAGAGTGAGGTATGGTATGGAGGGCTGTCAGACAAAGCAGAAAGAAAAGCTGGAAAGATAGTGAAATATCTTAGGTGAGAAATTATGAAGATCCAGATTAATTTTGAAACAAAGGAATAAAGAAGAGGGGACAGATCCATAAATTTAAGAAAGAGTGGGAGACAAAGATTACTTTAAAAACTTGACTACACAGTTATAAATTGTTCAGCCTAATGTTTCACGATATGTTCAGATTAGAAAGCAAAATGTGGGATTGGAAAAACAACAAAGATTTTGATTTAATATAGAAAACAAAGAATTTACCAGTAAAATAGATGATTAATGTAGATTTAGGATTTACCTAAGTTTGGCCAGCAGGTGGCAGTAACTACACACAGAAATTTGAATTTTTTTTCTCTAGCTCTGCGTGTAAATAGTATTTTTTATAGTTGTTTATCTAGTTTGGTTAATTAAGGTATGATACAAAAATGTTATGATGTTCTTAGCTCAACTACAGGAAACGGGAAAGGTTTACTATAGGATTGAATTGAATAGAATTTGAATGGAAAGTGGAATTTGTGATTTTTTAAACCTGGGAGTTCATGAATGGGCTTTTTTAGGGGGAGGGAGAGGGTATTCCTTGAAATCCCAGAAATAATCTGCAAATTAACATGCATGTATACACTTTCCTAGAGAATCTTTAGCTTCCATCATAGTCTCAAAGGGGTCTGTAGTCCCCAAACGTAACCTAACAGTGTAACGTACAAATTATAATCCATGTCTATTTTCTTTAGGGCAAAGTTTAAAATACTGAGCCTAGTATTTCAGGATCTTCATCAATTTCTTCCTGCAAATGAATTCATTTGTATTAATTATTACATAAAAAGCCCACTTATCCTGCTATCTGAACCTTTTATTTTCTAGACTAGCCAAAGGCCATTAAGAATTCATAAAATGTTAGCATAATGCTCAAGCTTTTGAAGGATTAAAGAGGATATCGAAATGTGATATGGGAGTAGTTTAAAGTGTGGTCCAACGGACCTACCACCATCCATTTATCAGTTGTGTCACGTTGGGCCCATTATTCAACCTTAGTTTTATCATCTATAAAATTGTGACAATAGTACTATGAGTTTTCAATAAGGCGTTCCATGTAGAACACTTAAACTAGTACTTGGAATATTGTATGTGTGTGTGTTTAATTAGCTGTTAACCCAATAGCTAAAAAGTCTCACTTTCATTGGGTGAGTAGCTAAGCCTTAATGTTGTGAAAGCTAAGAAGCATGATAGACGTAATAGGAACAGGGGAGACAAAAGACCAGAAAAAAAAAAAAAAACGAGGGAAAAATAGACATATCTGTGAAAACAATGAGAAGCAGGAATCTCATAATACTAAGTACTAATAATAGTGGTGGTGGTGATGATTTCTAACATGTATTGCTCTGTCCAAGGCTCTGGCTTAAGCATTTTACATGGATTAAGTCCTTTTACCTTTTATCTTCATGGTGTGACTGACACTGTCCATTACCTCCCCAACTATTACTCTCCTCTTGCTAACAGGACCCTGACATTTTCCATTTTGCGATGTATACAATGTAGCAATCACTGCTGGTCTGAGACTGTCATGGCAATCTTAATTGTCTCTGCTGGACACTTGTTTCCTAGCCTCCCCTGTGGCCAGACATGGCTATGTGACTTGAGTTCTGGCCAGTGAGATGCAAAGGCAAGTGTGTTGGGAAGCAGGGGCTCTGGGAAAACATTTGCATCCTTAGGATCAGGCATGAGAGGAGGGCTTGTTGGAATTGCTCCCTTTCTTTCTTACTGACTGTCGGCCATCTGGTGAAGAGCTAGAACACAGAGCTGAAAGACAGAGCTGGGATCTGTGAAGATATTAAACTGTAGAATTAACCTTGAGATTGCTACCTCCAGACTTCTTATTGAGAACAATAATAAATATACTTATGATATAAGCAACTATTACTGTGCTTTCTCTAATTGCAGTTGAAAGCACTCCCGTGTGATATAGGTAGGCGCAATTGTTTTCTCCATTATTTTTTTTTTCCGTTGTGTATGGATAGGGAAACTGAGGAATGGAGAGACTAAATAACTTGTCCAAGATCACACACCTAGTAATGAGTAAACCAGACTTTGAATTTAGGCATTTTGGCTCCAAAAGCTATACTCTGACAAAGAGTAGGAAACCTAAAAAGGATAACAAGAAACAGATACAGTGATGACTGAGTACAGATTTTGTCTCAAAGGGACGTGGTGGAAATGCTAACCAGAATTGCTTTACAGACTGAGTACGTTCAGTTAAGGGCCAAACAGACCAATATGGAGCAATGACATTTAAGGACATTGATATTTTAGATTATACAATACAGATAATGACACTTACACAATGATAACACTGAGACAGCAAGAAAAGGTCACTTATGAAATAATTTTTAGAAATATTTATGTCAGCAACTGTTAAAAGGCTTAGGGCTCGAATGATTAGTTTTCAATTATTTGTAAACTTAAAATTGCATGACACACCTCTGATCTGTTGCTTATGAGACTCTGCTAACCCAGAACACCTTCTGTCTTTCTCCTTGACATCTTCATATTTCCTGTGACACTTAACACTCATTGGCTGAAGCAACAGCTCTTTGGGTAAGCAGTCTCTGAGTGCAGTCCTTAAAAGCTTCAGCCCTGAGCTTTAGGAGACCTTGAATATTCCTGGAAGCTGACAAATGTGTCAGTGAAATGGCTTCTAGGGGAAAGGGACGTGGCTCAGGAACAGTTGGGGTTAAAGATTTTACCAGAGGCAACTGCTCATAATGGACAGAACTCTCCCTCTTGGCTTCCTCCCTCCCCACGTGTGTGACCTACCTTAACCCACAAGGCCTAACCAATGACAAAAAGGCACAAGAAGAACATTGTCCCACATTGCTCCATACCGAGCTCTGGCCACCAATTTATTTGATCTAAATAAATACTGATAAATGATTAATGATTCAATGTGCCACCATGTCTCAGGGTTGATTCTTACATAATTCTTATACCCCACTTTCATGTTCCCTATTCCCCTCCCATGAAGTTTCAAACATATTCAAGTTCTAGAATTTTATAGCTGTCACTTCAGAAATCATTTTATTCTATTTAACAGCTTTGAAATTTTAGGCCAAGAATATGGCTTTAATTGTTCTCTACTTTCATGAATGAGTATCCTGTTTTCCCAACTAGATTCTTAAGATCTTATTTTTTTTAAATTTCAGAATATTAAGGGAGTACAAATGTTTTGGTTACATGAATTGCTTTTGTACTACTTGAGTCAAAGTTATAAATGTACCCATCACCCAGATAGTGTACATTGTACCGTTAGGGTATGACCTATTGAGATTCTAAGATCTTTGAAAGCAGAAACTATTCTTTACTTCATAGTGTCAAGCATGGTTCTGAGAAAACACTTGGTACACCACATATATTCAGTTGGTACCTCCCCATGCCAAACGCAGGGATTAATGAACCTTCATGATTACAAAATAAGGGAATAATAGTATCAGCTGGGCATGGTGGCATGGGCCTATAATCCCAGCCTTGGGAAGGATTGCTTGAGCCCGGGAATTTGAGGCTGTAGTACACCAAGATCTTGCCACTGCACTCTAGCCTGAGTGACAAAGAGAGACCTCATCTCTTAAAAATAATAAACAAGAACAGTATCAAACAATGTGTGTGTTATTTGTTATATACATGGGTCCACACAATTGATCTGCTTGAGTTTTTCACTTACTCTTTTTAAAAACTCATTGACTACTAAGACAAAGCCTCTGTCAGTTCCCAAACTTCTGAGCCTCCTACTCAAATACTTAGAGAGCAAAAACTTCTCTAATTCAGTGGCCTGAATTTAAGAAAGTAAGACCTTGTAATTGCAGCAGGAGGGATCTTGTCTATTCTCCCTCTGGTTAATCACAGTCAGCCCAGGAAACTCTAATTCAAGGATGACCAAATATTGGCAAGACAGATTAAACAAAGGTTTTGGAGTCAGACAAATTTGAGCTAGTCTTTTAACCCCTCCAAGCCTGTTTGTGCCTAAGTTGGATGGAATATGTGCCTCTGATGATTGCTGTTAAGATTAAATAAGAAAATGGGTGCAAAATGGCTAATCTTATTAGTTCTCAATAATGTCTATTTTATTTCATGGTGGCCTTTCATGTCTAACCATGAAATGAGGCTGAGCTAAACATTATGGGCTAGGAAGAAACTGCAAAACTCTGATAATCATAGAGCTTTATTTTCTCAGCCCAGCACCAGGCAATCATGCTGGGAGCATTAGACCATGACGGATGGCCTCGGTGGCATTTGATTATTTATCAATTGATACAGGTAGAAAACTGAATTTGATTAACTGGTACAACTGAAAAATTGAATTTAGACAGGCATACTGGCATAACATCTATTCCACATGTATTCCATCTGTGTGTGGTGCTTCTCTGATGCTCATTCTATTTGATACAGTCTATGTTTTGATAATTCCAGTAAAAGAAAGAAATTAGCTGAAAAATCACCAATAAGAAGTAAATGAAGGACCGTCAAGAAACAAACCAGTCTTGCAAAGGAAAAGGAGAGGCTGAGAGTCTCTATCTTACAAGAAAAGGACACTTTTCTTCCCTCTACTTCACAGCGGGAGCTGATGGAGCAATTTATCCTCCTTACAGAGAGAACAGAGTTTGCAGCAGGCAGCACAAATCTATCTGCTCTCTCACTGTTCTGCAGCCTGTTTCCCCACTCCCTGGGGCTATTCTAGTAGCTTGAGGTCATTTCCCCAACACACATTAAAGCAGTGTTTCTGAACCTTAAAAAATAAACCTTTGTGCCCTTTTTTATAAATGTAAAACATCCAATCAACCCCTGGAGATTGTGATACACTGAAACAGACTTTATCTTCTTTATGTCCTCACTCCCTAAAAAAGAGTTTACTGAGCTCTACTTTCTGCAGTTTACACTGTGGAAGGTATATATAGGTTCTTTTTGCATTTTTTAAATATTCAATTTTATTTTTAAATGAGTGGGCTTTTTAAAACTACATATATTCCCACCTTTGCAAATCTCTCTACAGTTACTGAACTAAAAGGACTAAAATGGAGTTTTGATTTGTGCCCTTCTGGGCCTGGTGTGAAGTAGAATAACAAAAATAATAATGGAAGCACAGCATTTCCTGTATTCCTGTTACAGAGGCACTACTGAAACCAAGCGCTGTTAATGGCACTGAGCAAGTGCAGTACTCATAGTCTAGAGAGGAGGCCAGCCAGTCCAATAATGAGGCAACAGTAAACGCAACAGTGACCCAGCTCATGTTTCACGATCTTCCGTAGACAGGAGACATGGTGCACTTCACACGGCCTATCTCAATTAATCCTCACAACCATCTTAGGAAGGTCTTGATGAGGAAGCCAAGGCTTAGAGCTAGTAAAAGTCTTTCCCTAAACCACAAAGCTCGTAAATTCCCAGGTTTAATTCCAGAGCCAGACTTTTTAGCTGGAGAAGTATTCTGCTGGGGTATGAATAAAATACAATTAATCACTGGGAGGAAAAACAAAGCACCCAGGGACATGTGGTATGTGTTTATACACACACATACACCTCTGCCCACTAAAAAGCTTTCCCAAAGCAGTATTTGAAAAGCATTATGAAATACGATTTAAATAAGCTCCCAAGGTAGGGTTAGATTTGGTCATGGAAGTTTTCTAAAAGCAGGTGAGTTTGGGGCTGAGCTCTGGACTTGGGGCAGAGCATGGGCTGGCAGAGACCTGCAACTGGGTGCACATTTCTGGGAGGGAAAATAGCCATGTCTAAGGCACGGAAGTAGGAATGAACAAGTTATGCTGGAAAGTCTAGCTGTGCAGAGCTGAGGCAGAGTGCTCAGGTGTGAACAAATGATAGCAGTGATATGGATTCCTGGGTTTGTTGGTAGGACAGATGTAGAGTCAGGACAAACGTAGCATTTGATAAGATACTCCTTGGAGAGTTGCTGCAGGTTCCTGATTAAGGAAATTCTATGATACTTGTTTCTGGAAAATTATTCTACTATAGTAGCTGTTTATTGGACTGGTTGGTGTGGAAAAACTAAAAAATGAGGTATAGTTAGCATATTTTAATAGACTGAGATAAGAGCTACTGCTGCTTTTTTTTTTTTTTTTGAATGACCAAGGCCTGAAATCATGACTTCAGAGGTCCCTGCAATTTTATAATGGCTGAAATGGTCATTAGGACATCAGGCATGCTGCCAAGGGAGCAATCAAAGCTAGATGTCCTAGAGTTGGGGCCTCATCTACCAGAGCTGGTTTTAAATCAGAATGCAGGCTGCCTGGATACAGAAAAAGGAGTTCCAATCTATTTGGAATTCAACCTCCTCTTCTCCTTCAAGTTGTTCACCCCATTTTATTTTGCCTGTGCCCCTAACAGTCAAGTTGACACCAAAGGATTAAAGAGAAAACATCCAGTTAAAGGCTGCACAAACGACACCACCCAGAGGGCTGGAACCTCACATGAGGACTCTTGGATGCCTGTCTTCCAGACCCCCAGCCTCATCTATAGTGGGAAATGCCTTCTCCCCGCCCCCCAACTGGCTAAGGCCAGGGGTGGTGTATAGGAGCGCTTACCGCAAGCATCCACTTTGGGAGGAAGCGCTTTCCACGTAGTGCTTCAGAGCAAGTTGGAATTCTTCCAAATCCTCTTCTATCACAGACATCTGGCGCTGCACAAGCATGATGTGCTGCCAAGGAAGGGGCAAGGGTTACTGCGCTGGCTGTCACAGAGCCTCCTTTAAGCCAACCCCTATTGCCCATCCTGTCTCTCCTCATAAAGCAAATGATTATCATCTAAAAATGTGACCAAGAAAGGCCAGGACTATTCCAAGTATAAAATTGTATAAAGGCTGTAATAAAGGCAGGGTATTTTTCTCACCTCTAGTGACAGGAGCTAAACAAAGTGTCCCTTATAATGTCGTATTTCTTTTTTTAAAGCACTGATTTTCAATTAGAATCACTGAGGAAGTTTTAAAATTACATTTATGTCAGGATCTCTGGGAGTAAGGTGTAGGCATTGGTATTTTTTAAAACCACCCTAATGGTCTCTAATGTGCAGCCAGGTCTGTGATCACTGCCTTAGAGTCATTTGCCAAATTTTAAAGAGAAGTCCTATTGTTTACTGTATAGCTCTAGTTTCTCCTTGGATATTTTGTGGTATTAGACATATGTGACAATCATTACAATTAAATTTCAAAAACTATGTGTTCACTGATAAATTTCCAAAGTTACATCAACTATTACAGGGTTCTCGAACACATTAACCAATTACAACAGGCTATATTCAAAATGTCATGACATTAGATGGAGCCTGTGTTTAATGGATCTCACTGGGTTGGACGCCAACTGCCTCTTGTAACAAATCCTTTTAGCATTAGAGCAATTCTAGTTTGAAACTTCCCTAAAGGCCTGCCTATGGGCTTCTTGTGGAATTTTAGGTCACAACATTCGTCCTTTCTTCTTCGTCAAGGATTGGGAGTAAAATATAAAAATGCAAATAATAGTAAGGCTTGTTCTGAATCATAAAAGTGCAAAAAACAAAACACAATACAACAATGTGAGGATGATCAAGATATGAGAAGAACAACTTTCACAATGTTACCAGCTATGTAGCATAAGAGCTAGAATTAAACCCCTGGTCTACTGTCTCCTATTCCAATGAGTTTCTCACTGCATGTTAATAGCTACTATTTGTTGAACACCATTACATTGTAGGGACTATGTTAGGCATTCAATATATTCAACAAATGTTCCTACTTTGTGCCAGGTAAATACGAGGTTCTGGATTCTGGCTATAATGTGATGGATCAAGATATAATTCTCATCTTCATAGGGCCTAGTAAAGAAATCAGTAAGGCTTGAAAATAATCTTGTCTAAGGACATTAGGTGTGGTTACTGGCACATGAAATGGACTCTATGTAAATTCGTCAAAAGTCTACTAAATTTCTGAGGGAACTGTATTGCCAAAGAAATCTTGATCCCAGTCTTAAAATCTTTTGACATTTTAAGCCTTAAAATAGTATTTGGGCCCACCAACTATATGAGTAAGAAACAGGCTATAATTACTGTGTGATCTCCCAAAAGAGTGGCTGTTTCAGATGTGGTCATGGAAAATAATGGACCAAGAAGAATCTTTCAAAAGAACAATGGACAGCAGGGTTTCTTCCCAAATAGAGATCTAGTGTCTAATCACAGAACTTCCTTCACTGAAAAATATCTTCCCAGCATGGATTCATCATTGCAATCAACCAGTGAATACTATGTTTTTCCCATTCATCCCTTTTGTGAATGGCAGTTTTTATGGCATTTTTCTTGGCCCAGTCTTAATATTGTATATTTTATCTGCGTGTGTGTGTGTGCACGTGCACAAATGCACATGTGTCGGGTGGGTAGGGGAGATGACACTTACCTTGATTTTCATAAGTTTGTCAGATCTCAAGGGACTACATCCTGACCTTACAGAGAGGTCTAAACATCATGCAGAGATCTTAGATTTTGAGCTAGAAGCAGTTAATTGGAGGAAACTTTAGGGGGTGTCCCTCATGGAGGGGTCTGTGTGTGTGTTCTATATGTGGAACGAAAGATGCATATGAATATTTCATGACCAGAAGGTGGACTGTGGCAGAAACTCCAAGTTGTTCATTCCTCTTCTCTCCAGGTGCATAGCTAGACACTGTAGCCCATCCTCCCTTGCAGTTAGGTGTAACCAACTGATGAGTTCTCACCAACAGTGCATGAGCAGAAGTATCATGTGTCATTTTTGAGCCAAGACTTTTAAGGAAGACGTAAGCCTCCTCCACATTCTCTTGCCCTTTTCTCCCCTAAAGGATGAAGATTGCCCCTAAGAAACGGCAGAACCACAGAAGAGAGGACCTTGCGCAGCTGAACCATTGTGTGGACTCTTTACTGGGCAAGAAGCAAACTTTTATTGTATTGGGACCATTCTATACTTTGGATCTATTTGTTTCCATAGTGTAGCCACTGTAATGAGTTCAATTTTAATTAAGCTTTGTTTTATTTCCTCTCAGGATCAGCCTGAAAGCTTGCTGAAATCTGGGATCCCAAGTTGTAAATAGTTAGCCCAGAGCATTCTTTCATGGTGCTACATTTTTGTTTCTTTGCTATAGAACGTGTAGTACAGCCTTTATCATTTAACTTCTGAGAATTTTGTTACAATGGAACTATGGTGGAATATTTGGAATTTATTGGACTGAAAAGTGCTGTGTATGAAGAGTCAATCTGAGTTTACAGAGCAGTATTTGCCAGTGACATTAGGTTGTAGTTGCATCTGTCTTTGATTTTTTGGAACATTTGAAGAAATGTCAGCTTTTTTAGTCTTACAAAGCAGAGACATGTTTTAAATGCAACTTATTTTTGCATTTTATCTGGCTCTATTTACTATGCTTACCATTGTGTTCCAAGTTTGTCTTCAGGGATATCATAGCCTTTCTCATGTGCTCTCACTGACTCTCACTGACTCTCTTAACAGCTATTGCAAAGCAAGACTGTGTTTTAATACTTTGTGACATATTAACACAGTCCGCAAACCCTTAAGAATGATTGGCAGAATTAATTTACTTTACAAAACATTATGTATAGGTTTGCTATATGGGACTTAAGAGACAGAAAAAGAGATTTGTAGACTCCTATTCTATAAGCTATTTTAGTATACACAACAATGTGCTGAAGAAGAGTTGGAGGTTTTAAAAAGCACAAGAATGTGCTCAAGCCTTTTTTTTTTAAATTATCATGACTTTTTAAAAACTGCTTTTACAACCAGAGAAGACCCCGTATAGCAAAAGCAATCTTGAGCAAAAAGAACAAATTGGGAGGCATCAATTTACCAGACTTCAAGCTATACTACAAGGCTATAGTAACTAAAATACCATGGTACTAGCACAAGAACAGAGACATAGACCAATGGAACAAAATTGAGAACCCAGATATAAAACCATCCTCATATAGCCATCTAATCTTTGACAAAGCAGACAAAAACATACACTGGGGAAAAGAATCCTTATTCAATAAATGGTGCTGGGAAAATTGGATAGCCACATGTAGAAGACAGAAACAGGATTTGCACCTCTCACCTCCCACAAAAATCAACTCACAGTGGATAACAGACTTAAAGCTAAAGCATGAAACTATAAGAATTCTAGGAGAAAATGTTGGAAAAACTCTTATAGACATTGGCCTGGGGAAAGAATTTATGAAGAAGACTCCAAAGGCAATCACAGCAACAACAAATATAAATAAATTGGACCTGATCAAATTAAAAAGCACATCCAAGCACAGCCAAGGAAACTATCACAAAAGCAAACAGACAACCTACAGAATGGGAGAAAACATTCACATGCTACACATCCGATAAAGGGCTGATAACTAGAATTTATATAGAACTGAGGAAAATCAGCAAGAAAAAATCAAACAATCCCATTAAAAAGCAGCAAAGGACATGAACAGAAACTTTTCAAAAGAAGACAGACTAATGGCCAAGCATGAGAAAATGCTCAACATCTCTCATCATCAGGAAAACGCAAATCAAAACCACATGAGATATCACTTATCTTCAGTGAGAATGGCTTTTATCAAAAAGTCCCCAAACAAATGTTGGTGTGGATGTGGAGACATAGGAACACTCACAGACTGCTGCTGGGACTGCAAACTAGTACAACCTCTGTGGAAAGTAATATGGAGATACCTCAAAGAGCTACAAGTAGAACTATCATTTGATCTAGAAATCCCATTACTGGGCATCTACCCAAGGGAAAAAAGGATATTCTATAAAAAGGACATCTGCACTCTAATGTTTATAACAGCACAATTCACAATTGCAAAGATGTGGAAACAACCCAAGTGCCCATCAATACATGAGTGGATTAATAAAATGTGGTATATGTATACCATGGAGTTCTACTCAGTCACAAAAAACAATCGTGATATAGCACCTCTTGTATTAGCCTGGATAGAGCTGGATCCCATTCTACTAAGTGAAGTATCACAAAAATGGCAAAATAAGCACCACATGTACTCACCATCAAATTGGTATTAATTTATCAACATGTATGTGTGCATATAGTAGTAACATTTATCAGGTGTTGGGCAGGTGGGAGGGGGGAGGAGAGTGTAGGTATATTCACACCACATGGGTGTGGTGTGCACCATCTGGGGGATGGTTAGGCTTGAAGCTCTGACTCACACAGGGCAAAGGCAATATATGTAACCTAAACATTTGTACCCCTGTAATATACTGAAATAAAAAAAACTCCTTTTGATTGGAGGAAATATCTAGAAAGTGATCATCCTATTCCAATAGTCTTTTAATAAGAAGTGCCAAAGGCACATGATGGAACCAGCTAAAAGGATACAGGTGGATCAATACACTTGGCCAAACCCAGGGTATGTGGTCTGGTTGGAGTGATTCCTTTCAAAAATCACATTGACCTTTCTATGATTCATACCCACTGCTGGGTATCTGACAGCTAGATAACAATGAATTATCTCCAAATTTTCAATGAGTCATAAAAATCATCGTCTTTGACATTAGATTAAGATTTGTCCCTGATGTATCTTTATTTCTATTTTTTCATAGCAATTATAAAATTATGAATTGTGGAGTTGCTATCTTGACAAGATGCTTGCTATAAATCATTTGGGATGTTTTAATATTTCTATGTAGCACCTTTTAGTGCTTTTAGTGCAATATTAGAACAATTCAGTGGAGTAAGAAATACATAGATATTATTTTTTAACTCCTACTTGTTCTTTCTGATTTTATCTTAAATATTTTTGTTGTTCTGGAAGTATGTCTTGATCCCCTAAATTGTGTCCCCTTGTTGTGTAAATCTGTACTTCCCCATATTAATCCTCATCACAGTCTCTGTTTAATTTCCTTCTAGTCTGTTTCTAGCCTGTGATACTCACTGCTTCATTTTCAGAACCTCTCTCCAGGCCTGGTGTGTAGTTGGTGGTCAAGTTATTTGTGGAATAAACACATTAAAGATGTTCTTGCTCTTTAGCTATTGACTATTCTTAGGATTCCTTTAATGAATTTTATTTACTGGCCCTGAACACTCTAGAGCACAGCACATGTGTTAGGGTCTCCTTTATCTATCTCCATCTCCTTGTCCTCTATTTCTTTTCTTCTTCCTCCTTCAAGAGCATGGGGTATCAGTTAAAAAAAATTAGCTTCACTTTTACTAATTATGTGGACTTAAACAAGTTACTTAATCTTTTTCGTCTAAGTCTTCTGATAAATAAAATTGGAATGGTGGTACTTATATCACAGAGTTTGGGGCAGGATTAAATAAAATAATGTATATAAAGTATATATAAAGTCCATGATAGGTACTAAATAAATGTTACTTCTCATACTCTGGGCTGAAAAAAAAAATGGACTTAAAAAAAGAAATCGCATCCTAGACTCATCATTATGTAATGGCTCATTGCCCAGAAAACTAGACATGGCAGTTGGTGGGGTTGAAGACATTAGCTGTGTGCTTAAACAAGCCTACCAGATAATCTGCTCTGCTGTCATGGTAGAAAATCTCAAGATACAATCATGCCTTAGTCCACAACCTCGCTAGCAAAAAGAGCAGCTTTACTTTAGTGGCCAGATATTTACTAAACACTGGGGCTGGAAATGTTAGAGCGCGGTAATGAGCCTAGGTGTGGGTTGGGCTGCAGGGGTTCAGCTATGGTAGTTAAACGTCTCTAAACCTCAATTTCTTCATCTGTAGAATAAGGACAGCACCACCTCATTCAGCTATTGTGAGGATTTAGTGAGCTATTTATGTGTATGTTTAACACAACACTTGGCACTTAGCGAAGACTCAGTAAAAATCAGTATTTATAAAACCAAGTGCAATACAAATTTATTCTTCACTTTCTGATGTGGAATTTATTTTTCAGAGTTCTCGTGCTTTCAGTTATGGACAAGGAAAACGATCTCTCAAGTCGATAAATTCTGAAACGGTTTTGGGCACCAGGATAAATCATTGAGCACATAGTAGGATACAGTTATGCACACTAGCCGTGAAATAACAGGAGAAAAATGGTTTGGGCCATTCTGAATAGGAGGTTTTATAGGAATTATAGCAATGCATGTACTACCACTAATGAAAAACCACAATTTTTAATGACAACTATCTTATTGGTATCTTTGAAAAAACAAACCAGTTCAAATCATTACTATATGTCTACTCCCAAAGAGCATAATTATTTTACCTCTACATATGGTTGAAAATAGTTAAGGAATATCCTTTCTTGCTTTCAAACAAGATTGACAACTGAAACACTGAAAAACCTTGCCCAGTGTTATTTTTTTAAGTACTTCTATGCACTATTGAATTAGTAATGTTGTGTATGTGGATCTTTTAAAATTGGCAGTAGCATTGGCTGTTCAGGGACCAGTGAATGCAATAGCTGTCAGCTTTCACAAAGAATCCTTAGACAGTTTTTCTCCCTCATAACTAGACAGAGAAAATAGCCTTACATTAGAAAATTATGTAAGAATAAACAATGTCTCTCATAACATTAGGAAAGTTATGTTCAGTATTTTTCACTGCAGTGTAGTTTCTCCTACATGCAAACCTATGGGACAATAACAGATACGTGATCACAGGTTAGCCATTCCCGTGCCTATGAGACCGCACAAACCTGCTGTTCCTAGTACGTGTGCTCAACACCCCTCCCTCTTACTTCCCACCAACATCTACCACTTTACATTTCTAAGTTCCTGAAGAATTAACACAGACCACAATCTTGTCTTTGGAGGGATAAAAGCACTAAATATGTAGTGAAAAATATAGCCTATATCAAGGCAAAGTATGCATTAAGTATAGGCTTCGGATAACTGTAGCTATTATTAATTTTTCTGAGATTCCCCCAAGCCTCCCTCTGAAGATTCACTTTGTGCTATGAGTTTGGACAGATGGGCAGGAGCCTGGCGTACAGGTGGGTCTCACCTTCTTCTATCATGTAGCCAGTGCCATTTGGAATCAGTGCACGATTCAGAGAGGAATGATATTTCCTACCTCTGTGTCGTGTAAATGTGGCTGATCCTTCAACATCTATAAAGTACATCATACATTTTTAAGATGTTAAGAAAAAAAGTGATTTTTTTTCTGTAGGACCCAAGATTTTAAAAGCCAAATTTTCACTAAACGCAAATGTAAACATCCGATTTCCTAAAATAAAATGTGCCATAAATATTTGCCTAAAAATAAAGTAAAATAACAAAACATGGTATGTGTTGCCTTTCAATATTAATTTCTTCACTAATTTCTTTTTGTTTTATCTTCATGTACCTATTAGGATCACTTTTCCATTTTCTTTCAGTTTCTGTAAATTGCCACCACTCTGGATAGACATCGTTTCCCTAGGGATATAAATGTTCCCTTTTCTCTAAACATCAATTTATTCCTTGAAAAATTATTTCTGAGCATTAACAATGTTCCTGGCCCTAGGCTAAATGCTGTAAATACAAAATGAATAGAACCAGGTTTCAGCTCAGGTATATACAGTTCTCCATATAGCAAGGTTTACAAAATGTGTTTATGATACAATTTGAATGTTCCCTTCTCTGCCAGTCATATTCATTCAATTAGTTGATAACGTGCTGATTTGTACATGCATAAAATCTTCATTTTGCACCTATTACATGCCAGGTGCTTTCACAAAAACCCTGTGAAGTAGGTATTAGGTTTACACAAATCACAATTTAGAAAACACTACTTAGCCATTGAAAATGAAATATGTCTACTTATGTTTTTAACTTTTCATAGAGATAGTAACTAATTTTTGAAGAAATTAAATCATGTTTTCAAAAAATATATTTCTAAAACTTTGACATGGAAAAAGTACTTACAGATTTAGTATTCCCTTCAATAACTTCTTCTTCCAATGGTTCAAGTTTGAGATCCTTCAATTAGAGGAAATGGCAGAAAAAACCCAGAAATTAGATAATGTTTAAAAAACACTAGATATTCAAATCATAATTTTTTCATGGCTAATATACATATCTCTTTAGAGCTGGGGGTCTCACTATGTTGCCCAGGTTGGTCTTGAATTCCTGGCCTCAACGTCATCCTCCATCCTCGGCCTCCCAGGGTACTGGGATGACAGACGTGAGCCACAGGCCTGGCCTTTCATGGCTAATGTTGAATCAACCTAATTATCTTAAAGGAGATGAAATCACTCTGATTTTTAAAAATTGAGCTATTCCAATAAAGACTCTTTGTATCCATTTATCAATTATAAGGAGCTATTTCAGATGTGTTCAATTTGTTACTGCTTTAAAGTTTCCTTCATTGATGCCATTAGAGAGAGCAAATTTTAGGACAGAGAAGTATTAAAACAGAAAGGGGAAGGATAGGAAGGTAAAAAGAAGAAAGAAAGTTAGAATGATTAAGCCTAACAGTCTGATTTATTTTTCTGTATTGTCACATTTTCTACATTTTGGGAGAGATTATTATAAACATTAGTCTACTGTTATAATACATTTATATCCTAGCACTAATTTATTAGTGGTTTATCAAATAGAAAGTGAATTAAAAAGTAAATGAAAATACTATTGATATTCACTAAAAATGAAGGATTCCTTTAAAGACCTGAGACTCTTCTGTGGTGACCAAAGGATAACATTAACGTCCCCAGTGAAACCAAGTGTGTAATCTCTGAGAATTTCATTTGGTGAACATACATCCTAGCATTTCTTCCAAGTCCGGATTATGCACAATTTCTTAAATGGATAAGAAATAAATTGAAAGCTGTAGAAATCCAGCCTGTTAATAATAGAGCTGTATTGCTCTAGCTATACTGTTATCTGGTGATGCAACTTTAGGCAAGTTATTTAACTTCTGTGGGATTCACTTTTACTGTTCGCTCTGCCTTAAATTCTTTATCCCTAGGTCTTCATCTAGCTGGCTGCTTCTCATCTCTCACATCTCAATTCAAATATCACCTGCTTAGGGAGACTTTCCCAAACCACTTCCTTTGAGTATTCACCACCTCCAATCTCCATCATATTGCTCTACTTCTTCTTTATAGCACTTTCCATGATCCGAAATGATCTTATTTCAAGGATTTGTTTACTTGGCTTTTGTGTATCTCTCTAGATGGTACCTATTTTGATCACTGCTGTATTCTTACTGCCACCATAGGACCTGACACATAGAAGCTACTCAATACATGTTGAATAAATGAACAGCTGAATGAGTGCCCCATCTAAATCATAATGTTTCCATGAAGGCAAAAATTATATAAAATGCATATAGATGTGAATTGAAAATTAAAAAGTGCTCTACACATAGTAACTGTTACATAGTAATCTCTCTGACTGCTATTTTTCTGATACCAACTCAGATATACTTTTCAGTTCTCTCTTTCCTGATCTAAGGTAAGAAAAACTTAAAACAAGTTGTACGAGTGTGACATCCTTAATTATATTCCTTGATTCAGAATGTCCTGTGATCTGATGATACATTGAGGACTTCATGAAGAATGAAGAGGTGTTTTTTTTTTTTTCCTGTTGTTCTTGTTCTGTTTAACATGAAAGGTGTTTTCTGCAGGATCAAGCAAAACATAAGATAAAAGCTCAGGATGTGCCCATAAATACTCATGAAGGCTGGAATGGATAGAAGGAACACCTGAAGAAACTTGTAGAAATTGCAAGTGTCATTTTCCCCTGCATGAATAGAATCGGGTCTGGTTTACAGCGCAGAAAGGATTTATAATAAATACTTAATGGAGAAAAAAGATAACATATGTTCCACCGCAGGTTCACTTCCTTTCAATGGGGAGATCAAGCCTAGTGTTAACAACTACAGGAGACAAGGTAGTCAGCAGTGAAATGACATGCACTTAGTCACTGTTTGGCAATTGGGTAGTTTTTCTCTAAAAACCTAATTCAGCGCAATACAGAAGAAGTTGTAGAAGAAAACTGAACTTGCACTGCTTCTCCATTCATTAAGATAGCTCATGCCGAGCTCCACACAGCTGGAGCCTCCCTGCTGCAAACCATCACATTATACTTTCAGCAAACCTCAAAATGAAGCCCTTTCATAGAAGGGAGGGAGAAAAAAGTCTAGGAAAGAAAGATATGTGACTGTACTTTGATTTAAAGTTGGAAAAAAGGTATGGCCTAAGTTTGAACCATTCCTTTAAAAATAACTACATAGATTTCAGATACTAAATAACACTTTGTCCAGAACTTCAAAACCACTTGAAAAAGAGATATTTGTGTTCTTTAAATGGATCCAAACTTATTTAACAATCGAATCCTTATGTTTAACAAGCTTTAGTTTGCAAATAGGAGTCCTGCATTTCCATAGCTTCCAACATTGGAAAACTAATTTTCATAGTCACTATTTTTCCTATGAATCTTGTTAGTCTGAGCTCACATATCAATTAATAAAATAAGAAAAGAGGACAGTTGATTTGCAGCAAGTTCATAGTTTTGGTATTGGCTCTATTATCTAGTAAGTGATCAATGCAGATTTAATAAATGAAGACAGGATGGCAGAGGAACTGGAACTCTCTAAGGTTGTTTCTCCTTGACTTGTTTCTTCTTTTACAGAATCTCCTTTTCAGAGACCTGCCCCATGCTCAGGACTTGAGGTTCATCTTTGTGGACATGGCTTTTAAGACCCTAACCTGTTGGCCTGACTTCTCTCCTACTAACATCTGACTGGGAATTTCTGCCTAAGTGACCTATTGTACCTTGAAATGAACACATCTGAAAATACCAGTTTACCTTCTCACCTCACCTCACCAACTATCTGTCACTTGTCTCTCCTTTGTCTATTAATAGTATAACCATCACAGACACAGAGGCTCAAGTCCTCAGACTGTCATTGCAGTCTTCCTGTCCTTTGCCCACCACGCCCATCCAATGATGCTATTAATTTCACTTCAAGTCTTTCAAATCTGCCATTTTCTTCTCACTCACTACCTTGGTCCAGGCCCAGCTCTTGCCATACCTGATCCCCATGGGTTCAGGGGCACAGACCTGTTCTTTAATGCCTGAATTTTTTTTTTCTTGTGTTAATCCATTTTGCATTGATTTTAATTTACTTTGCATCTTGCTGTTCAATTTTCTCTCTGAAGGATCTTTTTGGTTTGTCACTCACCTGTTGAAAAATAATAAATGCCTCCTATTGTCCCCAAGACCAAGTCCAAATCCCTTAAGTCTACTGTTTGAAGCCAACCATGATCTGGCCTCCATCTGTCCACTCAACCTTTTTCGTCACTACTTCCCTAAATGAAAGACTGTTAACCAGGCTGATCTACCTTTTTTATGCCATCACTTCCTGAATGCCCTCTCCAACTGCTCTCTGTTTACTAAAATTCTACTTCTCTATTGCAAATATCGTTTTTTTGATAAGTTAGCTGATTAGCATTTATGCCAACTTTAATGATAATACATTTTCCTTTCAAATCAGCATATAACCCTAAGGAGACCAACCAGGCTCTCTCTTCTGGGAAGTAGTATCTTGAGCAGAAACCAACAGGCTGGAAATGGCTGGAATTCATTTATTCCAGTGGAGGGAACCTGAGAGACTCTTGCTATCTAGATCTATAGAGTTATCTTGTCTCTTGACTTTTCCTGAATTTGGTTCTCTAAACTATCTGTTGGTTTTGTGAGCCCTTCCATATCCTTCTAGAAAATTCTCCTTTTGATTAGAGAAGTGATTTGTTGCTCGCTATCAAATTTTTAATTGAGTCACCATTTTTAAGGCCTCGCTTAAACTCTTCCTGCCACACGAAGTCCTTCCTGAGAGCCCCAGCTCACAGTGCTCATGCCCCCAGGTGAGCATCTATAGATTTTAGTACCTGCTCTGTTTCTTTAGTGTGTCTCAGTCAGTCAGCCATTATTTATTGAGCAACTACTATGAATCTGGCTTTGTGTTACCATATTATTTTTAAAAAATCAATCTATTAACTCTCTCTCTCTCAGAAAAAGAGAAAACATAGCTTATTTTTATAAGTATACTATGGATCCTTCAAAATCAGTGGCTCTGTCTCAAACATAAATGTTCATTCCCTGGTGCCTGGCTTGGACAGAAAACACATTTTCTCACTGATTGACAAATGTTGCCTCTACCATCAAAGTTGTTTAACCTCGGCACAGCACTCACTGGCCGCGAAACCTTGCCCACAGCCGGCACTCATAGTCCGCACGATAGTTTGTGCTGTGCACTGACTACGAATCCGTTTTGCTCTTGTGTGATGAGGAAAGCTTTAAAGCACTGAAAGCTTGTTTTACTTTACAGGCAGCTTTAGGAAAATAACCATAATAACTCCTACTAAGGACTTGTTAAAAGGTCACAGATTCATAGTAACTTATTAGCCGAACGTACACACTGCAACTGCAGAGATAAAAGCAAAAGCTTTTGGCTGTCGACAGTTGACATTCAGCTGTGCACCTTCATATCACGGCTGTTGGCTAAAGTCGACGCTCGCGTTCATCTGTGGCTGTCGACTGTAGTCAACACTGGTACCGAAGTGGTTAAAGGGAATATCAATACAATATCAGGACTACTTGGAACTAATTGAATTAATCAATAAAAATACAATAACTAGGAACATAAAATATAATTCTAAAGAACTCTTCATCACATCCTAACTTGCTTGCTCACTAGACAGTTTTAATATCAAAATCATCAGTTAGTATGCTAATTTCTAGAAGTTGAGTGTGGAATCTCATCTTTTAGTAGACAGCACTGCCATTTTCCCGAATTAATTTGAAAGATTCCCAAGACTTCAACCAAGTCATACCTAAGATCAGCCATTAGCATCATTCAAGCACACTGCCACTTGGGTTGCTTGATAACCATAGAGCCAGACAGTGCAGCAGATTTATTTAACTCTTAACCCCACATCCTATTTTAAATATAATTGGAGGTGGAAGGAGAATTGACATGGGCTTCTATATTTGCTTTAACAACAACAACAAAATCCCAAATAACTTCAAGCAACCGTTTGTAGGATCACCGGGATCCTGGCTGTTATTCTATCTGTGCAGCGGCCATGGATATTGAGGCAATGAGGAATATTGGGTCAGAATATATTGAAAAACAGGAGAGAGAATAAAGGAAAGAAAGCACCCACCTTCTTTTCCAGTCTATCGATTAACTTCTGGAGTCTATTTATTTGGGTCATCCACTGGTTGTCTTCTTCTAATAAGCCTGGAGGGGGGACAAGAATTACAAGGGTACATATTAAACTTCAGACAGAATAGAGATGCCTGGTTATCTCAGAGCTTTCCTTTTACCGAGAAGGAAGGATGCGGTGTCATTGACTAGTCAACACATTTTTTAAAATGTATTTTACATGAGCGCTTTCTAAGTTATTGATTTCTGCAGATTCATGCATCCCAGTGGGTTCATTTCCATGGGCCTGTTTTTCATGTTGTTGCCTGTCTGGCCTTTGATATTCAAATGAAAAGATCCTGCTGAGCCATTTATAAAACCCTATAAGGCAGCTGGTTATCTTTTGAAAAAAGGAAAGCATCAATCAATAATTCTAAACTTACCTGTAGGGCAGTGGCAGGAGCCCATGAAACCATGCCCCTGACTCCAGCAAGGTATAAATGGCTACAATCAAAAAGGGCATGAGAGCAAGGCAGCTAGTGTCTCCTTTTCCAGGAACTGACTTGAGTGTGCATGGACCCTATAGACACGGCATAACAGTTAAGTGTGCAGACTAGAGCCTGTTGATCTATATTCGTATATATGATATATACACACGTGTTATATATGCATGTAGGAGATCTGTATGCATGCGTATACATGTGTGTGTCTAGCAACAAGACAAATATTATATACATCGTGCTATTATTGCTGTTGTTAATATTATATAAAGGTGCAAAGGAAAGAGTTATGGTCTCAGCCCCTGCACAAACATCCTGGCATCTTTGTGTACCCTTTACTGTAGCTTACTCAAAATGTTTCCACAGGCATTTGCTGAAGTAATAGTATTTAATGTTTCTTGAAACAGGGATCTGATTGAATTCAAGACTATAAAGCTTTACTTTAGTTTTGAATGCAATAAAGATAAGACCTAAATTGTAAAGGGGTAGTGATGTACATAAGAATTCACTTTTCCATCTGCCTTCTTGGAAGAAGCACCTCTCCAAGCCCACAAAATAAATTATGATGTAAAAATGAGAGTC
The DNA here is from genome assembly GCA_008086735.1 of Cheirogaleus medius. NCBI lineage: Eukaryota > Metazoa > Chordata > Mammalia > Primates > Cheirogaleidae > Cheirogaleus > Cheirogaleus medius. The sequence goes on along the minus strand of VBSM01001124.1, from coordinate 35,995,487 downwards.
AGCTCTGCTACAAAGAAGTGGCTACAAATAAAAAGAGAGCAAAAGAGAGAAAGAAAGAAAAGAGGCTGAAGAAGATATTATAAACGTATAAATAAGTTTACATTTACTTTTTAATTCACAAATTAGTTAACATATTTCTAATCTGGGCTGATCCCAAAAAGGTATAAGATGGCTATCACATCAAAGTACCTCGGAAGGATATTTGGAACTAAGACTGTTTTCTAAATGGTTAAAATAGAAAGAACAATCTATGTTTTGCCTCCGGAGCCTGGCATTGTCATTTTCTAGTCACATGTGAGGGACTGTATTATTGTTCCCAATTCTTCACTTTCTTCCTACAACAGAAGTATATGTATATATCCTTTGTGTATATTTATGTGTACTTTGCCCACAACTTGGCAGTACCTCCTACTATAAGGGGTGAAGTGTTATTTCCTTCCCCATTGTTACTGTGGTTGGCATGTGACTTGTTTGGCCAATGGGAAGTTAGCAGGCAGGATGCACACAGTGCATAAAACAGTGTTTTTTAATGTACTCGTGTAATTCTGATCTGCCTTCTTGGGCTTCTGACACCCACCAGGAGAAGAAAATGATCCATTATCACTTATCCCAGAAGGCTATGTGAGGAGAGCTGAACCCTACATACAGCCCAGAGCCTTGTCCACCTGAAATTGCCCAACTCACAGCTAGCCAGAGACTCACGAGAGAGAAAAACATATATTTGCAATTGTAACCACCGAAATTTTAAAGTTGTTTCACAATAAAAATGGAAATGGACTAATATTCCATGTGACCATGGACAAACCACTTAGCTTTCTGGACTTTGGTTTCCTTACCTGTGAAAAGGGGAAATAGAGAAGCTAACATCTATCTTACAAGGTATTAGGATAAAATAAGGCTCTATTCAAGAAAGGATTCTGAAATCTTTCAAGTACAGCTGGTACAAATATAGGATATAGTTAATACTTTGATTTTCTGTATCTTAGATTTATAAAGATTTGTGTTAGAACAACACGTTCAAGTAATATATGTGCATGTGTATATAATATGCATGCTTTGTAAAAATTACTCCAATATTTAGCAACATGAGTTTGCATGTTTCAAATTGATTTCAAAATATTATGGTTATAAATGACACAGTTAAAATTTAATAACCTAACAATTATTAGTAAGGTTTAGCCCAATAAATCTTATATTACAAACTTCAAAAACACCAGCTGTGACTAATCCTATCATGGAAACAAGGATGCTTTTCCTAAGTGAATTTAGGGTATGCCTGGGGAGGCTTGGAGATCTGGAGCATATTAGGGTGTAGCCTAAAAGAAACCTGTTTGCTTCAAGATGACGGAGAGTTCTATAGAGCTCAAGTCTTTTGGGTAGCAGCTAATGGAGCTACTTTCTTCCCTGTTGACCACCTTCCTGTGCTGCCCCAGGCACAACCGCCAGGACTCTTACGGTGCTGATGGACAGGACAACTGCCCAGTTCTTAATACCCTGCACTCTTCACCACTTGAGTTTCAAACTTATTTGGTATAAGGAAAGTGTTCCATTATTATGATTGTCTTAGCTGCTGTCTGTTAAAACAATCCATTGGGAAATGCAAAATGAATTGACTTTGACAAAGGAAAACAATGAAGGCTGTGTTACCTGGACCGCTGACATTAAACTGAGGGCTGTTAGGAGAAAAGCTGTTGTGTCTCTGGACCCTGCGGCTCGATCGTTTTCCAGGCCATTGAATCGACAGGACTTCTGGCTTGGTGGGCCCTTGCCTTGAACAACAGAGATAACATTTAACCTCAGTGTCAGCGCTTCGGTCTCTCGCCTCCAGGAACAAATCTTCAAATGTCAGTCACAAAGGTTTTCTAGTGTAGTGAAATGAAAACTACGAGAATGGCTGCTTGCAAACATGCTCTAGAAACCCAAGGTAATTTGGTACTATCATATGTGAACCTGAGGAAGAGAATTCTTAACTTTCTTTATTCTTAAAATTAAAAAGTCTGAGTAAAAATCATAATTTAAGAAAGACTTCTTTCCTTTGTTGGTCAACCATCAGTAGAAAAAACATTTATGTGTATGCTGCTGTTGTTATTTTGTTTAGCTTGAGAACACCTATGGAGTTTTCTTTCTTTAATTCAGTTTTTAAAATTTATTTTTTGATCAAAGCTACACATCTTTACATTTTTAAAAGTCAAATAATTCTATAAATCTTATTTCAGCAAACAAGAGCTCCCTCCCCTCACCCCCATATTATACCCTCTCTCTCCTTTCATAAAGACAATACTTTTTAGCAGGGGTTTGCTTTCATATCAGTATATAACATGCTTAAATTGCTAACTCCTTATTTTTTAGTTTTAGGCTTTATCTATTAACTTTCCAATATGAAAGCTCAGGCCAATGATATACACATGGAAATGTTATAAGGAACTCCCAGGACGGCTGCTTAAAAGGACAGATTTAACTAGGAGGAAACCCTTTTGTCTTTCCTTATTCTTCTTTCCTGGTTGGAATGTGGACATGATAGCTGGAACTCCAACAACCACCTTGGACCATGAGGCAAACTTGGGAATGGAAGATTTGCACTTAAGATGTGAAAAAGACAGAAAGTCTACAATAAATCTGTAAAAATGTCACACTTGAATTAAGCTGCTCCCCACTAGATTTCTTTATAGGAGATCATAAGCCCTTATGTGTTTAAGCCACTTTTTTTTTCCTGTGATAGGTCATCAAATCTAATACTAATATACTCATCCCAAAATCTTTATTATCTATCAGCCAGGGAAGATTCCTTTAGCCTTTCTCCTATGTTAGATTACCTCCCCCTCCCTTTCACTACATTTCATTTTTATTCCTAATAGACTCCTTTGTTTTGGTGGAAAATATCCCCTAATTGATTCATAAGCAATGGTACATGATAAGAGGTAAAATTCTTGAGATTTTGCATGTATAAACACCTACTTTATTGGTGGAGTCATGGAGTAAAGAATTCTAAGTTGCAAATCATCTTTAAAAAGTTGTTCCATTATGTTCCAGCTCCCACAGTCACTACTGAAAAGTCTAGTGTTTTCTTGCTCCTTTGCATATGACCTGGTTTTCTGAGAATTTTTAAGACACTTGCCTTTGTCTCCAGTGTTGTGAAATTTCATAATGGCATGCCTTGGTGTTGGACTGTTATTACTCATCATAATGGGCTCTTGGTCTGTTCTATCAAGGGAAACTCATGTCCTTGTTTGAGAATTTTTCTTGAATTATTCATTTCATAATTTTTCTTTTTTCTACTTCTAGAATTGCTGTTTTACAAATATCACACCTCTTGGACTGACCCTTTAGTTTTCTTATTATTTCTTTCCTGTTCTTTTTTTTTTTCTATCTCTTTGATGAGATTTTATCATACTTTTATATCTAAACTCAGAGAATATCATTTTTGCTGCCATACTTATAATTTCCAAGCCCTCTTGTGTGTGCTTTCAATATTCTTTTTTTTAAAATAGGATTTTGTCCTTAATTCATAAATGCAATATCTTCTCTTAGATTTCTGAAGTCATTGAGCATTTTATTTTTACAAGGCTTTTTTTCCTGCTGTCTGAATTATTTCTCTTTCTTTTCTTGTGTTTGATTTTTGTTTGTTTGTTTGTTTGACCCCACACACGTTGGAGGGAGGAACTACAAGGCTGATCGGAGCCTCTGTGTGGGGACTGCCAACTTTCAGCCTTTGCTGTAGAGTGGCCTGGCTCAGCCTACTTACTGGGGGACACTGACCATCAGCCCTGATAACTCTTTTCTCTTGGGCTGATCAGATCCCTCAGAGAAGCATATCCCAGCTGGAGGGTGTGAGCCCAGAGGTCAATATTCTGGGAGCAGAGTGTTTGAAGGGGATTTCACATCTCACTCTTCAATATAGAGACTTCCTTTAATATTTTGTTTTTTAGTATTGGGCCCTGACCATCAGTTGTGCCCATCTCCAGAAAGCACACTTCTAGTTCTTTAAGGATTAGGTGGAGTTCTCAACAATATGTCAGGTCTACCTTCACCCTCACTAACAGTTGCACATAGTGCAGCCAGTCCTTGAGCTTTGCAGAGGTTCTGTGATACCACCTGTATCACACCTTGGCTTCTTACACTGCCTGTGTAAGTTTCAGCTTTCTCAGAGCTTCCAAATCCGTTATCACTAGATTGACCTTCTTTCCAAATTTCAGGTTTGTGTCCCTTTGGCTCTTCTTCTGTCTTTTTTATTTTTGGGGGTTAATGTTTCCTTTTATCCAGGCACTTTTATTGTCATTTTTAAAGGGTTTTGTGAGAGAGCAAAAGAAATCATACATGTTTAATCTCCAATTGTTAACAAAATCTTCCTATGGATTTTGCTATGGCATAAAAAAACCCCAAAAACCCAACTATCTAGAAGCTTTGGTGGTCACAGGAGTAGGTGATTAGAACAGTCCTTCTCTATGTTCAAGCTTTCTTTTATAATCATCTATAGGTGAAATTCAAGCCTTTTCTTACTTCTATAATGGACAACTATCAAAAGGAGAAAAATAACTTTCAAGTCCAGAAGGAGTCATCTATATCCCTGGATAGAGAAGAACTTTGAAAAATAAAGCAAACTTGCAGATTCTATTATAAAAAGGAAATCTGCATATAATTAACCATGTTCCCAGAAATCTAGTTTGTGAGGAAGAGGTTTATGTAAGAGGACAGGGGTCCTCTAGAAGGAAACTTTGGTATAACATAATGACTATTCTTGTCATTGGCTATTACGTACTTTCAGCAGACATAGGATTAAAGTGACTCCCATTTAGTCAGTTTGCCAGGGCCGAAAGAGTGTTATAGAAAGCCATCTGAAAACCTCACCTCCATGGCATTCCAGCTGTACACATCCCTTCTCTCTGAAATAACTATTTTCACATGAATAGACACAGACATTCTGCCCAACATGGCGTGTCTAACTCATTACTGCAGGATGAGTGATACTGTGTGATTCTGCCCTGGGCTGATAGATGGAATGGATGACTTCTCTAAATTTGCCATATCCCGAGGAGTTTTTGTATCCCTAGCTTTCACAAATATTAAATCCCAAAGTAATGTTGATGCTGAAGGGAAAGCAAATTATTCCAACCTAGAGAATTTTAATGATATCTGTGGGTTATAACTCTTACCTGAGCAAGGCATCATGGAATTTTCCTTTCTAACATAAAAGACTGAACAATTTTTGGATACACTGATTTGACCTCTCCTTCATGAGCCTGTTCCCCTCTTCCTCAAATCTGTACTACATACCTACATACTAATTTTCCTTAAACCTTGTTTTCATTTTATTGCTTTTATTTGTAATTTATTTACAATTGATTGCCAATGACAATCTCTGACAGAATTAAGTCTGAATGCATCTGTCTAGCTTTTAAGATCTTTCTTCACCCCACATGCCAGATAGATTGGTCTCCTCACTGTCCCGGGGCCTCACCTACTGCTTCTCTGTAGGGCTCCTTTTACCTAGAATTCTCTTTCATCCATTCAGTTTCATACATTCAACAAGTAGGTGCACAAAGTAGAAGGGAACAACACAAAGTCCCGATGTTCTAGAAACTCAACGTCTAATGGGGGAGATAAACAAGGAAGGGGCTGAGGTAAGTGCATACACATAGAGGGCACTGTGGGAGTACATGGTAGTGAAGTAGGAGGTATGAAATCCTGGTTTGGGGGCAGTAAAGTCTTCCCAGAGAAAGCAGCGTCCAATCAGTATCCGAACTGGAAGTTAGCCAGATAAGGGATGAGTAACATGCGGTGAGTGAGGAGACTGATCCCTTCAGGGAGAATATCATCCTGCCATTCAAATCCACCCTAAAGGTCAGTTCAAGTTGTATCTCCCCATAAGGCTTTTTCACTGGTATCTTGATTGATATCATGGGAAAAGGACAGCCTTACTCTGTCTTTTCTTCACTGGTGAGGGTCCTGGGTCCCTCTCACTTTGGTTTTTGGTGCCCAGCTGATAGGAAGATGTAGCCTTGGGAGAGAAGACACAGCCCTTTTAGGTTTGGGCCTAAGTCACGTGCTTCAGTCTGCTTCATCAGAGACTAAATATTGGGTATAATGGGCATAAATCCAGAGTGGTACCTTGTTTTCTGTTTTCTTGTTTATGTATTTTTTCAGAAACCTCCCAGGGAGAAGTATCACAGATTTGAGGTGGGATCTGGACGTCCCTGAGTGCCTTAGTCAAGTGCCACACAATAGCACCCACAAACTGGCATTGGACCTGTAATATTTCCCATTATTTCAAGCTATTTTTGAGCTTTGAGCAAGGGTAGCCTGTGGCCTAACACAAAGAAAAGTTGTCAATTAAATATTCACAAGATGGTGGTGAGTGCAGAACCCAAGTTTGCAGGAGCTGACTATAGAAAAAACCGAAAATGCAAGTGAAGGAGGGAAGCAGAGCGCTTTTCCAAGCCTCTTCTCAGGTGGTAAATGGTTGATTCTCAAAAGGGAGAACAAATTTTATTTCCAGAAAGTCTAAACAAAAGAAGCAACAAAACAGGCCTCATTTTCTCATTAGGCACATGAAATCTTCAAGACATTCAGTTATCCTCTGCTGAAACCTAAGGAGCTGTGTGAATTGTTGCTTTTCTAAAGCTAATTGTTACACTTTGCCATTTGCTATGGAATCACTCAATGCAGTGAAAAAAGAAAGTTCACAATGCGAAAAATGCTTCCCAGATCCACGGAAGAGTCCATCCCTGTGTTCATCAGCTGCACGGGCTCATTAGATCCTGGAATTATAGGCTTTTTTGTTAGAATTTGGTGGTGCTCATTCATTTTGACATTGTAAACACATGGTGGAAAATTCCAGTGTTTTTGGGAGATGTCCTAATAATTATCCGTTAATTTGTTTAGAAAAATTGGTCCTGCAGAGTAGTCTATTATCAGCTTGTTCAAAAAACTTACTGTGTGGTTCTCTCTAATTTGAAATGCAAAAGTTAGATAAAGCACATCCATAAGTTGAAAGTAACACATCAACCAAAACACATCGTAGGAGCAAGAGTTTTGCCAAATCCTTCTCTAACTTGCGAAGTATAAACAATGACAACTCAAGAACATACCAACTGTTCCCCTGGAATTACCTTGATGTCTGCTTTACTCATTCCTTTAGCACTACTAAAGGGATTTAGGTTTCTCTTTAGCATTGCTGCCTTTATTTTTATATCTATTACAATACCACCAGTTATCTTCTCAGTGATAACTATTGGTGGCATTGAATTTCAAAATCTTTCTCATCATTCACTTTTCTCCATTTCCTGAAATAATTAGGCTTACTGAATTCTCAACTCTCCTCATTTTTGTCCAGGTTCACTCGGTCTGTAATCTTTCCCGTCATCTCCACATTTTCAAATTATACCCATTTGCTCAAATGTCCCAGAGGAACTCCATGAAATTGACTATCATCCCTCTACCCGTGCTTAATCTTTTACTCTTCTGAAACCCATTGGCAATTTATTTCCCCTTGTGTATGGTGTTTACCATTTTGTACCTTGCAGTACAGTTTTAGTGCTCATGTCTTATTTCTGTAATAGACTTCAGCCTCCATAAGGATTGGCATTATGTGAAATGTATCTTCATATCATCCACAGTGTCCTTTACATTTTGTCCCTCTACTAAGCCCTCAGTTAAAATCCATTGACTAAATGATGGACAGTGAAAGAAAAAGTGGAATGGTCTTTTTAGAGGCAAGTAATAAGGCAGGCACCCAGGAGAGGTCCCAACCAATCTTTTTAAATCTATCAATTCTCATTTTTAGTTTACACTAGTATAAGTTCAATGCTTCTCAACTGGTTTTTCATGAACATAGTCAATAAAGAGACAAGATACGAAAATGTTTAAGTTGCCTTTCTTGACGGGTTTGCTCCTCAGTAGTTTCCATGGCACATTCCAGGGAATTCTGGAGAGACTGCAGCTGATTCAAGGTCTCCTTCAATAAAAATCGAGTTACAAATTGTTCCAGATTGGAGGCTTCTTGGTAGTCCTAAGGATGACAAAAAAATGCAATTAGTAGTACAGTAGAAGAAAATACCCGGAAATGGTTTTTCCTCCATGTACCCACCAATCTCAGGTTGATCTTAGAGAGAGAAAGTAGGGAGAGAGTTGAGAGAGGAGGAAAGATGTGTTGGGCCCTGGATGCTACTCAGAGTCCCATCCACCCACCAGAAGTTGAATAAAAAAGCCGCAGGAATGACTGGAATATCTCACCTCCCACTGCACCTGCCTCAAAATTGGAGAAAAGGACAAAAGCCAGCAGAATTATAGAATCGACATCTGTAGAAAAGGAAAAATAAATATCTGGGGGAATTAAACAGGAATGTGACTAACTCTGAGTTTGTTTTGTGTTTCATTTAAATGATGACCACGCCATCATGTATTTTCTCTATTACCAACAAAATGCAGTCACGTTTCAGCAATTGGCTTAATTCTCTCTTGATGTATTTATTATGCCTGATCTGTATTAGGCTGAAGCCAAAGAAAATTATGTGTAGTTATTTTAAAATTAAGAAAATGTTAGGCCTGGAATATTTAAACAGTTTACTAAATCTGCTTGCTTTTCTCCCTCAGTAACTTTATCTGAAGCTCATTTGCAACTAACTTCTAGAACAACACGTCAGCCAAAAAAGCACCATTCATTCAAACAGCTCCAGGTCTACACAGAGATTACTGCAGACTTAATCATACTTAACAATGTGTTGGTTATGAAGGTACAAAAAGGGACCTTTGCTTAATTAAGGTAGATGGGTGAGCTGTGGATGGTTTCACCGGCTGCTCTTATTTTCTAAAGTCTCAGGGAGAACCAAGAAAGAAAACCAGGTTGGTGTGAAATAAAGTGATGTCAGAGCTACTCTTTCAGGTCATGGGACTAGACAGCAAAATCTGATTTTCTAGGGTCTTGGGTGGGAACAGCATATTCAAGTTCAGCCAAGGAAAGGATTTGTTTGGCCCTGTCCCCAAACAAAATGATTTTTTTTTCATGGTTGAAAACAGAAAACTAAAAAGGAATTATGGTGACAAGATAATGACATGAATCACGATGTGCTGGGGAATCTGAGGGCATAGTTGTAAACCCACACTGCAGTTATTTAACCTGGCTGATTCTCAGCCTTCTCACTTAGAGCTCAAACTAAGTAACTTTGGCATACATTCCAACTCAAAAACACTCTGTGCTTCTGTCAACTCTGAATTAGGAAATATTGGACTGTGGCTTCCTGATATAAATTACTTTGGAAGTTTTTCTATTAGAAGAACAATCTAATGTCATGGAAAACTTCATTTCTTTCCTAATCTGAAATAGTAAAAGGTTTTAATCGTCAGTGTCTTTTTAAGCACATTGTGTGCAGGTGAACAACACAGGAAATTTTCTTATTTATCATATCTAAAAGTCTTATTTTAAAAATTAAACCCCATTTTTATTTAAACCCCATTTAAGAAACTAACCATCAAATAAAATAATAATAATTATTAGAATTTTTGGTGAGTAAAATCAAGCTAAAAATACAGAGAATACTTAATTTGATCTCATAGCTTGCTATTTATTGGCAATACAGATTTCAAAAAATTATCTCTCATTGTGTTTTTGAAAATCGAAGAAAGTTTTCTTTTGAGATGGAAAGAAAATGTGATAAGAAAAAAAGTGTGTTTGATTCTTTCCCCACAGTTATTTCCATTTTGCCAACGCATATTTTTAAAATAAAATTTATTACAATGAAGACAAAATATAATTGCATAGTCAGAGATTATTCCAGCTATATTTGCATCTCAGTATACACTATGACTAATCTAAAGCAAATGATAAAAAGTTTTATACCTATTTGTAGACAGCATTGAAAAATGAAGGAAGCATACATTTACCAAGCAATGAAGTATAGCACTGGCCTTATTCTTTTCTCATTTAAATGTTAAATATTTGTCATATAAAAACTATAGAAAAGAGATTGGTATTTTTTTTTTTTAAGTTAGCCGATTTAAACACTCTGGTTATTGCAATTAGATTTTAGCTTCCTAGACACAAAGGTCATGCCTTATACTTCTGTATTCCCCCTGGTGCCCAGAATAGATACTCATTCAATACCTGACTGTTTGCAGACAAACTCCTAACCCTGAGAATTTATTGCATTTGCTATTATGGTCTTACATATAAAGATTCTGGTGATGTTAAAGTTAGATAATTATGGAAAGTTAAACTCAGACAATTGGCTACTCCATCATTGCTTCATCATAGCAAATCATGAAGTTATTATGTTGCTCACACTTTCATCTCACTCTGATGAGAGTTTGCTGTCCCCACTAGTGACCCTCATATAACATTAAGAAACGTCACAACCCGGCTGGTTGATATATTTGATATAAATGTCGACGCCTTGGCATTGAGAGAGGTGGGTGGGTACTTCAAAGGCTTTGGGGGATTACGTTTTTTCAGTTAATTATGAAGGTCGGCTGTTATAGGATGCCCCTTGGTGATAAGGAGAAAAAAGAAGTTGTTTTCTAATATCCCTAGACATCCTTCCAGACTTGGCTTGTGGCACTCTCTCTGTTCAGCTATTCCTTCCTTTGAACCACCACTTCCCTTAACAGGATCAGACACACTTCCTTCCTCTCCTGTGTATCCCTGTAACGTCTTTTCCCTACCTGGAATATAGAATCTGTCACTTAATATTGTAATTTGTTGTTTACTTGTCTATATCGCCCATTTTAGGCTAGCTAATTTAAGCATAGGGATGATGTCTTTTTCATCTCTGCCTCTGGAATGCCCAGAACAAAGCCTGACTCATAGCAGCTTAAAGAGTGCGTGAGGAATGGGATACCATATGGAGAGGAAGGCACCAGAGGGAGTGTCTACACTCTGGGAACTGCTCTTGCCACTGGCCAGTCACCAGCTGCCGCCCCTGCCCCCAGCCCCTTGCTGGCTGTAGACGCCGCTGCCCAGCTTGCCCGATCATGTGGGCTCTGCAATAGAGGGAAATACAGCTTTGTTCTTAACAGACTGTTTGTCCTCTTTTTATTTTCTAGACCATTTGTTAGTCTTCTTCCCTTCCCTTATTCTGGATCCCGGGGTTTGGAACTGCAGACCCAGGTGGCGCAGATCCAATCTTCCTTCCCTTTTCTCAGATATGCAGCAGATGTTCCTTTGGAAGGCAGTGGCAAAAGAAGCAGATGGAAAATTAAATAGATAACAAGCTGGAAAATGTCAAAGCCTAGCCCTTTTTATTCTCAACAAATGTGTTGGTCGTGAAGGTACAAAAAGGGATCTTTGCATTCCTAACTCCCCAGAAGATTGATGTGCTGGCATAAGACACGTGTTCCTTTGAGCAAAACCCATATTTGAGAGACTGGCAGAAAGAACTTGCACTGATCTAATAAAGCAGTAAAAAAAAAAAAAAAAAGAAAAGAAAAAGTACAGATAATACTCAATGTCCAAATTCTGCTTCTTTTTTCAGACACAGTTTAGTCCCTCATGTCTGTTAGAAAAGATATGGGCAAATGAAAGCAAACAGTGTATTTCTCAGATCCCAATAATGTTCATTCATTTTCATTGATAATTGTCAGTTACATGAATCATTACATGGGAGTTGTTAATAAAGTAGCATTAATATTTCCATTTTTGCCTTTGGAAAGCCAAAATGTAAACATTTCAATCCATATTACCTTTTGTAGCACTGGAGCAGGGCTAGCATTCATTTAAGTAAAAATACTAGCACTAGAAGCACAGTGTTTTGAAAATCAGGTTTCTTAGGGGACTGTCTACACATCTTAATTGTCAGGTCATGTTCAGGAAGCAAGCTCTGCCCAACTGGTTGATGGAAGAGCGGAGATCTCAGCTATTACCCCACTATGAATTATCTGAGTTAACTGGGAAAATCAGAGCACTGGACTCTCCTGTTTGTATTAGCCCTTTTGAAAATCAATCAAGTCAATGACATCTAGTCTCAGTGAATTCTTGTTTATAAGGTCAGAAACAATCGCATTTAGCAGGGGGTACTGCTGCTGACTGTCTTTTGGTCTAAGTCCTTGCAACTCTCACTATGTTCCTTTGAGACATCTGTACCAGCTTCTATAACAAGGGAAAAAAATATCACTTTACAAAGATAGGGTTGTCTTTTTCTTTTTTCTACTCTTCCCCAAATTATTACCTTTAAAAATACTAACTGGCTTACACACATTATCTGTGCCCTACTTCTTTTAAATATTCTTAGGCTTTCATTTTAAATGGCACGTATTTTTTTCCACACTGAGAAAACACTATAGCAAATTTAAGTCTTGAAAAATAAATAATAAAGAACTCATTCTTAATTATCTTAAACATGGACAGGGGTTAGTGTTAGATATGTCTTTGGAAACCTTAGATGGCACAGCAAGAGAACAAAATAATTTCAGACTACAGTGTCGCAAGGATTAAAGGAATGATAGATTCTCAGGTTAGTTGAGGAGAAGACAGATTATAATTTTGGAATAAAATCTTATTCAACACCAATAAATTAAAATAATTTCAAAGCCCTATTTTAGCCAGATAATCTGTAGTTTGAAATCAGAAAACACTTTGATGAGTTATATTATTCAAGACCTTTATATTGACAAACTCCATTATAAAGGGCTCAGTCTAGAGTTGTCAAGGACTTATTTTGTGTAGGCTTCTTTCTTCTGGCTCCTTCTATCAATCTATCTCATATCAGGAGACCCTACCAAGAACATATGACCCCTTGGATGTCTTTTCCTAAATAACAGTCCCATTCTGATAAGAATAATCCTCTTCAAACAAGTGGAATTTTAGGAAAATGCATGGCTATGAGGATGGGCACATCCACAGAGCCAGCCCAAATCTGGAGATAAGTAGCTAACAGATGAGGATCCAGATCACATTCCCAGGTATCTAGTCATCTAGTGTGGTGGTTAAGAATCTGAGTCCAAAGCTAGCTACACTTAAGTACTGATCTAGGCCGGAGGCAGTGGCTCACACTTGTAATCCTAGTGCTTTCAGAGGTTGCCAAGGTGGGAGGATTGCTTAAGGCCAAGAATTCGAGACCAGCCTGAGCAACATAGTGAGACTCCATCTCTACAAAAAACAGAAAAATTAGCTAGGCATGGTGGTGGGTGCCCGTAGCCTCAGCTACTTGGGAGGCTGAGGCAGGAGGATCCCATGAGTCCAGGAGTTTGAGGCTGCAGTGAGCTATGATGATGCCAAGGTACTCCAGCCTGGGCAACAGAGAAAGACTCTGTCATAAAAAAAAAAATTATGATCTGTATTTGTGCCACTTGACAGCTGTGTGAACTTTGGAAAGTATTCAATCTTTCTAAGTTCCTATTTCCTTAACTGTGGATAAGGATACACTTATTATGAGGATTAAAATATAGTATATAAAGCACATAGTAGGGTGTGCTTTTGATCAGTATTCATTATTGCTATTAACCCACTGAAGAAATGACATTATAAAGTATAATGGACAGATCATTGGCTCAGAATTCACAAGACCTGGGTTTGTCTACTGTCTTAATAGTTCAGCTCAGAATTATCACTAGGATAAATGTATGGTTGGTGTTTGACATGTAGTAAGCTCTCCACAAATATTAATTTTACTGAGTTCTTTTCACATATATTTTCTACTGCACATCTTCTACCTTGCTTATTAAAAATGTATACCTTTTATATATGTATTTGTTACCATATTAAAGCCGTGACTGATGGAATTCAGTCTTTGAAGAGTGTCAAGTTCAACATGTAGAGTTCAACTGAAAAATAAATCAGAAGGATTTTCCATTTTTATTTCTCAACAAAGGTAGTACATAGGATGCAATTTATAATTCTAAACAATGTATCTTGCATTGCCCTTTATCTCCTCTGAATTCTGTCAGCCATCTCCTCCTACAGAACACCTCATTCTCTAGAATCTTCCCAAATTTCTTTCTCAGTCTCTGATTTTACTCATCTTTCTTCCTTTTTCCCCTCTATCTTTGTATGTATATTGACTAATGTTTCTTCCCTTCTCTTCAAGACTGTATGAGTCTGGTTTTATTCACTTAGGCCCAATTTTGCTCTGTAATGCAGAAGTATGGAAACTAGACCAATGATAACAAGAGGATTTGGGGAAGGTAATGTATTGGTGGCATAGTTTATGAAACCCTTAGAATCTTCACTTAAAAACAGAACTAGGTAAAAGCAACAACAATAAAAAGTTCCAATACATGACAAATACAAGAAAACTAGATGACAAGGTATTATCATCAACCTCCAAATTACAAGTGGATAAGAATAAAAACACTGACAGACACAAGAGCCCCACTGCATGATATTACTGGATGTGTAGGCAGAAACAAAAGGAAGCAAGGAATTATGAGACAAACCTGAGAACAAGAGAACTCCAAAGAAGCCAACAAACATTCACTAGAATAACAATGGCTAACTTGAGAACAGCAGCTGAAACTGTGAGGCATTTTATCTAAAAGTGGGTGAGTACAAAAATGAGAGAGCACAAAAATCCTAGTAAGGCCTAAAGGGGCCAGAACCACGAATTCTTGAAATTAATCATGCTAAATGTAGGTCAGAAGGGCCTACACTGAGGAGAATTTGCTGGCAGTGGAGTCAAAATTGAGCAGAACAGGGTCACAGAGACAAAGAAAAGAAGACTCATTTCAAAAGTGGGGGAGAGGAATAGAGCCCAGAACTCTCAGAACAAAAGCCACCATATTTTTCCATATTGTCAGACAACCACCTAAGAGGATGCTCTATGAAGTTAGAAAAATAATTCTGAACATAGCCTCTTTTGAAAACTCATGAAAAAAATTTTTAAAAAGCAACAAAAATTATTAAGGTTAAATATTATACAATAATGCTATGACATCCCTGCAGACAATGAAAACATATCAGAAAGAAGCCCACAAAACAGATCAAAGTATAACCAAGTATTTTAAAATGATCTAGAGGACATTAAGAAAAAAAATTCAAGAAATAAAAAAAAACATACATCAGTTGAACTAATTCAGAAATGAGGTAATGAAATTCAGAAGAGAATTAGAAATAAAAGAAAAAAATATTATGTCAAAAATTAAGTCTAAATTAGAAGGAACACAAGAACAAATAATCATAACACATAGCACCTTAATAAGGAAGACAAAAAGAAGAAAAACTGTAAAAATCAAAAATAATAAAGAAACAAGCAATTTGAGAGGAAGTAACAAATATTGAAGATTGACAAAGAATGTCCAACATACTGACAATAGAATTTCTAAAGAAGAAGAGTAGAAACTAAGTAACAGAACACTAGAATCTATTATTCAAGAATGTTTTTCTAACATAAAAAGATTTGATATTAAATATTAAAAGCATACTACATATATGAGAATGTCAACTCAGAACAAACCCATCAAGATATATTTTAGTAAAATTACTGGACTTTAAAAGACAAAGCAATTCTTAGTGCACTTAGACATATAGAACAAATGACTTATGGGGTAAAAAACAAAACAAAACAAAAACTATGTTATCACGAGACTTTCCAAAAGCAATACTTTATGCCAAAAGAAAGTGCAGCAATATATTTAGGATATATAAAATAAGAAAATAGATTTTATATCAGGAAAAATCGACCCTTACGCATAAAGGGCCCCCCAAAATTGTCAACATGCAATAAGTCAGGTATCATTGTTCCCATGACCCCTACTCAGGAATCTATTAGAAAATGAGCTGCAGACAGCCAAAATGACTAGATACTTCAACATACAGACTGATGGTCTAGGCCAGGTACTGGCAAACATTTTCTCTAGTGACCCAGATAGTAAATATTTTAGGCTTTGTAAACAAGGGATCACATGAAAGCAGCCATGATATTTTGTAAATGAATAAGTGAGACTGTGTTTATAGACCATATAAAATAGATGGTTGGCAGAATTTGGCCAATGGCTGGAGTTTGCTGACCCCTTATCAAGGCATTGAGCATCAAAGGTTGCCAACATCAAAAAAGAGAGAGACAACCAGATAGTATGTGATTCCTGAAGAGAGAACGCATTATCAGGTATAGTCTTGTCAAATAAGCCTCTAGATTCAGCTGACAATTTGCAGTGAAAACTGAGTTCAGAAGAACATGCTTAATTGTATGACAAGTAGGCAGCAACCAGCAAAGTCTAAACCTCTCTGGGTTCTGCGACAAATAATTGTAAAAATAAATAAAAATATTATGGAATAACCTGTAAATTAAAAGATATACAACAGACATAAAATGGGCACAACTAAACTATAGTTTCTAGGGATGAACATCTGTGTAATAAAACCATAATAAAATGCAAGAAAGTGATTACTAGAGGAATCGGTAGTTATTTTCAGAAGAAGGGATAATTGGAACAAAGCACAGCACATGAAAGGGCTTCTGGGGTGACTGATAGGTTTTCGTTTTATTATTCGGGTAGTGGTTTCAAGAGTGTTTGCCTTATAATCAAGATCTATATTTGATTTGTGTGGCTTTCTTCTTTTTATTTTACAATAAAAAGGTTAAGAGATGTGTAGGAACCAGCTTAGTAGAAATATATGATCCTCATATGTTTGAGAAGCTGTGGAATAGACAGATATGTAAAATACAGGACTCTTTGGCAGGCAATAGGACAAGAAAATCTGTAAACACTTCCAAATTAGTAATTTTTATCACTTCTTATATACCATCTTCTCAACTGCTAGCCTGCATTTTTCTGGAGTGTAACATAGAACCAAATGTTACATTTTTCAGTGTGAAGAGCACAGAACTATATTCCTACATAAATTGGGCTCAATGTATATTTATTGATGTTGATAAAAAAAAGTCACCAAAATTTCTCCCCCATAAATATACTGCTTTCTATCTTATTGCTCACACACTTTTCTTTGAATATCATTTTAAGCTCACGGAATAAAACAGAGTTGAAGTAAATCACATTTCAAGGATAACAGTCACGTGCAATGCGACTCCTAAACAGTGTGTGTCAGATAGAAAGCTCTATCTTAACCACAGTCCTATACTATGTAGAGCTAATGGGCCTAAGTTACTGAATTTATCAGTGACGAATACATTTTTCAAAACAGCATATACGATCTCTCTGCTTTCAAAGACAAATTATCCTTGTCTTTTATCTAAACAAATTCTGCGACAGAAGGAGTAATTGGGTATTAAAATAGCATGAGCATTTCCAAACAGCATAATATATGGGAAATAGTAGATAATAAATATGTGAACACTGACATATTTCTGGATTTAATTTGCCTTTGTGTCCCACTTATGAATAGAATATCAAAATATTCCACTGATTTTTTATTCAGGAAAAAAACTTCTGGGAATAGATAACTTCCTCAGAATAACAAATAGCTAAAGAATTTTTTTTCCACTGGGACTTTATAAAAAACAGAATACTATATCTCATCAAATATAAAATGTTAGAAATATGACTTATAAGATGCACCATTATTTTGGTATTTTACATACCACTAGGAAATAAAAATACTGCCAATTAAATTTAATGTACCATCAATTGAAAGATCTATCCCAATTTCACAGATGTTAAAAAGAGAAAAATTATGTATCTTTAAATTGATGAAATGTGGTGTGTTATTTATTACATTTCAATATGGCCCACGACAGACAGCTAACGGTATAGATGATGTCTTTGGGCCTATAACTTCACTGTATTCTGCATTCCACATTTGAAAGTCTGGATCAGCACTCACCATTTCTCACACATGTTCAAGAATATAACCAAGCAACATAGGAAGGCAGTGGCTGTAGCCTGACATCAGCCTGGGCTTGCCTTTCTTACCACTGGGTTTGTGTCAAGGTCTCCTGGCTTATTTTAGGGGTTTCTAGATAGGCTTATAAGCTAATTGAAATCTTAGTGGGCATCTGGAGGAGGATGTCAAGAGTTCATGGTGGAAGGGATTTTATGGTATTAGCTATTTAAAGCAATGCAGCCTGCTAACACACACACACACACACACACACTCACTGAGTGGATTACAAGAAGACCCCCAATTTTTGTGATTAAAAATATATGGGGAACATATGTGAGGAAAAGTGAATTATAAAAATCTACCTGCATCTTCCTTTCTATAAAAGTGCTTCTAGATGACTACACAGGCTACTTAAAATTGGTTATGAGGCTGGGTGGGGTGGCTCACGCCTGTAATCCCAGCACTTTGGGAGGCCAAGGTGGGAGATTGCTTGAGGCCAGGAGTTTAACACTAGCTTGGGCAACATAGCAAGACCTACAAAAAACATAAGAAAAATTAATCAGGCATGGCGGTGCACACCTGTAGTCCCAGCTACTCTAGAGGCAGGAGGATGGCTTGAGTCCAGGAGTTCGAGGATGCAGTGAGCTGTGATTGAACCACTGCACTCCAGTTTAGGTAATAGAGTGAGACTCTGTCTCTAAAAAATAAATAAAAATTAAAAAATAAATGGACAAATAAAATAAAAAATCAATAAAAATAAAATTGGTCCTGAATATCTCATGTGTGAACTGATATATTGGAAGGTAATATTTCCATTAAATAAAATTACTGGAAGTTCCACTTTTGTAATAGGATTAGTTATCCTAAAGTGTTCCTTATTTTTTTTTTTTGGAGACAGAGTCTCACTCTGTTGCCTGGGCTAGAGTACCGTGGCGTCAGTCAGCTCACAGCAACCTCAAACTCCTGGGCTCAAATGATCCTCCTGCTTTAGCCTCCCATGTAGCTGGGACTACAGTCATGTGCCACCATGCCAGGCTAATTTTTTCTATACATTTTTAGTTGTCCAGCTAATTTCTTTCTATTTTTAGTAGAGACGAGGTCTCACTCTTGCTCAGGCTGGTCTTGAACTCCTGACCTCGAGCGATCCTCCTGTCTTGGCCTCCCAGAGTGCTAGGATTATAGGCGTAAGCCACCGCGCCCGGCCCTAAAGTGTTCCTTCTATAAAATGTACCATAAAAGGTAGATAAAATATGACAAATATTATTTTAAATGCACAGCAGGGCTTCTAAGAAAGTAAGGGAAAACCAAGAGTATCAAAAATGAACAGCAAATAGAGAAACAGACCAGTAATCTAGCATTGAAAGCCTTGTTTTCCTGCTGGAATTTTCTTCAGCTAGAAAGTTAAAGTTCCAGATTTTAACAACTTTTAAGGGGGACAGGAGATGAATCAAAGTGAGGAGCTGGAGTTGGAACACTCAAAGGACTTTCACCACGAAAGAGGGCTAGGAAAAAAACTCTACCCATAAACAAAGGAAGATGGCAAGTACATTTCAGTCTTAACTCTGGTACAAAAACCCTCTCCTGAAAATTTATAATGAAAACTCAGTCTACACAAGAGTCTGAAGTTCCAATTCCTCTGTATGATCCAGGGAAGCCCCAAACTGAGAGATTAACTCAAAGCCATTCTTTGTTGGCAGTCTCCTGAGACATCTGGCAGAAACAAAAACATACTCTCTGTAAAGTAATACATCAAAAACTAGATTTCCCAGAACACCCAATGATTTAATCAGCCAAGTATAAATTCAAAGTAGAAAAAAAATGTCAATCTATCCATATATCCATATCACACAAAGAAAAAAGGAATCACGAAAAAGAGTCAGCAGTACCATGCTTCAAATTTTCAAAGGAATAAAAGTGGTAACTGAAAACATAAGAAAGTGGTAGTGAGATACATTAGCAAAAGACCAGACAGATTTCAAAAGCAATAAAAACTTTTTTTAAAAAAAGAATTAAACGCCCAATGGCTATGTTATTAGCAGTTTAGATATTATACAAATAGAGAATTAGGAAACTATTAATAGACTGTAAATCTGAAGTAATCAAATTGAAGCAGAGAGATGGACAATATGAAATTGAAGTTAAGTGACAGAGAAGAGAATGAGAGTGTTTAATTTATATAAATGGAGTCCTAAGAGGTGAAGAAAGAGAACAGAAAAGAGGTAATTGCTGAGGATTTTGCAGCATTTGAACAAAGGACCTGATTCCTCAGATTCAGGAAGCACCGCAGATGCTCAACCTTCTTCTTCAGTATTCTGTTTCTTAACCTCTTTTATAGTCTCTAGATCTTTGTCTCCATGAGTCACTGTCTGTCTGTGTAATATCTTCAGTTTTGTCTTCTAGTTCACTTATTCTCTTTTCTACTTTATTTAATTTGCTGTTAAACTCATTTCCTGATGTTTTAATTTCAATTATTATATTTTTAACATTTTTAACAAATCTTTTTGGCATTTTTCTCAAATTTGCTTTGTCTTTCTTTGTATTCTCTTGCTCATTTCTCATATTTTTAATCCCACATATATTTATATAAACATATTAACATACTTATTCTTCAGCTGATAATTTCAATGTATAAAATCTTTGAATACAGTCTAAAGTGTGTTTGGAGAATTTTTTTTTTTTTACTATCAGTTCATATTCCTTGCAAGATTGATCTGTGAAAATTATTTGAGGTCTAGATTAAGAAAGGATTTGATTTTGCTTTTGTCCAATATCTGAGAGGACCATTATACTGAAATAATTTTAGATTAAATTCATGGCTTGAAGCTTTCCCCACCACCCAGGAAGTTTGAATTTGACCTGAAAATTCACATGAGAACTGATTAGTAGTTACAAATTCTCAGGGCAGGCTCCCCAACCTTTGTTTATTTGGTGCTCAGGATCACTGTGGTAATTTTCTTTGCTGGGAAGAGTGAAGTCTTTGGTTCCAAGTTTATGCAGTAAGCTTGTCATTAGAATTCTTACCTTGAAGGGTGCTGGTGGCTAGGCTTTTTCTTGCCTTAGTCCTGAAGGCTTGAAAATTAAAATTTAAGGTCATTGAATTTAAGCCTGCTTCCCTGCACTGCTTATTTCTTTGAGTTCCCTTTCACTTAGATTTTGGCCTCTGAGGAGTCTTTACTTTATTGCCAGGTCTGTGATATATTTACAAATTTTAAAAATATATTTTATCCATCATTTTTAGTTTGGTTCAGCAAGAGTATTGTTCAAAGAATCTGTTTCCCTGAACTGCCATAAACAGAAGTTGCTAAGTATTTTCTATGGATTACTTTATTTGAGCCTCACAAACTTGGCATAAAAAATAAAGTCACCTACCTAAGGTCATAGAGCTAATAGGT
Organism: Cheirogaleus medius; assembly: GCA_008086735.1. Lineage (NCBI taxonomy): Eukaryota > Metazoa > Chordata > Mammalia > Primates > Cheirogaleidae > Cheirogaleus > Cheirogaleus medius. The sequence goes on along the minus strand of VBSM01001124.1, from coordinate 35,974,391 downwards.
AAGTTTTGACTTTTTTATTCATAAGTAATAATTAATCCATAGAAAAAAATTAACAAATAAAACCCAACTTTTTAGTAACTACTTTAAGAATTTGCTGACTTTTATTATATAAAGTTGCTAAAAAGATATGCCATGTTTTTCTATAAATAAAGCGATATTAAAATTTTTAATTAAAAATATAAATAATTTTCACTTTTAAAGTAATGTACTCACTATAAATTAGCAAATACAGATGGGAAACATAAAATATTAAAAATAATTATTCTGAAACTGGATTGTGGCAGTGGTTGTACAATTCTATAAGTTTACTAAAAATTATTTAATAGTATACTTAAATTGATGAATTTTATGGTGGTAAATTATAACCCAATAAAACTATTAAAATACTCATACTATATTATTTTCAAAAACCAATTAGATGTACCTTTTTAATCAGTTATTTGTACTTAAAAATACATGCATCTTTCCTTATCCATTATATTCATATACAACATAATTTTTAATAGCCAAACAGTATGTTTTATTGTATTCATAATTTATTCATTCAATCCCATATTGTGGGATATTTAGATAACTTCCAATTTTTCTTATTATAAACAATTATATGATGCATATTCCTTGTACAGACACTAAATTATTTCCTTAAGTTCTAGAAATGGGATTACTAGGTGGAATGATACATGCAATTGAAAATGTCAGATACATGTGACTAAATTTGCCCTCCAACAAATAGTACTAATTAAAGTTTCATTATCATATTTGAGTTATTTTCCTATGCTTTTGAACAATGGGCATTATAAAAATTTTTATTGATAAAATTATATTTTACTATCAATTTAATTTATATTTATTTGACAATTGATAAGCCTGAACATTTATACAATATAAACTATATAATGTGTATATATGTACATTATATATATATATATGATTTGCATGTGTTATACACAGATAGAGTACATGAACTCCTTTGCATTCCTAAGCACAGCATAATTCAATTGACTCTTTTTCTACTCTAACTCAATAGTGATATGTTTTGTAAAAGAACAATCTGAGAAGTTCCAAAAAATAGGCTTTGTGGCTTGCCAGAAAAAGGATGGGCCTTGAAATCATTTGGAGACTGCAGTTTCTTATTCTTAAGAGAAAGAATAATGTAGATAATTCAACTGACTCCTTTTCTACATATGTAACTCAATAGTGCTATGTTTTGTAGAAGAAGAATCTGAGAAATTTCAAAAAATAGGCTTTGTGGTTTGCTGGAAAGAGGATGGGCTTTGAAATCATTTGGAGTCTCCAGTTTCTTAATCTTAAGAGAAAGAATAATGCAGATTAGTACGTACATTATTTATTGAATATTCCTTTGTAACTATAACTGTGCAAAGTACATGTAAAAAGGAAATGAAATAGCCTTTTGCAGTTGTATAGATTAAAATGCATCATTCAACACTTATCTTACATTAACACACACAAAATATAAAGAGTGTGAAAATGAGGCTTTGGCCAAACACTAAATAGAGATAGGGTTTGCTAATCAGAGAATATTATCATTTCTCCATTAGATGTATGTAACTGCAAGACTCAAGTTAGTATGGGAAAGAGAGATTATTTAATTAATGGCAAGAATAGTCTATATAGTCTGTCGAGCTGAAAAACAAAATTCAATGTCAGAAAGTCACAGTATCTGAATTTCACAGGCAATCTGCAAATCAACCAAAGACAGTGCATGTATAGAGCTAGAAGGGACCATGGAATCCAAATTCCTCATTTCCAAAATGAGGTCCAGATAGAATAAAGAGACTTGCTCAACACCACACAGCTGTGCTAGGCTAGACTGGAATACAGGTGTCTTTTTCCTGCTGTCTGCTATCAAAAGATATTTAAAACACAAAACACAAGCTTCTTGATTGTTCTAGGTCAGTGTTAAACATATCTGGAGAGAAACAGAAGGTTCCAGTGTCATGAGGCTACAAGGGGCAAAGGCTCTTCATTATAAAACTGTGCCCTTCCCTGACTTAAGCATTATAAAAGCTATCCGTGCAATAAAAACATTCATAGTCCCTTAACATTTTGAAATTTAAAATAAAAAACTGTACCCTTAAGGGCATGCTAGAAGGAAAGCTTTTCAGGGCTAAAAACTAGCAATTAAAAAAGGAAAGGAAACCAACTAAATTGCAATGGAATTTCTATTTAAGCTGAGTGTAGCAAAAAGACGGCATAATTTCTAAACACCAATTATTCTTTAGCAGAGAGACTTAAATCATAGCAGCCTCAGAAGGTATTTCTCAGAAATGTTTATGGCCTTAAGGTAAAGATTTATCAAAGCCTCCGCTGGAATGAATATCTCCAGGCTGCCAGTTGTTTCATTAATAATTTTACATTCTTCTGTCATATTTGAGATTAAATTTTCTGTGTTTTGTATTGAATTAAGCACTCAAAAACATTCATGTTAAAAGATCAACTCCAGATTGTAGAACAAATTTAAGATATAACTTCACTATCCATCAATCTATTTTTTATTACTAAAACCAAAACATTCAAATATTAGAATGGTGAAAGTACATTTGTGTTACTGGAAAAAAAATCAAGAAACTGATGGAGCAAAATTAACTCAGTTATTATATAAACAACAAAAAGCAAATTTCAAGTAAGCATTTGGAGCTCCAGATGTGGGGTCCCATGGAAAGTGAAAAAGACTATATGACAGTGATGAAACCCTGATAGGGATCTTGATTATTTCTTACAAAAGCATTCATTTTAATCAGAGGCTTGGATTCTGCTCCTTTGCCATGGCAACAGATAAAGAATCCTGTACCTGGAAGGTTACAGTGATCATCTTCATTATGCTCAGAACAGGCCCTGTGTTAACAGTTTAGTGGTTGGACTGGAAGGAACTCATTTGAGTGTTTCTATCCAATTCTGAATATTTTTTTTATGTGTCCTCACAAAGGATAAGATTCTACGTCGGGTGACAGGCTTGGCCATGAACTCATAGTGTGACTTTAGGCAAGTCTATCAACTCGTCTGTGTTTGTTTTCTCAAATCCATCAAGTGAGAACACTGGGCTCAGTTTCCCTCCCAGAACAGTCTGTTTATGTTCGCTGGTTTATCTAAAGCTGGCTAGGAATAAAAGAGTTATTTTTTTTCTCTCGTTCCATAGGTGAAACAATTCTCCCACGCCTACTCTACCCTTCCCTTGTGCCACCTGGCCTCAAAACAGATCAGTGTGGGAGGATGCGGGGTGCACAGGTGTTCTGTTGTCTGCACCCTGACAATCCACATGATCCTTGAATCTTCTCATTTCAGTATATAAGGACTAAGGTCAGCTGCTTCACTCTTGAGCAACTACTCTGTTTCTTGATAAAACGAAGAAAAGAATTCCAATGAAAATGCAGAAACACTAAGTAAATGCCCAGAAAAAGGCAGGGAAAAGGTTTTAGTCTTTCTGATCAGAGAGAGCACCTTTACACTACTGTGTTAAACACGGTGTGCTTTTGAAGGCTCCCCGTCAAATACTCAGTGTTTAAAAATGCTTCTTATCATCACTAGTGTATCTGACCCTAGGGAGGAAAGAATGGTGGGCTTCCTTCTTACAGACCGTTTAGGGTCCCAGAATATTTCCAGAACATTCTAAAAACTATCATGTTTAGCTTCATTACAAAACTGGTATCAGAAATAAGGACCCACCTGAATTATGAGCTCCCCATGATGAAGAAGGAAGCACTGTAAACGTTTCTGGATCAAAGCAGGGTATTATGAATATATGCAAAAATAAAATGCACTATATAATTTTACATACATCAGGGACAGGATTTGCACATCTGCATATCACAAACTACAGCAGGGCTACATCTAGCAGCTGTATTTCTGGTACATCCCTATCCCTTTCTGTGTATCTCTTTGTCCTTAAAGTTTCTTACCTTACCCCAGCTCAGATAAATTTTGGGTCTCATTCCTTTACTCTTAGTGAGCTTTCAACTATCCTCTGTGAAGTTATTCAGTAACAAGGACTTTAGATCTTTCCTTTCCCAAGGATATTTGCTTTCAAAAACTTGTAAAGACTGGACTCTTAAAGACTGAAAGAAAAACATTGCAAGTAAGAGAAATGGATCTTCAAGGGTCAATGTTCAAGGATTCTTGAATTTTTGCCCATGTTCCTCAAATCACATTCTGGTTCATAGTGGGTACGGAGGCAGCCATGGAGGAGCCGCAAGAGAGAAGGTGCTGTAAGTGTGCACTTATCTGATAGTCTCCAGCTGCCACACCGGGGGATCTTCTGCAGTGTTCACGATGCCACATTCTCTCCAGACCACTCCCTGTTAAGCCCTGAGCACAGAGGATGTGCTGGAGCTGGGCCGCTCCTGCCTGTTACGGGACTCCTCTTACGGGCACAGTCTTTTCTCTGGGGTGTCCCACTGGCTTGGTTAAAACTTTCCCAGAGGCTCTTCCTGCCCAACTTTCATCTCTTCCTCCGTTCACAGGTGTCAGACTGTCATCTCAGTCTGAAGGCTCTTCCCGCTGCCCCTGTTCCCTCTCCCCTTTTCCCTTTCTAGGCATTTCGCTCAACAAATCTCTTGCACTTGGCTTCTGCTTTCCAGAAGATTGCAACAGACACAGGGGTCCATAAATACCTGTTGTGCCAGATGAAGGAATCTCAGTTGAGATGGGATGCATGAACTATTAGAGAAAGTGGAGAGAGAGGAAACTAGACTGAGTAGCTACCATGTACCAGGTGCTTGACTGTGAGAGCAACTCGGTGCAGCTGGGCTAAAGGATTAATTGAGGTAATGTGTGCTCCGTGGCTGACATGTAGTAAATGCTCAATAAATAGTTGCTATCTCCATTCACAAGAGTTACTTTGGATTATGCATGAAAAGGACAGATGGGTATGAGATATCAAGAGTCATGGAAGATAGAGCCAGGCAAGAGAAGAGGATGGGGCTCTTGGACCACAGAGCATGGTCCAAGCAAACCGGGCTTGGTTACTTCAGCTCGGTGGAGAACTCCTCCCTGGGGGCTGTTGCTTCTATTGAAGTTTTAGGTCTTCTGGAGACTTTCAGTCTTAAGTGGCTCCAAATATCAAATGTGTTTATTTTTTAGGGTTCTGTGGTTTTACAGGTCCTTAAATGGTTGCTATAATATGATGTCTGATCTCAGTGAAGTGGGGGAATATTGATATCAATCTATACATTATGCTACTCCAAGTCTAAAGACAAGGTTGTATTTCCAATTTTGATTTGGGGGCCTGAGCAGTGGTGGTGGAAGTGGGGAGGGGAAGGCCAACAGGGCCTTTGGGTGAGGCCTTGACTTCCTTCCTGTCTGAACTCACTCTCACTGAGGGCAGCCGGGATTGGCAGTTAGCGTTCCCATCTGCTCAAAATGCAGCCTGATAGTGAGGTGTACTTATGGATTTTTCTTAACTTTAACTTGATTAAACAGACTTTCCACACTTAAGACAATTTTGAGGTCATACTCTTTACCTCCAAAGAAGATATAGGCTGTAACTAGCAAACTACTACAGAAAATAACAAAGGATAAAAAGCTTATAAAGAGATAATAAATAATCTCATTCTGTAGCAATAGTAAAATATAAGAAGGGATTATTTTTTAAACCAATGATTATTCTCAAAGCCGTTTAAACCATCTGTCAACAGTAACTTACAGGAGGCAACTCCTGATTTCTCTTAGTAAGTTAAGCCTACAAATGAAAGCATTCTTAATTCATTACATGCCAGTACACTTGCCACAAACATAATTAGAGTCTCATAAAAGTGTCATTTTTGAAAGGTTAATAAATCCATCCACATTTTCCCCAGAGCACCAGGGGTATACTTTCACTTGTCTATGCATGATATAATTTGACTGCCCTTTGAAAAGCAATAGACTTCTCAAAGAATTGGTAGATTTTTTTTGTTTTGCTTTGTTTTTTAAACCTAAGATAGTACTGCATTTCAGCATAGCTGAGGCATACAATCTGATGGTGTGAAAAAATAATTAGAAGATCTATTATCATATCATATATAATAATATAGCCATCTTAATTCAATCTTTTATTGAAACCACTGGGGCCAGATGTGTTCAAAGTTCAGAATTTTTCAGATTTTAGAGAGGTAATACTCAGCATATACCACATTATATAATACCCACAACAGGGTCTAGAGTAGTACCCTGTAGTGACCATATTGATACTTTGCTGCAAAATCTTTATATTAAAATATGTTCTGCTACCAAATGGATTTTGATGCTAAGCTTACCAAACAACAAGAAAACAAAAACATTCAGTTTCCAGAACATTTGGCTTTTGGATCGCAGATAAGGAGTGGTAGACTTGCAGTAAATTTGCACCCTAACTACCCCTGGAAGGATCCCTAAAGGACTGTGGGAACAGAAGAGAAAGCGTTGCCAAGAATATAGCTTGAAATTGAAATAGGAGACTTTTTATTGTTGTTTTCTACCTGATGATTCTTTAAGATTAATCCACCAAATGTCTCTTAGGTTGCAAAAAATATCGACTCTATATAACACTTTGTCTAAAATGAGTAACTTGGAAGAATTATCCTCCTACTGACATCAGCTCATTGAGCTTTAATTGTACCCCTGATTTGCATGAGAAAATATAAAAGGGAGTGGAAAGGACTGAAGGAAGGAAAACAGTCCCTTCCCGCTACTGCGCAGGTCTTTTCCTCACCGTACTTCTCTATGGAGTACTTTTCTATCAGCTGAAAATACCTGCAACAAAATGATCAAGACGACAGAGTAGCTATTAATAAAAATGTTTTCATTATCATATCATTTCATTGGAGGGTAAGGGCTAATTCTCGTTTCCTATTGTATTCCCCTTGGTGGCTAGCAAGTGTCAACACAACGAACATAGTGGGTGCCTTTTGCAAGTCTATTAAAGTGGATTGAGGAAGCACTTGCCCTCCACATACATACCTTTTTGTTTGTTTATTGCTTTTCAAAAGACAATTGTGCTTCCTCAGTGTTGAGACTACTTTTTGTGTTTTCTCTCTGGGATTCAGAGGCATTGGATTCTGCTCCTGGAGCTATTTATAACTCTGGGTAGGTAGGTAGGTGGGTCCCACATACCTCCTTTGTGCTTCCAACGGGACTGTAGGAGTACATGTTCTGTCACTGCAGATGATCTGTTTTGATCATATTAATAAGGAGATGGCTGACTAGGAGCTGCGCTTCCTTTTCAGTTGTTCTCCTATATTTTTATGAATTAATTTCTGTTGAGTGTTGATAATTCTGTTATTGACAGACATTTGTGCCTCCACACAATCACATGTGTCTCTGCCCATAAACAGCAGCTTAGTCAATCACTCAGGGGAGTGCCTACATCTCCATGCATTCATTCACCAGACTCACGTTCTCCCAGCAATAAGCCCATGTGCTTCAGCTATTGATTTGGTTTTCACAGGTCAGCTGAAATGTGTATCAATATAATGAAGGAAAGTTTCATGAAGTGCTCACAGTTATTATTATTTTTTTTAAATCAGGATGGTAAACTTCCTGAAACCTTGAAATTTTTCTCTGTAGGATGAACATTCCAAATTTTTAGTTAGATTATTGATTAGCTGCTCTGTTGAATTCTCTCCCCTACCTTGTAGAAATAAAAACACTTTGGGTTTTGTTCTAGGAAATAATCTATCATATCTCTATAAAGCACCAAGCTATGTGGTTAGCAATTGTTTCCAATAACAAAGCCTGCAACTGGGGAATGATCATGAAAGTAAAAAGATAACCAGTCTCTTTTATGACTATTATGCCTACCATGCCTATATTGTGCCTGTTACGGGCCACATGTAATGCTAGACCTCTTACATATACTGTCTTATTTTATCCTTCCAACATCCTTGGGAAGGAATTGTAGTTATTCACATCAGAAAAAGGAAGGAATGGAGGCAAAGAGGTTAACTTGGGCATATGCTAGCAAGTAGCAGAGCTAGGATTCAAGTCAAATTTTATCTGAGTATGAAATTGTTCTTTCTGGAGACATCTCTGCATATATCTCAGATATTTTGATTTGCATAGTTTGGGGAAGGTAATTTTTCATATTTTATTATATAGGAATGACCTATGCAGACCTCAAAGGCAGAATTCACAAGGAAATAAAAGTAGTTTCAATCTTCTAGTACCCATGTATTTCCTTATATATTAAGGGAGAACTGGGCTCTGTTTAGCATCATCATTATTAAAAATATTTATGTGAGGAAAAAAGTATTTAGAACTATTATGGCTATATAACTAACATGTTATCAATACACTTTATATGATATTTATGCAATATGTGTGTCTCTCTTTCTCTTCTTTGCTTTTGAAATGATCAGCATGAAAATGCGGCTTCTGTTTCTAAGAAACTCTAAAAATATTACTCACCTGCGCCTACCATGTTCTGCCACATTATAATCTTGGTTACAGCTCTTGAAATGTCAGAACAGAAGATCATGAACTAGAGATGTGTCATAGACAAAACCATTTAAAAGGCAAATTCAGCATAATGGACTAAGGGAAAAAAATCCAACTGTGAGAAAACTTGATGCTGACCTACAATTTTGTTTTTAATAGCATCTTCTTCAAACTATAAAACTGTGTAAGCACTATGATTAAAACTGCTAATCTCTTTTTTTCCCCAGACCCTCTCCCCATCCGCATTCCCAGCTGGCCACGAAATGCATCTGGCCCATGGCAGGGGGCTCTGACTGCCTCCAGCACCAGTGGAACCCAGGCTGGCTGTAGATAGACAGTTTTCACCCCATGAGCCAGTGAATTCAGAAAGAGTATTTTGTTGCTCTGGACAAGCAATCATCCCAAATTTTAGAAGCAGTCTGGGGTGTATATTCTGTGAATCTGCTCCCTGCTTGCCTTCTCCCTAGTTCTTTGGAATGAACACCTGTCTTGGCTCCCCAGCTTGTGCAGAATTGGATGATGGTCACTGAGCCCCTCTTCCCTTCCTGCTGATGGATGATCAGCAGTAATCTGCAGCAAAGCCTCAGTTCTCCTGGGAGCCAACGCATATTTGAAAAAATTTCCTGAGTGTCTTAACTAATTGTTGGTGATACAATGAAATATGACATTTCAAGACAGCTGGGGTGACAGACAAGTAAAAAGTGAAAGGAGCTATCACAGGGATGTGCATGAGGTGGTTTGAGAGCACTCAATCCACCCTTGGAGGATCAAGAAAGGCCTCCCAGGAAATCAGTGTATCACAAAGATACCTGCACTCCCATGTTTACTGCAGCACTACTCACAATTGCCAAGATTTAGAATCAACTTAAGTGTCCATCAACAGATGAATGGATAAAGAATTGTGGTACATATACACCATGGAATATTATATAGCCCCCTAAAAGAATGAAATACTGTCATTTATAACAACATGGATAGAACTGGAGAACATTATGTTATATGAAATAAGCCAATTATGGAAAGATAAATATTGTATGTTCTCACTCACATGTGGGAGCTAAATATTAAAACAATTGATCTCATGGAGACAGAGAACAGAATGATGGTTACCAGAGACTGGGAAGAGTAGTGGGGAGGGGGGATAAAATGGGGATGGTTAATGGGTGCAAAACTAGAGTTAGATAGATAGAATGAACAATATTTGATAGTACAACAAAGTGACTATAGTCAACAATAGTTAGGGTACTTTAAAATAACTTAAAGAGTGGAATTGGAATGTTCCTAACACAAAGAAATGATCAATGGTTGAGGTGATGGAAACCCTAATTACCCTGATTTGATTAACACACATTGTATGCCTCTATCAAAACATCACATGTACCCTATAAAGATATACAACTATTATGTACCCATAATAATTAAAAATAAAACATTTTAAGAATAAAGGCCTCCTAGGGGAAGGGACATTTAAGCTAAGTCCTGTAGTATGACCAGGAATGTCACAGGACCAGCCAGATGAAGAGCAAGTAGATAGCTGGAGGAGCCCTGCGGATGGCCCCAGAGGGCAGAGGAACATCGTCCACAGAGAAGGACCCCTCTATGGCAAGGCCCCATTGGGAGAGGGAGACCATGGGGAACTCAGGGAACTGTAAATGTATGAGTGTGGCTGGGGCTGAGATCACATGGTATGGCCTGGCCAGTGGTGGGACTAGAGAGGTGGGCAGGGAAGGCTCAGATCTGGGTGGGCTTTGTGTGCTCTGGACAGAGTCTGGACTTTTTCCTGAGAACAATGAGGAATCATTTTAAGGTCTTCAGGAAGATGAGGGAAAGTCCTATTTTTTGGAAAGATTTATCATCTGCAGGATGGAGCGTGGTCGGCAGACAACAGTGGATGCAAAACATTGAATTGGATGTCTACGACAAGGAATCCCAGTGAGAGTCATGGTAGATCTGCCTACTGTGGCCCAGACAGAGGGTGGAGAGAGAAGAGGACTGATGTGAGCAATATTAAAGAGATGAAGTCATTAGGACTGGGTGATTGATTTGACCACAGAGGATAAAACAAAGGGCAGATGATGACAAAGATCTGAAGGGGACACAGGGGACATCCTTTTAGGTGGGTGATAATCATATGGGTCATTTCTTTTTAATTAAAAATATTTCTTTACTGATATCATTTTAAGTGTATATATTACAAAGGAAATTTGATACGTGTGGTATTTAGTGATCCAGTGTTTTCTAAAATGATAGAAATCATGATGCTATCAAATGTTTATTATAATTAGGAAGTTATTGCTGCTTATACTTTAATAAATTATAAATCAAGGCACATTTCTCTCCCACAATAGAGATAATACCTGTGAGTTAACTGCTCACCCACTTCAATTTTGTTTAATTGAAATACTGATATTTGGAATAATATAGAAAACCTACATGAACATGTGAGGAATAAAGAGTGATAAGCAATATATTTTGACATTCCTGAGAAAACCAAGAAAAATCCTTACACAAATATTTTCTGAACATTTTACATAATTGCTATTTTGTTTGTTGTTGTTAGCCAAAAAATCTTGGCCTTTATCCATTATGTTAGATCATATGAAAATATACTTGAACAGGAAAACACTCAGTACTGACAACCTTGACTTTGTGTTTCTTAATTCATTCTGTGACTGTTAACAACCAAAAAAGAATCAGATCAAGAATGACATTTTTAAAAATGAGAAAAATTCATAGTTCTAGTATATTTTTTTCTATGTGGTAATAAGTAATGGTTATTGAAAATAGTGAAAAACTTTCTAGAATTTTAAAAAAATACCTAGAATAGGGTATACATAAATGAAATGGCATAATATGCACAATAACTTTTCTTTCAAAACGTAAAGATCAATATTATCACTGGAGTAAACATTATCCTCATTTTAGAGGTGACAAGAAACAAGTGCATATGAGAGAAAGAAAGCTCTCCTAACTGACCTCCATGTGACCAACTCTATTTTTTTGAAAGTATTATGACTAACAAGTCCTAAAATATTTTTTCTTTTCTGTCTGCCCAGCCATGATTTTTGTCATCTTCTCAAGAAATTGACAGAAACTATGGTACTTTCAAGCCAAGAAGGGCTAGAATTGACAGGGTATCAATTTGAGACTACTGTCCACATCTTAGCTTCGTGACCTTGAGTGAATTACCTAACACCTTTTTGGCTTCCATTTCTGCACACACCTACAGGGATAATCGCAGAACCTATTTAATAAAAGATTAAGATAAAGTATGATATTGTTAGGTAGACAGTGAGGGATTCTGGGTCTCCCAGGGACAAAAGTGTGTACTGTTGCCTTGGTGCAATTGTCCCACCTGGGAAGAAGGACAAGAGTGGGCCCCAGGCCACCATCTTGGTCCTGCCCCACCCTAATCCTTCCCTGAGCTATTGCCATACCTGGGGGAGGATGGAATACCCTACAAATCTGCCAGTCAGAACTTAGTGCACCAGCTGCAAAAGAATGCAGAGGACTCTCCAGCCACAAGCAGCATAGGTATCATAGACTCCAGAAATCAACCTAGAACAACCCATGTGTGTAGAACAACCCATATGTAACTCCCAATGGTCCGATCACAGTGGTTCCGTGCTGACATCTGAGCCACTAGGGAGGTACCGATCTGGGCACTATAAAACAAGATGCAGACCACAACCAGGCCCTTTTTGTGCTCTTCCTTTTGCTCTCCCTTTGCTGCAACAATGGGTCTGGTCATCATCTGTGGCATATGTATCATGCTCTGTAAACCTATATCTTGTTCTTGCTCTGTAATCCTATCTTTCTCTCCTCAATAAACCTCATTTTCATGCTTGCCTTACTTTGGTGCATCTGGTCATTTTTCTGCCATGAGCACGCTAAGAACCGACATTTCAGACTGAAACCTGACAATACTAAATTAAAAGTGTCTAGCATTGTGCTTGGTAAATAGTAACGGCTCAAAAAATGTTAGCTATATTATTACATCATTATTACTATTATTTTGGTTCATAAAGTAAAGCTAAGCGGCCTCCTAGGTAGAAGTTCAATCATATAGAGTAATGACACACAGCCAGTATTCTGACACCCACGTGAACAACTGATGAAAACATTGCTTTCCAGTGGTGTCAGAAGGTAGGCCACTTGTAGGGCAATTGGTAAACCTAAAAAGTATGATCCATAACAGAAATTCGAACTGAAATTCAACCAAGTCCAAAGAAACTCTAGGAGAGTTTCCGAGAGATCCTAGTAAATAACCCTATAGGGTTGTTAGAGCTATGTTCCACATGTTATTACGCAGGGGACAGATCACTGAATAAATCATTCCAAAGGGGACATCACACAACATCATGTGATCATGGCTCTCTTGTCCTGTAGCCACATGGGAGGCACCCTTAATACACTTTTGCACATGGTCATTTTCTTTGTGAAAGTACATTTTTTAGAATATACTTATTTTAAAAATAAAAACTTTGGAAAAACTAATTCTTGAATAATATTTAGTATTTCTTGTTTGCCATGGAAAGGGAAAAGAACATGACAATAATTTATGCCTGTCAGATCTGAGAAGTACAACACAGACCAATTTTGAATTTCTCTCTCTGCACTGTTCCACTTTAGGCAAAAGAAATGAGTCATATCAAATTTAATTCTCATGACAGAAGGAATCACATGCTGCCCTGCGTATCCCCACAAATGTTTGCATGAACTTCTCTTTCCCTTACTAGCTTTTAGCATTTCAAAGATCGGTTCTTCTGTAACAGGGCTGTAAGTTCACTCAGGCAACTGTAGTTCAGCACTTTATCCTCAGGCAAAATGAAGTAGCTTTTCTATTTAAGTACCATAGTGTACTTTGTACTCCTCACTTCATTAGGCAGAAAATTAACTCCCAGTTTCTATTAGGAACATAAGAACATAGGAACACAAATCCAGCTAATGGTTTAAGAAATACAAATTTAAAAAGACCTCCACAAAGGAAATAAACAGCTATTCAAAATTATAGGTGCATGACACAAAACAAATTTCTCACCATATCTCATTTCTGGTTGGGGAAGGAGGACTGGCAGGACTATCTGAAAATACAAAATGATCTCAGAAAAAAGTGATGACTAATAGGGACTCCTGTGGCTTTGGGGCACACCAGAGGTTGACCTGGGGCTTCTAACTGTTACAGCTTTTGCAATTTGTTGAGGTTTTTGCTTTTAATCCTCTTGAGTCAGGATTATTTTCAAGATCACTGTTTTGGGTATTTATACATTCATTCAAGAAACAGTAAATAAGGTGACATGTTGCAAACTGCAGTCAGCATGACCTGACCCCATCTACCCATAAACCATATCTTCTTACTAGCCTTCAAAACTATTTCTTTAAAGGTTCAAAGAAGGGTCATTATCTGTAGGCTATTCCATCCCCTTCTTTCTTTCATAAAAGTCTGCCCATTTTTTTGAGGCTCAGTTAAGTCTCACCTCCTCCCTGAAGTCTCATCTGACTACTCAATAAGCACTGATCTCTCCCTTTTCTGGAGGTCAAGTTTATCTCGAGTGTCTATCAATGCATTGGCAATTAATTAAATACATTATTTGTTCACTGTATTATTGTTTGTGTGTTTTTTTTCTTCTGATAAAAATATATAAACAATCTGCTAATGTTTGTATTTGTAGAATTTGTATTTGACCTTTTTAAAGCTATGTTTAGTATTGCGGAAAATGATCGTGCTCCTCTAAGATATAAGATTCTAAAGTGTAGAGTCACAATCTATATATTACTATTTATTACTGATTTATTTTTGCCTTATGGCACTGAAGTAGAATTTGAACAATAGGCATAAAGTATAACTTCCAAGTTCAGATCAGAAAAATGGAAGAAGAGTCAGGAAGTTAAAGATTATGCACAGATTGGTCAATTTCTCTGGCAGACGGATAAGGTGGGTTGGTTCTCACAGCGGCAGTGGATTTTAATGTTCAAGCTGTAATATCAGCAAAGGAAGATAAACGGCACGTCACAGAGCAGCTACCCAAGATGATAGCTAACCTAGTTACCAAATATGTATACAAAAATCAATCATTTTTCAATATACCACCAACATTAAGTTAGGAACATGGAGAGGGAGGCCATTTATAAAAGCAACAAAAATATAAAATATCTATGAATTGACCTAACAAGAAAGGTTTTGAACTCATATGAAGCATCACAAAAAAATTTTGATGAGACATAAAAAGAAGCTTGAATAAATGGAAAAATATGTATGTACCTAAAAGGGAAGGATTAATATTACCAAGATGACAATTCTCTCAAAATTACTTTACAAATTTAATGAAAACCTAGTAAAAATTCCAACAAAATTTTTCTTTAGAATTTAAAAAACCAATTATAAAACTTAAGCAAACATGGCAAATGAAGGGAGAAAAATCTTTTCTTTTTTTAAGCTTCTTTCTTTAAATTTTAGAATATTATGGGGGTATAAACTCTTTGGGCACATAAATTGCCTTTGCACTGCCCAAATCAAAGCTCCAAGCATGCCCATTTCCCAGACAGCACCCACTGCACCCATTAGATGTGAATTTACCCATCCCCTCCTCCCACCTCCCAAGACAAAAATCTTTAGTAAAGTATGCACTTTCACATTTTCAAATATATCTATGGATTCAAGAATCAAGATAATGTGTTCATGACACTGGAAATGACAGTTTAACCAGGGGACAGGATAGAGAGCTCGAACACAAACCCAAGGATGTTGTAATTAGTTATCAAATACCAAACATGGCATTTTAAGTGAGTGAATAAAGAATGGATTGTTCAAGTAATAGCACTGGAATAATTAGTTAGCTATTTGGAAAAAAATCAGTTGGACTCTCGTTGGGATGCTTTTGGATCCTTTATACACCCAGAGCTCAGAAGGCCAATATGTTTGCTTATTGCTTTTAAGTACAGCGTCTTTCCTTTTGGATATATTTCACTCTCCCAGTATATAAAAAGCTAAACATCCCTTGTTTGACATGGCATGTAACTTCCCTTGTTTTCTAATTAAAGTTTCATCTATTTCTCTGATGACATCAAACTGTATTAAAAAATGTATGAACTTCCTGTTCTAGAACTTTGCTTGTACACCTTCATCTTTTCATTTCAGCATTTAATTATTTCAGTATTTAATTATCATCTACTTCTGTCTATAATTTCTTTAATATGTTTTTCACATATTGTACTGAGCTCCAGACACCTACTTTTTCATTTGTATAAAACAAAACTGAAAATAATTCTAACAGAAAAACTGGAAATCTCCATACCTTTACTGATCCACAGCTCAACTCTGAAGATTTCAATTGTTTCAAAGACCAAATCTATCTAACACTAGAAATGTTTTTGTGTCATGATACAACTTAGAATTGTATATTTATAATATGTTCAATATGGAACCACATAAACCTTAAATAAAAAAATTTCTAAATGAGAATCATTTGGTTTAAATCTATCTTTATGATATCTATAAATCAAATAACCACTTTGTGACTCAGTTTCCTCATTTTTGAAATGGGTATATTACTGTTTGTCTAACATTCCTCACTAGGATGTTAGGAAGAATAAATGAAATAATGTAGATTAAAGCATTTTGAAAACTCCAAGGCACTATTAAATGCTAGTTGGCATTTACTGTTATTCCTCGTCCTCTTTTCGGTCGTAGCCACTGTGAAGGCTGGCAGAAGACTAATTAGGCTTCGTCTGGCAACTTGGCTTAGGGAAGTCAGATCAGCCACCAAGAGTCTGGCGGAGCTGCAGCAATGGCGAGAAAGAACCAATGATGTGGTTGCCAGGTGGGTGCCAATCAAGTCCTGAGCCTGCCCATACTTCACGATGAGCTTTTGTCCTCTCTCCTCCTAGGATCCGCCACCTTGATGATCTTTGCCTGAACCGATATCCCATACTCACCGTGGGAACCCTGTCAGTACCTCAGAGTAGCCTTTAGTCACCTTTGAATTATCCCAAAAGTCATGTTCATGTGAATTAGAAGGGTCAGGTATCTCACCTCAGTTCTGTCTCCATTTGCCCAGTCATAGGTGATGGGTTCTCTGCTCAGGATTCCTGACTCTCTGAGTCAGCAGGTACTACCGAGTCCCTCAGCAGAACACGGGTCTTTTATGAGAGGACCATGTCCCTCATGACTAATTGAGCAGCCTTTCCAGGGGCCTGGGGGTTCCCTTTTGCCAGGTACTGGGCAGAAGTCTGGCCAAGATTGCAAGGAGGATTCTAAGGCTTAGGCCTGACTCAGGGCTTCCCTTCTACTGGGCCAACTTGTACCCTCAAAATATTAATACTTCTCTCCTATTTTCCATTCTCCTAGTGTCTACCTCCTCTTCCCTAAACACACTCAGATACACAGATCATTTCAAAGAACAAATGGGATGTCAAATATGCTGTTTGGAAAATATTTTCTATGCTTGCTCTGAAATCCAAGAATAATTTTGTCATTTTATTTTATTTTATTTTATTATTATTTTTTTTTTATTTCAGCATGTTATGGGGGTACAAATATCACGGTTATGTATATTCCCCATGCCCCCTTCCCCCCTCGAGGCAGAGCCTCAAGCATAACCACACCCCATACGTTGCACATCTTGTCATTTTATTTTTAATGAACATTTAAAGGATTATAGTGAAACTATAGTGAAGAAGGAAAATGCTTGCCTGTCATAAGGCTAAGAGGTTCTTTTCCTACTCCACACATGGTATCATTTCAGCTCTGACATTTAGACTGAAACAAGGGAAAATTTTAATGATAAATCCTACATAAAAGTATAGCACTTCATGATATTTTCCCCAAATAGAAATTCTGTGACCTATTGCTATTTCATTTTTAATATAGTAATACTCATAAATGAAAAGATTGTGATCTTTAACTAGTAAAAGGAATATGGAGCCTTGGGAGGCCCAGAAATATAAGGACTTAGAGAAAGAGGAGAGACGACAAGTTGAGATGAAGGAGTCTGCAGATGCTAGAGAGAGAAACAACACAGATCTCACAGGCAGATGTAACAGGTAAGGGAGAGACAGAAGCCCAGCAGTGCTAGGACTCAAGCCTATTTTTTTCTTAAAATTATTGAAAACGTACTATAGGATGTATCTGTTTGAAAAATAACTTTTAGAAGAATATATATGTGTGTATATATATGTATATATATATGTATTTATATATACACACATACACACACATTTTAATTTCAAAAATTTTCACAGCTGCACTCAGCTATCAAAGCCTAAAGAATTATTTCAAGAACATCATTCTTCACTTTAGCTCGTGATAATCTCCTTTTAAGCCTTACCAATAAATAGGGAATCCCATTTATGTTTACATAACACAGCACATGATGAATTTTAGCTGTAGCATCAGAATTCTACCTTTGCTTTTTGACATTACAAGCACTTCACATACTGATGATAAAAGTTAGCTTATACCTGCCCTGTAGAAAGAAGAAAAACAAATTGACAAGCTTAATATTTTTTTTGTGAAATTCCAAAGTCAGACTGAGGGTTCTGGTTTTAGTTATCTTTGGGACTTTCAAATGGCCATTTGGAATTTGACCTATGGTGTCTTAGCTTCAGAGAAACAAGCAAAGTAATCCATGTAACTCTTGAGAATCTGTCATAAGGCTGGGGTTAAGGGAGAAGGAGGAAGAAAGGAAAATAATGACAGGCTGTATCTGTCCCAAGTCACCTCCTGGAGTTTAAGTTAAGAAGCTAAAGCCCATTTTATCCATTCTCTGACACAGCAAACAGAGGTACTGCCAGTCAAGATAGATCACTAATGGCGTATATTTCATTTTTCATAAAAGCCTAGAACAATCAGCCCTTCCTACTGAGACAGGACTTTTCATCTGGGTAAAAATATAGAGAGATTCGCACACAAAAAAATGCTGGATTTCTTAACCAGAAGTGTTCATTGTGCTAGACAGTATGAGAAGATGTCAATTCAACAGTGGCTTAAGAAACGTCAAAACACCTGCATTTCATTCACCTTTGAGTTGTCATACAAAGGGACCTTTTCTAATTTTATTTTTGGCCATTTTTTTTCTTTCTTTTCCTTTTTTATTTTAAATCAGAGACCTTTTTGATTAAGTAGTATGATAATATAAATCAAATGCATTTTAAGGGTTGGTGGCAAGAAAAAGATTTTGTAACTTAAGAAATCAAAATAACAGGTTGACCTCAATTTCAATCCCACAAAGCTTCATTGTATTAATACAGGGAAAAGGCCATGATTTTAGTGTATGTTTGTGAGAAAATACAGAAGATTATATACTTGCTTTTTCTCCTATTAGAGGAAATCTGAAAGGCACTTAAATGAATTTAGGAACATTTTTCTTTTAGGAGCAAAAGTATTTAGCTTTGGGTGCTGTATGAATGTTCATTTAATTAATTTATTTAATCTATCAATAATTTTTTTAGTATATTTTAATTTTCATGTCCTGTGCTAGGCCTGGGTTATATATGGTGAGAAAAAAAAAATTGCATAGTTACTCACTCTGATAATTGCCAGCAAGGAACAAATAAGATACTTTAATAGAAATGACCTTTTTTTTTTAAAGACTTTTTTTAAGATAGGGTAGTCAGAGAAGACCTTTCTGAGGCCATGATGTTTAAGATGAGAATGAGGAGAGAAGCCAGCCACACCAAGCAGAGATTTAAAAAAATAAACATGTCCAGAGAGAAGTTACTAAGGAATGAAGTTATTATGCAGTTTCCAAATATTCCTGAAGAGGTCAAGAGAAAATGTATTCTGATTCCACTTCTTTCTGTTTTCTCTGTTCTCTCTTTCTGGAATTTGTCATTTGGATATAGGACATCCTAGGCAATGCTCCAATTTTCTTTTATTTTCTGTGTTGCTTTAGTTTTTGGGAGACTTTCTAAACTTTATTTTTAAAAATTCTGTTGAGTCTTTATTTGTGCTCTCTTGTTTTAGTTTCCAAGAGCTCTTTCTTGTTCTCTGGTTGTCCACTGTTTGTCATCCTATTCTTGCTGCATGATGCAATATCTTCCTCTTGTCTCTCCAAGGAGGTTAAGAATATTTTTGAAGTTTTCATCTTCCTGCATAATTCCCTCTTAACTCCTTCCTTCCCTCCTCCTTCTGTTTTTTCTTTCCTTCCTTCCTTCCTTCCTTCCTTCCTTCCTTCCTTCCTTCCTTCCTTCCTTCTTCTCTTCTTGTTTTTGTTGTTGTTGTTGTTGTTATTTTTGTTGTTGTTGTTGTTTTGGTCTTTGCTTTTCTTTTGAGAAGTTTGTCACACTTCATGGCTGACTATGCATATTTACTTTGTGTGTGGGTGGGCTAGGAACAAGTTGATTAGTATGCTCAGGGAGGAGAGAGGGATCTGGCTGGAATCTAGCACTGGAGAATCTTTAGGTCTTTTCTCTGTGGTATTGTTTAGATTTCTCACAGACCACTCTGTCTGTGTGCCAGGAGTACATAGCCTCCTTGCCAAAGCTCCAGAGTTAAGCAAAGAAGAAAGCTGGAGGTCTTTTCATTTACTATGTAAACTTTTACTTAATCCCTCAACTGTGGCTGATACAGCCCCAGGGCACAGAACTTCTCTTTTACCCTTTTCAGAAATAAATCTATGTTTTCTACTTGGGTTGTCAGAGAGATAGTTGCTCAGCTGGGTAGAGCAGAACAGGGGATCTGGGAATCTAACTGCTTCTCACACTGAATTACAACAGACACCTTATTTTAGCCTTACCATTACTCCTATTCTAGTGGCAACTAGTGCCACCATTCCTGAGCCTTTGATTCTATGAGCAGAACTGGTGGCTTTTTGCTTTTCTCACTATATGCCAAGTAGTTAAATGTCTCAAATCTTCTGTCATCTACCACTTGTCCATCTGCTTTTCAGTTTCCAAATTCTGTTGCTATACCCTTCCCATTTAAAAAAAAATCTCATTTCAGCCTTTTTCATGAGGCTTCAGGAGCAAGCAGAATTCAATGGATGTATAAAATCTGTCCTTATCCAGAAATTCCACATATGCTTTAAAATTTATTTGTCATATATCTTATATGCTAAAATATCTTCTGTGATTCACTGACAATGGAAAATTTAACTCTCATCTCTCTTAATCTCTACATAGCAATCAACACTCTTGACCACTCCCTATGTCTTGAATTACTCTCTTCACCTTCTGGACACTACATTCCCCCAGCTCCCTCATATCTTCCTACCCACTACTTTTCAGGCTCACTTGCTGGCTCTGTCTCCTGCACCCATTATCAAAAGTAGAAGTTTCTTATGGCACAGTGTTAGGTCCTTTCCTTTTTTTATTTTTTATTCTCTCTCTAGATGCTGTCATTCAAGTTCTTTGCCTAAGGCCTGACAATTCATAAATTTATAACTCTAGTGTAGACCTCATCTCTAAGATCTAGATTGTTGTATCTAATGGTTTACCTGATGCTCCTTAGATGTCTCAAAGGCAAATAAGATTCAAAATGTCTAAAAGGAGAACTTTTGTTCTTACCTCCTCAAACTTGGTTCTCGTTCAGCATTCTGTCTACGTAGTGTCACTATCCAGGTATATAAGCTAAAAACTAGAGTTCATCCTGAGAACATTCTTCTCTCATCTTCCATAGGCAATCCCTCTTCAAGTTCTATTGACATAATTTCACATATATGTGCAGTTCATTTGCTTGTCTCCATGTTTTCTGCCAATATTCTCAAACACCAACATCTCTCATCCAGACAAGTAGACTCATCTCCTCACTCATCTTCCTGATTCCATCCCCTGTATTCTCCACCCCAATCCCAAACTAATTCTTGCATGGTGTTTTTGAAAGACTGTATGAGTTTGCATATCTCTGCCTAAAATATTTGCTGATTTATTTGCATTTAAGAAACAGGCCTAAATCCTTACCTTTGCTGACAACAGAATGAAAGGCATGGCCCCTCCCTACCACTCCTGTTCCATCTCACATCATACCACTCTTTGGTTTCTGCACCTTATCCTATTGTCCATCTTCATTCCCCTGAGTGTCACAGGCCCCTCCTGACACAGGGCCTTTGCACATGCTGTCCCCTGTGTTTCATTCTTCAGACCTCCTTTATCTCTAAGTGCTCAGTGGTCATCTCCTCCAGCATGAACTAGATGTCTCATCTTGTGCTTCTCTCTGTTGTGCTGTATTGGAATTGCTTAATTACACACTTGTATCCCCATCAGACTAAGAGCTATTTGAACAACCAACGCCTCGTATCTTTGTCTCCTCAGCACAAAGCACAGTCCCTGGCACTTAGTGTTCATAATTACATTCTGAATGAATAAAATAACTCACTTAATATGAAGAAAAGTAAATTACCAGTGACAAAAAGGAATCTACACTTTTATAATACATGAGGAAGTAAGTATGATTCTCAAGAAAAATATTTTTCAAAGAAGGGATTTTTATAGAAAATAAATATCAACATTTTCTTACTTTCTTTGTTTTGCCCATTGCCTTCAGGATGGAAAGATTTAGGTCTTCAAGTGCTGCTAGGACATTCTCATACTCGCCCAAGTGCTGAGAAAAATATTCTGAAAAGTGAAAATAAAGAAATAGATTAATGTTTGAGTTTAAGCAGTCATAAAACAACAAAAAAGTCAACTGATGATTTATTCCATAAATGAGTAAAACAAATAAAATGTCAACTATAAATGAAAACTGGAAGGTTTTCAAATGAGACTAAGGTGCCAATCTGCTCATTTCATTAAATAGAAAAAGAAAAAGAAACCTGGATGGCTAGTTGCCATTATCTTTGAAGAAATGTGCTTTTCTACAAAAATAAGAAAAAAAAAATAAATTTGGATCAACAAGATTGTTTCAATAAAAAAAAATAATTGTTCTTGATGACATATTATTATAGCTCTCATCAGCATAATTTAGAAAAAATTAAGTTATATTTTACTGTTTCTTCCAGGAAACATTTAAGGAAGGTAAGTGCACTTCAAGGTTATGAGTCAGTGAGGCTGCAAAACACAAGTGAGGTCTCCTATAGCACCTTCTATGTACTGCTCCTGTCATGGTCTAATTTTTTTTCAATAATTTGGGCAGAGCAAATGTCATGCCTATCACTTTTTTTTAGTTGCTAGGAATAAATAATATATGGATATTATGATTAAAATGAAAAGTATAGAACATGGACTGATCCTAAACTAGTAAAGTGAAATATAATAGAGATAAATGCAAAGCCTCATATTTACTTACAGAAATCTGTAGATTTCTATAACGAGAGCAATCTAGCCTAACAGAAATTTATATATCTAAAAGATATAAGACTTTCAGGTACTAAAAAATCAATAGTCCTCACCATTCCTGTGAACTCATCTTTGGATGAACTATAGTTTATTACTGTCTCTCTTTAATGCACCATAAGTACTTGTGGAATTCAATGGAAACGATAAATATAATCACATGTAAGCCACTTGAGATCACTGGGATACATTTCAGTATGTTTGATGGAAACTGCCTTGATTAATTTATTTAATACCCAAGATGGAATTATTTGTTGACATTGATATTAATAACAAATGGAAAGTACCAGTGACTGATTTATTAGTCAATGTGCAGACTTTTTCTGGAAGAAAGAAAACACAGGTGAGCAATAAATCAATTCCAAATTATGGTTGTCAAAATACAGTCTGTTTACACACAGATTAAAAACAAGTGACATATTTTTAACAAAAAGCAAAATGCATTCTTTACCAACAGTGGTACAAATCATCTCTCATAAAGATTCCTTAGGAAGGAATTATTTGGGAGGAAAATAGAAAGTAGATACTCTTTACTTGCTTCAAAATAACATTTTAATTCTTGGTTATGATGTTGACTTTCTGATAGGGTTGACAAAGATTTCTGACGTTGGCTGTGCAATTATTTGTAATAAACAAAGTCCCTGTGAACAATATTCTTCATCAGCCCACAAGCAATGTGGCTGTAGAATATTCATAAGTTGGAAAAATAATCAATATCATAATTGAGTTCATACTAAGTTGAAACAAGCAAAAAAGTAAAGTTGTTTATTTTTGTTTTTATACCTATACAAAGCCTCAAGGAGGATTGTAATAAGGGTTTTAAATGCAAGTAGACAGAAATATATAAAGTGAAAACAAAAGAAATTAGGTGCTAAAAAAGCAGGTTTATTTACAAAAGAAAAACAAGAGGTAAAGCTACCTTTAAAAATAAATCCTTAATTAATAAACAAGATATTTGGCATAATCAGTAAGGTTCCTGGAGAGAATTTGTCTTTTCCACTTTGAAATCAGACCTATGCATGCACATGCAGGCACATGCTGACAAAGCACACGAGAAAAACAATGACGAGAGGCTTCAGGGCTGACACCTATCCTGACTTCATTCATTCTTTCTTTCCTTCATTTATCCATTTGTTCATCGCATCTCTCTAAGAAGAAAACAATCGCTAGGTAGCCAAGAAAATGACTGAGAAAGGAGAGAATTACAATACCCAAGCCCTGGATAGGAGCTTAATTTGGAAATCTAAGCGTAAGGGTTATTTCGAGGTGGTGTAGCTCAAGTCACGAAAGCTCTTTTATAACTTACTCATTGAGAGACATGTGTCAGGCAGCCAAGGCAAGTGGTCTCCAAAAAACTCAAAGAGGGAAGTTAGATGAAAGAGCCAGAGACGGCTAACATAGACAAAAGGAGATAATTTCCCTCTACTTCATTGTGCTGAGTGTTCATTTACTCATTCCATGCCCTAAAATACATTTCTGTAGTGCCTTGTATGTGTCAGCTGCTATAGAAGCTTGGAATACAAAGATGAAAAGACAGAACCTTTACCTTTAAGGAAACTGCAATCAGGTAAGGAAGATAAACATTCCAACAAACAAAACAACTGCAGTACACATGATTGTTGTTTAAGATAATTGTTCAAGAGCCCAGGTACAAGGTGCAATCCAAATACAGAGCAAAGAATGCCCAAATCTGTCTGGGTAAGTCAGAGAGAATTTCACAGAGGAGACACCACCAGTGGTTTGGTTAACAGAGGACCAGGACTCAACTTGCTGGTAATCAGAGGGAAGGCATGGAAGCAGGTGATAACTTGTCATGTTCGCAGGAATATGTGTAGTTTAGCATTGCTAGGACATAAAGGACAGGACAGGGAAATATTTGAGGATGAGAGGCAGCAAGGAAGTAAAATGCTAAAAATCAGTGGTGAGAGAGGAAGCTCGATGTGTTAGAAACATTCCATGCTAGGTGCTCTAACGTTTATCCTAGTTAGTCTGTGGTCTAGCAGCATCAGTTTCATGTGAAAACTGGGTAGGAACGTAGCATCATAGGCTCACCTCGGATCAGCCAATCACAATCTGCATTTTAATAAGACCCTCAGGTGATCTGCAGACACATTTAAGCTTGAGAAGCACTGTTCTAGGGTACTTGTTAGAAATGAAGATTATTGAGAAGGTCTCATCTCCTAAATCAGAATCTTCGGGTTCCCTAGGAGATTATGATGCTGATTACACTGGAGACAATGATGGGCAATGGGAAATCATGGAACAATTTTGAAAAGGTGAGTGACATTCTAAAATTTTCCTATTAGAAAGGTTACCCTGGATGCACGGGGGGATGATATGGGGAATGTTGGTGAGACTGTCAGGAGAAATGAGGGCAGAATCAAATTCCTGGAATGATTTCATCACAGAATAAGGACCACGGGTCATGCCAAAGCTGTAAAATGAAAGGAGGATAGGAGTCTAGAATTTCAGCGGTATATCTACATGCCCCAAGATGTGACAAGCAGGGTGGCAAGGTCAGTGATGGTTTTGGAAGTGGCTGAGCTTAGATTAATATTTTATTCCTGTTGGGGTGAATCATGTTTCTCATTTGAATCACAATGCCAGTGTGATCTGGGCAAATGTGTTTTGTTATTAAATCATGGCATTAGAGAGAGAGAACAATTCAGAATGAATATTAATTCCTTACAAGGCTTGTCCTTTGGTAACTGGAATAACTTCCTGGAGAAAAGACCTACTTTTGTTGAAATCCGCATGTGGGTTCCATGGATTGAGCAAAATAGAGTTGTATCGTCTTTATGGAAATATGCGAGAACTGATCTTCATCAGTTTAAGTGAAAAATCTTTGAAAAGTAAAGAGTCTAGACATTGGATACAAGGAAAGAGTAGAGCACAATTTATAAGCAGATGTATTAATGTGTCAGAAAGCAAATTATCTTCTCATGGATATGCAACACACCATCTTCTCTAATAAAACGCTAACAAATAGGTTAGTTTCTTTCTTCCCTACTGTACTTAATTAGTGGTGTTGTATCACCACAACTACAGTTTTTTGTTTTGTTTTGTTTTTCCCATTCTTCACCTCAATCCTCCAAGTTGTTGCATTTTCAGGTCTAGCCTAAGAATTCTAAATCAGAACCAAAGGACCCATAGCTGCCACAAAGGTCTCCCCGGAACTGGTCTCACAAAGCATTCTTATGAGTTTAGATGCATCTCATAGTGTGTACTTTCTTAGAACTTCTCAAGCAGTTGACTAGGTATGAAAGAAAATGAGATAAGAAAAAGAGCTAAAACTCCCATATTCTCAATAAGGAGGTCAAATAGAAGTTTAGAAATTTGGGTTATCTTGAGGGGGTACAGATCAGTGTCACTCAAATGGTTTATAACTCAATCAACGAGTGACATGGACCAGGTAGCCAGGGCTCTAAGGGCCTGGAAGAGGACATAGAAGCTTCTGATTTTCCAGCACCCAGACGTGTTGGCACAGGTCCCTCAGCACTGCCCAGGCTGTGGCAATGCAAGCTGGTGCTGCTCTGCAGTCTGCCCAGGGTGCCTAATGCATGCTACTAAATGGAACCTGTGTATGACTAATAAGCTTTTTATTCTGGGAGTTTCCCATACCCTCAGTTTTTATCCATTGTATTTATAGACTTCATCTAACTTAACTTTGAACTTATTAAAATAGTTTAATATTTGGTAACCATTTGGATGAGAAATTACACTATTAAATATATTCAACCTTGCTCACAAAGCTTTCTTACAAGTAAGCTTTCAGATCAAGCACTCTAGCTACGTGAACTTTCATCACAATTATCCTTCAACCATCTATAAATATCTCAAAATTCTTACCTACCAAGTTCAAGATTTGCAAAATAGTTCAGTAAAAATAAGTAAGGTTATGAAAACAGTCATAGACTGGGTAAGGTCAGGAAAGTAATAATTATGCTCCTGATCTCTTCAAATCGGAGCTAAAGATGGCATGCATACAAAAAGCAAAGCCTCGATGCTAGAGTTCAAACGTAATTGCCTAATTTAAACTGACTCATATATTGACTGATAGTGATAAAATATGGCCAAAAGTTGCATTGAGGAAGGCCTTCACAATTATATGTGAAGAGTGAATAATTTTGGCACACCTATAAGCTGCTTTTCAGGCAGTTAACAGTGGAGTTCAGTATCAGGGGAAGAGAATGAGTGAGAGAGAAAGACTTGACATTTTAGCTTATACACCTACATAATTCTGTATTGTTAAATTTTTAAAAATAGTAGTTAAGTATTACTTTCATAATTAAAATTACAATTTTTTTTTTGAGATAAAATCTTGCTGTGTTGCCCAGGCTAGAGTGCAGTGACATCAGTCTAGCTCACCTCAAACTCCTGGGCTCAAGCCACCCTCCTGCCTCAGCCTCTGGAGTAGCTAGGACTATAGGCATGCACCACCATGCCTGGCTAATTTTTTCTATTTTTTAGTAGAGATGGTGTCTTGCTCTTGCTCAGGCTGATCTTGAACTCCTGAGCTCAAGCCATCCTCCCACCTTGGCCTCCCAGAGTGCTAAGATTATGGTGTGATCCTTCATGCCCAGCCACAAAGATTTTTTAAAAAATAAATATTTTAATAGATTTTGAATTCCAGGTCCATAACATAGTAAACTGATGAATTAAGAAAACACAACAGAATGAAAGTTTTAGACACCTGAAACTTTTAATTGGCTTCTAGAAGAGAGTACATGAAATCTACTTTCCATGCCAATCAAATTCTGCCCCTCCCACACACAAGTGGGAATTTGTGGGGGTGTGAATAGACATATTTCACTTGCTTGCACTGAAGCATTTGGCTTTGATTAGAAATTCAACTTAAATATTTACTTTATATTCACAAAATAATGAGAAATGAAACTGTACTCTGGAGATTAAAATGCATATTCTTGAACAGAGAGGGGGAGGATTATAACACATGATTGGGAATACAATCACTGGATTCAAAAAATACAGAACAATTCTTTTGAATTAAAGCCCCATATCCTAGTGCTCCTGCTAAAACTGTGGGGGGAAATCATAGTCAAAGCTTTTTCAATAAATACAAGATAAGTACCTAATCTAGTTCCCTTACGATAGAAGAAAGACAAATTCACAACCTAATTATTTTTTTGTAGAGGAGTAAGTGGACACTATCATACTTTAAAATTTTAAGTATTTTTAAGGGAAGATAGAGGATAACACAATATTCCTTAATGACAAGAGACAGGTGACACAGCAAATGAAGAGCCACTACGTGTTTTTATTTTAAAAGCCCTTATATCAGTTTGCTTTCTCATCAGCTGTGCCTACGTAGGCAAAGTTAAGTGAAAAACAAAAAAAAATTACCTGAATGATTTGAGAATTATTACTTTGGCCTGACATGTGGACATTTGAGGCAAATGGGTCTCCCACCTTCATGAAACTATCAAGATAATCTTCTCAATTCTCTACTTCATCTCTCTATTTCACTGGCAGGACTCTCTGCACATGGATGAGAGTGAACCCAACTTGACCTTTATGGAGATTGCTGTTCATCATAAAGCCTCATGGCAATGGTTCACATGGGCCCTTTGGGACACTTAGCACAGTAATAGCCATGTGTGGATGGTGCCACCGCTTGATTGTGTCTGAAAACACAGAAGGATTTTTCCTATTTTTCTCTGCTGGTGTTTCATAACTAACAAAAGCATGACTTGCTCTGGTACCTAAGGACCTTGCTTCTGCATAAACATATCCTGCTTTTCAGTTAGGTTTTTCTTCCTGAACCTGGGAGGGACACTACACAAGGACAGGAAGCACAGAGTTTTGTATGACCATTGGAAAAGTTGAAAGCTCATGGTTAGTGATTACACTCATTTTAAGAGTTATTGCCTTGAAACCCTATATTCTGATATTTTGTCTGGCATGATATCTCCTGGCATTGCTTCACCACTTAGATGAAATGGAAGATAACCACTCTTGAATGTCATCAAATGGCCTTTTTGATGGTTTTAGTAAACTCTAAAACTGTAAGAATTACAAGATGTTCAGGAAGTGTTTGTAGTTTCAATTAGGAATTCCAGAGAAACTCACCTCTAACCATCAAAACTATTTTGAGCAGCCTAGATAATAAGATCAAACTTGGAAAAAGGTATTACCCTGTACAGTTATCTTAAAACATAAAACTTAAAACCTTCCAGTATTCAGAGAAATATAGCTGTTTCAAATTAAATAGTTTCATAATGCTCCATTTTTTTCATAAAAATAATGAATTTCAGAAATTTTACCTTTCCTTATTTCTAATCTTTGATTTTTGCCAAAGATTTGACTTTACAAAGATGAAGAAAACAAATGAAGAGGCAATTAAACCAGGCATTTGTACAGATTTATCTCTCTCCATTGAATCACTTGTTTTGCAAGTGACATTTAAAACTCCAGAATGGTTCAGGCAGGTATGAGACAAAGTTATTTTTACATTTCAAGGAGACAGCTTTGCAAAACAGTAACAAAAGGCTCTGCACAACATATTGTGAAGAGAATAATGAGGTTGTATTAAACACCAATTTAAACATATATTCAAACTGGTGGAGAATTTGCTCTTGTGAAACTAATGTACTGATTGTGATAACAATTCTCCTTCCATGAACAAATTAATGAGGCCCAACTCTTTCTGCTGTGAAATACATGCTTGAGTAAAATTCATGGGTAAAGATAAGTCCCTCAAGAGTTATCTTTTACTTTATTCCAGAACTCCTAACCTATACCATTTATTCCAAGAAATATAGAAATATATCAGATAATATTCTTTTTTCTTCTAAAACAAGTAATGGGTTTGACAGGTCTTAAAGAAACTTACCACATAGTTCTTCTGTGTCAAGATTGCTGGAAAGATAAGAAAAAAAGTATTATTACTTTGGTAATATTTTTAAGTTTCTTAATAGTTAAATACAGTTAATCACCTATATGTTATCATTAAATACATTAATAGATGGTATGTAGTTAGGATAGTTCTCTTATATTATAAATTCTACATTGTTTAAATAGTCTTAGGTCATTAACAATGATTGTATCAGATTCTGTCTTTGAACAAATAATTCCTAAGATTTGTGTTTCCCTCTGGAACACGCTGAGGAATAATGCACATTGGTAAAGAATGTAGGCTCTTGAGCCAGAATGCCTGAGTTCAAATCCTGACTCTACAATTTACCTTCTATGTGACCCTGGGTATTTGACATCTCTGTGGCTTAGTTCCTTTGCCCCAAGATGGGGATAATAAGAATTTCTGCTTCATAGGAATGCTGTATGATATAAATGAATTAATACATATAAAGCACTTAAAAGAGTACCTGGCATAAAGTAAGCACTTAATAAATGTTAGCCATCATGATTTCTGACTTGACACAACTGCTAGAATTTTCATACCTAAATTTAGTATTTGGGGTCAGTTTGATTCAATGCTTATTTCAAATGATTTCTAAAACAAAATAAAAAATTACATTAGTTATAAACAATGGAAACCCATCTGTCAGTTTGGACCTGGCACTCAATGTTGACATTCCTAGTATGACATTAACACGCATGCACAATTCGGCACTATTCATTTACACCCTTGGGGCAGTTGAAGTTGTTTTGACTTTATTCTTCTGTATTGGGCACCCTTAAGTTATAATGAATCAAATTCCTAGCCAAAGAAGTATGTTTACTGCTCAGAAAAAAGAGAGAATATTTGGAGCATACAGTCTGATTTCTGTTGGGAATTCAGAATCTTTCTAATACCCCCTCATATATGCCAGTTCTCAATTCTAGGATATTGCATCAAAGCAATCTTATGTTCAGGTTAACATTCCTAGTTATTTCTTTGAAGTATTTTTCTACAGATTTAGCTACCTTTACCATTTCAACTTATTATAAGTAAGAACAAAAGATTGTGGATTGCTTACCAAAAATCTACAATTCTAAACTCCTTTTTTGTTTCTCCTGAATTATTCAAGTTTATTTTTAGCTACCTCTTCTTCAAAACTAAAATTTCCATACTGTGGATCTTATTAAGAATCCTTAAAGTTCAAGTTCTAGCTTATATTTTACGGAGATTCCTGTCCTGAATATTACTGGTGCAAAAAAATTATTTTTTTTCAGTTCGCAAAACAGTGTGCTAAACATTGCTAAACTCCTTAATTGCCTGAAAGAGTTAGTTTTGGCATATAGATAATTACAACAGTATTTGAGGCAAGGAGAATCTGACTCAAAAAGCAACACACTCAGTTACTCTGATGGTAGTGTAGTGATGCACACATTGGTTTGTTGGCAGACTAGCAGACTGGCTAAGTAACATATATGCTGAGCCATCATTGTGATCTTCATTTTACAAAGTAATATCATGAACTCCTAATTCATAAGGATAATTTGAGAAGAATATCTTTCCATTCTTATCAGGACAAATGTGTTGAGCTAGTCCTAGCACACCAAAGAAAACAGAATTAATGAAAATCAACAGAAGTAATATTGGGAAATTAGAAGAGTGATAAAGTGCCTGACTTTGAAAATACTTTTGAATCATATTTAATTAATTCCGTGAACTATATTTGCTATTGGTCATGCAAGTGTCAGGTTAACAGCAGATGGACAGGGCAGACTGTGACCTAGAATTATTTGTCCCCCTGCAATAGATCAGATGATGCAGATACCAACTGAGCTGAGTTGAGCTTTGTGACCTGGACAAACCTAACCTAGAGGAATGTGGTGGCATAATAGATGTGGCCAAAGGGATATCAAGAGCAGATGCTATTCAGATATCCCAGCAGGCTTGGGCCAGTTGTTTTAGTCACCAGAGTCCTGAGCCCATAGCCAAACACTGGGCCCTACCACGAACACAGGCCTTGCTTCCAGAGGAATGGGGATACTAAAAGGGTTATTAAATAAAGGCTCAAACCATGTAATGAGTCCAGAAAACAAGAACCAGAGTCGAAGTGGAGATTGGTTCTTATAATCAATTACAATCAATAAGTACTCAGTTGTCAGAATCAATATGATACGCGAGGCAAGGCTGCCAATGTACTGTGACATGATGTTGAGTCCCAGAATATAAGTGAAAGTGGATAAGAGCTCTGTAACTCCCTTCTGCTGAAGACCATAATTATTCCTAGAACACAGAGTGGGCCAAATGGCCCTAAGTATATAGACATGAAGGCTACAGGGACGTCTATCAGGCAGCATTTGGCTTGAAATGTGTACTATAGATTGTACAGTGATCATCACACACTCCTCCATGAGGAAGGAGGCTATAAAAGGAGTCTAGTCTATAGGAAGTCCCATAGGCAAGAGTCTGAAACTCTCTAATATTGAGGCAAATTAGGGTCAGACTATTTTCACACATAAACACGACATCTCACATATTAGAGACAAAACAGAATTGGAAAAACATGACATCCTGTTTTCCTCAAGCTGCTGGAAGATATTTCTTTCCTTTTCTTTTTCCTGATTGTCTTCCTTCTTATGTCTTACACCTCCTGCCATGTTTCCTACCTGTTGGATTTCTTGCTCATTTTTCTCATTCTTTCTTCCACTCTTCTGTAACATCAGCCCCTATCTCTGGGGAACTTGCCATTAACTATATGTTTCCCATGGGGACGTTGATCAGAGAACCCCATTTCCATCCTACCTCAACCCAACTTACCCTGGCCATGGCATGGGCATCAGAGTATTTTCTTCTTCCTTTGGCCCAAAGTTGAGCACAGTGCGTAAGTAGGGTCATGAGAGTACTCCTTTGAAATTTTATGTGTGCTCTCTAAGAGGAGGGCCCTCTCTTCCCCCTGAAGCAGCTAAGGTAAGATGACACAAGCCTTGCTCTATGTAAAGCCATTCCACTCCCCTCCACCAAATAGCAGAGTCCCATCTGCTGTAAAACAGTATAGGACAATTCTGGGAGAGAAATGATGGGAGAGAGGGGTGGGAGAAGGAGTGAGAGAGCATAAATGAGTAAATAAGAATGAGGATCCCAAATCCCTAGAATCCCTGTAACAAGATTTACACCAAGAGTCTCCAGTGTGCAAGTCAATGGGTTCTCTTTTTGCTTAAGCTATTTGGAGTTGGGTTCTTTCACATGTGGCTTAGGAGAAGGCTGACTTAAACAGAGAATTCACAACCAGTGATAGCTCTACCAAGGGACAAATTAATCTTCCCTTCACATGGGGTTTAAATTTGGGGTCTTTTACTCTGTTCAGTTGTGACTATTGTGAAGTAGTTTAACCAATTTCCTCCCTCCCTTTTTCCTGCCCTCCCTTCTTCTCTCCTTCCCTTTTTCCTTTCCTTTCCTTCCTCCTTTTCTCCACCAAAGAGTTGTTCCTTATCTAGCTCCTTCTCCAACTGAAACTGTTCAAGAGCCTCACGAATGCTCTCCAGAGCTCTGCTTCTTGGACTCTGTGGTGAAGAAGGAGATTTTTAAATTTCTAATTCCTGCCAGACTGATATTTTTGTAGAAAACTATGGAAATGAATTACACGACCATGTGCTTGGATGTGGTAGCAATGTCAACTTGCTCTAAAAATTTCTAAATAACTCAAATTTTCTTCTTACCCCAACAAAGATGAGTAACAGTCTGAGGACTGGCATTAGTCTGTGACCCACACTTTGAGTCCCAGCAAAGTAGGGAGCTGCTAGAGTTCAAATGAGTTTTAAGGCTTCTGTTTTAATTTTCAGAACTTATTTTTAAGAAATGTGGCTTGTATCAGAAATACCAGCACTGCATGGAATAAAAACTGAGTTCCGCTTCTGGTTCTGCCATGAATAATTTGTCTCCATTGTCTAATCTCTTAAAATAATTGGATTTTAGAAAAGCTCAATTTTAACTGGAAAAAAAAAGGCCTATGATTCTAGATCTTAATGACTTAGCAAATAATGTCAAGAAAGTATTAAATGTATTAATACTCTCTCATCTTGTTATCTATGACTTAATAGAATTTCTATATAAAATGGTCTGTCTTGGCATCATATAAAATGGTTTCACTAATAAGGGGGTTCCATAAAATGAGTGGGTCTAAGAGTTAAGCCTCAGAAAACTCACACACATATTTTTATAAATATACAAAAGCATCAGAAAATTGTCCTAATTTAAGAAAGCTTGATGTGACTAGGAATGTCTAAATCTTTTCAAAAATTAAAAAGAACTAAGAGAAATAAAAAGGTTACTTTAGAAAGTAGGAAGAATGATGGGTTTGGGGTATGTTTATACTTTTCTTTTTATGCAATGAAAAACTGTTATGCATAATTCTGAATCTAGCATGCCTCATAAAATGCATGATCTTTCTTTCTACTAATATTTCTAAAACTCAATTTTGTGGGCTTATTTCAAACATCAGATTGCCTTTGAGAATTCAATCTTTGTCATCAAGCAGACAATATAAGAAAGGTAAGTAGAAACATTCCAGAAAATCATTCAATACAGTGGAGAAAGATAGTGTTGGGACTGAGAAATGAATTCTTTCTTTATTCCCCCCTTAAAATCAGTATTGTACTTTCACCAAAAGCCATTCAAGTGTTTGAGATGGACACGTAGGGAAAATAAATTTTTTCCAAAGTTTACATATACTGATGTTATTGCAAAGGGTGGAGGTTGCAAAAATTAAGTACTACATTAAGCATTATATACATTAAAATTAAGCATTATGTTAAAAATGCAAAATGTTAATTGTAAGTAAAAGAGGAGGAAGGTTATTGTGGGGAACCAAGATATGTAGTAGCTATTTCAACTACCCTGTGTACTAATAGCAAGTTCTCTGATACTATGAATTCTGTGTGTGAGTTGGAGAAGGGGAAGAGAAATACTTTGTAAAAACATTTTAGACTTCACATGTGCTTTATATATCCAACATTAAATAGAATCCCTTCCATTCCACTTATTAATTTATCCATTCAAAATACGGCTAAATAGTGATCTTCTATTATTTTAAAAATTCACTCTCAAGGAAAAACCACATTAATTCAAACATAAACAAATATAAAAGTCTGCAAATATATGCTGAACATTCCTTTAATAGCCTGCATATCCTCCTTCAGGACCAATAAATGAAACTGCCTCATTGGTTTACCTCATAAAATACCTCATTTCAAAAACTAAATTTTGCAAGCTTTTTTCAAACATCATTGTTACTATTGAGAACTCCATCTTCACCACTGTACAATTGTCACACCTGTTTGTTTGAACAGGTAATATATGTACATGGTATAACATTCAAAAGGTAAAAAGGCATCTGTAAAGTCTGTTTTCCTCCCACTTCATCCTTTAGCTACACAGGGACATCTATTATTAGCAGTTTTGTGTGTGTCTCTCCAAGGATATTCTTATATTTACTAACAAATTCATGCACGTATACTTTCCTTTTCAATCAGAAAGCAGCATACTGTATAGGATATTCTATATCTTGCTTGATTTACTTGACAACATATCTCAGACATCTTTCTCTATCTGTATATGTTGTGTTGTCTTATTCATTTTAATTGCTACATAGTTTTCTGCCATAATTTATTTATATAATCCCTATTCAGTTAGTGGAACTGTTAAGACAGGTCACCTCCAAACTAATTGAGAGGTAATTTTTATAGAAAGAAGTACTGTGCTAGTGTACTAGCCTCTAACTATTCCTCCTAAGCACAGGCAATTCCCTCTCCAATTCATCCTCCATTCATTGCTATCAGATGACATCCCATTCTCAATGTACCATTCTCATGTTTCAAACTGGGATTGAAGTCTGTACTGCAAGGCTATCTCCTATAGTGGCTGGGAATCAGGAGATGTGGGTTTGTCTTAGCTCTACCATTCACTAGATGTGTGGTCTTGAGCACGTTACTTACATTTCTAAGCCAGAGTTCACTTATGTATAAATTAAGGATAATAATACCTTTCTCACAAGATTGTTTGTGAAGATTGAATAATGTAATACATGTAATGTCTTTAGCCCAGTACTTGACACATAATTAGTATCCCCCAAAGTGGTAACTCTTATTCCAAGGGACACTTAGATAATTATGCTTCTGCAGACCAAAGGAGTGGTGGATTCTAATAGATTCTTAGTCGTGTGACAGCATTTCCTTTACCCTTAACCATATGGAATGTTACCTGTCACTAGGATAGGATGGTGTAGTAAAGCCTCGGCCATTCTTTTTCTAAGTGTTAATTTATACATATGACAAAGGAAAGAGAATAAATGCACGAAATGTTCTTTAGTCTTTATATCTTGCCCTGTGTCAGGGAAATTTTGCATGCTTACTTCTTTGAAAGAAGCTCAAATGAGGAAGGGAAAGGTGGAATTGTATGTCATCCCTGCCAGTCACATTGGGTTACCTTGAGTGAGAGAAGTTCCCATTTACACAGCTTGCCTGTGGGTGAACTTCTCCTTGGCTGTCCCTCCTAAGATCAGGAAGGGGAACATTGTGGGATGTATCTTTGATTCTCCTTGGACATGGAAACAGTTATAACAAAGATCTCATTATAACAGAAATCTGAGGAGCCAGTGGGGGTGATATCTGTTACTGAATGTTATCTTGAATAGAAAATAAAGGAATTTGTAGAAATGCCTCAGAGCACTGAACCTTTTACTCACAGTCTTATAAAAGTAATCTTTTATAAGATGAATTAATTAATGTGAGACCTAGAAGGAAGAAAAAACCATCCCTAATGTTTAATAAAAAATTTTCCCAAGGAATCTCCCACATGATCCTGAAACTAGCAGGATATTCCTGTCTCCAAAACTTTGCTCCTGCTCCTCTCTTGACTTGGAAGGGCCTTTTCCTTCCTTCCTCTCGTATCATCATATTGGGCCCCTCCAATGCTGTGTGTGTTCCACTTTCTTCATGATGCTCTCTCTGACCACTCTAGCCCATCTTCAACTTTCACTCTTCTGAACCCTCAGCAGTAATCTTTAGCCTTTTCTGCATCAATGACCATTTTGAGAATCTGATGAAAGGTATGAATCATCTCTTCATTCATCTATCCATTTCCCAACCCAGGAATTGCATATATACATATGAACAAAAACTAGTTTGGTAGTTTAAGGATCTCCTAAGCCTATCTTTGAAACCCTAGGTTCTATAGCATTTCTCTCCAAATCAAACAACTTGGTACTGCCTGGTATTATTGTTTAGCTGATAAATGTAATATATGTGTTATCTCCCTACTGATTAATACATTCTTGAGCACATGGATAATAAATTTCTTAACTCATTGGTATCATTCTCAGTACTCTATAAATACCTCTTAAATGGAGATGCCACCCAGGAGTTAGAGTGTAACAGGAATAGCAATGAGTCACTTTGGAGTAATTTGCAAAAGTGGCTGCCCATTAGAATCGCCTAGAAAGTCTTTAAAAAATACTGATGTTAGGACCCTGTCCTCAGAATGTTCATTTAATTGATTCTGGCTACAGCCTTGGCCTAGTGACTTTTTTTATTTAAAGGTCACAGGTGATTTTAACATGAAGGCAAGGTGGAGAACCACAGGTGGGTGGTTAACAATGGAATCTTCCAAGTCAGATTCCCTGGGCTTGAATCCCAACTCTCACACTTCCTAGCTGAATGCTCTTAGCAAATTTACTTAATTGCTCTGAGGCTCAGCTTCCCCACTGGTAAAGTGAAAGTAATGAGGAATTTAATCTTACAGGTTATGAAGATGAAAGAAGATAAATCTTGAACGATTTGACAGTGTCAGGCAAAGAGTAAGCTTTACTTATTAGCTACTACTGTTACTTTAAGTAACAAATAGAATAGACCTGCACAAATAATATCATATACGCATCACAATCCAGGCCTAAGTGCTGTACCGTCTCAGGGACAACACAGGCGACTCCCATTTAACTACCAGTGACATTCTTCTAGCTGTTATTCCCAGGGAGTTTTCTCCATGCTTTGTGCTATGCCCAACCATATCAGATGATCCTGTTTCTGGGTATGACAGTAGAAATGGCAAAGAAAGCCTCATTGAGAATAATAAGGAAATAAAGCTTGGACAAGTGTAGCATACATAGTAATCTGCTATGAGTCAGTAACCTTGACTTGATGGTACCACCAACCTGACAGGTGCGTCACAGAGCACACGCAGAGTTCTGCCTTCACAGCGCTCTCTGAGATTCCTTGTTTAAGGGTTTTGCTGTGGGAGTTTGGCTTCCGGGGAGAATATTTTGGGAACATTTTGGTGCAATAATAATCCATGTATAACTATGTTTTTCTCAGCTTCAAATAGTACTATCTTTATTTTAGGATCATCGCAAATTTGAAAAGGTGAAGAAATGACATATTAAATAGATGCTTATCATTAGCAAAAGTTGTGAGCTCTCAGTTGACTGAATAATACTAGTTTCCTAATGTCTTTCTACAAAGATGAAGTTGAAAAGATAAAATTGGATGTGGATCTTAATCTTGTATCCCCTCCCCAAAAGGCTAAAACCAAATAATTTAAGAAATATCAGTTAGTTGCTATAAATAAAAAAACATGGCTTAAGCAAATTAATCATTCTCAATCCTAGTTTCCTCTATTTAACATTGGTGCATCCAAATTTAGGATGGGCAGGAAAACATGTAAAGCACTCAAAATGTGGTGCTATGCTTCTTCTAATGTTCCACTTAGCTCTGGTACAACCAGTGTGTGGACAATGTATTATGATGGGAAAATGTAAACTTTGAAGATAAGAAGCTCTGTTCTGATGTGGGATCCATCTTTTACTAGTTATGTAACATTGGGCAAGTTACTGAACTTTTGGGGGCCTTGCTAGGAGGTGGTAATTTTAAAGGAGGTAACAGCATAAAATACTTAGAACAGTATTTTGTATAAAGGAGGAATTTGGCACCTGTTAGCTTACACTCTTCTTGACAGACATTCACATAAGGTGAAATCAGGTATTTCCCCAGAGTGAGCAATTGGGGTATCAAAGAGAGACTTTCACTGATGCATTACTTCAAAAACAATTCCCACCTTCCAAATGAAACTAAAAACAACAAGAAGAGTGTATTGATTCATTTTAACTCATTTTAGTGAAGGATCCTGTGTACTGGAGAAGAAACAAAACAAAATGTGGTTAGAGGCCAGGGAGGGGATGAATAGGTGGAGCCAGAGGAATTTAGGGCATGTTATTATAAATTTGTCCAAGCCCATAGAACATACAACACCAAGAATGAATCCTAGTGTAAACTATGGACTTCCGGTGATAATGATGTGTCAATGTGGGGTTCATCAGTTGTAACAAATGTACCACTGTGGTGGGGATGTTGATGATGGGGCAGGGTAATGCTCATGTGGGGGTAGGAGATAGATGGGAAATCTCTGTACCTTCTGCTCAATTTTGCTATGAACTTAAAACTGCTATTTAAAAAATTTATTTAAAAAAATGAGAATAAAAGACCCCCCCACCTTTATTTCTATAGTTACATAATACTTCTGAAATCAAATGTATGGGGTTTCCCTCACAGTAAGCCATTCTCCAACTCTCTGGATACCAACTAAGTGTCTCACAATTTAATTATGACCCTAACCACCAGGAGCTGGGGCAGACCCCACAGGTTAAGGGCCCAGTCCCACAAGCCTGCCCCACACTTCAGACACCAACTGCACATAGTGGGTCCCCAGGTTACTCACAACTTCGGGCCAACTTGGCCAAAAATCAGAGGTTCCAACAGCCCACTCCTCAGGTTTGATAACATGCTCACAGAACTCAGGAGAATTCAGGAAAACACCTCACTTACTATGACTGGTTTATTATATAGGATACAACTCAGGAACAGCCAAATGAAAGAGATTCACAGGACCCGGTGTTGAGGGTAGCAGGGCATGGAGCCTCCACACCCTCTTTGTTTTCACCACCCTGGAAGCGCTCTTAGCCCTGTCATTTAGGGTTTTTATGGAGGCTTCATTACATAGGCAGGACTGATTAAATCATTGGCCTTGATGAGTAAGTCAATCTCTAGCTGCTCTCTCCTCCCTGGAGGTTGAGGGTTAGGGCTGCAAGTTCCAACTCTCTAACCACGTGGTTGGTTCCTCTGGCAACCAGGCCCATCCTCCAAGAGTCACCTCATTAGCATAAACTCAGGTATGGCTAAGAGGGGTTTATTATGAATAACACAAGATGTTTCTCTCACCCCTAACACTTAAGAAATTCCAAGAGTTTTAGAAGCTCTGTGCCAGGAACCAGGGACAAAGACCAAAAATATATTAATATATTTCTATTATATCATGATATCACAGGAAATTGAATGATTTCAATGGAAACAAAGAGACTTGAACTCCACTAGGAAGATATAGACAAAGTACCAAAACCCTAGTTTTCCTGTTTCCTTAATCCAGTACTCTTTTGTCCTAGCTGTCCAATAAAGCATACTTCCTGATTGGTGTGGTGTTCCTGTCTCACATGTTTACACAGTTATCATCTCTCTGTATTTATGACAAATGATGCTTTTTGCAATCCATCTTCCCCTACTCTCCAAGGTTCACTACTTGTTCCAGACCTCTGCTTTTCTGGGCCTGACATTGCACCAGATCTCTTTAAGCCTAAATCTTCTTTCCATTCTTCATTAATTTTACTGGTTCTTTACACAATATGCTAGTGGAGAAATGTGTTGCTTTATGCACTGAACCATCTTTAAGTTATTGAAATGAATATCAAGGGACATTACTATCAAAGAAGATAACTTTTTTCTCTTCCAGAGCAACTTCATTAATCATATTGAATCATTTTGCATTTAAGAAAATGGGCCTTAAAATCAAACAAGTAATTATCTTTGCCTATTCCACTTTATTTATTTTCCTTTTGTCCCTCTAATTTCTCTTTTCCACATCTCCATTTCCATCTTCCTCTCTGTTCCTTGCTGACAGCTAGAAGTAATTTAAATGATTTGAAGTTTCCTTGCTGACATCTAGAAGAAGTTTAAACGATTTGAAGTTAATTGGCAACTATTGTGTTTGACAGGTTACATTGAATTATTCTTTCCCTTTACCATCTTTGGCATATTAAATTAATGCTAGACCATAGTCCCTTCTCTTTCTGCTTTAGAGAGTTCAAGTACAAAAGCAGATAATTTTATTACAAAAATGGAAATTATAGCTAAACATAATGATCAACTATGGCTATTTTGTTAATAGTTGTATTAAAAATAAATAACATTGGAAATTTAAAAAATGAAAAGTAGTTTCTTAAATCTTCTGCCATAACAATATGAAACCTGAAAAATAGCAATTCAAAACATTTTAAGCTATAGTCTTAAATCCTAGTCTGGACAGTTTGGCATATAGTAATCACTCAATCGTAATTGTAGAATAAATGAGTAGAATATAGCAAAAACTAAAAAAAAAATGTGGTTTTTTGATTGGTGCTATCTCATTACTGAATGCACTTAAAACTAAATTTCCTGTCTTAAATCTTTTGCTATGAAGGACTGAAGACCAGTCATAACTAGTTTCTTGCAATAAGAAAACTCTAAAATACTTACTGAGGTAGTTCTTGTAAGGTTTATAGAACTATTGTAGTTCCATCTAACTAGAGACAAGTTCATATATTAAATCTATTATGACAAAATTGCTGCAGTTTCCATTTCGATGACAATAAGTGTCTGTTATTATATTTTCTGTTTCTTCTTTAAGTATCAAAAGCAAGTTTAAGCACACTCAGTGAAATATTAATAATTGCTCCCACAATTTCAATGGTAAATCAAAAGCTATTTTGTTATAATAACAAGCCTAGGAAGGCATCAGCTATCAGTGGCCAAAGTGTGGGCAGCCATGTTGACAACATTGCACCCACAGAATACCTATTAAAATGCAAGTTGGAAAAATTGGTGAAGTTGTTCCAGTTCTGAAAGGCTGTCTTATGTAACTCAATCTAAAATCAAACACCATCTCAGCTACCTTCGGTGTTACATTAAAGCTGGCATGAAGGTAATTAGGTATCATTTTGTGGTAATTAAGGATATGCCACTTTTTGTTCACTTAGCCCAGCTTGCTTTCTGCTTCACAGAATTTAGGATGCACCAGGTGGCACTTCATGCAAGAAAACCCTGTGGTCTCCCAGCAACTCAAAGAGGTAAGCATTACTTTGTCAGCTTTCAAAAATCACTCAGAGAAAATATACTTCAAAAATTAAGAACACAGATGATACTCTAGGAAGAAAAACCATCCCACCATTTGGAGCAAAAACCATTGCTCACTTTGGAAAATTTTGTCTAGAACTTTTATCGGACTACTGACATTTGATTTTGCATAAAGATAAAAAATCATATGTACTCAGCATTAAATTGGTACTAATCGATGAACACTTATGTGCACATATGGAAATAATATTCATCGCAAATCAAGCAGGTGGGAGGGGGAAGGAGGGGATGGGTAAATTCACACCTAACGGGTACAATGTACACTGTCTGGGTGATGGGCACACTTATAACTTTGACTCAAATGGTACAAAAGCAATTGTGTAACCAAAATGTTTGTATCCTCATAATATTCTGAAATAAAATTTTTTAAAAATGCAAGTCTCAAGGAAAAATTGTTTTAAATCAAGTTAAATAAAAGCAGTTATACTTCAGATTTTTTTCCTGGCACTTAAATACATAAATACGTAGTGCTATACCTTGTGGTTTTGAAAGAAATCTTTTGAATTAATGGAACTTATTGTCTTTTTGTATAAAACACTGCAATCAATAGAAGCTGAATCAATGCTTACTTGCAAGAGGTGTTTTTTTTTTTTTTTTGGAAGACCAACAGTAAACATCTGCAAAAATCAAAATGTCCTTATGAAATAGCATATTGAAAAGTTCTAATTAATTAAATTCACACTAAATACATACATTATGTAATTATGAATAGTAGGTATTTAAAAAATAGAAGCCAACATCTCCCCATCTGCATTTACCCCCAAAGCACCCTCCAGCATCTCCTGGTACTGACGAGGCTCCTATTGTCTTGGAGAAACAACAACAAGGCAGACAAGAGAGGGGCATGAGAGTTAATTTTATGTGTCAATTTGCTTGGCCACAATGCCCAAATATGTGTTTGAACATTACTCTGGTTGTTTTTGTGAGGGTATTTTGGATGAGACTAACATTTAAATCAGTGGACTACAGAGAAAGCAGATTGCCCTTCACAGTGTGAGTGGGCCTCATCCAATCAGGTGAAGGTCTGGCTAGAACAAAAGTCTGACCTCTCTCAAGCAGCAGTGCATTTTGCATTTTCCAGCAGGTGGCCTTTGAACTTGAACTGAAATATTGTCTCTTCATGGGTCTCCAGTCTGACAGCCCACCTTGCATATTTTAAACTTGCCAGCTTCCATTATTGTGCGAGCCAATTCCTTAAATCTCATTTCATATAGATACACACCCTATTGGTTCTCTTTCTCTAAAGAACTCTGACTAATACAACAGGTCAAATTTTGACTTTAGAATTTCAAAAGTTCAGCCCCAGGTGTAAGATAAAGGATTGAAAAGAACACAGCTCAGTGACAACCAAGCCTTCCTATTCCCCCATCTAGATAAAAATTCCCTAGAGCAGAAGAGGAAACAAGAAAAAGGGAAAGTGAAGAGCTTAGATTCAAGTGCATCCCTTATAAGATGTTACCTATACTGTCTTCCCCTGCAGGCCACGTCTGTAAGGGGAACATGGTGGTGGAGGTGGGGACTGTTGGTAGGAGAAACATACAGAAGTTGAGACAGAGAGAAATACGGAGGATGTGACAATAGGGAGGATCTGTGACCCATTTCCAGATAGAAAGCCTGTGCTCTCCCCGATGGGCATAACAAGGAGCAGCAGACACATCTACATGGAATACCTGGCTAGAAGGACCAGAATTACCTGCCCTGGAGACTGGTTTGGAAACACTACAGGAACCCTCGGGGTCTCAGACATGGCACAGAGAGTTGGCAGACTTGAAAAGGGCTGGATGTTAAGAATAAAGGAAGATGCACAAGGACCTATCTCAACTACTACCCAGAAGTCAGGTGAGAATGAAGACATCACTTGGATGCATCAAGGAGACCTGAGCACAGAGAGGAAGAGAGGCCCCCTCCTCTCCCATAATTTTGTGCTAGGTAACGCCTCAGACTATACACAATCCCCAGGCATGGAGGAAAGTTATCCTGAGTTGACTGAAATTAAATTTTTACCACCTGGTAGAATGAAAGCTCAAAATGGAAATTAGGTAAGTTATAGGGAAAAAAATGACATTGCCCTTTCCTACACATCTGAGTTTCGTGGTCTGTTATGCTCATAAGTAAGGAGCAGTATGGAAAGAAAGAGGGATAGGTTTAAGAGACATGAGCTCCAGCCCAGGATGACTCCATCATAATCTTGAGAAGTCCTTTAGATCCTTTGAATTCAGTTTCCTCAAATGTCAGATGAAGAAGTTAGACTAGAATGTCCCTGCCATAAGTAAGGATTTTTTTTCTTTTTCTTGATCTACATTGTCAGTGATATAAAAATATAAAGGGAAGCATCCAGCTTAGAAGGAAGCACTGGTGTCCAAAATGATGGTAGATTTTGCATTTGCAAGGTTTCTAGCTCACAGCCAGTGCACAATGAATATATATTTAAGTGAAATGAAGCAAATCCCAGAGTTCAGTGCTGAAATTGTCCTTGAGGTCTTGTCACCTAGGTCTCACTGTTCTGGTTGGTGAGCAGGTAATAATCAGTTCTCTCTAACAATAGATAATGGGGCCAATGAAAAGTCATCAAATTCATTTCTCTGCTACATGCTAAGCAGTATCAAAGATCTTCTATTTGTGACCCCGCAGATCACAGCTGTTTCAAAATTTAAAGAAAAAGAACAGAAAGAGGAAGCATAAAAAGATTCCTCTCTCTTCCCTCTGCTAGAGAAAGTATTTATCCATACCCCTCTTGGATAGGATGGGAAAAAGAGACCAGCAATTATACACCTATTCAACCAAAAGAATGATGATGGGAGGGGCACAGAACAGTGGGGTAAACCTTACATGTTTCTATCCCTACCTGCCACATTTTTAGGCAACTTTTCTA
Source organism: Cheirogaleus medius (assembly GCA_008086735.1). Taxonomy (NCBI): domain Eukaryota; kingdom Metazoa; phylum Chordata; class Mammalia; order Primates; family Cheirogaleidae; genus Cheirogaleus; species Cheirogaleus medius. The sequence continues at coordinate 35,929,723 of VBSM01001124.1, read as the reverse complement.
GAGCTTACAATCACACACCATTTGTATCACCCACAAAGTGTTAGCAACTTTAGTAAAACTCAAGGCACACACTATAACAATCATGTGTCATGTTCTGAAATCCATCGAGAAAGACACAAGGGAAAAGTTTTCTGACCATCTAAAGGGCAGAGCTGTCTTGGCACTCTGTCATTTCATAGAAAATGTCCTATACTGGAAAAGTCTCTGAGTGCAGTCAAAAAGCTCTAATGGTGCACAGTGCAGGGCTAGGCAGCCCAGGATTCATTTGAGGAGCAAAGAGCTCTAGCAGACAAGCTGCTCTAGCAGACAGCCCACATAAAACAAACAGCTAACAGCAACCAATAAGCCCACCCACACAGCCAGGCCCTTGAGAGCTTGCACATGACGTTCCTCCGCAGACAGCTTCGACAACGTGAGATGCAGCTCAACCGATCCTACCTCCTACCCAGCACTTGTCTTTAAGGAATGAGAAACAATGGAAAAATTCAAAAAGAAGCAACATCACATCTCTTTGTTAGGTATATAGATATGTAGTGATACAGCTTCAAGCCCAAGCACAAAAGTTGACCTTTGGGTTTGGAGGTGGATGAACATTTTAGGAGGCTCCCAGGGACTCCCCCAGCTCTACCTTTCAGAGAACTACAGGTGCTCCCGATTATTAAGGCCAAATGACTTCTCAGGCCTGAGCCGTCTCTCCACACCATTTTCTCTGATAATTCCCACCAGGATGCAGATTACTTTCCTTTAATTCTCAGAGCTGCCACCCGCCCATTATCCATCAAGAGAGTTCTTTTCTCTGAAGATTGAAACTCAGTATGCTCAGGTCCCTCTTTCCTTGCTGTCCTTGAAAATAAGTCCCCAGGCCATTCTCACTGTTGCTAGACTAAAGACTATTAGGAGAGGGGGAGGCAGAGTCCCAAACACCTCAGGCAGTTCTTAACTCCCTTTCTTAGATAACACCCAGGAACTTAAGTGGTCTCCAGTATTCTATTATTAATGAAGTGAAAGTCCTTCATCTCCCAAGCATCTCTGTACTATGCTAATCTCTGTTTTCAAAGCAAGCCCATTTTACTACACCCTGAAGACATAATGACAGAAAAAGCAATTCCTGTCAACTGGAGCACAGATTTCTAAGGGTCTTCAGAAAGGAAGATATTAATCTTCAAGAGCTCTCTGCAGAGATAGGTCATTTCTATGCACTATTTTCCAATTAACTACTTCAATGGCTTTTAATAGGCTGATCACTACTATTTTGTTCTTCCTTGGTAACACTTCTTGAAATATTAGATTTCTATGGATGGATGATACCTGTGCCCTCACCACAAATACCAGCAACACCCCGCAAAGAAGAGTTAGGATAGTGCACAGAGAACTAAATGCACAGAATGACTTCACAGCCACCATGGTTTTGCTCCTGTCCTGAACCCAGGAGGCAGCAACGAGCAATGAATTTGTGTGTCATGTGGTTCCGCACTCAGAAGTACTACTACTAACCCAAGTCAAACAAACTTCACATATTTATGTATCACTTTCCTTGGCTGGCAGACTAAACTGCTTCTTAAGATTTGCTCATAAGCTTTCACAATTTTCCTGCCAGAAAATATTATTAGCTCCACTTAATATTCAAAGATAGTAAAGCACTGAAAAATTTGCTCGGCCGGAGCCTTCCAAAACGGAATGAAGATCAACTGCTCTGCCAGACCCCAAGGCAGCGTACAAATGTGGATTTCATGGGAGGCTGTATAGACTAGTGGTTAGGTAGCCAGACTGCCAAACCTTAACCCTTCCTCTCTGTGTGACTTTGGGAAAATGACTCAATCTTAGTCTGGCTCAGTTTCCTCATGTGCAAAATGCATTCAGTCATAGGTTTCTTATAAAGTTTAAATACATTCATGAGTGGAAAGTGCTGGGACCTGGCACATGGTAAAGGATCCATGAATGTTAACCATTATTATTGCTCTGTAGCATCAGGGTAATTATTACCCAAAAGCTTTCCAGATCAGAAAGATTTAAGCCAACTCAGAAAGACAAAGATACAGATGCCTCAAAATGATGGTCCAGATAACATTTTTTTCCAAGCACAGCTGCAGCAGCCTCTTAACTAGGCTTCCTGTCTCCAGACTTGTCACTTCCCACCATCTCTCTTCACTTCGGAGACATTCATCTTTCTAAAACATGAACCTAATCCAGTCACTTCCCTCAAGAGCTCTGCGCTGACCTAAGGGTGGGAATCCGAATGCCCTGCTGGTTCCCAAGACCCTTCACAGTTGGGGCTCCTGCCTGCCTTCCTAACCTCTCTCACCAATCCCCTCTTTGAACTTGACACTCCCAGCATGCCCAGTGTCTTCCAGCTCCTCCAACCTGCCACACTCTCTCTCACCTGTAGGCTTCCACATATGCTTTCTCTTTGGCTGAAAACTTCTCTCATCTCCATCCCCACCTCTCCTTGATAATACCTCATGACTTAGCTTTAAAGTTACTTCTTCCAAGAAGTCTTGGCTGACACGCTTTAGAGGAGGTTAGCACGCCCTCCCCCCACAAAGCATTGTATTTCTCTGTCATAATTAATCAAGTTATTGCTTGTCTACTTTCTCTGCTACACTATAAATCCCTTGTTCACCACTGTATTCCCAGTACTTAGCATTATACCTGGCACAGGGTAAAAACACTCAGTAACTCTTTGTTGGAAGAATGGCAAGCTCAGTTTGTGTGGGCAAAATGGAACCGACCTCGCAGGATGAGTTAGACATGGGTTAACTTCAAAGTTCAAATTTAATAGCCTCCTCTCTCCCTAATATCCTGGATCCTCTCCCCTAGAATTCTCAAGAAACTTCATTGACTTTTAGTGGTAGCCTCTTACAGTATTTAAACTGTTTTTCACTATAGCAGGGTTAGAATAAAATGATTTGTAAAAGGCTGTTGGTGCTGATGACTAATTGGATTTAGAAGTTAAGAGCAAGGATGAGTAGTGGGTGTTTGCTGTTTTGGTACATAACATTAACAGTCTGGGAGAATGTATCAATCATTCCCTTGCCATGTCCTTCAAAATAAAAATATGCCATATCTATAATATTTTATATTTAATTTTATATTAAATTTCCAGGAATTGATTTTGCTCAGTTTAAGAAATCTGGTGCCAAAGACTTTAAATAACAAATCAAGGATAGAAATTTCCAGTGTAGTTTATGACAATGAAAAAGATTTCTGTCATAAGTTTGTTTTTTTTTTTTGAGACAGAGTGTCACTCTGTTCCCTGGGCTAGAATGCCGTGGCGTCAGCCTAGCTCACAGCAACCTCAAACTCCTGGGCTGGAGTGATCCTTCTGCTTCAGCCTCCCGAGTAGCTGGGACTACAGGCATGCGCCACCATGCCCGGCTAATTTTTTCTATATATTTTTAGTTGGCCGATTAATTTCTTTCTATTTTTAGTAGAGATGGGGTCTCGCTCTGGTCTGTCATAAGTTTTGAAACCTACATTATAGCAGGTCCTTGACTATCATTATTTTGACATTGTTTTGTTATAACATTGATGAAAAAAAAATTAATTCCTGCTCTAGGGCCCTGTCTACGTGGAACTTGTATGTTCTCCCATGTCTGTGTGGGTTTCCTCCCACATCCCCACATTTTGTACCTTAGGTGAGTTGGCGTGTCTACACTGTCACAGTTGGAGTGAGTGTGGGTGTGTGTGAGTGTGCCCTGTGATGTAACGTGTGTTATCCAGGGTTGGTTCCTGCCTTGTCCCCTGAACTGGGGACAAGGGCTCAGGCTATCAGCCACCCTGAACTGTAATAACTGAATACATAATTATCTTGTTTTTAATAATCTTTCTTTAATGTATGTATTTCACTGTTTAATATGAGAAGTGTTTGGGGTCTTTATTTAGAAGATTGGTGATGGTTTGACAAGAAATTAGCCTGCAGGAAAATTGATTTCCTTATAAGTGGTTTCATTTAAAGACTCAGTTTGCAAGAACCTACTGATGACATTAAGTTTTACTGTACTTTCTTCACCCCAGAGAATAGTTTCAACTGAATACAATGAGAATAATACTTTTTCATACATTCAACAAATAAGTAAAAAATATATCCTGATTTTCTCATTGGAATATGTCTCTCAATATATTCTATTTTAAAAACATAATTCCAATGAGTTTTCATGAACCAGCTGGGACATAGATAGTTAACTCTATGGACAATAAAGAGATTTTGAAATGTGAAATATAAAGGGCAAAAATTCAGGGTTAGGAATTCAGAAGAGAGGTAGAAATGCAAAGAGAGAAATAGAATAAATAACAAAACAAAAATTCAATGACTGGAGGCTTCTTATAGTCCATTCTAATTTAAGTGAGTCTGTTATAGACATAACAATTAGTCTCAATTAAACCTGGAAAAGGATCACAGTGAGAGAGAGAGAGAGAGAGAGAGAAAACCAGAGGAAGAGACTCAGAAACACTAAACATAATTCTATTATTTCCATTTATATTTAAAAAATAAAGGTCAAAAATGGTCAATCTCCCTATTTGATTCTTGATGAATCCACAGGAGCAGCCCTGATCAATCATTTTTCAAGTACAATAGTTTCTCCTTTATCCCCAGTTTCACTTTCCTTGGTTTCAGTTATTCACAATTGACCATGGTCTAAAAATAGTACATAGAAGATTCCAGAAATAAACAATTCATAAGTTTTCAGTTGTACACAGTTCTGAGTGTGATGAAATATCTTGCAGCCCCACTCTGTCCTACCCATGGCTTGAATCAACCTTTTGTCTAGTCTATCTACGGTGTATATACTCCCCGCCTATTAGTCGCTCAGTAGTCATCCCAGTTATCAGATTAAAAAGCATAGTCTATATAGGATTCAGTACTATCTGGAGTTTGAGGCATCCACTGGAGGTCTTGGAACATATCCTCCATGGGCAACGGGGACTACTGTAATGGGATCCCATTTAGCCTATCTATATTATTTAAGTCGTTGACCTTTGGCCAAAGTAAGGCAGGTGACCTCCCTGAGATTAGCACAATACCCAGGCATCTCTGGCTTGTTGGAACTATTTTTTAAAAGTTAGTTTCTCATTAATGACTTTCATACAATCTAATTTTTGTTAAAAGAGAGGTTTTTCAAATTTAATGGTTTTTTTGTATGAAAGTTATAATGTAAACAGTTAAATAAAGTACATTTTATCAACAAGAATTAACTATTGAAAAGACTCTGGGTTAAAGACAGGCATAGAGATGGAAATATTAATGGGTAAGAGTGCTTCTCACACTCCTCAATCACAGTATGAGCCATTGCCTCCACTTTAGCAAAAAATCAGCCCGCCATGAGATATTTGAAAAACAATTTTCTATCCATCAATGTCAGCTCCCCATAAATATGAAGTAATATTTATTCATTTATGCATAATACATGGTGCATGGTATCCATTGTAGATAAATGTAAATACTTATTGAACAAATATTTAGGGAATAAATGACTAATTTTTCAGAAGCTTCACACTCAGTTGGAATAATGGCTATCAAGTTTAACCATCTGAATTTTCTCTTGGAAACTATTCACAATTTAAACAAAATACAGGGGAAAAAAACTCTTTGTGCTAGTGTCAAGTCAGAATTTATTAATTTCAACCTCACTGATGGCAATGAGGACAGTGGACAATGGAGGAAAAATTAGTTATGCTAATGATTAGAAATCTATATCCCACTTTAGGTACATTTCTAATTATTCTGAGTCATTGTTTTTGATCTAGAGTTGATTAAAAATAGATTCCCAGAAAAACTTAAAAATAAAATTAAACCACTAAACCCATTAGTGAGATAAGAATAACGTTCAGCTGATATTCATGCCTAGCTTTCTTCTTATATTTTGAGTTCACTACTAAAAGCTTTTGCTATTTAGTCTATTTTTTTCTCACTGAGAAACCTTTTAAGACCAGAACAAAGAATATAATATTCTCTGTAGTAGGAGCTCCTTTTGAAACAATGGAAACTTTTTTTTCACATATGAATGTTTATTCATTATATTAGGAAAAGAGAAATTCTTAATTAGAATATATTTTATATCTGTGAAATATGAAAATAATCCAAATTTATATCAAAAATATTTCATGGCCTTTAATTCCCAGGAGGTACTATTTTAAAATAGAAGTAAACTTTGAAACTGCTTAAGTTTAATTGAGAGACTAAAGCCAAATTTATCATTTACTCTTCTCAAACAAAAAGAGTCAGTTTTCCTTCTGTATTTGCTAGTATCTGTTAATAGCATTACCCTTTCTATAGTTAATCAGCCACAATCTAAACTCTAAAATTTACCAGCATTGTACTTTTGCATGCCTTTCTTACATCTAATCAATATATCCTGTTTCTATATCAATCAATCAAGTAGCCAAGTACTTTTTGAATGTGTTACAGTAATTGCTGGAAATAGTGGAAAACAATAGTCTTTGCTTCAAAGGAGTTTATAATTTAGATTTGGATACAAGATTAATATGCTAATGAAACAATTAGCAAAAATAACAGAAAATATTATATAATTAAACGATACCTCTTGAAGACATAAACTGTAATTACAGAAATTTGGAGAGAGAGGATGATCCAGGAAAGAAGGAAAGGTTAGTGAATACATTTTAATCATCATTATTATTACTTTGTGGCAAGTGCTTATATATTATTACTAAATTTTACAAAATGGGTTCTTACATTGCTTCCCTTTTATAGCCACTGAAAGTACAGTCCAATACATCGAAATGACCACCTGAAGCTCTTTATAGCTAAATAGTGGAGGGAATTAAGCCCAAGCTTGTCAAGCCTCACTTCTTTCCACATTGCAACACTGTTTCTTATGGAGTTGAGTGGACCTAAATGCCTGAAAAACTTTATTATGCAGAGTGGAGGGGCAAGGCTATTCAGGCAAAATGCATAGCATGGGGTGTGGGTAAGTAGGAATTTATTCCTTCTCACCTCAAATATTCCCTGGGCTTGCAATATGTGCTATACACTATGCTGAGAATTAATGGAAAGCAAAATAGTAATGACCTCTGCCTTCATAGAGTTTAGACTAGGGGAGATGAACACTAATCAAATAAACACATCATAAATATTAATATAAAATTATAAGTAATATAGGTGCTGTGGAGAGAGGTTTATGCTACAGTGAAAATGCAGAATAGAAAACTGGATCTAATAAGGATGGTCAAGGAAGATTTTCATGAGATATACAGATGTGTGTATGATTACATAAACATGGAGAAAGATACACAAGACCACACTTTAGGTGGTAAAGTTTGGTTATCAGGAGTGGGATAAGGGTGGACAGTGGAAGAGGAAAAAGCCAAGAGAAAACAGTTCTCCATGATTAAAATAGAATGTATACATTAAAAATTATGGAAACCATATGCTATTGGTGGTTATCTCAAGGTAGTGGGGTTTCAGGTGTTTTATGCACTTTCTTATGATTTTCTATATTGTTTCAATTATTTTTATAATAGTTATGTGTTATATTATCTTATTTGTGGGTGTCTTAGTCCTTTCAGGCTACTCTAACAAAATACTTTAGATTGAATAATTTATAAACAATAGAAATTTATTGCTCACAGTTCTGGAGGCTGGAAAGTCCAAGATCAAGGCACCAGTAGACTCGGTGTATGATGAAGGCCTGTTCCTCATAGATGGCACCTTCTATTTGTCCTCACATAGTGGAAGGGGTAACAAACTCCCTCAGGTATTTTTTATAAGGGCATTCATCCCATTACTGAGGGTGGAACCCTCATGACCTAATCATTTCCCAAAGGTCCTACCTCTTAATACTATCACCTTGGAGGTTATATTTCAACATATGAATTTTAGGGTGGCACATACACTTAGACCATAGAATAGGGGAAAACATTTTCCTACGAAAATTGCTCTTGAAAAACCTTCACTTCAAAAGTAAGCAATGACTTTCAAGTTATTTGTAATCTACATTTATTTCAAGAATTCTAAAATATTGAGGAGTCATAAAGAAGAACAAGTGTAATTATTTCATCAAACTGATCATTCTTGAGAATGATGTAGCTGTAAAAGACAGAGAGCTTGTACTTAGGTAGTGGTGGTGAAGATTAAAAAAAAAAGACAGGATTTGTTGTTGCATTAAATATGAGAGAAGAAATTGTTCAAGAAGCACGCATCATGAATTTTAAAGAGACTGGATTACAATTTTACTGAATTGATTTCATCCATATGGTGGATATTGGTGAGGTATAAGAAAACACTGCATTTGTGTGAATAAATAATTCACCTAGATTCCACAGTAGACAATTTTTATTTTGAGTAGTAATTGATTTGAGTTCATCATTGGCAACTGTATCATGGCTGATGGGAAGAGAGTTCAATTAAGATTTTAAAAGAATTCAAGCTCTTTATTGGGGAACAAATGACAACCCTAAAATAATTATGTAGATAAGATTAAAAATATAAAAAGACCTGAAAAAAGTTTAAAAGCAAAAGTTCTTGATATAAATGATTAAAGGAAACAATAAAACTCTGAGTGCTCTGAAGAGCCGTGTAGAAAACAGGGCGGTGAGGAAGTAAGTCTAAAAGTAGATGATGAATTCCAGGTATAAAGGTAGAAGAGAGGGAGGGAAAATGTGCGAAGAATGAACACAATGTCCACAGAAAAAAAGAATAACATTTCTACATTGTAGAAACTCCTACACTGTAAAAACCCTACATAATAGATATAAAAAGAAAAGAGATAAAGGCAGCAATTAAAGCAATTACCTCTATACTGTACATCCAAATGTATTCCGCTACTGCAGAGAATTAACTATCTTTTCATGAAGGATAAAATACCTGAAAGGGATTTTTAAAGCTGGTCTTGGAATATTTTGATTTCTGATATTTCTGATATACAAATAGACAGCTAAAAGGATGAAATTTTATTGAGGTGGCATGACAACGAAAAGAGTTTTGAGTTTTGTTTTTAGGCAGACTTGGGAAAATTCCAGGCCCTTACACATACTATCTGTGTAATTTTAGGCAAGTTATTTAACTTCTTGTATCAGATTGCTTAGCTTGGACTGTGAATAATAATACATTGGTTTTTATGTCCATTAAATAAGATGAGACAGGTACATGGTACACAGTCATTTAATAAATGTGCTCCCTTATTTAGAAATTAAACATTTCCTTTAGAAGTTAAATATTTTTTAGAAGTCATACATGAACTGTCTTGACATAAAATTTGACTTGACTATCATCTTCATGAGAAAAATTAGGACCAATTATGTTTTCAGAAATTATAACTCAGTACAAACCATTTCCATGTCATTTGAAAATAAAATCCCTTTAAAATTGTCTTCTTTTAAATCCTCCAAACTATGCTAATATTCTTAATTATGAAGTAGAATTTTGTTTGTTGATTCTGTACTTTTCCTCCAGGGAAGACTCCTCCGCCTCAATCCACACTGCAGATTGTGGAGTGGCCTGATTTAGGAGAAGGTGGTGATGCCAACGAAATGCCTTCGCAGGAAAGAAGAGTTTCAAAAGTAACTCTCAGGAAATAGGTTGGTTGGGTTTTTTTTGTTTTGTTTTTTTCCTCTCCATATCATTGTGAGCTGGAGAAAAATATTCTCAAAGCAAGTACATGTTTTAGTAATTATTGAAGTGAAAGGTACATCTAAAAAAGGAGTGAATAAAGAGGAAATCTGATGACCACAGGTTAGTCCTAATGTCCACATGGACTCAATAATAGACCCGGTAATAGATTAGAGTGAGTGCTGGTAGGCCTGCCAGACTATTTGATTATATCCTATTCAGTCTACTTGTACTGTATAGGATATAATCAAATAATCATCCTCTTAGCCATGTACATAGTTCTTTCTTATTTTTAAATTCTCAAGAAATAAGTCAAATGCAATATGTAAGAACTATCCAGAATATCTAAGCTAGGTGGGTGATTATGAAGAAAGACTGAGAGAAAAAAAAACTAAGTATTTCCAAGTCTGAGGCTTTGCAGTACCTGAAGATACAAAGAGCTGGCAGGACTACAAGGGACAAAGAGGAGCATCACGTGCATAGTTCCAGCAATTAAAGTATGGGAAGACAGGACCACTGGGAAGAGATGCAGTCAGATGGTCAGAAAGGGTGAGGAAGGGGCTAGGATCCTGAACAGCTCAGTGGGACCAGGATGCCTGTTACAACAAAGGGTTCTCCCTGATTTCAGTTTCTTCCCTTATAGGCAGCTTCAGTTTTTCCTGGTTGACCCCACAACTAGCAAGAACTCTCAGGAGCTAAAACCACCATGCCCCTTATCCTCTCGGAGAAGGGGATTATTTTCCTTTAAAATATGATATGGCAAACAGAAGCCTTTGAGGCTGAATAAGCAGTTATTTGATCTGCAGGAGACTCAAATTTTGTCTACCCAGCATCTACATCTATTCCCCTTTATTCTGAAACAGCACCCTGGTTCCATGTCGCATTATGTTTTCCTGAAGACCGTGATTTATTTAGGGATGTAGGTGAGATCCATGCTGGGCTAACACGAGTCAAGACCAGAATTTTGCTGGGACTTTTGGGGAAAAAAAGAGGTTTCTCTGAGAGTTTGCCAAGCTGGTGGCAATATGAACCTTGAGCTTTTAGTAACCATCTTGACCTCTCAGCGAGAGGGTCCTCCCAAGAGAACAGCTAACACCAAGAAAAAAAAAGAGGTGACAAATGACAGGAGGAGACAGATTTCTAGCAGCCCCATTTGAGTGCCAAGCTCCAGCACACGTGAAACCTATCTCTGGACACATGAGCCAGATAATTATTTCCTTAAGTCAGCTTAACTTACATTTCACTCACACACAACCAGTAAGTCCTGCTTGCTACAGTGTCATTTGCCCTCCTATGACTTCCACCAAGTACAGTCTAGGAGAAGTTGAGGAAAATCTGTCAAAAGAATGTTATTCTCTTTCTCTGGAGTTTTGTGGTTGCTCTGACTCCATCCCTGATTTGGCATCCAAAGCACTCTGAAAATCATGCTTCTCTCTCAAAAACAGCATACATCTGCTGGCCTTTATCTGTTCATGCCAAGAAGGCTACTTAGAGCCTGGAAAAGGATCAGCCCACTGCCTAGTTTCTACAGCTAAGCCTTGGTCGTGAACAGAAAGAAATGTTCTTTCTGGACTCTGTGCTATCTGCTAGTTTCCTCATGGCCAGTTTGGGCCTCATCTGAATATTTGGATCTCCCTTCTGTGAAAGCTCCTTAGCCAAATCTGTATTGCTGAAACTCAATCCTGGCACAGCCAGTCTGTCCACTCCATGTTAGCCCGGTGTACCCTGGACTTTGATTTTCACTTTGCTCTCTTGACATATAGCTACACCACCCCTCTGTCGCTCTCTTCTGATTTGTTGCTTGTGTACCTCTCCGTCATGCCACACACACTTAGCTGAGCACCCCAGACTGTGGCCTACTCTATTCTCCAGGCACTTAAGTCTTGGCGCTGCTTTCTAAGTCTTCAGCTCTAGTCAGATGGCATAGGCTATGTTAATGGGAAGGCTCGTCCATTATTGAAATGGCAATGAACTTTCTAGTTGCAATGCCATACAAACTGTGTTGCATGCTTTTCAGCATAACCTACTGCTTATTCCATGGGTATTGATACTGCCTTCTTTTCCTACTGCCCACTAAATATGTCCACTTAAGCAGTATAATAAATAAGAGAGAAAGTGCCTTCATCAAAAAACTCATCAAGCTTTAGAATTTATCTGTCATGTACAAATAAAGAATGAGCAATTTTTTTTGTTTGTTTCAGAAGGAGCAAAATTCTGCCATCTGAAACAAATCCTTCGATACCATTTCTCTCCAGTTATTATGGGACTTTATCTCAGCACTGGTGCATGAAAACTGTCTTCAAATATTAGAAAGACTTGTCATAAAATATTCATATTCTGAATGGCTCAAAGGAGCAGAATCAAGTGGAAATTTAGAGAGAGAAATTTAAGTTTGGTTGAAGAAAGAGCTTTTTAGATGTTCAGTGCTAGCTCTAGATGGACGTCTTTCAGTAGGTGGTGATACTTCTGTTGCTTAGGTGTGTCTCAGTGATTTAACAAGTACTGGGTTGAAATCCCACTGCTCAGCACCCCCCCAAAATTATTTTAGCTTGGAAGAAAGAACATTTGATCAGAAGATATCAGTCATCTATTTCTAGTTGCAGACCCCCATCTGAGGGCCCTGGGATGCTTTTCTGTATGTTCATTTTCTGACCCAGAAGCAAAACTTCCATCTGGTCTACCATTTGGTCTACCCTGACAATCTGGAACTCCAAAGCATAGTATGCTGGGAAAATTGCTTTGGGTCCCCAGGGGATCTTTTCCCTCCCTTTGCCATGATTAACATCACTAGCATTTATGCTAAATTCTTCATGTTTTCCTATAATTAACTGTAAAATATAGACAAGCTGACTTTCTGATGAATGAGAACCCTTTTGATGAACCATGGAAGTTTCCTTTTGACCTAATAATCTTCGTTCTATTTATTCTTGCTTTCCAACTGCTGTGGTGGTCCCAATTTGTAAGCTACCAACCTGTAGATTTAGTTTTTGCTAATAATGTCTTTTTAAAAAAACTTACATTTTAAGGGCTCTAAATATTCTTTTCTGAACAGTAACTTTTATGAAAGTTGAGAAAAACATGTGTTTAAAAAACCTTTAATGGAACTGGAAGAGATGCAATAAGACTGACTAAAATGACTCAGAGATTTAACAATTTGTTTTTTAAAGAAAAAGAAAGATTAGGTGTGTTGGACCCAGAAAGAAGATAGTTAAAATGAGGCTTGACAAAAATCTGTGAAATCATGAAAGTTTTAAGAAGATGGACATGACACTTTTAAGAATATTTCAGAATATTAAATTGTATGTACTTTCCTTAAAGCTTGAGACATTTAAGGTTTTCGACAAACATTTTTGACCTTCTTCTCCTTTGCCATGTCACATATCCCAAGTACCAGAAACAAGCAGGACTTTTGCTCCACACTCAACCAATTACTCTTTGCAAGATAAAACTCGAGAAAACTTTCCAAATGTTCAAACCTAATGGCAAAGATCTGCCAATTTAAAATAATCATTAAAAAGGTGATGGAAAGTTAGGCTTCCAATGCCTTCAGATTTCTCCTACTTTTATTCAGGGTTCTTATCCCTTCTAAAGTCTCTGCTCTCTCACATGTACTCACCAGCAAATTGGTATTAACGGATCAACACCTAAGTGGACATGTAGGAATAACATTTGTTGGGTGTTGGGTGGGGGGGGGAGGAGGGGATGGGTATATACAAACATAATGAGTGAGATGTGCAACGTATGGGGTGTGGTTATGCTTGAGGCTCTGCCTCGAGGGGGGAGGGGGGCATGGGGAATATACATAACCGTAATATTTATACCCCCATAATATGCTGAAATAAAAAAAATATATATACTTAAAAAAAAAAAAATAAAGTCTCTGCTCTGAATGAAATCTTCAGGCTGTATAGAGCAGGAATATAATTTCTGGTAGAATATTCACTGTACGAGGATTCTAATACAGCATCAAACAAGTAGGATGATTCATGGAATTCTCATTAGAATAAGATTATATAGAGTGTTGGGATTAAGCTCGTCCCCTGGGCAGGCTGACAGGCTGACTATAGCTCACTAGACACTTTCCTTAACATGGAGGAACATGTGCCTGATACAGATAGCTTAGTTTTGAAATACACTATAAACATCCTCTCTGATTCAGACCTGAAATACTTCCAACCTTGGTAACATTCATATACAGAAATATTTGCATAATTTCAAAAGTATAAATTCTCATGAGTTTGGATGTGTTTGAGGTTTGTTTTTCTGTTTGTCTGTCTTAGTTTACTTGTATCCATGAAGGAAATTTGACTGAAAAGATCTGAGTAATTTCAGGGCATGGGAAGAAAAAACTGTAGTGAAGTCCTCTTAAGAGAATTTCTTAAATGAACATAATGATTTTTTAAAATTAAAGATCAAAGATATAAATTCACGAAATGAAAGAGAAAAACCAGAGTTAGATTTGGAAGTTATGACTGCTACCTAAATGTGTGTGGAGAGGGCAGTATATATATTTTTGGTTGTCAAATTTTTTTTTTTTTTTAGTTGCCGCACCACTCTATATTTGTAGTTTGCTCATTTGAAAGCTACCTATAAAACATGAGCTTTGAAAGCCTATAGGTTTACCTCATGGTTTTTTATGTCATTTTACAAGGAATAATTTACTTAATTTTGATATATAAAATATCTTAATTATATTGTACTGTAGATAACCGCTCTAATAATGCTTCCAAATAATATTTGTGGCTTGTGATCAAGCATACTATCTTAAGAATATTCTTCATGAGACAAAAGAGAAAAATGTAACCAGCAAGATATATTCTTAGTATTTTCCTTCTTTCTTTCCAAGTATTTGCAAAGTGGATATGTCACTTTTCAAACATGGCAAATTTAATGTTTGTGGCAAAGAGACTTGGGTTTCCATAGCTGGCAGGAATGAGCGAACACTGTCTTAGAACATACTTTTGCAAGGGACAGAGTCCTACTCAAATAAGAGCAAGAAGATACAGTGTATTAAACAGACACTGACTTAATGAACTCCAAGGTGAAGTTAAACCTCCAGACATCAGAGGGGCAGGAACCAGGTGGCCCAGGGGCCTCAGCAGCAGATGACCATGGACTCTGATTTTCACAGCCCCCCACAAACAGTGAGAGATGGTGAGTTTGGTTGGTTTGGTCTAGTCTAGGTGTGACTGGCTCCTTGAGGCCAGGCTGTACTTTTGATTAAATTAAAATAGCCAGGGATGTTGAGTAGTGGCAGTGACATGATTTGGGAGGAGAGAATATTTCCTTAGAAGGTGTATGGAAGTGGAAAAATAATTGGCATATATAGAATAATCACTAAAATAGTTATCAATAAAACTTGGGTCATTCAAAGATAAAAGTTATCACTTGCTTCAAATATAGCTCTGGAATTTCTGTGTCAATGTTTGAATTAATCTCTGTAAAAGATCAAAGCCTGACACTGACATATTTCTTTAAAAAAAGGAATTTCATGAATATAATTCAGAAGTCTCTACATAATATATTGTAGCTCCAAATTAGGTTGAACATCATTAGGATCAGAAACGACTACTGTTATTACTAATGCATATGAGAGTAACTGGTAGTAATAATTATTCCTTTAGACTTAATGTATAAATCATTACCTGTACTTCTTTAGCACTTAGAAATCTTAAAGCTATGCCAAGTCATCCAAACTGATAAACATATAAATAAAATAGCAAATCCGGGCCAAGAAGATCTACTGAAAATTTATTTTTCATTAACATTGATAAATATGTATTGAAAAATCTTCATGATGCCAATTCTGGAACTATGACACTCAATAAATGTTTAAAATCTAGATCTTGTTAAAACTTTAATAATAATGTAATGAGGCAGAACTAATCAGCATGCAGGATGAAATATTAGCATCTCAATTTCCAACACATGAGCCACAAAGGGAGCCTCTGCTCCTTTTTCCTTTCAAGCATCATTTCTTAGTACGGTACAACATGGTTTCCTGTCTTTCATGAGTAAACATTCTTTCCCAGTAGTAATTTAAGGATTCAACTAAAATCATCTGTATCCCTTCTCTGTCTTTACCACTTTAAGCCTGTCCTTCAGTAAGGCCACGATGACCTGCAAAGATGTTGCTCCCTGGCTCAAGCTTTTTAATAGCTTTCCCTGGCCTACAGGACAAAGCTGAAACACTTTTGCAACCACAGAATGCAAATTCCTTCTAGTCTGGTCTGTTCTTTTCTCTCCAGATTCATCTCCTCTCACTCTCAGCCTTACAGTTGACACTTCAGTAATAAGAAAATACTTGCCACTCCTACTCACTTTCTGCCATCAGTCCTTTTCTCATGCTCCTCCCTCCCTTTCGAATATTTTCCTCCCTACCCGTCTTTACTGAAGGAATTTCTACTCTCCCATAATGACTCAGCTCCTGTGAACATTCCCTGAGCCTAACAAACTGGGCTAAAATTCCATCTGTGTGATCCCAAAGTGTCCTGTGCATACCTTAATCACAGCATTTATGATATTACATTGACATTATCAATTATTGGCTCTATTTCTCCACTAAACTCTAAGCTGGTTCCAAGTTGGACCACCAATACCTACAAGGGACTTGATAGATTTGTTAAACAGAATGGAACTTCCGATACAGTTACCCATTAACATTGTTTCTGACAGGAAAATCTTAAGCCATTTATTTCATAAAGAATTTGAAACCCCACTGAAGAAACTTACAAATTGGTTGTTATAAAAATATTCAGCTGCTTGAGTAAAGTGAATTTAATCTTTTAATTTTTCTTAATAACTAGCCTTTAGAAAATGTCTGTTTATAGATACAGCCCAAGAGCATTTTCTTGGCATGCTGGTTCACTGCCTAGAACCATCTCAGCACTTTGCCTAAAGCAAGATAGTGATGGTTTAAGCAGTACACATACTGATGGGTCTCAAGGCATGGCTGCAATGGTGGTTTTTCACATTAGAGTTTTATAATTGTGACTGTCACAAATAATGTGATTTGTTTCAATCACCCAACACAAGCAGCTCATTTCTGTTCTATATTTTAAAGTCCTCATTATCTTATATTTTTAAGCATAGTAATAATATAAATAGAAGCTTCATAAATGTTATACTCAATGCAAAAGAGATATCTGTATAGGTAAATAAATAAAATGGATAGATCACTGTAAACATTGATTATTCATTCATAGATAATCCTGTGTCCTGCAGTACCTGCATGTCTCAGGTAACAGTGATTTGGAATTCAGCACACCTGAATTGTCCAGATAACTGCTATTAATACAATGCTTCCATTTCACTATGTTAATCTAAGAATGGCCTAAGAACAAGTTTTAAACACAGCAAATTGAGATGAAGCCTTAGTAACAAGGCAACATTCTAGTTTTTTATCAATGATAGAATTAATTCTAATCTATAATTATGTTTTAAATTCAACAAAAACGGCACAATATAAAACCACATTAGAGCAGTTCCCTACAAAAGATCATTGTTTTTCGACGGAAATTCAGTCTTTCAAAGCATTTTAGTTATTAACGAGCAGGTATCTCAGAATTAAACATAGGCAAACAAGACAAAATGAACCCTCTACATCTTTCCTCCCGCTCTCCTTCACGGATATATAATCATCCACACTCTCTTGTCCTCATTTAAGAATCCTGTGATAAAAAAGCTCCTTACTTAGTATTATGGGTATCAATGGTATGGAAGAGCTCGTGTAATTCTTCTCCACTGAGAACGCCATCTGCAAAATAGGCTTTGAATTCTTCAAAGGATAATTTTCCATCATCTGAAATGATAAGAACAGACAGAAGACAAGCAAATTATTTCACCTTTGTACCTTGTTTTATCTTTTGATTTTTAAAGCTTTGCCCAAATGCTTGTGCATGTATATATGTGCATGCACACACATGTATTCAAAAAGAAAGAACAGTTGAAGTTGTTGAAAAGAAAAATGTAATATATCTTTATAGTACGTAAAATGCAGGTGTGTACTCTGATGAAATATAAGTGTACATACTTATGGGATATTTTTTGGTTCATTTAGTCACATGACAAACATTTAACATTTAATGAGCCAGTGACCTGGCCATACAAAAAAGATATCCACACAATGACATAAAGAGCTCAACATAGGGTCAATTATTGAGGTGTTTTGCCTTCATGGTACCAAGCACATATAGGACCTAGCAGATTGCAGGATAAATATATGTTTAATAAATGTATATTGATTAAATAGATACTTGCATGAGGATATCAGAGTTGCTATTACAGTCCAACAAACTATGTTCATTCCTATAACCCTTTAAACCAATGAGTACTTTTAAAGCCAAACAATTTACTTATTGTGGGACACAAAAGTAAAACCCAATCAGGGAGTCTAATAAAAGAGATGGGATGTACAGACATAAGTATAATATATTACACAGTAGAACATAGTAAATGCAATGAGACAGGCACATTTTAAATGTATGGGAGTTTGGATAATAAAAGATTCTTTTTATTTAGGGGCATGAGAGGTTTTAGTAGCATTTGCACCTGACTTTGAACAGGTAAAATCTGGATGATAAGCATAGACGGAAGAACCATATTAATAACAGGCAAAAGACTTGTAAACACAGAAGGAGCAAATCTAGATAAATGAGCAGACATGAAGGGAGAGAGAAGCATCCTTATAACTGTGCAAGAAGCTAGTTTGTCAGTTATCTCAGATAAACTGCCAAATGACTGTAAGTGATGGAATGATCCTTTCCATTTACAGTGAGGACACTAGGTCACAAAACTCCTACAGTGTGATCCTACCAATAATACCATACTGAATAAAGCAGAATTTAGCTTTGAGTAGAAGACGAGATGATTTAATAGCATTGGGTCTTTGAGAGTCACTGAAAGCATTTTTTTTCCTCAAAATATGGCCTACAGACTGCTTAGAGTGCTGTTGAAATGTAGATTACCGGGCCCTACAAGCAAATCAGAATCTTACAGAGGCCAAAGAGGGGTAGGAAAATAAGAATTCAGAATTTTTAACAACCTGTGTGATTCCTTCTTACATTATGCTTGAGATAAAAAATAGGCCTAATCACTAAATTACTGATTTTTATTCAGATAAGGACTTAAAGGCTATAACATTTTCAAAAATCCTTATTTGTAAAATATAAAGACCCCCAAGAGGTTTTATAAATAAATTGTATTTAATTTTGCTTTTTAATAGGCACAAAATCTTCCAGTTAATTCTTGCCAACAGTTAAGTGGGCAAATTATAGCCTTACAGGTGGAATAAATCCAGATCCAAATCAAGCACGGAATAAGTTCCTGACCTCCAGTGACCTGGACCAGCCTAGCTCAGCCGTTCAGACACCACAGCAACCCATTACAAAATGAAGTCTAAATCCACCGGGCTCATGAACTGTCTAATTCTGTGTTTCTGATTTTGAATGAATTATTTTAGCTTCATACCTTGTATAACTATTTTAAACTTGAGCCCCATGTAACCTGATGGATATCCTAGACTAGACTTAGTGTGGCATTTCTACGGTATATCTCTTTGATGAAAAGTATGTGGCCAGGTTGGGAGGCACAGAAACCAGAACTAGGTATAGGTCAAAGAGATAAAGGGAAAGACCTTTTCTTCTACCATATAAAAAGAAAAAAAAAAGAATGAAAGAAAGGAAAAAGAAAAACAGAAATCAACCCACTATTTACATCTCCACCACTGTGATGGGTAATGAATGCAATACATACATATTCATAATGGAATATGTTTTCCTTGGTGAATATTTAATAGTTCTCAGGTGAGCTGAACCAGGCTACTACAGAACTCTGGATGTCTGTGCACCCTGTGGATAGGGTGGGCCTCTGTAATAGTGCTTTATAATTATGATAAGTGATTTCAAATAATAATGTGCATGCTATCAAATAAAAGCATTGACTAACAAGTGCTCTGATGATTCTCTGGAGCTAAAAGACTTTTTTTTTTAAACCTCTGACTGGGAAAAAAATATAAAAAGAAAAAGGAAGCATTGAATTACAGTCCTGATTTGAAGGGTGGAGAGTATGTTTTGAAAGCCTTTTACCACATGCCGAATCCTGAAATTCTTCACTTCAGGCTGCCACACTTTTAAACAAGCAAAGAGTTACATTTGAATAGTTCTAGACTAGTATCTTAATGTTAAACAAATGTATTATATGTTTTTAAGGAAAGGAAAAACATATTCCCTTGCAATATGATTCTGTATTAATAAAGCAATTACCAATTTTTGTTAAAAATATTTTATTTCAACTTCAATTTTCCTACTGATAATCTTTGAAAAACAACATAGTTAAACTTTGATTTATACTGGCTTGGCTCACAGAATGCCAAATTTTGTGAGGTCTGATTTCCTATGGTAATAAATCTTAACTTTTGCCACCAAAGGGCACAAGTTTTTCAGCTTTTTTTATTAGAATTACATGCTTTTCCTGAGTTTGTCCTGAAAATAGTTAGCCTCTCCCTGCTTTATTTTAAAATTATTCTAGCCTTATCTTCCACATTTCACTAATTTTTGAAATGGAGGCGGCAGCGTGCAGTTGCTTAGAGCACAGTCTTGGAACAAAGATAATCTTGAGTTTTAAACATGGATTTGTCATTTGCTGGTAAAGCACTTTAGTCCATTCTTTCATCAAATATTTATCAAGATCCTACTATGTGCCAAACACTGTGTTTAGTGTTAAAAATATAGGTTGTCAACAGAAAAGAAGCCAAACTCTGTAAAATAATTCAAACAGGTTTATTTTGAGCCAAGTTTGAGGACCATTGCCCGGAACCATGCCCAAGAAGCCTTGAACAATTGGACTCCCTGTGGTTGGTTTACAGTTTGGTTTTATACATTTCAGGGAAAGAGGAAGTGCTCATAAAGTCACAAAGCCATACATGGAAGGCGTACATTCATTTGGCCCAAAAGGTGGGGCATCTCAAAACAGGGCCTTTCAGGTTATAGGTGGGTTTAAAGATTCTTTGATTTGTAATTGGTAAAAGAAATGAAGCTTTGTCTAAAGGCTTGGAACGTTTAAGTTAAGTAAGTCTGTTAATCAGAGACAACCCACGGGACATATACACAGATTCATGTGATCTATTAAGTAAACTGAGGACCTACAGGTGTCATTTAAGCTGTCTTACATAGTCTTAGGCCGGTTAATAAGTTACAAAGGACATCTCCAAGAAGAGAAGGGGGGCATGATGAGGTGTGTCTGACCCTCCCTTCTCATGGCCAGCAACTCAGCTTTAGGGTATTGGCCAAGTGCAGGTCCATTCAGTCAGCTGGGGAGGCTTAAAATTTTATTTTAGTTCACAAGGTAAACAAGCCTTTAGGGATCTTATATTATGAAGGAAGATATAGCAAATGGACAGCCAAGTACAGTCTGATAAGAACAATTCTAGGAGACATAGGGTGATGTGGTAGCATTAAAAAAAAAAGAAAAAACTAGTCCAGTGGATAGGAAAGGTTTCCCAGAAAATGTGACACTTGTAGTGAGACACAAATGAAAAATGGGGTTAGTGAAGGAGGATCTTTAAAGAGAAAGAGTATTCCAGGCAGAGGGAATGCAAATGACTAAGCTAGGAGACAAAGGGTATGGGTTGGAAATTGAAAAAAAAAAAAGCAGTGTACTTCAGTTAGGAGTATATATTTGGAGAGAAGGAGGAGAAGTCAGAGAGTTAGATACAGAGAGGAAACATCATGAGAAACCATAAACATCATGGTAAAGAGTTTTTAATTTACCCCAACAGTGCTCAAGAGCCATGGTCATATTTTACAAAGCTTACTCCAGTTGTACTAAGTAGAGTGCAGTGGAGAGTTATGCTCTAAGAAGACCTGTTAAGAGGACATTGCAGAGTTCCCCGCAAAAAATCAAAGGTGGCAGAAACTTTGGTGGTGATAGTAAGAATATAGAGAAGTAGACAGATTTTTAATCTGTTTAGGAAATGGGATCAAAACAAATTGGTGATCAGTTAGAGGTGATGGGTGAGAAGAAGAAACTTAGTCAATGATGAGACTCACTTTCCAGGATTAAGCAATATATGGATGGTAGGTATCACCATTCTTTCCAAGAGAAAACACTGGGCAGAAGCACAGGGGAACTACAGAGTGCTCTTGTGGATCTATTGAAATTAGAGATGCTTATGGAATAAGTAGAGGCATCTAGTGCACAGTAGGATCATATGGATCTAGAAAAGTCAAGGGGGAATGTGGTCTTAAAATGTATGCTTGGGAGTTACCAATATATAGAAACATAGAATTGAGGACTTAGGGAGTTCTTCCAGGGAGAAGGCCTACAGTGAGGAAGAAAAGGGCCCAGAATGGACTTTGGAAATGCCAACTAAATTCTTTTGAGTTTCAGATTTCATAAATGTTTAACTATTGCAAGGATTAAGTGAGAGACTATATAGAAAACACTTAGCACAGTACCTAGCACATACTAAGAGTTTAACAATAGTAAGAGTTGCTAAGTGAAGATCATTTATGTGTTTTTAAGTCCCATATTCTACTCTTCCATGAATACTATTTAGTACATACAGAAAATGGATATTTATATGTTTGTTTAATGATAGAAATTTTATTTTATTTTTCTTAGGTAATCAGGCTTTGTACATCCCCAAACTGGAGAATCTTCTTTTTTTAAAACAGTTCTTTAAATACTCATTTAATATCTCCTTCAAGCTGCATCCACAAATATGCCAACAGCTATTACCCCTCCCCCATGGCAATTTTAATCTAGTTTGTGTGACGATTTAAAATAATTATGCTTTCAAAGCACTAGCTTTTCTTTTATGTATTACTTTAACATTTTTGAACAGTTTGAATATGGTAGTTTATTAAGATCAAAACACTAAAATATGATCATCTTCAATAGTAATAACAGAATCCCTGGAACAAAATGAACACCTGCAAAGCATTACTGAATTAATACACAAAGGACAGAATATATTTTACATGTATATGCAAATTTTAGAGGCAGAAATAAAATAGCAACCTTGTTCCTAAAATGAAGTTATTAAATTATAAATTCAAAAAATTATAATACATTCATATTTTGTTAAACTTAATAGATAAAACACTATCAAATGTACATATCAACTTGTACCAGTCATTTAATGTCATTGTACATTAATTTCTTTATCTCTAAATAAAGAATATCTCCTGTTCTGACCTTCTAATGTTCTATGTTTTAAAATTTGCTAACAATATATAAAGGATAATAAAATAGAAGCTCTTCCGGCTTCAGCTCCAACATGTAAAGATGTCATCATTCTCCTTAAAGCAAAAAAAAAAAAAAAGGTGAACAAACTGAAATTCAATGTCTTTTCTTAGAATCCTTTTAAAACTGAGCTCAAAGGGCAAACTGCTACCCAAAATCTATAAAGGTAGGCAAAACCAGAAAATCATAGCCAAGATCTTTTTACCTGGAGGAGAAGCTGCTGGAGCCATAAACTGATAGAAACACTTAAATAGTAATTTTGATGACTTGCTGGAGACTGAGTGTGGGCTGAGAGGAAAGGGAGAAATTCCTGGGGCTACCTTTGGGGAGTCTCCATATTTAGGTGGGCTTGACCTCCAGGAACCCCACCATGTTCTCACAGTGAGGAGGCAAGAAATATTCCCCTTCTCCTCTGGCAGGAGAAAGGCTTAGAAGAGTAATTATGAAAGATAGTTAGAGTGTTCTCCATAACAAAGGTTTACTCTCTAGGCAAAGACTTTGCCAGAGCCCTATCCCACCTAGGGGGAAGGGCATTTCTACCATTGCAATATCCACTACTGTCCCCATCTCAACTAAGCGTGGGTGGAGGGAGCTAAGAAACATTTGTGAAGGTGGCAGCTCAGGGACACACACTAAAAAAGACTGAGATTTTATCATAACATATACACAATATCTTTTCTCCCACTCCTTATGACCACAGATCCTGTATAATAATGATGAATTACAGCTGAAAGAGCTGCCAGACTCAGACTCTGTTTGAGAAGGAATACTTAGGGAAGCTCAAAATCAACAGAGGAGACAAAAAGATACAAAAGAAATTTGAAGCCTCTGGCACCTACCACTAGAGCAGACATTAAACATAGCCCAACTCTCAGTATGATTATCATAAATCCTTATACTAAAGATCTAGTTATCTCAGTACCTATTACTTGATGAATCATATCTGGTTTTCACACACAAAAAATTACAAGTCATGCTAAAATGCAAGGAAAAGCATGGTCTAAAGAGACAAAACAAACATCAGAACCAGACTCAGATATGACATAAAAAATGGAATTATGAAACAAGAAATTTAAAATAACTATGATTAACATGTTAGGGGCTCTAATGGGAAAAGTAGACAATATGCAAGAAGAGATGGGTAAGGTAAGCCGACAGATGAAAACTCTAAGAAAGAATCAAAAGAAAATACAGAATTAAAAAAAAAACTATAACAGAAATGAAGAATGGGCTCATCAGTGGACTTGACACAGCTGAAGAAAGAATCAGGGAACTTGAGGATAAGTTGATAGAAATGTCAGTATTTTTTTTCCCCTGTGACAATTTTATTCTACTTTTTGTAAGCACTTAATATGATTATTCTTTCAAAAAACTGACTTTCTGAAACTGCAATGAACAGCAAAAAGAAAAAAAAAGAATTAAAAAGAAACCCCAGAATATCTAAGAACTCTGGGAAATTGAGAAGGTGTTATATACAATTAGAATACCAGAAGAAGAAAGAGAGTACAGAGCAGAAATATCTGAAGTAACAGTGGATAAGAATTTTCTGAAATTAATGCCAGAAACCAAATCACAGATCCAGGAAATTGAGAGAGTACCAAAAAGGATATATCCCCCCACCCCGCCACCAAAAACAAAACAAAACAAAAACAAACTCATGCACAAGTATATCAGATTCAAACTGAAGAATACCAAAGACAGAGGAAATTTAGAAAGGAGGGGAGGAAAACAACAACGAACATCTCACCTATAGGGGATGAAGGATAAGAATTACAGTGATAGTGGACTTCTTGTCAACAACTGTGCAAACAAGAAGAGTATACACTGAAATTTTTAAAGTGTTGAAAGAACACACCACAATTTAAAATTCTGTATCTAGTGAAAATATTCTTCAAAAGTAAAGGTGAAATAAATAATTTCTCAGACAAACAAAACTGAACAAATTAATTGACAGAAGAACTGCCCTGCAAGAAACGTTAGATGTTCTTCAGCGAGAAGGAAAGTGATCTAGGTAAGAATCTCAGATTCATAAAGCAAAGGAGAGTGTTCGAGAAGGAGCAAATACAAGTAAAATACAATAACTTATTTTTTCTTATTCTGAATTAGTCCAAGAGATAACTGTATATAGTAAGAATACTATCAACATATTGGTGATTATAAATATGGATAAGTAAAATGAATTATATTGAAGTCAT
Source organism: Cheirogaleus medius (assembly GCA_008086735.1). Taxonomy (NCBI): domain Eukaryota; kingdom Metazoa; phylum Chordata; class Mammalia; order Primates; family Cheirogaleidae; genus Cheirogaleus; species Cheirogaleus medius. Next base: position 35,904,715 of record VBSM01001124.1, on the reverse strand, counting down.
AAAGATCAGCAGAAGGAACTGGGAAAACTTTGTTAAAAGGTGCCTGTATTACCCATGAAGAGTTATAGTGGTATTTGAAGGTAGATTTAGATTAGTTAAAAATGTAAATAGCAACCACTAAAATTTTCAAAAAGAAATATAATTGATTTGCTAAAAGAGGAAATGAAACAGAATCATATAAAAACTGATTAAAACCAGAAAAGGCAGAAAAAAGGGTTGGGAAAAACAAAGAACAAATGCAACTAATAAAAAACAGCTACAAATATGGTAGATATTAAAACAAAAAAATCAATAATCACCTTAAATATAAATGGTCTAATACACAAATTGAAAGACAGATTGTCAGAGTGAATTAAAAAAAGATCCAATTATATTTTATCTATAAGACATTCATTTTAAATATAAAGGATCAGATGAGTTAAATCTAAAAGGATGAAGAAAGAGATACATTATGATAATAATGCAAATTAAAGCTAAAGTATCCATATTCATTTCAGGCAAAGTAGACTTCAAAACATGGAAAGTTATCAAGGAAAAAGAGGGTCACTATCTAATTATAAAGGAGTCAATTCTCACAGAAGACAACAATCCTAAGCATGTACACAACTAACAACAGAGTGTCAAAATGCATTAGGCAAATACTGATAGAACTAAAAAAAACCCAACAAATCCATTTTTATAATTGGAGACTTCAATACCACTCTTTCAGTGATTGTTAGAACAAGCATATAGAAAATAAGAAATGATATACTTGACCTGAACACCACTATCAATCACTTGATTTATAGATATTTATAGAATATTCCTTCCAACTACAATAAAATGCAAAATGTTATCAACTCACATGGAACATTCACCAAGATATGCCATATTCTGTGCCATAAAATATGTCTTAACATATTTAATATATAGGAGTCATACAAAGTCTGCTCTCAGACCACAGTGGAAGTAAACTAGAGATCAATAAGAAAAAGATAGCTGAAAAATCCAAAAAAAATTAATATTAATGTTTGAAAATTAGGCATCACTTTTCCAAATAACATATAAGTCAAAGAAGAATGCTCAGGAGAAATTTAAAAAATATTTTGAACTAAATGAATATGATAATACAATATATCAGAATTTATAGGATACAATAAGAGCAGTGCTTAGAGAAAAAATTATACCATTAAATGCATATACTATAAACGAAGAAAGATCTAAAACCATGAGCTTTATGAGCCTTAAACTTTGGAAACTAGAGAGATAAGAATAATTTGAGCCAAAGCAAGCACAAGAAAAATAATAATAAATTAAATAAATTAAAGCAGAAATCAATGAAATTGAAATCAGGAAAACAAAGAGAAAATCAGCAAAACTAAAAGATGATTCTTTGAAAAGATAAATAGAATTGACAAACGTTTAGTCAGGCTAAGCAAGAAAAATGAAAGAAGACACACATTATCAATAACAAAAGTCACAGAAGAGTTATCAGTATTGTTCCTACAGACATTAAAAGGATAATAAAGGAATATTATGAACAAATACATGTCCACAAATTTCATAAATTTTGTAATGGAACCATTTATTGAAAAACACAAACTGCCAAAACTCATATGAGGAGAAATAGTTACTGTCTGTAGGTCAATATCTATTAAAGTAAGGAATCAATCACTAATAACCTTAAAAAAAATAAAGCATGGACCAAATGGTTTCACTGGTGAGTTCTATCAAACATTTAAGCAACAAATGATACTAATTCTACACAACTTCTTCCAGAAAACAAAAGCATAGGAATCACTTACTAACTCATTCTATAAAGCCAACATTATCCTAATACCAAAACTAGATAAAGACATTACAAGCAAGACAAACGGTAGACAATATAGCTCACAAATAAAAATGCAAAAATCCTCAACAAAATATTAGCGAATCAAATCCAATACTATTTAAAAAATTATACATCAAGAGGAAGTGGGATTTAATTCAGGTGGAAGACCAGGTTGGTATTTAAAAATCAATTAATGTAATCCACAAAATCAACAAGATAAAGACAAGAAAAATAATATGATCATATCAACTGAGGAAGAAAAAGTTGGACTTTACTGAAATCAAAAACTTTGCTCTGGGGGGAGGTGGGTACATAAAATGAAAGACAAGCCACAGATGCGGAGAAAATATTTGCAAAACACATATCTGAATAAGGACTTATATCCATAATATACAAAAAACTCTTAAAACTCAATAGTAAGAAAACAAAAAAGCCAACTAAAAAATGAGCCCAAAATTTGAACAGACACTACACCAAAAAGATACACAGAAGCCAAATAAACATTTGAAAAGATGTTCAATATTGTTTGTCATTAGGAAATTGAAAATTTAAACAGTAATGAGATACCAGTACACACTTATTAGAATGGCTAAAACCTGAAAAACATAACACCAATTTTCAGCTAGAATGTGGAGCAATAGGAACATTCATTCATTACTACTGGGAAAGTAAAATAATTCAGCCTTTGAAAACATTTTGGCACTTAAACTTTGGAAATAGCAGAGTCTATAAGTTGAAGGCTAATGAAGCTGTACATAGCACTGTACTAACGTTGACAAAGTTGTTTTCCATTGGGTATGAGTTAAACATTCCAACACTGCTACACACACAGACTGAAATTAAACAATTATGTAAATAGAGTGGCTGATGCTACAAGCCAGGTTTCTGTTGGAATAAGAGGATACAGATAAGCAAAGGGAGGAGGCTAGAATAATCCATGTGGTAAAGTATTAGTGTCTGAGACATCAGTATGAACACATGTTTAGCTTAGTATAGATAAATATGGGTACATTTAGAAATATTTATAGATATGTGCATATACATGGATTAGCATACACATATGTATTTCCTTGCTCCATCAGCTGAGAGGGCTTAGAAGCAATGATGACACCTCAGCAACAATGAGCATGCCTATCACCCAGATCTTGGTTTCTAATAACATTCTCTGATAAAAAAGATGAGGGATTGTTAGAGACTAGAGCAGAGATTATAAAACATGAGCCTGAAGCATCTGGTAATGCCAGAAAATAAAGAAGTTCTCAACCTCTCTTCCTCTCTATAATCATGAGGGTATGTCAAAGACACAGGAGTCAACTGACAGAGCCCTCAATGGTCAAACTGGGAACAATTTGAACAAAAAAATGAATTGAGTAGCATACAATAAATATCCATGTATACATAGTGTTATAAATAAATATTAAATAAACAAATCTCCCATGCAGAATTCTAAATAATTCATGCACATACTCAGCCTTCAAGGAGGTGAAGCCAAACTCTGTGCTCCTAAGATGTGTGATGTGCATAGTGACTTTCCTCCAAAGAGAAAAGCATGGACAGAAGGACACAGAGTAAGTTTTACAGTAGAGAAACTTGACAATCACTACCTTACCCAGGCGATCAATGTCAACATCAGCAGTCATGAGTATACTGGTAGCATGTATGCTTGATATGATGTGATGGCACTTCACCTTTGTGGCCTTCCTCCCCAAAACATATAAGCTCAGTCTAAGCATGAGAAAAACATCAGACAAATCCCAACTGGGCGACATTCTACAAAATACCAGACTCAGTCCTCCTCAAAACTGTCAAGATTATCAAAAACAAGGAAAGTCTGAGAAACTGTTTCAACCAAGAGGAACCTAAAGGAACATGATCACTCAATGCAATGTGGTAATTTGAATGAGATCTTGGAATGGAAAAAGGACGTTAAGTAATAACTAAAATAATCTGAATAAAGCATGGGCTTTAGTTAACAATGTATCAACATTGGTTTATTAATTATAACAAATATACCACACTAATGTAAGATGTTCACAGTAAGGGCAACTGGGTGTCAGGAGTATGAGAACTCTCTATGCTAGCTTCACAATGTTTCTGTAAATCTAAAACTGTTCTAAAATTAAAAATTTATTTTAAAATTTACGTAATAGAACATGAAATTTATATAATATTAAAATATTTTCATGTATTAAAAACTGACCACATCTATATGGTGAAATTAGTTATGTTTATTCATACTAGATCTAGAAATATAACATATTTATCACAATAATAAATTAACAGACTCACTTTCCTAACTCCAGACATTTTAACGTGGCTCCCATGTATTCTATAGATTATTTGAAGGAATGAAATATGTTTCATGTATCAGTGCTCACAGAAGTCAACCTATGTTGATCTGTTATTTTGAAAGCATTTTTACTGTAAAATTTATTGACTACAGTCATCACAATAATTTCATGAAGTAGTTACATCTTCTTATTTTTCTTTTTAGAAGGAAAAGAAAACTGAAATACAACAAAGTTAAATGATTCAAATGTCCCTGAAAGCACATCTCCCAGGACACATTCCTGGAAGCTGGTCTTTAAAGCTGCCTTTGGTTTAACATCTACCAGGTGCCAGATATTAGGTAGAAAACTGATTAAATCCGTCAAATGCTTGGGTCTTTACTGACTTGACATCAAATATTTAGATACTTTATAGGGAAAGCTTATGTGTTACATGAAAATATTTTTGTCACTTGGAATTGTGTTGGGAATATGGGGAAAAAAACAGTCTTCATCTTTGGGAATGAATTCTTTCATAGCTAAAAACGATGTACTTCTAATTTAGTGGAAAAAAATCCGTTTAATGTCACTTCCATGGAGAATTAACAATAAAATTTTATGTGAATCTAGGAGAAAAGCAACAAAAACACACTCCCATTTTACTGAGGTTTTCGTAGAATGACAGATGAGACATTTGTTGAAGGAACATTTAGTTATTTGTAGAGGATGTAGATTCAAAATTAGCCACATAAAGAATATTCCATTTGTAGGCAAATTTCACTGGTAAATTAAAATGAAATATTTTAACACAGGCATTAGATATAGAAAGAGGAGTGCAATACATAATTGAATTACTTTTCTCTCCCCTCTTCCATTCATTCATTCCCATTGGATAATCGCTGCTTTCCCAGCTAGTTTACCCTACAAAAGAAGAATACCTGTTAATTTTGCCTGGTCAATGTCTATTCTCTCTTCTTTTCATAAAAACACTTTGATTTTCACTTGAGAAATCCTTTGCCCTCTCCCTAAGTATTTTAGGTGCCGCTTTCTGTGCCTCACCGCACTCTGGGGGTGTGTATGTAATCCAACCCTGGAAAATCAGTTCATTCCATCTCTCACTTATTGCTTCAAGGATGGGCATGTAACTCATTGATCAAAGGAAATCTTGAGGTTTTTTGCTAAAATTATTGTAAAAGAGAAGTTCTCTCTTTATTCTGACCTCTTGAACTGATGGGATACATTCCAGGAGCTATCTTTCCACCCCTGGTAAGAGAGCCTACCTGAGGGAAAAAAACACAAAAAATGAGGAAAACCAAAATTGAGATATAGAGATAAGGAAGAAACTAGAGAAACAGTGATTTCTGAATACCTAGAAGTAGCTGTATCTGATGCTTTGAATGTGCCTGAATACCATTTGTGGGGCACTTCAATTATAAGAGTCAGCAATTTCCCTTTTCCTGAAACTAACCTAAGCTGAATTGGTCTTGATTGATAATAACCTTTTTTTTCCCCTAGCTATCTAAATTTTTATTCATCTTTGGAGATTAATTTGAGGACAATTATTCCATTAAGACTTCCTAGGCTATCCCATGTCCAGATCTCTTCCTCCTCAGAACTCTAATATCAAATATTGCTGTGTTTACCACTCATTTGGCTTATTGCTACCTCTTGGATCATTGAGCACATTATTATTCAATTTCCTCTGTGCTTATGACTCATTTGTCAATAAGATGCTAAGCTCCCAGAGAACAACACTGTCCAACACTTCCCCACCTACAGTCTCTAAGAGTCTAGAATTTGTTAAGTTTTTTTCAAATCTATATGCAAAAATCAAAAGAGAGTTCCTTTCATTGCACAAATTATAATTGTCCTAGTAACATGAAGCCTGGTAAAGGCTCACAGTTTTTATAGTCTGTCTTCCTTAATTCACAAGTGAAGAAATCATATCTTTAGGACATACAGGAAATTAGTGAAGACAAAAGGGAACTGACATGTTTTGATTATTCATACTATGTTAAACACCATCTTTGGGGCTTTACTATATTTACCTTTCTTATTCCTCACAATTGCCCTACAAATTAAGTCTTACTATTCCTTCCTACTTAAAAAATGAGGAAACAAGCTCAGAAAGATTAATTTGTTCATGATCACACCCTAGTAAACGTATACTACACTTTATGCATTCTTTTGTCTTTGTATTCCCACCATCTAGAGCAATGTCTGGCATACAAAGGGCACTCACAAAATATTAGGCAAATGAATGAATGAATGAACAAACAGCAGTACTAAGATTAAGCTTTGATTTTTTTTTTGTTCTAAATCTCCATTATGCCGTGCCACCTTCAAACAGGATCATAGTCAAAACAATTCCATATATTTTTATCTCTTGTTTTTAAATTACATTGAATCACTCAGTAACATTCATGTGGAAAGATTAGTATTTCTAGATTTCAACAGCATAACTCTGCTACAGCCACTCCAAATGAAGCATTCTGGTTATGTGTTAATGCTTTCGTGTTAGACGGGAATCTATATACAAATTCTATTAATATTTACTTACATCATGTCCTTGGACAAGTTACCTATGCTCAGATTGCTCATTGATAAAATTGGGATAATGATAATATCTTCCTTGTAAGATTGTTATGCAGATTAAACAAAATGCCTAGTGTTGCATCCGGCATTTAGTAATCCTTCACTAAGTTTATTTACTGTTATTACTGTAATATTTTCTTTTGAAGTCTGAATCAGTATTCTCATGGCCATATAAGACTTGGTAATATACAGGCTATTACAATTTTCAGATATTTTTAACAATTTAGATGTGATTTACAATTTTAAGGAAAACAGAAACATCGCTTATTAATAGACCAACAGATATTCATAGGAAAACTCTCATAAAAGTGACTCAAATTTTGCAACCAAATTAAGCTTTTAATATGTAAGACACTTTCATAAACATAAAAAATTTAACAGCCTCATTACCTACCCAGTTACTCAAGCCAAAAACTAGAAATCTGACCCCACACCCATGCATGTCATTAAATACTTTCATCTCTCTTACTTAACACTTCCAATTAATTACCAATTCTTAATTATACATCCCAAAATATCAAATTCATTTTCTTATCTCAATCGCCTTTGCCACTGATTTATTGAAGCCTTCAATAGCTCTAATCTGGAGGTTTTTGCAATATTCTAAGTACAATATTATGAAGGCTTTAACTAGCGTAGAGGATTTGGAAGTAGCAAGAAGTGATTCGATTTTGAAAATGTTTTGACAGTGGAGCCAACAGGGCCTGCTCAAAGATTGGATGTGGAGTTATTAGTGAAAGAGAACAATCATGGAAGCCTCTGAAACTTTCGGCTGGTGCCACGGCTGTCTGGTGGTGCATGTCCTGGGATGGGAGACGCTGCTATAAATCAGGCAGCTGGGCACAAAGAACAACTTTAAGCACACATAAGAAATTAAATGAGGGTTATTGGTTTGAAAACAATAGGGAAAGCTGAATGACAAGGGTAAAGGCAGGACAAACACCAGGGCAGCTCTGGGCTCTTAGTAAGGGTATCATGGACAGACATCTGGGAACTGCCATGTGAACAACTCAGCACCAAGGGGAGGTGGGCAGGACATTTTGATCGACAGTCCCATCAAAGAATAAGAATTAGGATAAAAATAAAAATAGTTAACCCTTATTAAGAACTTCCTAAAGGCAAGCCAGCTTTCCAAAAAATTTCTGTGTATGATCTCATTTAATCTTTCAACAAGTTTGTATAAGAGCACTGTCTTTAACTCTATTTTACAGATGGGGAAGTTGAGTAAATTGCCCAGGTCTCACAGCAAGTGGAACAGGGATTTGAACCCAGGTGATCTAACTGCAATGCCATACATAAGCTTAAGTTTATGCTATATGCCTCTGGGATGGAGATGGAAGAAGAGAGATGATGTAATTGTAGAACAGAAAGGGCAAGGAAGGCTGGGCTGCCAACCCACAGATCTCGATTACAGAAAGCACTTAAGGCGGAAGCCACGTTTTAGGGTAAGTACTATGCTCTGTGTGCTCCGGGATCTGGTATCCGAGCAGGGCCTCACTTCTGAGCCTCTGGTAGCTCGTGGCAGCCATTTTGTGGGCTCGAGAATTTGAATCTAAATATTCTGTTTGTTTCTATGACAGCTGATAAGCCCAGCTATGTAAAGATAAGGATTTTCAGTTTTCTGCTTTTGGCAGAAAAGTAACACATTTATGAGTGTGAAACTGCTTTACATTTTAGGGAAAAAAAATTGTACTGTGGAAATAAAAAAATTGTTTTCCCTTATTTTTTTTTTTTTTTAAAATCATTGCAGTCAGAACTTGTACGTATGGGTCCCTCCCACATACTGCAGTCTTGGATGAGCCTCTTCTTCTAATACAGTCGTGGTTACTGCATAGATTTCTTTCTTTTAAGTGAATCATTTCCAACTGACTTTGCGTTGACTTTCAACCTGGTAGGTGTGTAGTTGAAGATTTGTATATGCCTAAAAGTAATCATGAGTATAAAGCTATTTGAGAACCCTACTAATCTGTCATAAATTATCTGATACTCAGTTTCACTAATTTTCCACAAATAGTTTGAGAAAAGAGTGAGGAATTATAAAATAAAAATCAGCCTTATGCCAATGATCCTAATTTCCAGGCCCCAGCCCTGGATATTTCCATTTTATTTGGGGCTGGGAGCCCTCATTAGAGGATAAGAGAGGCTGGGGAGCCCAGTGGGGCTTGGGTGTGGGAGGTACTTGACTGAGTAGCTCACATCAAAGGACAGCCTTAGTCCCCAGGTGCAGCTACAGGACCACAGGCCTCTGCAGGCTTGCTAGCCGGTGGCCCAGTCTTCAGGGAAAATATTCACACTTACTGAGTCTTCCTTTCAGCCTCTTTCTAAGGTCATATTTTTACATGTTAATAGAATAAACCAAACTTTGGGCAGCCGAATGTAAAGACTCTTAGCAATTCTTACACAATCAATTCAAAATCAATTGATTTATAATCCAGTGAAGTCTTAAAAATATCTCCAAATACACAAATACGACACCTACTGTTCTTAGACTAGGACTTTTTCCTTGCCGATGTTATTTTCTGGAGGGGTGTTAGTCATTCAGTCATAATCCTTTCAGATTATCAAGGAAGCATTTAATATATTAAATCAATAAAACTACAATATATTGGGGAAACAGAACATCATATTCAAGATCTATGCAACTTCAGGTCACAACTGTAATTATCTGTATGTATTTGTAGGCTGAAATGTTTACATAGGTACATACACGACCAAGTTGAAAAGATCACCAAATTTGCAGTCAGACAGACCTGGGTTCAGTAGTCCTGCTTCTGCTGTTAACATAAACTGTAACCTGGAGAAGTTTATTTAACCTCTCTGAGCTTCATTTGCTTCATTTAAAAAACAGAGATAATAATACAAATAGCTAAAAATATTGAGCAATTATTACTATGTGTGAGATCAGGGTACATGTTTTAGAAGCATAATTTCATTTAATTTTCAACATAACTTCATGGAAGAAGTGACTTTATTATCCTTTCCCAGATGAGGAAAGTGAGGCATGAGGAAGTTGAGTGACTTGCTCAAGGTCATAAAGCTAGAAAGAGGCAGAGCTGGGACATGGACTTGTTTGACCTCAAAGCCTATGTCCTTTCCACTCTGAACTGTTTATTCTGTAGACTTTTCATAATGATTGAAAACAATGTACATAAAAGCATCTAGGGTAGAATCTAGCCCATAATATATCCTCCATAAATTTTAGCCAATGTTATGAATAAACAACATAAATAACAACAGCGCTTGGTTAAGATGTATATGATTATGATTGTGTTTATTCTTCAGTTTTTAAAGTCAGCTTGTTGGTTATGCACTTCCTACCAACAGATTCACAAATATTTATCGAGCTGTGTTGTGCAGGCATTTTGCTCACCTCTGCGGATCTGGTGGTATGTGAAATGGGAACAGTCTCTGCCCTCACAAATTTACAATGTATAGACTGCTAGATTGGATTAAAGGCTTGAGGAGAATTTATAGAGACCAGTCATTAAACAGGAGTCAAAAGAACCATCCACATTGCCTACCCATATGCTGATCAAGAAGGACAGTGGATCTTAGCTTGTGCAAATCAGCAAGAGGCATCGGATGGTGTGATTTGCTACTGTGAGCCTGTCCATTTTGCCTCTTACTAAGACTTTAGAAATCTTTTTGCCCAAACACAGAAAGACAAACACCATATGATCTCACTTATATGTGGAATCTGAAAAAATTGAACTCATAGAAATAGAGAACAACAGAATAGTGGTGGCCATGGGCTGGGGGGTGGAGGAAATCGGGAGATATTGGTCAATACTACAAACTTTCAATTATAAGATGAACAAGTTCTGGGGATCTCATGTACTGAATGGGTGGTAATGAATATTTTAATTAATTTGATTGTGGTAATCATTACACGATATATAGTATGTCTTATCACGTTGTATGCTTTAAATATATTCAATCTTTGTCAAGAAAATATTTGAAAATAAAAAATATTTAAATTAAAAAAATCATTGCAAATTTTGCAGATACCCATGTATCACTTCCATTTTCATTCAAGCTGCATGTAAGTAAGCTTTCCCAGAAGTTTTGCATTTCTAAGTTTAATTCTGGGCTCTCTGGATCAAAGCACTAGTGTCTCTCCCAAGCAATCCTATTTTGAGGTCTATCTTTATGTCTAGGAGCCTAGCCTATGATTTAAAAACAACCACCAACCAAAAAAAAAATCTTTTCAAGACACCATTATTATAGCTAATCACTAATTATGTATTTTTTCCCATTTATCCGGCTGCTTCTTTCTTATGTCAGAATCCAAAAGCTAAATCTGTCCTCTGGCAGGATAACTATTATCCTGCTTATTGCCTCTTATTCCTTGCATTATTCTGTCCCCAATTATGCTGTCCATAAGGGATTCTGTCACATGAGGGTCTGTTACCAAGAGCTCAAATACATGTAGCAGCTGTTTATTTGCAAATACAGAATGTGATGAACACATGGTACAGAAAGATAGTTATTTTTATGTTAGTACCTTCTCATTTACATTAGATGGTCCGCTATCCTTTTCCCTTTTCAATGCTGCATGTATGGTAAATAGCCTTGTTTTTCTGTTCTGACAAACTCCACTGCAATACAAATAACTGAAATATCACCAGGAGTCTCAGTTAGCCGAGGCATCACAGCACAAAACCAGCTCAAGCTTTCAATAGCAAAAGTGATGTTAATCACAACAGTAGCAGCAAAGTGAACAAGCATTAAGTTCTTACTACATGCCAGGCACTGCCCTGGAGACTTTACACATAGTATCTCATTTATTGTTTCTCATAAGCCCATGACATACATACACGTCTTTATAAGGTTACTCGTGGCATACCTATGATTTAAACCCAAACTTGCCTGACTCTGCCTCCCCATACGTTACACTGAGAATCAGGGAGAAGAATAAGGTGGGATGAAAGGAGGGGTAAAGAGCGGACAGGGAGAAGGGAGAGGGATAATGGAATGGAACGTCCTCAATTATTTTTTTTTAATTTCCATTATATGTTGACAAATTATAGTTGTATGTATTTATGGGGTGCAAAGTGTTATCATTTTTAATACAATGTGGAAAAGATTAAATTAAGCTAATCAGCATATCCATCACTTCAAATATTTAAGATTTCTTCTTGATAAGCACATTAGAAATTTACTATCTTGGTGATATTGACATGTACAGAACTCCATTATTAGCTGTAGTCACCATGCTGGGCAATTGACCTAAAAAAAATCAAACATTCCTCCTGAGACTTTGTACCCTTTAACTATCATTTCTCTATTCCCCTCACCCACTGCCTCTGTAAGTACTATTGTACTCTCTGCTTCTATGAGTTCAATTGTTTTAGATTCCACATATAAGTGAGAACATGTGTTATTTGTCTTCCTGTGTTTGGCTTATTTTCACTTAGCATAATATTCTCCAATTCCATCCATGTTGTCACAAATGACAGAATTTCTTCCTTTTATAAGGCTGAATAGTATTCCATAGCATATTCCGTGGTGCCCAACCCCCAGGCTGTGGACCAGTACCAGCCTTTTATGAACTGGGCCATAGAGCCCCAGCCCCCATCCATGGAAAAATTGTCTTCCATTAAACTTAGAAAGGGGGCGGTGCACAGCAGGAGGTGAGCAGCAGACAAGCAAGCAAAGCTTCATCTGTATTTACAGCCGCTCCCCACCCCATCACCTACATCACCGCCTAAGCATCACCTTTCCCCACCCCATGCATGCCCTCCGCCCCCATCCATGGAAAAATTGTCTTCAATAAAACCAGTCCCTGGTGCCAAAAAGGTGGGGGACCACTGGTATATACATTAACCACATTTTCTTTTTAATTCATTCAACAAACATCTATTGGTCACCTATTACTGCCTGGGCATGGTGTCTACTCATAAGACAAGTTCCTTGCCCTAGAGAGGCATGTTTTGCTTAGAGAAATACAATCTCCAGCGAACAACTACAGTCTCCACCTTAAGGGCAATGATCAATATGAGCCAAAGTGTCGACAGCACAGAGTGAGAGGCCCTGCCAAGGGAACTGAGGAAGGCCTCCCCGATAAGGTGGCTTTTAAGCAGGAATGTAAGCAAAGTGTAAGTGTTCTCAAGCTGACTAAGGCTGGAAAGTTATAGCAGGCAGAAGTCAAAGCAGGGCAACATCGCAGAGGTGGGGCAGATGGAGGGATGCTTGGGGAATTGAGTATTTCAGTGGCTGCAGAGGAGGATGCATGGGGAAGATTGGGAGAGATAGGAGCAGAGGATGGGTACTTTGACAGCATGGTAGGGTCAGGCATTAGGAATGGGAGCAAGGAGGGAAGAGGTGTTGCATTGGGGGGGGGAGAAGAGGGGGAAGAGATATGGGACATTGGGCTGCCAGCACAAGAGGCCAGTGTGTAGCATGACCTATGAGGTTATCATAAGCCATCAAGTCATGTGAATTGGTTTGTCTGGTGCTTTTTATTATGACTGTGGATTATTATAATCTTGATGAAAAGAAGAGTGACAGATACAAAGGTAAGGGTGGCCCTTAATCAGAGCCTTGGGCAGGGCAGCCGGAGAGAAGCAGAAACGTGGGTGGAGAGCGAGTAAAGGCTTTTCTGAGCTGGAGACAGCTGCTGAAATTCAAGGCAGGTGGCAGAGAGACAGATGGGCGATTCAGTCGTACTCTAGCCATCGCTGGGGCTGGATATTTCACAAAGGGACAAAGGACAACATGAGAAGACAAGATGATGGTGTTATTATTCTGTCTTAAAAAGTAATCAAATGCTTCAAGTGGGGGAAAAAAGCACCTTTGAATTGATAATATATCAATAACTAAGACATAATTTGAGAAAATATTTTTTTCAGCATATTATGGGGGTACAAATATTAAGGTTACGTATATTGCCCATGTCCTCCCTCACCCCTCAAGTCAGAGCTTCAAGCATGACCATCCCCCAGACGTTGCACATCTCACTCATTATGTTTGTATATACCCATTCCCTCCTCCCCTCCTCCCACCAGCCCGACATCCAATAAATGTTATTCCTATATGTCCACTTAGGTGTTGATCCATTAATACCAATTTGCTGGTGAGTACATGTGGTGCTTGTTTTTCCATTCTTGAGATACTTCACTTAGTAGAATGGGTTCCAGCTGTATCCAGGAAAATACAAGAGGTGCTATATCACCATTGTTTCTTAAAGCTGAATAGTACTCCATGGTATACATATACTACATTTTATTAATCCACTCATGTATTGATGGGCACTTGGGTTGTTTCCACAACTTTGCAATTGTGAACTGTGCTGCTATAAACATTTGAGTGCAGTTGTCCCTTTTGTAGAGTGTCATTTGATCTTTTGGGTAGATATACAGTAGTGGAATTGCTGGATCAAATGGTAGATCTTGTATCACTTTAAGGTATCTCCATATTGCTTTCCGCAGAGGTTGAACTAGTTTTCAGTCCCATCAGCAGTGTAGGAGTGTTCTTAGCTCTCCGCATCCACGCCAACATTTATTGTTTGGGGACTTTTTGATAAAGGCCATTGTTACTGGAGATAAGTGATATCTCATTGCAGTTTTGATTTGCATTTCCCTGATGATTAGAGATGTTGAGCATGGTGAGACACAATAAAATATTATTGGGACTTGGGACACTATTTCATTGCTCCATGGCTGAATATCTTTTCTGTTGTGTGGCAAGGTGTTCAGTGTCAGTCAAGCTTTTCTTAATCTGGCTGCTTAAGGGCAAACTAGACTACAACACATGTCTTTAAACTGTCAGATCTGGACTCTGACTGTAATCTCTCCCCATAGATAAGAAATGGGATTTCAAGAAAGGGAAAAGACCCTTTGTACACTGAATTTGTCAAGAAATTCTTGTCAAGAATAAATCTCTGCCATAGTACTTATACTATAGCTGAAGAATAAACTTAATAAGGTCTGGTTTGGTATTCTATGGGACAAAATTCCTAGTGAAATAAAGGAATCAAAAAATACTGCTTATGACATCTTATAAGTGGACTTTGTGCAGGTATAGTTAAATTGAAAGAGCAATTTTTTACCTCTGATTTGCCATCTCCTACTTCTCTGTCTCTATAGATTATCCCAGCGAACACAGTTCAAATGGCAGACTAATGGCCAGAAACGACGTGGTAGGGATACGGCTGCCAATGCAGATTTCCAGGCAACCATCCTAGAGTGCAGTAGCATCTCCAAGGCTGTGATAAAGTTCAGCATGGACACCTAGACTTTGGTGGCAAACAGACCTGGGATCAAGCCCCAGCTTTGTAGCTTAATAATCCTAAGACAGAATGTGCTCAAAGCACATGGCCCAATGCCTGGCGCACAGTAGACACTCAGTGAATAGAAGCTGTTATTGATGTACAATTATTTTTTTAAAGCATAAAAGGGAAAAGTCAGAGCCAAGGTACAACAGAGCTCCCCACTTTAAAGGCATAAATTTCTGTCAAACGTAAATCCCTCTGCCAACTTCTTATGACTATCTGGAGCCTAAAATTTGCCTAAAACTATTACTAATACAAGAAACTGGCATTTTATATGTCAATTTTCTAGGGCTCTCCCTTTCTCCTTTATTATTCTTTATAAGGTGATCTAAAATGTAAGATATTAACAAATAGAAATTGTAGATTTTTCATCTTACCATTTTTGTCTGCTCTCCTCAGTATCTGAAAGAATAAAGGAAAAAATTAATCACGATTTTTAATATTATAGTGAACATTACCCTCACACATAATTCATCCATTAAAGAAATTCCAATTTTATTTTATTTTATTTTATTTTTTGAGACAGAGTCTCACTCTGTTGCCTGGGCTAGAGTGCCGTGGCATCAGCCTAGCTCACAGCAACCTCAAACTCCTGGGCTCAAGCAATCCTCCTGCCTCAGCCTCCCGAGTAGCTGGGACTACAGGCATGTGCCACCATGCCCGGCTAATTTTTTCTATATATTTTTAGTTGGCCAATTAATTTCTTTCTATTTTTAATAGAGATGGGGTCTCACTCTTGCTCAGGCTGGTTTCGAACTCCTGACCTTGAGCAATCCACCTGCCTCGGCCTCCCAGAGTGCTAGGATTACAGGCGTGAGCCACTGTGCCCAGCCAGAAATTCCAATTTTAAGTAAAGGTTTCCAACTGAGATTTTTCTTTATGATAGCCAAAACCTGAAAACAACCCAAATGTCCATCAACAGGTGAATGGATAAACAAACTGCGATATAGCCATACAATGGAATACTACTGAGCAATAAAAAAGAATGAGCTATCGACACCTACAACATCTTGTATAGATTTCGAAATAACAAGACTGAGTAGAAAGTCTAGATACAAAAGAAGACCTACTGTGTGTTCCAATCATATAAAATTCTAAAAAATGCAAACTATGGGTTGCCTTGGATTGAGCAGGGCAAGGAGAGGTGGATTATAATAAGGAGTATAATTAGGATTATAGTATAGTATATATTATTAGTATAATAAGGATTATAATAAGGAGTGAGAAACTTTTGCAGGTGACAGAGATAGCTATTATGTTGATTGTGGTAATAGTGTCACATATGTCAAAACACATCAAATTTACACTTTAAATATATACACTTTAATGTAAGTTAATCACACCTCAACAAAACTGAGAATCAACAAAAGAAAAATAAATCATCGGTCAATAGAAGCCCACATGTCTCTACTATATCTTACTTGTATGCATTGATAATATTATCTTAGACCTATTTTAAATTGTCTTTGGTGTATAGGAAATGTTTGGCCATCTGGTAACTATCATTCTTTGGCAGTGATTGCCAGTGTTTTTTCTAGGAAACCAAGCTTTCCTCCTCTCTTGGCCCATGTGCTCCAGGGTTGGGCAGAGCACTCAGGTCTGGCAAATAGGGCATCGCATCCCTTTGGCTATGGTGACTGCTCAGGTACGAGTACATTAGGTCCAGTGAATGATGGGGCATGGTTTTGAGTGGTTAAGAGAGACACACTTTCCTTTCTGCTGGCTTTGAATCTGGGAAGACATAGGCAAGGGACTGCTGTCAGCCATTTTGTTACTGGATATGTTATGAGTTGAATTGTGTCCTCCAGAAACAAATGTTGAAGTCCTAACCCTCAGTACTTGTAAATGTGGTCTTATTTGGAAATAAGGTCTTTGCTGATATAATCAAATTAAGATGAAGGATTACTGGATTGGGGTGTTACCTAAACCCAATGTCTGGTGTCATTATAAGGAGTGAGAAATTCAGAGATGCAGAGATAGAAGGTTGAGGCCATATGATGAAAGAGGCAGGTATTGGAGTGGTGCAGCTGAAGCCAAGGAATGCCAAGGACTGACAACCACCATCAGAAGCAAGGAAAGAGGCTTGAGGGAGAGACAGGCGCCATGGCTCACATCTGTAATCCTAGTACTCTGGGAGGCCGAGGCAGGAGGATCCCTTGAGCTCAGGAGTTCGAGATCAGCTTCAGCAAGAGTGAGACCCCCCTCTCGACTAAAAGGAGAAAGAATTAGCTGGGTGTGGTGGCATGCACCTGTAATCCCAGCTACTGGGAAGGCTGAAGCAGGAGGATTGCTTGAGCCCAGGAGTTTGAGGTTGTTGTGAGCTAGGCTGATGCCATGGCACTCTAGCCTGGGTGACAGAGCAAGACTCTGTCTAAAAAAAAAGTGCCTTGAAATAGCTCCCCTCTGAAGCCTTCAGAGGAGGATCATCCTTCCAACACCTTGATCTCATCCTGCTAACCTCCAAAACTGTGACAGAGTAAATTCTATTGTTTAAGCCACCAAGTATGTGGTACTTTATTACGGCAGCCCTAGGAAATTAATACAATATATTACCTGGGAAGAACCAATACCCAGGACAGTAGTGTTCAGAGACTTAAAGAAACTGGATCCTGATGACATTCTTTGAGTTCCTGATCAAGCCATACCAATAAGGTGATCTCTGCTTTTCATTACAGAAGCCAGTAATTATTTTTTTAAATCTTAAGACAGTTTGGTTTTCTTTTTTTTTTTAATTTCAGCATATTATGGGGGTACAAATATTAAGGTTACATATATTGCCCATACCCCCCCCCGAGTCAGAGCTTCAAGCGTGACCATCCCCCAGACGTTGCACATCTCACTCATTACGTTTGTATATACCCATCCCCTCCTCACCCCTCCCACCTGCCCAACACCCGATAAATGTTATTCCTATATGTCCACTTAGGTGTTGATCCGTTAATGCCAGTTTGGTTTTCTTTTTTTTTGTGTGAGCTACAATTGCATTGATCCTGAAATGTATACTGATAGCAAAAAAATCTGGATAATATATACTATTATCCAGATTTGTTATGTTAAATACCAAAGAAAATGTTGTTCTACCATAATGCAAAGATAAACTTCAATTACTTAGAAGGGGCCCTTGAGTAACTGGTAGTTTTTTCTGAGTAACGTGTAGTTGAATAACTAGAGCTATTCTTATATTTAGCTCATCACTTCTTGCTGGCCAGCCTGAAACATGAGCAATCATTTTTATTCCCAAGTTGTGTGTTTTACTGCTTTCTACTATGGAAACTATCCTCATTTCCTTCTTTAGACTTCACAGAAATGAAGCATAAATCTAATAATTACTACAATGTGTTTTATTATAAGATACTCATATTACTAAAAATCTTACCCATGAAACTTTTTCAGCAACAGATACATATTACCCTGCCCTGTGTGTATAAGAAGTCAGTCTTCCTTTTTACTAAATTGATTTAATTATTACAAGACGACTGCTTTCAATAGTAAGAGCTATGCTTAGAGCAGAATGAGACCCATATTCTTTTTACTCCATAGAGGTACTTGCTAGTGAGTATTTCGGGGATCCTTCTATCACAACCAGCTTCTTCCTCTTCTCTGAAACCATGAAACCCCAGCTAAGAGCCAGGGAGACACAAAACACATCCTATTTCTTACCTTTGATATAATCTAAGATTCTATTTCGAGCTCTATTGTGTTCTCACAAGTTGGAAGTGACTAGAATAGGAATAACCACACACCACAGAGTTAGACCCGGGACGTCTGTCATTTTATTTCATACAGAACAGTCTTAACTATCATTCAGCCTCTTAGAGATGAAACTAAGACAATAGATTTTGTTATTAAGACAGTTCTTTGTAATTAAATATGAACAGAAGTTTGTCTCTGCTACAAACTCTGCCTCTGAGCCTCCAGACTAATAAAAAACATACTTTGGATGAGAATCAAGTTCATTATGTTATGTTACCACAGTCATCTGGGTCAGCGTATCTTACGGCTGCTATCACTAGACAGATAGTAAATAAATTTAATAATTATGGTCGGGCTTCAAGTTTAAATACAGGTAACGCTGTGTTTTTGCTACAATTTAAGGATTTTTAAGTAGATTCCTTTACTTTGAAAGATATTCTTTGATGGTCTTGACTGAAATTCTTCATGCCTCACTTTAAGTTATGAAAAGCAGGTGTTAAAGTGTAAATGTTATCTTGGAAGGATAATACAGTAATGTAACGACCATTTACTGAACTAACTGCCTCTACCATGGAGCAGGTTAACATTTGATAATGAGAAGAGCTAGTGAGTCACTTGGTGGACTCCTGAGAAATTAGGACACAGGGCACTGAGTCGGGACCCCTCCAGAACATGGTGCACCATCCAGAAGGGAAGACTCAGCAGGTGAGTCATGGCATGTGGACCTGGACACCCAGCAGGTAGTTTTGCTTGTTGCCCTGTGATAGGATGTAGGGAAGTGGGCACTGAAAGATGGATGGAGAGAAGGTAATTAGCACCCAGCCCTGTGTGAGGAAACAATTTTTAATATATGATAACAGTAAAACTAAGTTTTTCTAATTTTTGCTGGTTTCTGTAATGAGCGACATTTGCTTTGGCCATTAGGGCAAGCAATGATGGGGTTAACTGCCATCCTTCCAACTGGACAACCCTACTCAGATAAGCAACTATGTATGTGCGTATGTGTGACCAGATCAGATAGGAGACGTGTTCCTCTAACAGTTTAGTCATAGAACCATCATATCTGGAAAACTCTTTCTGCCTTGACAGTCCTCTGTCCATCTCACCTCTTGTACAAATGAGCACATACAGGGCTTTGCAATTAAGAATCCTCATGAGGAGAAACTATTCCTTGTTTTCACCAAGTCCCTGACCATCTGGGCACAGTGCCTTGCATTCAGGACATACGTGAGTGTGCATGCTCAGGTCGGGGAAGGGAGAGAAAACAAACAGCAAAATCATCTCTCTCCTTTGCAACCTTCCAGCCTCACTCCCATTCCAGCAGTGGTGTGGGGAAGGGTCACTTGCTTTCCAGTTAAAAATCAAAGGAAAACCGTTGGGAGAGAGAAGTGGCATCAGTGAGTGGAGTTGCAACTAATTTCATTTGGGATTTCTCTTGCTTTGGGGGATGAGCTGAACGTTTGTTTCCTTTTGCACAGTAAGAGAGTTGATTAAATGTAATGACTCAAAACAGGGTACGCATTAGCTACATGGACTAGTATTCTAAATTAGAGTTCGTTCTCTGTTATCTGGAATGCAGAAAACTGGGAAACAGTAGTACACTGGCATAAAAGGAAAGGTGATTGTCATCCTTCCGGTCCTCTGTGTTGCAGCACACTGGACCCAGTTCAGCCCCTCTTTCGTGGCTGGCAGGTGTGCCCTACGCAAATGCAGTTTTCTAGACTGTGACCTCTTATTTCATAATCAGAGCAACCCTGGGAAGTATCATACTCATGATTATTGTTGATTTGAAGAGAAGGATAATGAAGCAAAAGCCAACAGTTGTGATAAATCTTTCTTTGCTTTTCTTGTTAAACATTTATCTCTAGTTTCTAACCAGCTGGGCATGTCTATCACGTCATTAAGAGCATTTTAAAAAGCTGTTTAAACAATTTCTTAAAGGATTGATTATGCCAGTGCCATTGGAGTATAAAACACTGAAAATCAAAGTTTTCCTCAAATTTGGAAATTAGTCTGGGTAATGCAGAAGCCTCCAATTGCTTTCATTTCTGTTCCAGTTCGGAATAGGTAATATCTACCACCTATTTATTATAATAGGAAGGGAATTTGAATAGCAATCCTTTTTATCAGGGATACTAGAATATATTAAATCTAATCAAATAAAATAATGCATTTATATTTCACACTTTATTTTGCTAAAAGCATTATGATCAAGAAATGAATAATTCAAAAAATCCCTAAGTAACAAATCCTTTTTCATGTCACATATTTCACCAGAGTGTTAGATTTTTCATAAAATAAAGTGTAAATAAAATCTTTCCTATTTGAGACAAATCCAATGGCAGTTTTTTTTTTGTTGTTTTTTTTTTTTTTGGTAGACTCTAGCATTTTACTGACAAGCATGCCAACACCTCTCACATGGAATCAGTTTTATATTTTTATTTTAAAATTCTAGATATAGATATAAAAAGGCAAGAGTGCCCAATTCATAGGCTACAAGTTCCTTCAGGACAGGAACATGATGCTGTTTACAGACTTGGGAACAATCTTGCCCATATAATAAGATATTTTAATTTCCTGTTTTTTTTTTTAAAAAAATGCAGTTGAACACTTGAGCCAAGGTTGGCGTGTAGGAAGGATGACTTTCCATTATATAATGTTAATCCATTCATCTCCACACTATCACCAGGATTTGTTAACTGCTTAGAAACAAGCACAGGGAAACACTTGATGTTGTTGGGGGACAGAGTGAAGATCGGGTCAGAATGAATGGAGACCCCATTTGCTCTCTTTGAATCAATTTCATGGCAGCTTAGTCCTTAGCCTGGTAACTGACATGATTTTCAGGGGTCTTGTCTCCTGCTCCTGAGAATTTCCTTCTCAGGTATATGTGGTGCCTCCCTCTTCTCCCAGCTCAGTTCCTTGAGGGCTTCACAGCCCTGAACAGCAGGACTTGAAAGGAATCTAGTCAAACCATTAGCACCACTAACATCATCTGATTGAAGCTCAGAAAAGATAAATGCTCAGGAAGAACAAGGTACTTAACAATCACTGAGTGGCTGAATGGGAATCAGATGATTGGGTTTTGGTGGCAAGAAGACTAGGCGAGCCCAGAATGCCTGGATCCCTGATTGGAACCACATGGTAATGAGGAGAGATAGCTGCCCTAATATACAGTTGAATCTCATCTCTATTGTTTGTCTTAGGCCAGTTGTAATTATTGATAGGAATTTCTCTCCCAATCACAAAAAGTCCAGCTAATCCATTAAAAATAAACTTGGGAGGGTTCCTTGCCCTCCCCCATTATCTTCACATTTATCTCACCATTATGATACTAATCATTTGATTTTCTCATATTTTCATTTATCCACAAACAAATGTATCTTGCCTCTGGCCCATCTCCCACTCACTTTGGTTTTAATAAGAAATTATAACTCAGAGAAGGGTAGAGGACAGAGCCCACAGCACTCCTCATCGCCCTCTGTCATTTTCTATAATGCCTAACTAAGCAGCAGCCAGAATTGTCCCCACTGAGCCAGAGACGACCTCTCGGGGGACAGCATGAATGTGACAATGGTAGGCAACTGAGAGAGAGGAAAAACACGAAACCCAAAGGCAGAGAAAAGAGCTGGGTGACAGGGTGAAAAATACAGAGAACAGAAACAGCAGGAAGAGGAAGGAAAGCAAAATTGAGAAATAAATAAGAAATAAAACTGCTTTAAAGATAGAAACCACAGCATGAAGGCAGAAAAATAGCACAGAAGGAAAAGAAAGATGAAATGGAGAAAGGAAGTCAATACCAAAACCAGGGATAGGACCAAAGGAAACACAGTCGAAAGCTAGAATTCATGAAGATGATAATAGTAATTACAACTTGGAGAGGTGCAGGGAAGAAGAGTAACAGGGTAGAAAAAAAGGAAAAATAGGAGGTGGCAATGAAAAAAGAATTATCATGAAAGAGATCTTAGCCACGCTGTAAAAGGAAAAACAAATGTGTTCAATGTCATTGTTTTCCCAGGGGCTGGGGGAGGCTAGTGGGGGAGGCTAGTGAGCATCGCAGCCTCTACTGCTTCCCTTGGTTGCCTGCAAATAGGGCGCATTAGAGATGGGTTGGGACAGTCTACACCACCTCACACCTTATACCTCTTTCAAAGGCCCTATTCACCCAAATGGAAACTGTTGTATTTGCAGTCCTGTCCTTGTCAAACCCAGGCTACCGGGAAATCTAACTTTTGGAATTTCATTAAGGCTTGTTAAGCCCCAAGCTGCAGGTCTGGGACGGCCCTTTTTACAAGTTAAGCGGCAGTCGTTCCTCTTGCATTTGCCTCAGTGGTTTTCTGGAGAGGAAGGAGGCAGCTGTCACCCGTGCTCTGGGGGCCAAACCCCTTCCGCCCTCCCGGGGAAGAGGAGAGATGCTGGGGGAGCACCCGCCTAGCTCTGCCATCCCTACTTACGTCGAGGAAGATCGACATGCCCTTGGACAGCTGCAGGGCAGAGCTGAGCTCTTCCGAGGAGTTGTTGGAGGACGGCGACGTCTCCCGGGAATCCTCCATCCTCAGGAGCGCTGACGGCGGCGGGCGCAGCGGGGCTGGGCGCACCGGCTCGGGCAAGGGCGCGGCCGCAGCTGCTGCCTCTCGGCGCCGCCGCCTCCCGGGCTCGGGATCCGAGTGTGCCGGCTCCCTCGCGCGCCTCCCTC
This sequence comes from Cheirogaleus medius, assembly GCA_008086735.1. Classification (NCBI taxonomy): domain Eukaryota; kingdom Metazoa; phylum Chordata; class Mammalia; order Primates; family Cheirogaleidae; genus Cheirogaleus; species Cheirogaleus medius. Next base: position 35,881,382 of record VBSM01001124.1, on the reverse strand, counting down.
CGCCGTCTCCGCGCCTGGTGCCCCCTCCTTCTCTCCGGCCTCCGCGCTCCCACGCGCTCCAACTCTCGCCTCCCCCTTCCCTCGGCTGACGGCGCCTGGCTCGGGCTCATCCCTGCACTTAGCAACGGCGCCCCTCGCGGGGGAGCGGGCTCTGCCCCCGGGCACCGCCATTGGCCACTGCCCACCCCACGACTGCCCACGAGCAGGGAGCGGGCAGGGGGTCCCCATGGAGAAGGGGACAGATGGCTTCTGTCCTGAGCAGCCAAAGCGCGAAGGATGCCCCCAGTCCAGGGTCTCACCCCACGGTGGAAACCGGGAGTCCAGAAGGATTCCAAGAGGGTTTGCCTACTTTGCTTTTGGTCCAAGCGAATCTGTCTGCCCCACTGTCCCCAAAGGCGGGTGGGTTCGTGGGCTAACACCAAGGAAGGAGCGACTGGTTTCAGGGAGGGATGAAGCCATTCCATTTTGGGATCTGCCAGACCTGAGTACCAACCTGCCTTAGTTACTTTGTTATCTTAAGATCTAGCAAGTTATGAAATCTTTAAGCCTCAGTTTTCCTCATCAGTAAAATGGTCACAACACTCACCTAGAAGTGTTCTGAGGCTTACATGGGGTAGTGCTATTGACAAAGATAGTGCTATGAACTCTGCATTAAAGTACACATCAGAAAAAAAGTTTGCTATTAGGAAAAAACTGTCAGGTAATGTTCAAGCAAGAAGTTTCCCAAAGTCACAATAAAAAATGCACTCACTATATAGGTAATTTAAACTAGGGTAATTGTTCAATATTTGAGGGCTTCTGTGTGAGGGCTGCAAAAATACTAAGTTGACCACACCTTTCGTTATCTAAAATGCTGTAAGACATGTCCCAGTTGCTGTGTGGATTGCACAGTTGAGCTATCTGGGAGCAAAATGAGAGGAAGAGAGTACCCTGTCCAAACAAGACTGCCTGTGAGAACTGACAGAGAGGATCCAGATCTCCACTTTCAGGCCTCCCAAGAAAACATGTTCTTCCTGTAAGACAGGTCCACAAAGAGCCATAATGTGGGATGAAATGTGAGTGCCTTAAGGCATGTAAAAGGTGCTATTGGTTTCTTAAGAGAGATGGTTTTTAACCTGGCTGTGAGGACCAAGAAAGTCTTGATTTAAAAGGTGGTATTTGAAATGGATCTTTAAAAACCAGTAGACACTTCATAGTTGATAGAAGGAAAAGACATTCTAGGCAGAGGGACACAGGAGCAAAGGCATGGCACCAGGAAAGCACACGGAAGCTGGCCGTAGTCCTCGCCCCACTGATTCATACACAGTTGCTCTGCGACAGGGCCAGGGCTAGAGTGAGGCAAGTGAGGCACACTGGGCACAAAATGTAAGGAGGTGTACTCCCTCTTATGCTGCCCTGGACTGGCATGATCCTGAGAGTGACTGGCTTCTTAAATTTTGCACCATATGTGTCTCCTTCACCTCACCGAAGTCCCGGCCCTGCTCTATAGATCAGTACTTTGCAAAAAAAAAAAAAAAAAAAAAAAAAAGAAAGAAAGAAAGAATAGAATTGTGCTTAACTCTGGCTGTACATTGGAATCACCTGAGTTATGTGGCAACTTTAAAATGTAGCCTCAAATTCGTGGACACTCTTCCTATGGAAAGCTGGTTCCCTACCCTTGAATCTGAAAGATTGTGACGGCTTCAATGAGGAAAATGAGGCAGAAGTAACACAATGTACTGTGTGTGGCTCCGTGCATAAAAGGCCTTGCAATTCCACCTTTTCCAGTGGAATATTTGCTCCTGGAGTCCTGAGCTTCCATATGGAAAGTTTGACCACCTAGAGCTGCTGTGCTTTGAGAACGCTCAAGCTACCTGGAAGGGCATGTGTAGATACCTGGCTGAAAGTTCTAGCTGAGCAGGGTCTCTGCATTATGCCAACCTAAGCAGCAGAAATGTCATTAAAGAAGCTTCCAGATAACTTCAGCCCCCAGCTCTTTGAAGACATCTCCAGCCATTTTAGTTGTCCCAGCCAAAACCACAGACGTCATAGCGCAAAGACACACTATTAGTGCTGTGCCTGTCAGAATTTGGCCCACAGAATTTGGGGGTAGAATAAAATGTACATTGTTTTACACAAATTAGTCTTGGGGTGGTCGGATTTGTAATAATAGATAACCAAAATAAGGAGCTACTTCCCCCCACCCCAAAAAAGCCCTCCAAATCGATGCCTGTGCTTCATCCTCAGATTCATATTCAATTATTAATAGCATGTGGTGGTCCCAGGGCATAAACGTTATTTTTAAAAAGCTTTCCAGGTGATTGTAATGTGTTCCTAGGATTAAAAACCACCAAACTTGACTATGCTATACATATAGTACAGGAGAAAAGAATAAAATATCAGAAGACATGCAAAGGCTATAGGATGAAGACCCATAAAGTTTAGGGATAGAACTTCGGACTTAATTAGGTAGGAAAGTAGAGACATTAATCAGGGGAGATGTTGATTGGAGCTGTGCTTTAGAAATATTCATCTGGCATCTTTGTGTGCTTTTACCTTATTCACTGAAAATTTCCTTATCTGTACTGCTAGAATAGACTCTTCCCTTTAACAACTGTTCATCAAAAGAAATACAAAATCATTAAAAACCAGACCGGCCAACCCATCAAATGGATAATGGTCATTGAAATCACTGAAGAAGAAAAACCAGGAGAAGGAGGAGGGGTACTGTAGGTCATGAACATCAAGTTACCACGTTTACCAAAATAACACATTATTTGTTCCTGCCATTGGATGGAGGATTGAATGGATTTTTCTGCAACAAGTGCAGTTTAAGTCTGGTCCTTCAGCCCTCAAATTCAGCCCTGCAAATGGTAATATTTTTATGCCAGTCCCATGGTAACAAGAACAGGTGATGAAGAAGACTTTCTCTGATTATAAATGAAGAACAGGAGAATAATCAGTAGTCAGCATTCAAAACCAGGAAGCTGTTTGTAACGCTTCAGTAAAAACATTCCTTTTCCCTTTGCCGACGAGGAATGATACTTTCTGTACCTGTGGCTTTGCTTATTTGGTCTATCAAAAAGAAATATACATTTTTAAACAACCAACCGGTCATTATTTATTTTTATGATTCCTGCATGAACACCACGGTGCTGCAGCTGACTTCTCTTTTTAATGGAAATATAATGCTCATGGAAGGTGCCACTAGAAATGGATGGTAATTAGATTCCCATTCGCAGCCAAATTCAATAGGCTCAACGAAGTGGTGACCAAACATATTTTTAGTTTTCTTTTTATCCAGACAGCATGCATTTTTGAAAACTGTTTTCACACATCATTTTCCTGAAACACAGATGCTGCACTGCTGTGCATAGTATCAGTTGTAAACAGGAGATGGCAGACTTAAGGGAGGAAATGCATCTTCCTACCAACTTTGTAGCAAGGGCCTGGAAAAAAAAAAAAAGATATGTAATTCTAGATTCCAGCTCTCAGGCTTCCTATGATAAGACTTTGACAGGAAGGTATTTCTAGCATTTCAGAAGATGATAGCTGTGTGGGAATGTATTGCATTTCAATCTATCTCTGCCTCATGGAGGAACTATTATCTAAACCATTTCAGACAGCCAGGAATCTATTTTATTTATATTCTAAATTCTAGGGGAGGTTATCCTTCTGAGCAATGACTCAGAATCCTTTCTGTCAAATTAGTGGACATTTCTGTTGCTTTGGCAGCCTAGGATCCAAACCCTCTTCCTCTCTAGGTGCCTGTCCCCATGGTGTGGGTCCTGATTGGAGGTAGGACCTACCTCTTCTGCAGGGAAGGAAGATGGTCCCTCTCCTTCTCTCTCTCCCTCTCCCCTGGTGGCTAGAGCACAAATTAGAGCACAGAGATCTAGGCTCAGTCAATAGAACATTTCACTTGGCCTTAAATCCAGATCAATGGACACGAAGGGAAATTTATTAATGGCAGTGGGCACAATGCAGCAGAGCCCTTGAAGGTGATTTAAGCAATTTGATAAAGGCACTTTGTGATTTCAGCAGCCCTGTCCTCCAAGCTTGATCTCCAGCCTTCGCATTGACTTCCCAAGAGACGTAGTATCTTTTCTTTTCTGTTTTACCTTAGGGTTTTTGATGTTTGATCTCTGACTAATATATTCAGTCTGAATGTCTCCTGTTAAAAAGGGCTATTTGTGAAGTCACTGGAAAAAACTGGTTAAAATATTTAATTCTCTTCAGACATTTGTTGAGTGCCTGTTTCATTCCAGGCATAGCTGGGGAAATGATGAAAAAGACTGGTCCTTGCTTTTGCAGAGCACACACTGCTTAAAGAGACTCTATTTTAATAGATAATTTTAATGCAGTGAGACGAGTAATACCAGAGGTTTGCGGTGAGGGCTGAGGGGGGATAGAGGAAGAGGCTGCTTCTCCCCATTAGTGCCTGTTCTACATGACCATTTATGTAACTGTAGATGGCAAAATTAGGACTTGGGAGTAGTAAGTGCTATGGACCAGAATTATTAGTTAATAATGGCTATTTTCCTATGAGCTTTTGCCCTGAGAATAAAATTTTTCTGGTATGCCACTATGCGAGTAAAATAAAACTCCCATCCACTGGCTTACTCAACTTAGAGCACTTCCATCTTGAAACAGAAAAAAAAAAAATACCCTAAACACCCAGTATCCTCCTTGGACCCTATTTGTTATTATATTGATAGTTAGTATTACCTCAATCTTTCTCATGGGCAAAATTCCTCATCTGATAAAACAAAGTTGAGGAAAAAAGCTGAGGCAAGATGGTGAACTAGAAGCAGCACTCACACGTCACTTTCTAGGAGAAGATCGAAAGTTGCAGGTGGATGCCCACCTCTGGATGGGCCTTCTTGAAAAGAGCATTGGAGAAGTGACTGGGGACATTCAGAGTGAAGGAGAAGGTGATGGAGCAATCCACTCAGCAAGATCAGAATGTACTTAGGGGAGGCAGCCACCTGTGGGGAAGGATGGGAGGAGATACCCTTGAGGCACCACTCTCCCCCTGGGGGCACTGCCGCTGCAGCTGTGAGGGGGCTCCACCACCACAGACCTCTGGACTGATCAGGGAGCTGCTTGGAGTCTGTACAGTGACACTGCACCAGAGATTTGGTGTAGCAGAGATCTGGGGGATCCCATTCCTGGGTCACTGCAACTGATGCCATTCTAAGCTCCAGGTCCAGAGCACCAGGTCTACACAGGTCTTGGCTTTGCTGCAGATGCCTCTGCATAGCTCCATGTAGCCATGGAGGGAGCAGGGAGAGCAGATGGTCTCATATGCCCTGCGATGGGGAGCTGAGCACCCCTCCCTGTGAAAGGGATCTGAACATATCAGGCACCTCAGAAGCCACCTGAGAAACCCCGTGGTGACTGCCTCTGTGGGACCTGGGCAGGGGGAGGAGCCCTGCATCCCAGTGGCTCAGCCCCACAGCCTTGCCCCTGTCATCCCCAAGCTGCCACCCGGCCCTACAGCTCAGGTCTGTGGTTCCTGTGCAATGGCCCAGCCCCACCTGTGAGGTTGTAGCACCATCACTGGGCCTGTGGCTATACCCCCAAGGCTCCAGTGCTGCCACCGAGCCCATAGTCCCAGCTGCCAGGGTCTCCTGCTGCCATCAGGCCCTGCAGCTCCATCCATGAGGCTCCGGCACCCACAATGGGCTCTGCGGCCCCAGCCTTGAGGCCCCTCTACTGCCATCATGCTCCACAGCCACACACTGAGGACTCCAGTGCTACCACCAGCTTCATGACCCCAGTTCTGAGGCTCCCCATCTGCCATGGGGCCCTCCGGCCCCATCCCCAAGGCTCCAGTGCCACTGCTGGGCCCCACTTTCCCATACCTGAAGCTCCGACTGGCTGGCTATCAGGACATGCCCCCACTGTCCAATGCTCTGTCAGTGACCTACTAACCTTGAGCCCCCGGGGTCTAGACCCAGTTGTAGCAAATGCTGGCATTCCTGACACCCACAACCATTGCCTAGATAGCCTTGCCCAGTTGCCACTGTCACTGCTGCAGGGAGACCTGAGCAGAGCAATCTCCCACAACACCAGTCTTCATGGAGAGGTACTTGCCAACCTGAGCTTCCAACAGCTGCCTGGGGAACAACCCACCACTCCATAGGAATATCATTCAGCACAGGCTTGGACTGTGACAAGCACAGGGGAACAGGACAACCCAGATCAGCTGCATTACAGAATTTTAGTGCATATGCCCCTCCCCATCCTGGGTCAATCTTCCAGAGTAGATCACAAAGTCACTATCTAGGGACCTCTCCTTCTCACTAAGTAGAAGAATTTCCAGCAAAGGAGAATAGCTGTGCCACAAACCTATCTGCCCTGAGCTGAGAGAAGAGGTTTCAGATGAGAAGAAACAAGCAAAAGAACTCTGGCAATGTGAAAAAGCAAGCTAGTTCAACACCTCCAAGGGATCACAATGAATCTACAGCAATAGACCCCAACCAAAACAAAATCGTTGAATTGTCAGAAATGGAATTAGAATATGGATGGCAAATAAGATGAATGAGATTGAAGAGAAATTTGAAAACCATCACAAAGAAGCCAAAAAAAAAAAAAAAAGTTTCAGGACATCAATAAAAAAAAATGAAAAAGTCACTAAAGGGCTAGACAACATAAAAGGATATGACAGAAATCAGAGAAATGTAAGAGTCATATAGAGAATTTAAAAATACAGCAGAAAGCCTCAGCCACAGACTAGACCATGTAGAAGAAGGAATCTCAGAGCTTGAATACAAAGCTTTTGAACTAACCCCATCAGTAAAAGGTGAAGAAAAAGGAATGAAGAAGAATGAACAATCACTCAGAGAAATATGGGACTACCTGAAGCATGCCAATATATTAATTATAGGTATCCCTGAGGGAGAAGAAGAAAAAGCAAAAAGCATGGAAAATTTATTCAAGGGAATTATTGAGGAAAACTTTTCTGATATGACCAGAGATTCAGATATTCAGATATAGGATGATCTTTGAACACTGAGAAGATTCACAGCAAATAGGACATCACCAAGACACACAGTCATAAACTTGGCTAAAGTCACAATGAAGGAGAAAATTCTACAAGCATCAAGGTGCAAGCAGCACCTAATCTAAAAAGGGAAACCTGTTAGTTTAACAGCAGACTTCTCAGTGGAGACCTTACAAGCCAGAAGGGATTGGGGTCTCATTTTTATCTTTCTTAAACAGAACAACTGTTAAACAAGCATTTTGCATCCTGCAAAACTAAGTTTCATAAATGATTGAGAAATACTTTTTCATATAAGCAAATACTAAGGGAATTTGTCACTACTAGACCTACCCTGCAGGAAATATTCAGAACTGCATTATATGGAATAACACAACAAAGATCCACCAGTGTAAAAACACCCAAAAGTTAAAGCTCATAGCTCTCACACAATAATAGCACAAGATGAAAAACAAAACAACAGCATATCATCCAACATGATGAACAGAATAGTATCCCACATATCAATACTAATCTTAAATGTGAACAGTCTTACTGCCCCACTTAAAAGACATAGGTTGGCTGACTTGACTTGACAAAAAAAAAAAAAATACACTCCAAGTATATGCCATCTCCAAGAAACACATCTAACTTGCAAGAACTCACACAGACTCAAGGTAAAGGGATGGAAAAAAATATTCCATGCAACTGGAAACCAAAAGCAAGCAGATGTAGCCATTTTCATATCAGATAAAACTGACTTTAAATCAAATATTGTTTTTTTAAAAAGACAAAGATATAAAGATGATCATTATATAATAGTAAAGAGAGCAATTTGACAAGAAGACATAACAATGCTAAATATATATGCACCTGACACAGGAGCTCCAAGATTCATAAAGCAAATTCTGCTAGACTTAAGCAAAGAAATAAACAGTAGCATAGTAATTGCTGGGGACTTCAACACCCTGCTGATAGAGATAGATAGGTAATTAAGCAAAAAAATCAATAAACACTGGAATTAAATGGGACTCTAGAACAAATAGATCTAACAGTCATTGACAGAACATTCTTTCCAAAAACTACTGAATATACATTCTTCTCATCAGCACATGGGACATTCTCCAAGATTGATCATATCTTAGATCACAAAACACGTCTCAGAAAAATTTAAAAACTGAAGTCATATCATGTATCTTCTCAGATCACAGTGAAATAAAACTAGAAGTCAATTCTAAGAGAAGCACTCAATTCTATACAAAGTCATGGAAATTAAACAACCTGCTGCTGAACAATCATTCAGTCAATGATGAAATTAAGATGAAAATCAAAAGATTCCTCAAACTGAAATAAAAAGGGGACAAAGCTATCAAAATTTATAGGATACAGCAAAAGCACCCCAAGGGGAAAATCATGGTCTTTAATGCCTACATCAAAAAGACAGAAAGATCACAAATTAACAATGTAACATCACATCTCAAGGAATTAGAAAAAGAGAGCAAAGCAAAGCTAAAGCCAGCAGAAGAAAAGAAATAACAAAGTTCAGAGCAGAACTAAACAAAATGGAAACAAAAACACAATACAAAAGATCAATGAAACAAAAAGTTGGTCCTTTGAAAAGATAAATAAAATCAATAGACCACTAGCCAGATTAACCAGAAATGGAAGAGAAAGGACTCAAAGAAGCTCAATCCAAAATAAAAAAGGAAACATTACAACTGATACCACAAAAATATAAAATATCATTGGTGACTACTATAAAAACCTCTACACACACAAACCAGAAAACATAGATGGAATGGATAAATTCCTGGAAACACACAACCTCCCAACCCTAAATCAGTAAGTAATAGAAATCATGAATAAACCAATTATAAGGAGTGAGATTGAAGTAGTAATAGAACCCCCCCGAAAAAAATCCCAGACCAGATGGATTGAGAGCCAAATTCTACTAGACCTACCAAGAAGAACTGGTGCTTATCTTACAGAAATTATCTCATAACATCAAGAAGGAGGAAATCCTCCCTAACTCATTCTGTAAAGCCAGTATCACCTTGATATCAAAGTCAGAAAAGGACACAACAACCAAAAAAAAAAAAAAAAAAAAAAAAAAAAAAAAAAAAAAGACAACTACAGACCAATATCCCTTATGAACATAGATGCAAATATCCTCAACAAATACTAGAAAAAAAGTCAACAGCTCATCAAAAAAATAATCCACCATGACCAAGTGTGTTTCATTCCAGGGATGCAAGGATGGTTTAATGTATGCAAACCAATAAACGAGATTCACCACATAAACTAAAACAAAAACAAAGACCATATAATTATATCAATGGATGCAGAAAAACATTCAATAAAATCAGTATCCTTTCATGGTAAAAACCCTCACCATATTAGCATAGAAGGAACATACCTCAAAATTATAAAAGCCATACATGGCAAACACACAGTCAACATCATACTGAAAGGGAAAAAGTTGAAACCGTTTTCCCTAAGAACTGGAACAAGACAAGAGTGCCCACTGTCACTACTTCTATTCAACATACTACTACATACAACATACAACATTCAACATACATACATACATAAATTCATTCATACATACATTCAACATACAACATAGTACTAGCCAGAGCAATAGGCAAGAGAAAGAAAATAAGGTATCCAAATCAGGAAAGAAGAGGTTGAATTATCCCTGTTTGCTGATGATATGATCTTGTATCTAGAAAACCCTAAAGACTCCAACAAAAGACTCTAGAATTGATAAATAAATTCAACAAAGTCTCAGGTTACAAAATCCATGTACACAAATCAGTAGCATTTCTATAAGCTACTAACAATCAAGCCAAGAGTCAAATCAAGGATTCAACATCATTTACAATACATACAAAGAAAATAAAGTATCTAGGAATATACTTAACTAAGGTTGTGAAAGATATCTACAAGGAGAACTGCAAAACACTGATACAAGAAATCACAGATGACACAAACAAATGGAAATACATCCCTTGCTCATGGATTGACAGAATCAACATCATTCTAATGTCCATACTGCCCAAAGTGATTTCTAATTCAATGCAATTCCCATCAAAACACCAATGTCATAATTTCACAGATCTAGAAAAAATAATCCTAAGCTTCATTTGGAACCAAAAAAGAGCTTGAATAGCCAAAGCAATCTTAAGGAAAAAAAAATCTGGAGGCATCACATTACCTAACTTCAAATCATGCTATAAGGCTATAGTAACCAAAAGAACATGGTACTGGTATAAAAGTAAAGATATAGACCAATAGAACATAATAGAGAATACAGAAATAAAACCATCAACCTACAACCAACTGGTCTTAGACACAGCAGACAATAACATATACTGGGGAAAGGAAGCCCTTATTCAATAAATGGTGCTGGAAAAACTGGATAGCAACATGCAGAAGAATGAAACAGGACCCCTATCTCTCACCATATACAACAATTAATTCAATATGGGTAAAATACTTAAATATAAGGCATGAAACCATAAAAATTCTAGAAGAAAATATAGAAAAAACTCTTCTAGACATAGGCTTAGGTGAAGAATTTATGACTAAGACCCCAAAGGCAAATACAGCAATAACAAAAATAAATAAATGGGACTTAAAGTAAAAAGCTTCTGCACAGGAAAGTAAATAATCAACAGAGTAGATAACCTACAGGATAGGAGAAAATACCTTATAAAGGGCTAATATCTAGAATCTATTATATAAAGAACTCAAATCAAGAAAAAATGAACAAGCCTATTAAAAAGTATGCCAAAGACATTAACAGAAGTTTTTCAAAAGAAGATTGAGAAATGGCCCGTAAATATATGGAAAAAATGCTCAACATCACTAATAATCAGGGAAATGCAAATTAAAACCACAATGAGATACCACTTTACTCCTGCCAGAATGGCCATAAAGTCTAAAAACAATAGATGCTGATATGAATGCAGAGACAAAAGAACACTTACACGCTGTTGGTGGGACTGCAAATTAGTACAACCCCTATGAAAAACAGAAGTTGAGGAATGGGGATTCCTCAAAAAACTAAAAGTAGACCTACCATTTGATCCAGCAATCCCACTGGATCTACCCAAAGGAAAATAAGTCATTTTATCAAAAAGACGCCTGCACTTGAATGCTTATCACAGCACAGTTCACAATGTAAAGATGTGGAATCAACCTAAGTGCCCATCAATTCAATTCATGAGTGGATTAAGAAAATGTATTATATATACACAATGGAGTACTTACTCAGCCATAAAAAGGAATCAAGTAATGTAATTTGAAGCAACTTAGATGGAACTGGAAACCATTATACTAAGGAAAATATCTCAGGAATGGAAAAACAAATACCACATGTACTCTAATAACTAGGAGCTAAATGATGGGCACACATGGGCACAAAGAGATGTAAAAGCCATTGGAATCCAAGAAGGGGGAGGGTGGGAAGGGATGAGAGGTAAAAACTTACCTGTTGGATACAATGAACACTATTCTGGTGATGAGCACACTAAAAGCCCCAACTGAAGCATTATACAAGGTATCCGTGTAACAAAAATATGTGTACTCCTTTAATATTTTGAAATTTTAAAAAATAATAAAAAACAAGGATGAAATATTGTGTGCCAAGGGCTTGGCAAACACTAGACACAAGGCAAGTGCTCAGTAAAGTTAGTCATTGTTATCTCCACCAGCACCACTGCTTTGCAACCATGTTGTTGAGACCAGAGAGACTTCACATAAAGTCCATGGTACAATGTCTGGCACTTAAGTGTCTAGTTTGCAGTGTTGGTCACTAGTATTAAGACATTGCTGTCTATAGCCCTAGACACTGTTCATTGCTCCCTCCTTGAAACTCTTATTTCTGCTTTCTGGTCATGTTCCTTCTCCTCTTCTTAGTCTTCTTCATGAGATCTTCTAAGTCTTCTAGCCTTCTAAATATTACATTTTCTAAACTGTATTTCTTGTTTGCCTTTTCCTCTTTTTTGCTCTCATTCTTGCTCTCTCTTCCTCTCCTCCATACACTGCTATTATCCAATCCCATGGTTTCCACTGTCTATGGACTGATGACTATGTAGATTCATATTTCAGCCTGACTGGTGCGTATCTTCTTATGGATACTTCTTAGGCATTTTGAATTGAGCATAACTAAAAATGAATCCGTCATTGTTTCCTAATTACCATATGCTTCCTATCTTATTGAATAACATCACCCTTTACCAATTCATCCAGAAGAGAAACTCGGGAATAATCTTAGACTCCTTCCCTCACTGTCCCTCACTCTACTTCCATCCCATCTTCACCTCTGTCTAATCAGTTGTAAGCCTTATCTTTGGAATCAACCCTTTCCTGTCCATCCCCATCACCACTATATGGGACCAAGAAACTGTCACCTCTCACCAGAAGCGCTGCCCCAGTTGCTTGCCTGGTTTCCCTGTCTCCAATCTGGCATCCTTCTAACACACGCTTCACTTTCCAGAGTGAGGCTTTTAGAATGCACATCTAAGCATAGCACACACCTGCTTAAAATCCTACAGAGGCTCACTGGTGCCTTCATAATAAAATCACCTTTACTGCATCATCTCTTGCCATTCTCTTCCTAATTCCTCCCTAGCTTCAATATTCTGGTCACACAGAATAAATCGAGTGGCATTAAGTGGTTGAGCAGATAAATGATGATATCCAAAAGATTTGGGCTCAAATCCAAGTCTAGCTTCTCATTATCTTTGGATATCTAAGGCATGCTACTTAGCCTCTATTTTTCTCAATTATCAAATAGAAATAAAAATGGTACCTATTGCACAGGGTTTAGATGAGGATTCAGTTAAATAATGCATGTAAGACCTTTAGCATGGTACCTTGCACAAAAATAATGGCACCGAAATGTGCCTATTTATCACTACTTGCAGATCCCTGGATATGCATTGCTTTGCCATGCTGCTGGGCTGTTGCCCTTGGCATTCTCTGCCTAGAATATGTGTCTTCCTTAATCATCCTGCCCATCACTTGTTTGATTTTAAGAATCAGCTCAGACATCTTTTCCTCTGCAGAAGATCCTCTGCCCCCACCAATCCACAGGTCTGGACTGGTTTCCTCTCCTCCTCGTTTCCATAGCACTCTCTGCATACCCCTTTCATGTCCTCTAGACACTTTTTAAAAAATGTTTTTTTAGTATCGTCTCTGCCTGCCTGTTTGAACTCTGAGATGCTATAGAATAGAAACTATATTTTCCATCTATATCTTATGCCTGGTAAATTGCTAGACACATGGTAAGCACTAGATAAATGTGGAGTGAATGAACAAAAAAGGGAAAGGTTAAATAAATCTTATACTTTATGTAGACATCAGAGTAAGAATATGAATGATGTTAGCTGCTTCCTTGTCATGATGTCCAATTACATGAATTGATGATAAAAAGGTACAGAGACAAAGCAGAGGGACCTCAAAAGCTGGTGGAAGATTTATAAGCATTGGCTTCTAGAGTTGGGCAGAGCTGGATGCTGAATAAGCAGCAGACTAAGGGTGTGCTTAGGGCAACACAGCAGGGGTGGCCCTGCCTCCCCAAAAGGGAACCATTAAACTTTGATGAACTTAGCTACTATTTCACAATCAGAAAATACAAGAAATAAGTATTATAACTTTAATATGTACCTACATGTTTTAGAAATTAAAGATTGTAGGGAGATGGAAGAGGGGATCTGGCAACTCTATATGGAAACTCCAAGGGTCTTACCCAGGTCCTAGGAACATGCCTCATTTCTTTCTTACTTGACCTCTTCACACTAATGTGGATATTTGGGAATCTCACGTAAGTTCCTGGGAATGTGCCACTAAACCCTGGGAGCCAACATGAGAAAGAACAGTAGAGGCAGGATTGGAAAGCCAATTCCAGCTTTGCCATTTACTAGCAGCCATGGAGTCGTGAGCACATTGCTTAACCTGTCTGAGCCCTAATGGTCTCATTCCTAAAGATCAGATAGTAATAGTCACTTCATAAGATTTTTGTGGGATTAATGAGCATGGATGTAGATTTTGCCATGAATATTTTGTGGTCAGATCCCGTCTATTCTGTTCAATTACTGTGTCCTCAACTCTCAGTGAATGCTGGTTGAATATATCAGCAACCAGCACACAGTAGGGTCATCATTATGTGTGCAACATTGTCAACGTTTCTAACCTCAAAGGGGTGTAAAGAAAAGAAAGGCAGACACACAAGACTTCACCTGGGCAAGAGCTGTCATAAAAGTGACTTTCTTCATCTGCCTGCAATTGTGGAGAGGATGAAAGTGCCCAGTTCCACCCTCTTAGCGGTTTCCCCTTTTAGTTGCTCCTTCGCATATGAAAAGGGGCTTTTGTACTGCGTTTGACATTTTCCTTTAAAAGTGCAAATTAGCCTCTAATTAGGGAACTATATAAGAACTGTCTGACCCTTAACAATTTCTCCAGAAACAGAAGCCCTAAAAGCTAAAATATGTTGCTTAGTTTGTGGGTGAACTAAGGTTATTTGAAGCAATTTTTTCAAGTGATTTTTTTTACTGGATTTATTAAGCTGCTTTCACTACACAAGAGTTGGAAACCATATTCTAATCACATAACTCTTTTTCAGACATTTCAGAATCCACAATATACTCTTACAATATTTTTAATAAAGAAAAGTAGCCCTTTTGGATCATAGTATACCCTTGAGGTAAGTACATTCAATCCTATGTTAGTACCATATAAAAGACAGCATTTTATTTACATCTTAGGGAAAGTTTTACGAAGAATCTAATTTACGAAAGCAATTTACAGACTGAATGACACTTGGGAAAATTCTCAGAACTTAACAACAGCAGTGACTTCCTCCTCCCAATTTCCTCCCCAGCTTCAAATTTGTCTGTTAGAAAAAAATGGAAGGAGTAGGTTTTGTTTGAAGGCTTGGGATAACACTTTAAAAATTGGTAATACAAAATCATTTCAAAAAGAAAAAAACCTCAACTGCTAAGTAATTGTGAAGTTTTGCCCTTGACACCCAATTTCTATGTAATTAGACTTCTCAAATTATTTTAGGTGAACCACGCATCTTCCAATAGGCAAAATTACTTTAGGTTTAAAAAAATTTCCTAACTTCACCGAGTTCTTTTTCATTTTTGCTAATAGAAGTCATTGTATTAGTCAGCTCAGGTTGCCATAACAAAATACCACAGATTAAATAACTTCAACAACAGAAATCAATTTTCTCACAGTTCTGGAGGCTGGAAAGTCCCAGATCAAGGTGCCAGCTGATTTGGTTTCTGGTGAGGGCCCTTTTCTGACTTGTGGACAGTCACCTTCTTGCGGTGCCGTCACATGGCCTTTCCTCTGTGCACGTACTAAGAGACAGCTCTCATGTCTCTTCCTCTTTTTATAAGGACACAAGCCATATCAGGTTAAGTGCCCACTCTTACGAAGTCAATTCAACATATGAATTTTAGGGCAACACAATTCAGTCCATAACTGTCATTATAATAATGTGAGATAATGATAATGAGAGAGAGAAGAAAGAGAGGGAGAAAGAACTAGGTCTTACACAGGCTCTTCTACTTCTGAACTGTGTGACCTCAGCTCAGTCATTTAACCTATCTGTGCCTTAGTTTATTCATCTGAAAAAGGGACTGATAATAGCACTTACCTTATGGAGAGCTGTGAAGATTGAATGAAATATCTCATGTCTGGCTCAAAATGATTGCTCAATAAAGTTAATTATTAATTTATGTAATAAGCAATTTAATAAATCTCTTTGTAGTTCCCTGTGAATATGAGCAAGAGAATAGGACATGCTTTGATGGAACATTTTCAACTTAAAAAAAAGAGAGAGTGGGGATCATCCCTTCACCCCTAACAAATCTAGTCATGTACCACGTCTTGTGAATTCTAACACATACATAGTTCCAGAATCTATGTACTTCCATTTGTCTGCATTTCTGCCCCAAATTACTTCTCAGTACCTCATCTCTGGAGCTATTGCCTCCTCCTGAGACACTATATTTCCTTTCCCCATTAGTGCCCACAGCTGGAGCAATGATCTTGAACATACATAATCCTGTTGATTTTCCCTCTCACAAATGTTCAGTGGCCATCATTGATCTTGGGATTGAGTCCAAATGTCCTTTATGTTTCTCTCAAGACTCTGCAAAATCCAGTTTCATCTCTCTCCATGAGCCTACTTTCTAGACACACACTTGTACATGCACATGCACACACACATACATACATTATTTACCTTCGCATGCACACATTTACGTGTGCACATACAGACATGCACATAAACTCAAAAAAGACAGAAGCCAGTTTTCCGCACTGTGTATTAAGCCCCGAACACATTGTAGTGGCTTGGCAAATATTGTTGAATTAAAATCTGTTAAATGACAAATTGCCATGTTCATTTTGTTCCCTTAAAATTTAAAATTCAGCATATCCACATCTTATATAAAAAGGAATATTTAAACTAGATGAGTCACATAATAGTTTTTTTCATGGGAGCAAAGCATGAGGAAAATCTTGTAAACAAAATGTTACAATGCATCAGTATATCTTTTTTCCTAGGCTGAACTACAGTGAGCTATTGAACTCTTCTTTCAGAAACAACACGAATCTAATGTTAATTTTAGCAAAAGATAAAAAATATTAAAGGTGAACAAGAAGAATTCATTTCATAGCCCATCATTTTCTGCCTCAAAAAGATGTTAGTATTCAGTTCATGAGAGGTGGGTAAATGAATGCAGCCTCTGTGGAAGATTGTGTGGCAGTTTGTTTTGAAGTGAGAATATTCATGACCTTTGACTTCTAGTCTACTTCTAGGCACTTCTCTCTGTGGGGATAAGCAGATAACTTCATGGATGACATTTTGTCTCAGATTGCCTAGAAAATGGATTCCGTGGCTAAGTTTGCAAGGTCAAGCTTTATTGGGAGATACAGCCACAGGGCAGCAAAAAAGATGGAAAAGGAAAACCAGGCAGAAAAGGAGGGAGAAAAAAATAAAACTCTGGCCATTTTGGTATAAAATAACACAGCTGGTCACTGAGTCAAGCCAGATTCCTCTGATCAGGCTGTGTGGATCCACTGCACCTGGGAATTCGCCTGGGGTGGGGGAAAGAGGGGGGACAATCCATCTATCCTCTCCTTCCCATCCCCTGTCTTTCCCTGGTCAGCTTGCCCCCACCACCCCCACGCTTGGCATATTAAGGACTCCTATACTTCCAGGTTGTGCTACTTGGTTCATCCAGGCAGTCTGGGGAAGCCAGACCCAAGCTCTTCCCCACCCAGCCCTCAGCTCTCTGCTCGGTCTGGGTTGGGAAGTGGGGGGAGGAGGCAGAACTTCATGGGCCCCCTTGAGTCTGGCTTGGGCTGCAGCTGCCCTGCCAAGCTCTCCCACATGACTCTCACTTTTGGTGGTGTCTGAGACGGCCCCCAGGGCTAGAAGATAGGCGAGTGCAAAGGCAGCCTCTGTGCTCCACTGAGCTCCATTGAGCAAGCAGCCGAGGCTCTGCCAGGCAGGCGGGACCAGGAAAATGTGGGGAAGACTATAAATTGGTTCTAATACAGATATACACTGTACATTTGTGGGAACGTGATTTAAGGACACCACATTTTTATACAACCCCAATTTTTATACATAGATTATTGGTTCAGTGAATTTTGATATATTCAAAATTGTGTCAAAATCAGGTTTAAATCAATCTTTACAGCATGATTTGATGTATGCAATTATGTAAAGAGAATGTGACTCTGTGTGTGTGTGAGAAAGAGAGAAAAAGAGAGAGAGAGCGAGCGAGCCTGCAGAGATATCGGGAAAAAAGATCACCAAAATACAAAATATTAGTGGCCATTTGATCTGGTTGGTAATATTTCAAGTAACTTTTTATTTTTTTCTAAATATTTAAAAAATTACAATGATTGTGAACTATTTTATAATCTGAAATATTGTGAAGTTATTTATGTTTTTTAAGCATTTCACATTAAGAGAGATGTTTATATAAGGATACCATGGCACTTGTTATAAATAAGAAGAGAAGAAGTTCCATTCTGGGTCTGTCGTGCTCTGGTAGGTCCACTGTGACTCTAAAATTGGCTATGTATATCAATACCCCATCACATCTCCTATGGGTATTATTATCACATGTGAATTGATTTAATTAAAGGTTCACTCCTAAGCAACAAGGCTGAAGCATGGATACGTCAAAAGCCCACTATTCAAGGACTTCTATAGATGTGCCTGCACACTACCTTCATAGCCATTGATTTTGACTATGCTCCAAACTGAACAGCAGGTATTGCCCACGCTAACCCCATTCTTTCCCTTTCCTACATCTAAGCTCAGTATATTCAACTGTCTGCTCTACCCTAGCCCACATCCACACCTGGGGAAATTGAAGTGTTCCTTCGAGTCCCAGCTCACGTGTAATCTCTTCTGTAAAACCTCCCCAGATCAATAAACCCATTTTGTAATTTACTGTGGTTCTTAAAATTCAGATCCCTTCTTCAACATCTCAATAGATAGCATAATATTAAATATTGTCAATAATCCTGAAGAAAAAATTTAATTTGCTTACATAAAGCATGAATAACTCGATTTGCAGTTCCAAATGAACAAATTTATCATTTCATGTGACGGGAACAAATCATGCTTGAAAATGATACTCAGTTGCAAAATGTAACAGTGATGCGATAGAAATATATTCTAAAACACTAAAGTTGAATAAATAAAATGACATGGTGGTTTTAAAGACTCTTACACTCTGAAGCTGGCTATAGCTTCGTAATGCTATTAGTTCCAAAGCACAGAGAGCATAGTACCCGCCAGGGTACCCCTCCCAGGGGCAGGGCCACTTCCTGCCAATGCAGACAGAGTGGAAGTGAGAGGCAGATGAGAGGGGCTGGAGTTTAGAACCAGACTGTCCTCTGGGAGTGGAGGCCAGTGTGAGGTGGGGTTTGGGTGGGAGAGCACTGGTTTCAAAATGGTTGATGTAAGCAGTGAGGAATCCAGGAAGAGGCAATAGTCAGAGGCTCAAGCAACCAAAATACATCAAATAACTTTTTCAGTAGCGTTAAAACCAATAATAACTTACATTTCTAAAAAGGTCATTGTGCTAGGGCCTATTCAAAGCAAATGTACATCTCAGAACTCATTTAACATTCACTCACTATGAGGTAGGTTTTATTATTCCCATTTTATTCACAAGGAAATTGAGCCTCAGAAATTTAAATGTTCTTCAAATTATTGAGCTTGCAAGAGGCTTGGTGCCAGACAGATGATTCCACAGCCACGATGGTTCTGCCATCTCTGCTGGATTGAATGTAGGCCATTAACTTCACCCAAATTTTTAAGTACCATCCCAGAAGCAAATTGGAACCTGCTTTAGGGACCCTTACCAGGACATAATGTCCAGGCTATTGGGAGAGCTCTCTATACTGACAAAATCTCCGATCTGGCTTTCCATTTACATGTCCCAGTTTAGTCGGCACCCTCAGAATTACTCTTAGATGCACTCACATTCTTCCTGCTGGTACTTGTGTGGCCTCGCCCGTTAGCCCTGCTGAGATTTGACCATCATACTGCTTCAGCAGCCAGTTTTTGACTGTGGGACCCAGGGACGGGGAGAGGTGACAAGGTGCTTCCCATTAGCCAGGGATAATCCTCCAGGGAAGGATGCAGCTTTGAGCTGACAGCAGCCAGTACCCAAAGCAGCTGTGGACTGGTGCACAGCCTGGTAAAGGGACTTGGGCAGGGCAACAGGGCATATGCCAGAGGCCTTTTCCTGAGTTTGGTACAGTGCCTGGATCTCCATGCTGAGTCCAAGATTCAATAACCTGTCTGGAAAAATTGGGATACCACCCTCTCTTTCCATACACCATAGCTCTGCCATACTGGGACCCAATGTGTAGCCTAAAGTCTTGCTCTTTAGAGAGGTGAGATATCGTAATCGTTAAGAATACTCTGAGGCAGTTTAGGCAGGGATCAAAAAGTTTAGAGAAGTGATCATGCTAGGGTGGATTTATTACATAAGACTGGAAGATCCACTAGCTGGCTCTCTTGGAAAGGCCCAAAGAACATCCATTTATCAAGGCAAGAAGGAATGTTCTGGAAAGGAATCATTGACAAGCTCCGTAGTGACTGTCCACTGTAAGTTGATTGTGGGAGACATTGTTACAGAACTGGGCTCCTTAGTAGCAGTGGGAAGGATGGATCTCAGAATAGCAGAAGTCAGGCAACAGCATGTAACTATCAGAGACAAGATGGGTGTAATTATTGTCATTGGTAATAAAGTCAGAATGGCGGCTGGGGTACCTGACCTTCAAGAGTCTATGGATGGGACTGCAAACTAGTACAACCCCTGTGGAGGTTGTATGGAATAATATGGAGATACTTCAAAGAGCTAAAAGTAGAACTACCATTTGACCCAGCAATCTCATTACTGGGCATCTACCCAAAGGAAAAAAAGACATCGTATAAAAAAGACATCTGCACTAGAATGTTTATAGCAGCACAATTCACAATTGCAAAGATGTGGAAACAACCCAAGTGCACATCGATACATGAATAGATTAATAAAATGTGGTATATGTATACCATAGAGTTCTACTCAGCCATGAAAAACAATGGTGATCTAGCACCTCTTGTATTATCCTGGCTAGAGCTGGAACCCATTCTACTAAGTGAAGTATCCCAAGAATGGAAAAACAAGCACCACATGTACTCACCATCAAATTGGTATTAACTGATAAACACTTAAGTGCACATATAGTAATAACATTCATTGAGTGTCGGACAGATGGGATGGGGGAGGAGGGGATGGGTATATACACACCTAATGGGTGTGGTACACACCGTCTGGGGGATGGACACGCTTGAAGCTCTGACTCAGGTGGGGCAAGGGCAATATATGTAACCTAAATATTTGTAACCCTGTAATATTTTTTAAAATTTAAAAAATTTAAAAATTTTTTAAAAAAAATTTTTAAAAAGAGTTTATGGAGATGGCTCATAAAATGTGGTGTTCTCAGAAGCAACACATATGGATACCCAATAGGACACACACACACATACACACACATGCCCACACACACACATGTGCATGTACAGACAAGCTGCCCAAAGGAAAGTCATCATCCTTTATCTGGTTTTCAGAGTTAAGATAGTTCTCAGAACTCATGAATTAAGAAAGGGGCTGGGTCACCTTGATTAAACAACCCTACAGTATCACAGCGAGTGCTAATTCCCAATATCCCCCCAAAGGAACCTACAGATATTTACTGTGTAATTGTACACAGAAGATACCCATATCTTTTAAAGGTGAGGTCCTTTTGGGGGTCAGTGGTGTCAGATATGCCAACCATCACCTTCCTGGTGAAGGACCAGTTATCGTACCTTGTCCCTCCTACCACTAAGAAAGAAGCACAACACCAAATAGACCTCTTTGGGTTTTGGAAGCAGCATATATTTCTTACATAAAAGTTGTATATCTTTATAGGATATACACGTGATGTTTTGATGCAGGCATACAATGTGAATTAATCAAATCAGGGTAATTGGGGTATCCATCACCTCAACCATCAATCATTTATTTGTGTTAGGAACATTCCAATTCTGCTCTTTGTTGTTTTAAAGTACACTCTAACTTATTGTTGATTATAGTCACTTTGTTGTGCTATCAGATATTGTTCATTCTATCAAATTATCTAACTATGTTTTTGCACCATCCCCACTTTATCCCTCCTCCCCACTACCCTTCCTAGCCTCTAGTAACCATCATTCTACTCTCTGTCTCCATGAGATCAATTGTTTTTAATATTTAACTCCCACATATAAGTGAGAACATACAAGATTTGTCTTTCTGTGCTTGGCTTACTTCATTTAACATAATGTTCTACAGTCCCATCATGCTGTTGCAAATGGCAGGATTTCATTCTTTTTTGTGGCTATATAATAGTCCATGGTGTATATGTACCACAATTTCTTTATCCATTTATCCATTGATAGACACTTAGGTTGATTCTAAATCTTGGCTATTGTGAATAACGCTGCAATTGATATGGAAGTGCACATATCTTTTCAATATACTGAATTCCCCTCCTTTGGATATATACCCAGGATTGCTGGGTCATATGGTAAGCATATATATTCATCAAGTTGTAAGAAAGGCTATCAGTTTTGAGTGGAATTCAGAACAAGAAAGTACTCTATAGCAGGTCTAGGCTATAGTATTAATACCAGCAGCCCTGCCAAGTGGGCCATATGACACAGCAGTTTCCACAGTAGTATAGCTGTCTATGTGGAATTTCTAGTAAGGCCTAATAGGAGAATCATATTACTAGATACCTAGGGTTCTGGAAGAAGGCCACATTGTCTGCAGCAGAGAACTGTATGAAGAATTGGAAAGCATCTTTTGGCATGCTTTACAAACCCTAGTGGATATTGAGCTTCTGATCATGGGACATTAAGTGACCATTTAGCCGGAAATATCTATCATGAACTGAGTTCTGTCAGACCCATTGTATCACACGATCAGCAGAAATCCATCATAAAGCGCAGGAGGAATATCTGGCATTGGGTTTAAGCATGTCCAGAAGGCAAGACTAATCTGCAAGAACAGGTGAGCCATACCCCATACACCCAGCACCATTGAACCAATACCTCTCCCTCAGCTCACACGATGGCCACGTGTGGCTCCCTAAGATCAGATGACGGAGGAGGAAAACCCCAGGCTGGGTTCACAGATGGCTTAGCTCATTATGTTCTGCAGGTTGAAAATGGGCTGATGATGAAATACATCCTAACTCAGGGGCGATCCTGAAAGAGTGGTGGTGAGGTGATCTCCTCCCAAGTAGTAGAGCTTTTGGGGCAGAGAACCTCATCATCTATTTATGTGGGGGAAAAAATGTCGCCAGTTGAGAATATACACAGAATCATGGGCAGTGGTGAATGGCTTCACTGGCTGGTCAGGGGCCTGGAAGAAGCAAGATGAGAAGACTGGGGACAAGGAGGTCTAGGGAAAAGGAACCTGGGTGTGGGCGGCTGCAAAGTGTGAGTATGTTCGTATTCCACATTGATGCCCACCAGAAAGCAGGTGGTGCAGATAAGGCGCTGGACAACCAAGGGCACAGGATTGCTTGCCTATTGGCTTCTGTCCTTGCAAGATCTCACCGGGCCGATCTAGCTAATGCCACTGCTACATATCTGACCAATAAGAGAGGGAAATCTTGAGCCCATAATATAGGCTCCCCCTTTAAGGAGACAAATCGGACAGTTGGTAGCAGGTTGATTACATGGACCCTGTCTACCCTGAAAAGGACAGAAGTTCATCCTGAGGTAGCAGTAGGGGGTTACCTTTTCTTTCCACAATGTTCCAACCAGTACTGTCACCAGGGTACTTGACTTTTCTTTATGAGGTCTTACATGACATTGCCTTGGACCAAGAGACTCACTTTACAGCAGAGGAGTGCAGCAGTGGGCACATGCTGATGGGAGCTACCCTCCTACAACAAACCAGCTTACAGACACAGTGCGCATGACCGTGGGGAGCTCTCTTCTTTAGGACCCGGTATATGCCTGAATTCAACACCCATTACATGGTATTGTGGTCCCAACAGATAGAACACATGGATCTGGAAACTAAGGTGCAGAAGTAGAAATAGCCCCTGTCACCATCATTCTCCAGTGACCTGCTTGGAAAATTTATGTTTCTTATCACTGTAAGTTTAGGCTCTGTAGGAATAAAGATCCTAGACCTTTTCTGGGAAAACTTTCACCAAAGCATTTAGTAAAAAGCTCCCTAAATGCAAAGCTGTGGCTGCTACCTGTTTGCCTTAGGATCATTGTTCCAATAGACTAGCAAAGAAATGAGATACTGTGCAGATCATTGTGAGGAGATAGACTAGAATTTTATAAGAGAGGCAAGGAGAAAAACCTCGGCAAGCGTGTTATCCACTGGGCATCTCTGGGTATACTCCCAAGCCCAATTTTAATTAAAATGGGCAAATATAACTATGCCCCAATAAGGGCATATGTAAACAAGGGCTCAGAGCCTTCTGGAATGTGGGTCTAGGGCTAGGCCAGCCAGCAGGCAAGTCACCTAGACCATCAGAAGTATGAGCTGGGGGTGAAAGAAATGAAGAATAGTGGGAGAGAAGGGTCACAGTGAGTTTCAGTTGCTTCTTCAGGACCAATAGCAATAGCAGGCTGTAGTTTCTCTCACTAATCCTCCTCTTGTGAGTTTACCTAGAAATTATAACTAAAAAGAAACCAGAAGAAACTGTGAGTATATCGAGAAAACTTAATGCAAGAAGCAAGTGGATCCGAGCAGGACAAAGTGGGCTGGAGCAAGTGTTGGTGGTGCTCTGCCAAAATCCCCTTTGCCAGAGCAGGCCACTGTCTCCCAGGTACTGCAGGTGTTGGCTGCTGACAAAAATCTTTCTGCTGATGAGAACCACCTCACCTAAAGACATCTCAGTTGTGGACTTGGTCCCCTGTCGAGTGTGGCTCATATCCAATGACTGACTTATTGGAAAAATAGTAGCCTATCCTCCTTACCTCTGGAATGAGAATTGTTCCCCTGTGGTCAGGAAATCAGGCTGAGACTACTCCTCAAATCATAGCTCCAACTCCTGCGCTATTCTGATTTTCTCACTTCCTGACTAGTTTCTCCTAAGAGCAGTTTCTATATAAATTATTTGCACAAATGTCTTTTTTCAGACTCTGCTTCTAGGGAACATCACCAAAAATGAGGCACAAGCCCAGTTTTCAAAAAGGTTTTAGTACTTTGGTGCTAGACTAATATGACAGATGATTGAATACTAAACCTCGGATCTCTGGGTTAGGGCTGCTTCATTCTTTTCAGACCATAGTTGAGAGTAGGGACTAGAACAGGGCTGAAAATGAATGGGGAGACATGGCAGTGGGAAATGTCAGCGGCGATGAGGAATGCAAACACTGGGGGCCTGCACTGCAAGTTCAAGGCAATGGGTGTTCTCGAGCCAAGTTAGAAATAAACTCTACAGGTTAGAAAATGTGAGCAGAAGGAAGAAGAAGCCTCTGCACTTGGGTGAGCTGCCCTCATGAGAGTAATTCTATATTTGGGTCAAGGAGGTCAGGGGGGACTGGTTGTCTTTTCTAGAGACAACATCCCACTCATAATCTCTACTGCATTCAGCCAGGCAGACAACGTCTAACCTCCGAGGGACATCAGTCCCCCAGTTATAGATTTCTAGTAATGACACTAAACCGGCATTTGCTTAGGGAATGAATGAATCCTAATATCCTCAATGTCAATGTGTGTATCTGAAGTGCCTGGAGCCTGTTTATCACTATGTAGAATATTCATAAAGCATTTTGAGTCTCATGATAGAGGCTTTTTGCCAGATACAGTTATCTCTCTCTAAAGGATATGGTGAAGATTAATTAGTTAATTTCATAAAATACTTCAGGGATGAAAATTGCTTATAAGAACTAATTATGAATATCACAAGACATGCATACCATAAATTCATACCTCTGAAGTTGAATGGAACTTGTGTTTTTAATTGCTAGCAGAAATACTTATTGCAGCTGATATACCATTTCTTTCTTATACCATTTAAGATTATTTTGCAGTTCAAAATGTAGGTTGTAAGCATCATACCACAGAGGCAGCTGAGTCTGGTTGTACAGCCAGGGAATTAGCACTAACTACTTCTCATTTGGGGCTCATTGAGCACTGCAGATATAGCCTGTTATCATTTAAAACACACTAAGAGTAGCAGAGTTCATATCCTTGCTCTATTGTATACCAGCTGGGAGACTTTGGGAAAATCAGTAAAACTCTCAGTGCCACAGCCTTCACATCTGCCAAATAACAGGACATATCCCTTGGAACTAAATGGTACGATGCAAGTGTGGGCTTAGGAAAGCACCCGACTCATTGTTTATTCTCAGTAATCGTCAAATTACCAAGTCGGACTGTCATGACTGGAAGTGTGCAAACAAAATATATTTGTCTCCCCACTTCACTGGGGGCATTTTTACTGTGCCATTTTATAAAAAATCTTGGTAGGCCTTATAATTTTTCTGCTTATTCTTAGGTCCCTTATGTCTCAATGTAGTCTCAATTTGACAATTAGAATAGCCATTTCCATAGTAATAAATTTGGAGGTAAATCCTCTTTCCCAGCTAAAGCATGGTTGTGGATGGACTGCTTGTTTTGGAGCATGAGCCCTGGCCTTCTAGCCATGAAACCAGGCAATCCAAGCTTCAAACTTGGTCCTTCAGGCCTGGGAATGGCTTTCTGCTCATAGGAACCTGGTTCTCAAGTCATGGAATTTGGCCCTGGAGGCAATGGAATAACTTCCCCCTATCCCCAACCCAGGCATGAAACCTGGCTCCATGCATTTCCACCCTCCAGTGTGGAAATAGACCCTCTGGATGTGGAAACTTACATGCAGTCAAAGAACATGCCTTCTGTAAATGGACTCAGCCACTCCAGGCATGAATTCTGTCTTTCCAAGTGTGAAATCTGGCCTTCCAGACATGGAAAGAGGCTCTGCAGTCATGTAACCTACCTTTGTACTATGGAACTATGGTACATGCATGGAACCCGGCACACCAGGAACATCAGACATGGAGCCTGGACTTTCACGTGCATAACTCAGCCTTCACAGCATGAAGCATGGACATCTGGTTGTGAAAACTGGCCATGAATCTTGCTATATAATGCAACATTATACATAAACATATAGTTTATGTATAATGCAAGATTATACACAAACGTGAAGTTTGACCTTACAACTAAGGAACTTCAAACTCCAGAACATGAGCCTAGAGGAATGTAATCTGACCAACCAATCATCAAATCTGTCTTTTTTAGACATTAATTTAGGTTTTTTAGTTGTGAATTTAGCTTTCCCAAGCATAAAATCTGGTTTTCCACATAAGACCCAGCCCTACAGGTATGCATTTAGTTTCCAGAAGTGGAAAGTAGCCCTCTAAGTATGAAATCTGGCCTCCAGGTATAGAATGTGGTCCTTCAATCATGGAACCCAGACCTCTAAGCATGGAATCCGACTCTCTAGACACAGAAAGTAGCTCCAAATGTGCATTCTACTCCTTCAGGAATAAAATTTGGCTCTCTAGGTGTGGAACCTGGACTTTTTAGACATCTGAGTATGGAATAGATATTGACTATTCAACATAAGAAATTTTGTCAACTTTGCACTACATGTATGTACTCTCAATCTCCAAGCATGAAACTTGGCACTACAAACATGAAAACTGACACTTCATATGTGGAATTTCAATCTCAGAATAGGACACATGGCTCTGCAAGTGCCAATCTCAAGTCATGGAACCTGGCTCTACAAACGTGCAACTTGACATTACATGTGTGGAATCTGAATCTCCATGTATGAAATATGGCCTTATATGTCGTGAAGGTGCAACCTCAAACTTGAAACCTGGCATTTGAGTTGCAGATATTGTCTCTCCAATAAATGATTTCATGTCTCCCGGGAGTGAAACTTTGCACTACACACATGTATGCTTAATATTCAAACATGAAAACTGGCCTAACAATCATAGCATTTACAGTACAATTTGTAGACTCTCAAATCCCATGCATAAACCCTAGCTTTACAAGCCTGGATCATGACATTTAATACATGGAATGTCAATCTCAAAGCATGGAACTTGACTCCACAAGTGTGAAACATGACACTCCAGATATATAACCCTGTATTTCAGTCGTACAAATGTGCTTTTCAAAACTTGGAAACTAGACTCCTAGTCATGGATCCTGGAATTCCCTGTATTTAATGTCGGTGTCCAAGCAGGAAGCCTATCTTACTAGCATAAAGGATGGTGCCACATGTGTGAACTCTCAATCTCCAAACGTGAACCATGGCCTCATAGTGTGGATCTTGGCACCCAAAGACATAGAAACCTGTATTTCTCTCATAGATTTTAGCTCTCCACGTATTGAATGTGGTCTTCCTGACAAGGAACTTAGAACTCCATTTATGGAATCTTAATCTCCAAGCATGGAACCTGGCCATATAAACACAGAACCTGGCACTTCATACATGGAAACTCAATATCTGAGGGTGAAATATGACCTTATAAGTAGAGAAGCTGGCATTGTATGTGTAGAATCTCAATTTCCAGGTATGGAGCCTGGACCTACAAACATGGAAGTGGGCACTTTAAGTCTGGGTTACAAGCATGAAACATGCCACATTTTGGAAACCTGGTATTCTAGACATGGAAAATGGCATTTCAATCATAGACATTGGCTCTTCCAAACATGGAAACTGCTCTGCAAGGCATCATATCTGGCCTATTATGTGCTACAGGCTAAATTTTGTCACCCTCGAATTCATAAGTTGAGGCCATAAACCTCAATGTGACTGATTTGGAGATATGGCCTTTAAGGAGGTAATTAATGTTAAATAAGGTCTTAAGGGTGGAGCCCTGATCTGAAAGGACTGGTGTCCTTATAAGAAGAGGAAGAGACACCAGAACTCACTTTGCATGCACACAGAGGAAAGGTCATGTGAGGGCACAGTGAGAAAGTGGCTTTCTGAGAGCAAGGAAGAGAACTCTCACTAGAGGCTGAATTTGCCGGCACCTTCTAGCCTCCAGAACTGTGAGATGATGTCTGTTGTTTAAATCACCCAGTCTGTGGTATTTTGTTATGGCATTCCCAGCAGACTAATATGCTATGGCAGAAACCTAAAGCTCCAAGCATTATAAGCATGGAACACGACTTGGGTACTTTTAATCTCTGAGCATGAAAGCTGGCATTACAAACAAGGAATCTGGCATGCCACGTAAGGAGTCTCAACCTCTGAGCATGGAATGTAGGCTTCCAAACATGGAACTTGGCACTCTAGTGTGAAATCTCAGATCCCAGGATGGAATATGGGGCCCACGAGCATGGAATCTAGCATTCCAAGTGTGAAATCTCAATTTCCATGTATGGGACAGACATAGCCTTATGTGTAGTGAACCTGGCACTCAAGACATGGAATTTGGTATTTGAATCATGTAAATTGGCTTTGCAATATGTGAAACTATGCATAGTATTTTCACTATATATATAATATCTCAATATCCAAGCATCAAAATTAGCCCTACAAGCTTGGCACCTCCCACTATATGTGGAATCTCAATCTGCACACGTGGAATCTGGCCCAACAAGAATTTAACCTGGCATTCTATGTGTGAAATATTAATCTCCAAGCATATAACTTTGCCTTAAAATCATGCAACCTGACAATCTGCGTCTAGAATCTCAATCATTAAACATGGCATCAGGTCCTACAAACATGGTACTGACACTGTATGTGTGGAGTCTCAATCTCCAAGCAAGAACTAAGATCTATATGCATGGCACCTGGCATTGCATGTCTGAAATCTCAAAGTTCATGCATGGAACATTGTCCAATTAAAATGGAAACTAGCATTTCATATGTGGAATCTATGCAAGCATTTTACCTGGCCTGACAAACATAAAACCAGGCACTCCATATCTATAATCTCAAAAAGCAAGCATGGAACATAGCCTTATTTGGGTGGAACTTGGCACTATAGACATTGAACATGGGTGTGAGGTATAGCTGTTGGCTTTCCAAGACAGGGAAATTTCACTCCCAGGTATGAAATTTTAAATATATATATTCATTATTAGCCTCTAAGCATGTACTTGTTCCTAAAATCATGCAGAAAATATAATAGCATTTAGTGTATAGAATTTCAACCTCCAAACATGGAACCAGGCCTTAGAAGCATGGAAGTTGGCATGTCATATGTGAACTGTCAATCTCTAGACAAGAAATATGGTCCCAATATGGTCCCATATGTGGAATTTCCATCTTCAAGTTGGAGCTTGTCCCTAACAGCATGCAACATGGTACTTCTGTTGGAATCTTAATCTCCAGATGTATAACTTGGCTTTATACATTTTAAATCCCCAGAAAAGGAAGACGAAGTTTGACTCCTGGAATTTTGCTCTCCAAATCAAACTTATCTCCTAATATAGAATTTATTACTACCCAAATGGATTCTAAACCTGCAAGCACGGAATCTTTCTTAGCATGCACGAAATATATATTTTCATGTAGGGAACATAGACAAACAATGATGGAATTGGACACTTCATGTGTGGATATTAAATCTCCAAATATGGTACATGACCACAGAAGTGTGGATTATGGCACCTAGGCATGTAAAGTTTCTTGTCACTCATAGATATAGGCCCTCAAGCATGGAACCTGATATTCCAAGTGTGGAATCTCCATGCTCCCTGTATAAAACATAATCCTTTCAACAGGGAATCTGGATCTCAGTGTGTGAAATCTCAGACTACAAGCCTGAAATGTGGCCTGACATGTGTAGGACCTGGCAGTCCAGACGTGGAAACTGGTGTTTCAATCATAGTATTTGGCTGTGCAAGTCATGGAACCTGATTTCCTAGGCATGCTACCTGTGACACCATATACGGAACCTAACATTACAAGTGTGGATGGAACCTGACTTCTGTGTGTGGAATTTTCATCTCAAGGCATGGAAATTAACCCTATAAACAAGGAACCGTGTATCCTATGGGAAGGAACTCTATCTCCAAGCATGGAACCTCACCCTATAAGCATGGAACATGGCATGTTATGTGTGGAATCTCAAACTCTAAGAATAGAACCTGGCTTTCGAAGCATAATATTCCATGTGTGAAATTCTAATCCTTAAACATAGACCATTGCCCTCGTGCGAGAAACCTGGCACTCAGGACACAGAACCTAACATTTCAGTCAGAGAGGCTGGCTCCCCGAGATATAGAACCTGGTTTTCTAGGCAGTGAACCTGGCACTCCAAGTGTGAACACTCAATCTCCAAGCATGAACACTCAATCTCCAAGCATGAAGGCTGACCCCGTAAGAATGGAACCAGCACTGTATGTGTGGAATCTCATTCTCCAAGCATGGAACATGGTCTTACAAATGTGGAATATGGCAATTCAAACTGTGTGCCTGATGTCTGAGCCATAGAAGGTCTAATATAAGGACCTAGGTCTCCCAGGCTTGGAATTTGGCACTTCTTGTGTGAAATCTAGACTGTCAGTCATAGATTTAGTTCTAGGTATGAATTCTGTCTTTCCAGGAATAAAATTTGGTTATCCACATGAGACTTAGCTCTACCATCTTGAAATCTAAACTTCCTGGAGTGGAACTTAACCCTCTAAGAATGAACACTGGTCCTTTGTGTTGAATGTAGTTATTTAAATAAGGACGCTGACCCTTCCTGTGTGGAATCTTATTTTACAGTCATGGAAAGGGCATCAAAATGTAAATTCTTCCTTTCCAGACAAAAAATCATTCCCATAGAATCATTCGTTCTAGAATTCTATGTGGAATCTGTGATTCAATATGTGGATCAGAGTTTCTATCCATGAAATTAGGCCTTTGAGGCAAACCATGACTTCCCACTTGTTTGATATCCCTTTCTTAAGGCTTGGAAAATAGACTTAAAGTAGTAGAATGTGAATTTAAGGGATGCCATCTAGTCTACCAATGATGAAACATGGTCTTCTAGCCATGAAATACCTAATCTGGACTTCTCAGCAAGAAACAAGGCCTTTCAGTCTTGATACTTGACTCTAGACATAGAATCTGATTTTCCATGTTTAGAACTAGCCATCTATGGATAAAACCTGAATTTTTGAGTGTGGAAATGTAGTTCTCCAGGCATTGAATTTGGCTCTCCATTTATAGAACTGTACTCCGAGGTATGGAACACATCCTTGACAGCGTGGAATCTCAATCTCTAAATATGGAACATTAGAAGCATGGAACTTGGCACTTTCCATGTAAATGCTTGAATTCTATACATGGAACATGATTCCACATATATGTAACACGGCATACTACACGTGGAAGCTCAATCTCCAAGCATATGATATGGCTTTACAAATGTGGAGCCTGTAACTCCACATAAGATACCAGGCATTTGAGTCATAGTTTCCAAGGTAGGGATGCTGGCATTACAAGCAAGGACCCTTGCCCTTTGTGTACATAATCTCATTTTTAAAACATGGAATATGATATTACAAGTGTGCAAACTGGAAATCCAAGCATGACACCTTGATTTCAGTTACAGATGTTGTGCTATATAAGTAAAAGATGACCTCTGTGTATTGGCCCCTTTGTTTCTTCACTGCAGCCTGAGAACCATCAGCTCAAAAGCCCACTGGTGTTACAGTTAAATTTTTTCACATTTAATTATTTGAAAAATA
The DNA here is from genome assembly GCA_008086735.1 of Cheirogaleus medius. Lineage (NCBI taxonomy): Eukaryota > Metazoa > Chordata > Mammalia > Primates > Cheirogaleidae > Cheirogaleus > Cheirogaleus medius. The sequence goes on along the minus strand of VBSM01001124.1, from coordinate 35,849,123 downwards.
CTCCCAAGCAGGCACATTTGGGAGCATTTAGATTCTACCTGCTTTGCATATCCCACAAAACTATTTTGCTAGCCATTGATAAGATAGACTCTTGTGGTTAGAAGGCCCCAAGCTGCAGCTGCCCTTAAGAGCCTTCTGACCCAGAGACTCTCCCCCATCCTGCTGAATGAACATCACCTAGAACTCCATAAGCTCCCTCTTCAATCCCCCCGTCTCAGGTTTCTTTGACTTCCTCCTCTTCTAGATGATGGCCTCTGGATGAACTCATGCTATAGGAACTTCCCCTCTATACAACCTTATCCAAGCACCACACAATAAAGCTCATGTGTTATTGCCTCTTGTGGTCATATCTCTTTCCTTGATTAGCCCCAAATCCCTTAAACTAACCCCCTACATGTTGCCACTCTAATTTTTAGAAACTGGGCCCCTAGGCATGAAACCTGACAGCCCATATATAGAATCTCAATTTCTAAGCATGGAACCTAGCTTGCAACCATGGAGTCTGCCATTCCTTATGTGAAATATCACTCACCAAGAATGGAATATGGTCGCCTTGACCTAGAAAGGAGGATTCCATATAAGGCATGCCAATCTCCAAGCATGGAACCTGGCTATACATGCAAGGAGCTAACACTCAATGTATGAAATCTGTATTTTAGACATTGATTTAAGTGTTCTGTATGTGAATCCTGCCTTTCCAGGCATAAAATCTGGTTCTTCATATGAAACCTAGCCCTAAAGCTAAACTTTGACCCACCTGTCATAAAACTTAGCCCTCTAAGTCTGTACATTGGCCCTCCAGGTGTTTAATGTGGCCCTCTAAATATGGATCCTGGCCCTTCAGGTATAAAGTCTGATTTTGCAGGCATGGTGGAAGCATCCTACAGATATGAATCCTGCCTCTCCAGGCAGACACACCTAAACTAGGTGTAGAACCTGAGCTTCTGTGTACAGATCCTGGCCTTCTAGGAAGTCTTTTGATACATGCCATGAGTTACTACCTATATGAAGTTTCTCTTTCCAAGCTTGGAGGCTAGCTTTCTAGGTGGAACCTGAACCTCAAGGCATGTCATCTGGCTGACCAGGTATGGATCAAAGCTGTCTAGGTCTAAACTCTGGCCTTCCTAATATCTAATCTGGACTTCTGACAATGAAATAAGACCTTTTAGTCTTGATACTTGATCTCTTGATATGGAATCTGACTCTCAATGTCTGGAAATGGGCCATCTGTGATTAAAATCTAGCTTTCTGAGTATGACAAAATCATCCTCCAGGCATTGACCTTGGCTCCTAACTTACAGAACTGTACTTCCAGGCATGGAACATGTTATTCCATGTATGGAATTTCAGCCTCCAAACATGGAATGCTACTTTTGGACTCTGCCCTTCAATGTACTGATTCTCAATCTCCAAGTAAGCACACAACCTGGCCCCAAAAGCATGGGAACTGTCACTCATGTTAATACTAAAAATTCCAAGCATGGAACATGCCTTACAAATGTAGAACCTGACACTCCAGACATGGAACCTGGCATTTCAGTCATATGAGTTACCTTTCCCAGACAAGGAATTTGACCTCCCCCACTCGGAAAGTGGGATTCCATGCATGGACTGTAACCTTTCAATCATGGAATTTTCCACCCAACATTTGATACTGTCTGTTTGGGCATGGAATATTATCTACAAATTTGGATTCTAGCCTCAATGGCATAGAAACAAGCCCATAATCCATGAAAAATTCCTTTCTAGAGAGATAGATATGTAGATACATAGATAAGTAGATGACCACAGATAGGTGTAGTTTTGTGGATTTCTTTGAAAATTTTTTCTAAGTGTCTTATTATGAGAATTAAATAAGCTAACTCTTGTAATGCTTTTAGAACAATGCCTGGTTCATAGTAAACACTGGGAAAAACACTAGGTGGCAGTATTATTGTTGTTACTGCTACTATTTCTTTTATTCATTTATTCTTTCATTCAGAGAATGTTTAATTTAACATACATAGGGTTGCAGCACATATTTGTTCTTTTTATTGAAAAATAAAAATCCTATTCACTTTTGTGAATGAAGATTTTGTTTGTGTGTTTTTTAAAGAGACAAGGTCTTGCTCTGTTGCCCAGGCTGGAGTGCAGTGGCATGA